>CM041638.1:5463772-5512393 GCA_023333625.1 Bothriochloa decipiens
GGGGGTCAGACTGAAAGAGTGAATCAAATACTTGAAGACATGTTAAGAGCTTGTGTTCTGAATTTTCCAGAGAAATGGGATGAATGTTTACCTTTAGCAGAGTTTTCATATAACAACAGTTACCAAGAAAGCATCAAGATGGCACCGTTTGAAGCACTATATGGCCGCAGGTGTAGAACTCCATTGAACTGGTCAGAGCCCGAAGAAAGAAGATTCTTTGGAGTTGATCTTGTAAAAGAAACAGAAGAAAAAGTTAAATAGATACAACAAAATATTAAAGTGGCATAGTCTCGTCAGAACAGTTAAGCGGACAAAAGACGTCAACCATTATGGTTCAATAAGGGAGATCACGTATATCTAAAGGTGTCACCAATCAAAGGAGTTACTCAGTTTGGAGTCAAAGGTAAATTAGCACCTCGATACATTGGACCATTTCAAATCATAGAAAGGTGTGGACAATTAGCATATTGTCTACAATTGCCTGAACAATTGTCAGCCGTACACAATATATTTCATGTATCACAACTCAAAAGGTGTCTTCGTCTGCCAGATAAAATTGTTGATGTTGAAGGAATTGAACTGGAACCTGACTTAACTTACTCCGAGTACCCAATTCGAGTTTTGGATCAGAAAGACCGTGTTACTAGAAGTAGAATCATTAAGTGGTACAAGATCTAATGGAATCAGCACACAGAAGAAGAAGCTACATGGGAATCGAAAGATTATCTGCTAGAGTATTTCCTAGAATTCTATGCTTCTATCTAAATTACAATTCCCACTATGAGTTGTAACTCCTTTAGTGTGAGTTGTAAAACCCTTTCCCTTATGTGTTTAGTTGAAGTGTGTTTTCTTGACATATTTCCTTTTTCATTACTTTGCCTACATCTTTAAATCTCGGGACGAGATTTCTTTAAGGGGGAAGGGCTGTAACACCTCTGGTGCTATATTAACTAAAACATGTCATGTCATCATATGCATTGCAAAGCATTCATGTTTAAGTCAATCTTAATGTGCATCAACTAAAACAAATTTAAATTTCATAGGTTGATTATGTTTCTGGAATGTTTTGTCACATGAAATCATAAAAACCTACTTTCGAATGTACTCTAAAATACTTAGTTTATATTCTATGTACTTGAGGTATAAATCGTGTTTACACTAGTGTCAAGCATAGTGTATAAATATAAGTCCAACCCTTAAAAATGATTTCCATATTCAAAGTTGAATTTGGATTTCAAAGCTTATTTCCAAGTCTTGTAATTCAAATTTAAATTCAAATTGGAAGGCTTTACAATATTTTTCAAAAGTCAACTTGGTCAACCAAGGGTGTCATTGGGTCTTTGACCTAAAAATGTCCTTGTATGATGTTTTTGATCCCTAACAACCAACCAATTCATTTACAAACCAAATCGAGTTTGAATTCGCCTTCAAAAACCCTTTATTTTAAAATCCTAATTTACCCCTCTTTTTATATTTTAAAAACTATAAGGAATTTGGAGATACTTTAAAATATAGTTTGTAGATCTTGACAAGAGATACAAGTTTGGTATTCAAAGTTTTTCAAGTTTCCAAAAGTAATTTCAAATGAATTTGAAAATACAGGTTTCTAGAATTTGCCCCCTTTCAATTTTAAAACCATAATTCAACAATTATGCATAATTTGGGAAACCTTTGTATATGAAAAATGTTTGGTTTGAAAAGTTTAACATTTCATAATTTTGAAGATTTTCAAGTTTTATTGAAAAATCAAAAGTAATTTTAAATAATTGTTTCTAGGGTTTTATTCCCCTTTTGAATTTGAATTCATATTTCAAAAACTATGTAGAATTTGAAAATATTTGTTAAATGAAAAATGTAGCTCTTGAGAAGCTATGCAAATGATATTTTGGGATATTTTCAAGTTCCTATGTAAATTCGGGAGTAATTTGCAAAGTTTCAAAATGGCTTCAACTGCTACAGTACCAAGACCTATGGGCAGCCGCCATCGCCGGCTTTTCACGCCGTGCCGCCGTCCACCGGTGCCATACCGCCCTATCGTGGCTGCCAGCTCGCCTTCGAGCGCGAAGCTTCATCACCCAAGTGTCAGTCGCTCCTGTCTCGCCACCGAGCTTTAAATAGAGCAGGTCGGCCGCCGTTTTGCTTCTCTTTCCTCTGCTCCGCCATCGCCGACGGCCTCCCTCCGCCACCCAAATTCGTCGTCGTCGCTCCATCATCGCCCGCTTGCTCTTGCCAGAAGCTCAACCTCGTCCTTGCACTCCGTTGAGCTAGTTCGTGCTCGTTCTCCCCGCCGGAGTCGCTAGTGCGCCGTCGTCTTCTTCGCGCGCGGCAACCGCGTCGCCGCGCGTCATCTCGTCGACGACCGCCGCCACCATCAGTTACTTTCTCCCATATTCTCCACCATCGTGCTTTCCTAGTTATTCTCCCCCTCATGCACTCCGTGGTTCGCTTGATGGTGCCTAGGAATCGCCGGGACGTCCACCTTACCGCCGGAGCTCCGCCGCCGCCATCACCGCCACCGACTACAGCTGGCCTCCGGCCGCCTTCCATTCAACCAACGTGTGCACCGTGCCCGTGGTGAGCTTATGCACCTATTCCTGCCCTCAATTTCTTCTATACCGCATTGTGGCCGCTAGTCACCGTAGCTCATCGCCGGCATGGCCATGCTGCTCCGCCGCGCACGTGGCCATATCGGCTAAGGGTCAGGAACGACCCTATTCTGTTGCCTAACGCGTTCACCTGAGTACGTAGAAGCTCATGCTCACCTCACCATCACTGGAGATGCTCCGGTGAGCCTTTGCCATCGCGCCGAGCTCCGCCGTGCCGCCATGGCCGCCGGCGAGCCGGCTACTCTTGCTCCGCCGCTTCATTAGCTACCTCAATCGACTCGCCGTGTCAAGTTGAGCCTGTAGGGTCAAACCTCATTGCCGGAGACCTTGCCACCGGCGAGAAATCGTTGGTCAACCGCCCGCGGGTCATCGATCAGCGCGGGGACAGTGTTCCCATTTTCTTTTTCTATTTTTAGAAAATAATTTAAATGCTATTTTTTTTGAAAAATCATAGTAATTCATGTATAGCTCCAAAAATTCTAAAAATTTATATGTAAGCTCTTTTTGATGTCCTCTACCTAGAAAAAATATAAAATATCAAATTTGAGTAATTTTTGCATAAGTTAAAATTATCTCTTTAAATTGAAAATGCATCTTCAATGATTTTTAATAAATAAAATAATTGGTTTTTATTTCTAAAAATTGTTTTGCCATATAATTAAACTAAGAGCTTTTCAAAATAAAATTTTGAGCTCAATTAGATGAATTTAAATTTATGTCATTATTTTATGCTTTTAAATAATTAATTAATCCCTTTTAATTAAGTTTAATCATTATAGGATTTGTTTGACTTTGAGATTGATTGATGACCTTGGGTCATTAACCCTAATGACCTTTGGCACTTTAATAAATTGTTTGCGCTTACCTAGATCATGTCATTAGGGTCTAATCAACGTTATTTTATGTGTTTAACGAACTTCTTTAATGGTGTAGTTAACCCTAATGAACTTAGTAAGTAAGTTTTGGTTGGCTTGCAACTTTATCGTGAAGAAAAGTTATACTCAAGTCCTTAATCTGGTTATGCAGCCATCGAGCATCATGTTTACTATTCCATCATGTTGAGACATATCATGTTATCGTGTAGCTTTCGTTAACGAAGAGTTTAACGTTGTCACACCAGATCCCAAGGAAGAGCAGAACCAGGAGTTGGGTGTTGATCCAGTGTTCGAGACCATCTCCCACGAATACCAAGGCAAGCCCCGGATGCATTTAAACCCTACCCTTATTTTATAAAAGTTTTATCGCTTTAGTTATGTTATATTGCATTAATAGGAGTTGAGTGATAAACCACCAATTGCATTACCTGTCTTATTTCTTTATTCCTTGTTATCTGTTTTTGGAAAATGCGTAGTAAGGCTTAGCCCTGCTTAATTAGTTAAATTTTCAAAAAGTAAAAGAATGAAAAAGATGAGTATGGCTTTATCTGTGGAAACATGATGATAGTTAATAAATCGAGTCCGGACGGGTAACTTGCATTGGGAATGGAGTCCCTCTGTAGTGTTTCCGTCTGTTGATGCCCTAGGTCCCGTCCGATGGTGAATCGGTGATATCGAGAAATTAGAAAATCCACATGCATGAAGTGGTATACAGTGGGCCAGAGTCCCCACGTATGTCATAGTGTGATATATAGTGGGCCAGAGTCCCCACATATGTCATAGTGTGGTATACTGTGGGTTTAAGTTCCCATGTATATCGGTACACTGGGTCATAGTGCCCACGTGTATCATGTGGTGATATATGGCTGGGGTTGTTATCCCGGTATATCTGTGATCTGGTATGCATCGGAGTTAAAGTCTCCGGTATCCCAGTGATTTAGGTCCCAGCTGGGTATGAAAATGGATTCGAATCGCCATTGCTTCTCGGAGAAGAAGACTCGATCGGTGTTCATCATCGTAGTAGCGACATGAACAATTATAAGGTTTCAAAGTGAAGTTGCTTGTTAATGTTGAGCTAGAGCAAAATAACTTTACTTTCTATTATAATCAACGTTAAGTTAAAACTTGATCCACAAGAGCTTTTCTGCAAAAATTCCTTCAAGCCTTACCTTATCCCACCAGCCTGCATTCCTGAGTCTTCACCTCTCTTTTCGTCGGGTCAGTCTTGTTGAGTACTTTTGTACTCAGGTTTTGTTGAACCCCTGTTGCAGGTGCTGACTGGTGTCGCAAATCAGTTCATGTCGGTGGGCTTGATGTGATCTGGTTGTCCTCTCCCAACTTAGGCACTCTACCTAAGTTGTCTTCTGTAGTTCTACTCTACTTCCGTAATTGAAGTTAAGTTTGTAAAAATTTAACTTATTCATATATTTTATAAATTTAATTTTATTATTCCTCCGCACTCTGATATATATTTTATAATAAATATTGTAATGTTGCAGCTACTCCTTTGTTGATCCTGGTATGGTCAAATGTGGTTTAATCGGGGTCCTTTGAGGGCACCCGGTAGGGCTTTCTAAGTTATCTAGAACACATGCATGGCTGTTGAAAGTCTTTGGGACAATGACAGGTGTGTGTGGGCCATATAATTTAGGAGGTTCTGCCACAGTTTGGTATTATATATAGTGGGCCAGAGTCCCCATATATGTCATAGTGTGGTATACTATGGGTTTAAGTTCCCATGTATATCGGTACACTAGGTCATAGTGCCCACGTGTATCATGTGGTGATATATGGTTGTGATTGTTATCCTGGTATATCTATGATCTGGAATGCATCGGAGTTAGAGTCTCTGGTATCCCAGTGATCTAGGTCCTAGCTGGGTATGAAAATGGATTCGAATCGCCGTTGCTTCTCGGAGAATAAGACTCGATCGGTGTTCATCATCGTAGTAACAACTTGAATGATGTTTAAGGCTAAGAATGAAGTTGGTTGGTAAGCTCGAGCTAGAACAAGACAACTTTACTTTCTATCAATACTTTTCTGCAAAAATTCTTATCTTCGCAAGCCTTACCTTGTCCCTCTAGCCTGCATTTCCTAAGTCTTCACCCCTCTCTTTCGTCAGGTCAATCTTGTTGAGTACTTCTGTACTCAGGGTTTGTTAAACCCTTGTTGCAGGTGAGAACCATGCGCAAGATTGCTTTGCACCCTGTTGCATGACAGTTGTTGAGGAGAGTGATGACAAATAGGCTGTTTCGCTCTTGGGCAGAGCATGTCTTCAAGGTTTTGTAATAAGTTATATTGCTACTCCACTGCTCCTAAGGTTGTAATAATTAAAAAAATATGGTTTGAAAATTAAACTGTTTATAAATTTATGTTATTGTAATCCTTCCGCTATTTTACTCTGATATATCTTATTTGTACAAAACTGTTGTAATACTGTAATGTCTCTTTGTAATGATTGATCCTGCTTGGAGAATCGTGGATGATTCGAGATCTATCTGACAGACCTTATAAGTCCTATGGAACACATTCATGGTTATTTGGAGTCTGTTTAGATAATTATAATGCATGTGGGCCATATGATTTAGGAGGATTTGCCACAATTGCACTGTGCAGAGAAGGGGAGACTCAACCTCTGAGGCTTCCACAGGAGTGGGCGGCGGAATGGTGGGTGCTACCACATTCCTCTCCCAATCCTAGGGATAGATGGGTATCCCTTCCATGATCGGGAGCCGCTGCCCATTCGGGGCAGGCGTCCTTCATTCATCTCAGGCGACGAGGTAGGCATCTCTTAGCTGCTTGGTGTAGCATTCTCCCACCACCCGCATGGCTTCAGCAGTGACGGTCTCATGGCATTCGGCGGTGGCAACTTGGGCACATGTTGTGGCAAGGCTCACATGGAGCTTCCGGATGAAGAGCTCGGCCTCTTCGGCTCGGATGATGCACTTCCTCAACTAGGTGGCCAGCTGGTCGTGGTGTTGATCCAAGGCCAGCAGATACGTGGCCATGGATACCACGGTGGGGTCAACTGCTTGAAGGGGATGTCCTTGCATAGCCTCCATGCAGGTTCTCCAGAATCGAGAGTCCTGGTCTGAAGGCGGAAAGAACCTCATTCGGGCCACGGGCAAGGGGATCTGCATAGATTTGGCATAGGATTCGTAGGGCCTTGCGAGCTATAGCTTGATAAGTGTCGAGGAAGTAAAAGCCAATGGTGGTGGCGCTCCAACCATTTACGTCGGGGGAGTTCTCACTCCTCTCGATGTAGACAGTGACTTCACACCGCTCAATGCCATGCTCTACGAACTCACAGCCTTCATACTCGGGACGATCTCAGATTCCTAGCCACTGCGTGGTGGTATACAGAAGTTTGGGAAATCCCTCTATGCCCTGGCAGGTGTTGCTGGTCCAAACTCCTTCCACTTGCCTTATTGGCTGGATAGGAGGGTTGGTGAATTGAAGCCAGAGGCATAGTGGCTCTTGTGAGGCCATGGGCTTTTGCTCAAGAAGGAAGAAGGTTGGGGAATGGTTAGCGAGCGTGGGGTATGGTGAAGAACACTAGGTGGCTCTCTTTTGTAGTGGTTTGGGCATGGTTTCTCCGAGAACCTTGACCAGTCTACAGTGGGACTGTATTTAACAAGGAAAGGCACGATGGGTGGCTATAGTGGGTGGTCGGGATGAGTTGACAGGTGGGGCTGGGGCTCGGGTGCGCCGGCATCGTTGGCTCTGGCGGCATGGCCATGACATCATGCTCGAGGGGGAACAACAGAATTCACGTGACGTGAGACGAGTGAATGACCGAGGCCACACGGAGATGTCGAGCGCAGAAAAGAGGGAGAAAGGAAGCATGGGTGAACGAGACCAGATGTGACCCAACGGTTGAATACGACACAATGATTGTGAGCAAAGCGATGGGACAGGTGTCATAGGATTCCTGACCTGTTTTCTTCAACGATTAAACTCTAGCTTGAGGACAAGCGGGACCAGGCTGCGAGTAGGGAAGAAACTCCAGTGGGTCTGCATCTCCCTCTCTCTTCTTAGTCCCCTATCTCTCTCAATCCCTCTCAATTTTAGCACGATTTCCTCCAGCCATGCGCGGACTGAAGGTGGGAGAAGTCCCACACGCTAGCGATTTCCCGTCCTAGGGCGCTTCCTTTTCCCGCGTGCGGCAGCTCACGGACAGGGACGGACCTACAGGGTATGCAGGGTGGGCCACTGCATACCCTAGGGTCCGCTTGTCATAGACACAGTAGAAATTTTTCCAAGTACAATCTAAAAGAAAAGAGTAACTCATCCCTCTCCGCCCACGTTCTATTTGGCTTCTGTCGTGTGAGGAGTAACTGCGCCGCCATCAATCACGGAGGGGGTCCTGAGTCTACAGTCCAGCCGAGGAGAAGTCAAGGTGATTTGCTCTGACGGTCGACGGGGTGACACCGTGACGGGCGAGAAGGATCGACTCTGACGGCGCGACGCTGGCACACCGCCAACCCTACGCCTGGGGATCCACTCCACGATGATCCGCTTCGACGATCCCGCGATCCAGGGCCTTGGTCCCGGCGTCCAGCAAGCATCATTTGACATTGGCAGCCGTAAGTTTTATGGCTATATTTCGAAGTATTTTATATATCATTTGAACAATTTATATGATTTTAAATATGATTTTACCAAATTAGAGCATGGTTTTACCAAATTGTATATGGTTTTTCGAATTGCATAAGAAATTTTTTACAACGCATACCCTGTGATAAAATCCTAGGTCTGTCATTGCTCATGGATATGGTGACCGCCTTAGGCTGTTTGGCATCGCCCTGGACGTCCAAGATTTCCTATACCAAGCACATCACCCACAGCGAAGCGCGGGCAGCAGTGGCTAGTTTATAGATATGTGTTGCCCATTATAGATTCATGTCAATGGATGGGCCAGGTTCTCTTTGTTTTTGGTTGCTTTGGAGGATGTTCTCCCGATATAATATATTCTGGATTCAACTCTCAGGTTCTTGTAAGATAGATTTTATTACATGTTGTGTTCTTAACATTATTGTTAGGGGATAAAGTTTACATCTTTGTTGAATTGATAGATTTGTTATCATGGATTGAGAGCATGACACATTTTTCCCACATTGCTAATTGATTATAATTATTTGCACGACACATATATATGCTCGTGAATGATGGGGTTAGCATGAAAATTTGATTCTTCCATTGTAGGCAGCCATGTCAATTATAGAGACCCATGGTTCTCTAGACCTGCTCATCAATTCCACCGGCATGGCGATTTGTTTGAGTGGAGATGGGCTGGCCCATTCCACCCGCTCCAGCGGAACCCTGGGGTGCACCCCTGGCGGCCGCCCCCGACCCGCCGCCGTCGTCACCGCCGGCCGGCTCCCCGGCGCCGGCAGCCTCTCCTTCCCCCACGGCTCCCTTTCCTGGTCCCCTTCTTCTCCTCCACCCCTCCCTCGCTGGCCAGATGGGCCTTTCCCTGACCCCAGGGTGATGCCACCGCAGCTGTGCTCATAGGCGCTTGGGGCCGCGTCCGTCGGCGTCAGAATGCCTC
Source organism: Bothriochloa decipiens (assembly GCA_023333625.1). Classification (NCBI taxonomy): domain Eukaryota; kingdom Viridiplantae; phylum Streptophyta; class Magnoliopsida; order Poales; family Poaceae; genus Bothriochloa; species Bothriochloa decipiens. Next base: position 5,472,805 of record CM041638.1, read on the forward strand.
CTGCGGTCTTCGGCGTCCGTGTGTCGTGGCTGTTGTGGGCGTGCCCGAGGTAGACGTGGGCATGCTGCCCATCGCCTCCACGCTACCACCGCCCAAATCAGCCCCGCCTCTTCTTGTCTTCTCCCCTCTCCCCGCCCTCGAACGCGCGGCCGCACGGCCGCGCCGCTGCAGTCGCCGATGGCATCGTGTTTAGGCACCTCCGCCATCGTCGGGACACCGAGGCTTGCCAAGTTGCTGCCTCTCCTTGAGCTAGAAGTACGGAGCACCTCATTCGGGACGGTGGCAGCTTCCTCCTACACCTCGCCGTCACCGGCCATGGGGGCCTGGCCCACGCTGGATGACGCCGAGCAGCCGCCACCGGGGTTCCTCGTCTTCGGCCTCTTCTACTCCACGCCCGGCGAGGAAGATTGCACTGCTGTGGTGGACGGCGTTGAGGATGGGGTCCTCCACACACCGCCAACGAGCTCACCCTCAGCACTGCTGGCCAGCACAGCCATCAAAGATGGCATCGACGACGAGGTCCTCCGCAATCCCCTGGTGGCCAGGCAAACCGGGGCCGACTAATCCATAGTCGTCGTGGAGGATATCCCAGAGGACGATGATGACATGGACATGGGTGGATGTGGCCTCGGCCTCGATGCCTTCCTCGTTAACCTGTTTGCCCCCGTCGTGAGCTCGTCCTCATCCCTATCCCCCGATGCGGCGCCTTTTTGCCCCAGGAGCTGCACGCAGGGATGCTCAAAGCAACAGCGGTGGGCGGATGACAGCGAAGACACGTCCAGCAATGAGCAGCCCTTGTCTTACCTAGATGCTACCCATCGGGCGCTGAGGCCTGCCGCCGTGTCTCCGTGTGGCAGCCGCATGATGTCCGTCGCCCACCAAGGGCCGCACCTCCGCTCAATGCATCAGTCGCTACTCCGGGCTGTTGCAATGCGGCTGTTGGACGACGTGAGCCTCAGCGTGGTCAGAGGAGGCACGGGCGACCGCGTCCCTAGCTAGTGAGCGGCCTTCCTATTCGGCCAGCGGAAGGTCACGCCCCTGGCCGCAGGTGCCCTGAGGGTCACGAGTGCGCGTCTACCCCGGTGGTCGGCGGGCGTGAGCGTCTACCCGTCCAGCAGCGGTTGGGATCAACACGCTGGGTGACCGCCCCGGACACCGAGGGGTGGCAGCACGTGCTCCCTCAGCACCCTGCCCAGCTGGCGCATGAGCCGTGACCTCGGCGGAGCCATGAGGCAGGCACCGGGGGGCGGCGCCGGACCTCGGCAGTTCCCGTCTTACGCTGATGGCCGCTGCTTCAAGTGCCTCGTGGTGGGGCATCGCGTCGGCACCTGCAATCTGCCTTGGCGATGCCTACGCTGTCGGGGCCTTGGTCACTTCGTGCGGGAGTGCAGACGGGTGAGGCGTGTCGACAATGCCACAGAGCACGATGCTCGTGAGCGGCAGGAGGGCGGCGTCTGTGCCAATGCCTCTGAGCATGACGTCTTCGATCCTGCGAGATCCACACGAAGTGGTCGTGGTCATCGATCGCACCAGCGGCGTCGTTAGAGGCAGAGGAGGGAGCAGAGGGCCGCCGACCCACCGGCCATGGTCTGGCGACTGTGGGTCATTCGCCCCATGGCTGGAGCACCTACCACGCCTCCGACTCAGAACTCGAACCACGGAGTAGCGGCGCCTACCGATACATTCCCTGCTTGGAGAGATGTCGCCTGGGCCATCATCCTTGAAGGCCCGCTGCCATCACTCGACAATGCACGGACCAGTCAGGGTATGGCGATCCCGAACCCTGCATCGTCATCCCCTCTAGCGACCACCCCTCTAGCCACATCGCCAGTGGTCATCTGGGTGGCAGGGACCGATGGAGCACCAGCGTCGTCGGGGCCAACCTCCGTGGCCATCGTGGAGTCTCCAACCGAGCCCACGTGGCGTCTGCCGAACCTTCGGAGGTTGCTGCTACGCCGCTCTCGGATGAAACGCCACCGTCGTCACCGCGCGTGGCCAACGAGGCTGAGGCTGTGGACGCCGAAATCTTCCGCACACCGGCGACCAATGTAGCGACGTCGGGCCATCTCAGTGTCGACCGGGACGTGGAGGATAACAACGGAAGCCGCTTTGCTTCGCTTTCCTTCGCCGGGCGCTTGAAGTGTTTCACACAACGGGTGTTCAAGAAGGCCGCCTCACTGCTATTGTCGCCGCCGACCGTCTAGTCTTCCTCGAAGATGCTGTGACAGAGCAGACTCATTGCGGCACAACCATTGTCCAAGAAACCCGTGGCTAAGCGAGGCGAATATCTCATCATGCAGAGGATGAGACTGCTCCAAGGGAGGGCCACGGAGGAGGCCATGCAGGAGCTCGAGGCCATGTTCGTCGACCCCAAACCCAGCGACGCCACGGCGATGCGGGAGATCTTCCCCGACACTGCACGGCCACGGTGACCACGCGAACAATGCGGGCGATGCGGCGGACACGCGTGAGTGCCACCACCGATCTATGGATCGAAGCCGGTGCGTGCAGACTAGGTTGTCGATTTAGTGAGTAATCCGCTTATGATGTAAGGTGCGGGAGTAACGCTTCACAGTGGCGAAGGGAAGGGGGGGCAAGGGGGGCCAGGCACCCCCTGACATTCTACAAATCCTGTAGTATATATTGAATATACGTGTACGTAGTTGCTGCTCTGCCCCTCCCGATCTTTACAAACGTTAATTGTATACTTGAGGTCCAACAAAAAGCAGCCATTTTTGTTTAGAATATACGAAGCGTCGATCGTGAAGCATCGTGGCTCTCTCTGCCTTCCTCATTTCTCGCCCAAAACGTTACTGCTCGATGCCTAGACTGTTCATCTCCTTCTCCATTGCCAGTTGCCCAGTTCGCTGGACGCCGGATACCGCCGTTCGCTGCACCACGCTGCCCCGGCCGCGCAGCCGCCATTGTCCTAATTACCTCTCGTCCACCGGCACACAAGGCAGAAGCCAGCAGGTAATCCATAATCATGATTCATGAATCATCCAATTCCAATGAAATTCTCTTACCTAGTTTGAAGTCTACGATTACAAGGAATTGGCTGCATCGCATCAAGTGCATCAATCAGTACTGAACTACTGATGATGATATTTACTGCCTAAGATCTTACTGCCAGTCGTAGAGATAAATTTAAGCTGATATATATATAATTTTGTTTTGGAAGATTTCTGATAGTGAAACATGCTACTATTATTAGTGACTAAAACCAACTGACATCAGTAGCAGTTCTCATTTGCTTTGTCCATTGCCCCCCTAACCTCAATTCCTGGCTCCGCCCCTGGCGCTTCATGTAATACTTTCGCTCCTAAAACGCGCGAAAACGCGGTTGTAAAAAATTTTTTTACTTAAATGCAAAGATGCACAAGTCTTTTACGCATTCAAGAAAAAAAATTCCACTGGCATCCTTTCAGTCCCAAATGAACAACCAGGTGGATTTTCTGTCTCCATCACGTTCGAGCACAGCATCTAAAATTCAGCAGGCATCAGTTCCCTAGCACCGTATCTGAAATGCAAGTTCCTTGTGTGAGGTGAACACAGTTGGCCTGTCTTAGTGATCCAGGAGAAACTCGCTAGGTGGCTTCAATTTTCTGTTTCTTGTTTTGTTGGGATCAACACTCAGTCTTTCTGCTTGTCAGTCTGTCATTGCGACTTCACTGATAGAGTCTCAATTGATTCTTTTTTTTTTGTCAGCATATATGACCATTACTGAAGGTTGGAGGTCTCTCCAAGACTGGGTGAGGATTCGCATTGGTTGCAAATATGAGCGCCAGATTCAGTTCCATAGGAGACAATGCTCTGGGAGTCTGGCATGCTTACAGAGCTTCTAAAACAGCGTTGATCAGTGTTAGTGGATCACCAAGATGTTCCATTGTTCTGCAGTTTTTTAACCACTCTGCTATGCGCACTAATCTTGTAATCACATTAATATACGGTCACCCAATGGGCTGTGCTTTATTCTGTCTTGAATAACCTGGTGTTGTGTGCTATACAAATTTATCTGTCACAATTTGCTTGCTGAAGTTTGTTGTGCTATGCTCAATCATGCAGTGACCAAGACAGTCTCTATGGACTTTGGCAGGAAGGACAACATTGCCTGCATCCTGCTACATCCTAGAGCCATGGAAACTGACCTCTCACAGTCATTTCAAAGAAATGTACCAGGGATATGCTCTTTACGAGGGAGTTCTATGTACAGATGCCTCTGTCAATCATTCACAACAAGAAGAAAAGCAGCAACGACAAGTTTGCATGGATGGCAAAGAATCCCCTTGGCGAACGGTCATCAACACTCGTTTAAATGTAGAGTCAACAACATCCTTGATTTTCATACAACAGTGCTTTTTTCGTTCCACATGCATTGTTTTTATGGGTCCTTTTCATGTTATATGACCAACCTATTTAAGGATAATTGAATCTATGCAATTGCCAAGGTTAGGAGTACTAAATCATCCGCATCTGTTATGATTTTTTCCTATTTTCCTGTGTAAGACACATGAACCAAGAAATAGTTATCACAAAGGTGTCAGCATCCTGATCAGTAGGATTATTGTGTCACCTGATAGGTAAACCATAGCTAATTTAATTATTTTTCAAATCAACATAATTCAACCACTATTTCCACAAATTATGGTCCACGCATAAGAACAGTTTAAAGTCGATTTTTATTTTTAAAAACTGGCACTACCTAATTGTCTGGTACATCACAAAGGAGACTGTGGCTGGGGGGGGGGGGGGGGGGATTTCTGAGAGCGCCAATTTTTGACGCGGTTGTTTTAACCTCTGCGTAAGCAAGGCCCAAAGGCGAGTGCACTTGACTACTATATATATATATATCATAAACTTGTGCATCAATGAATCCTCTCTATATATATTTGTTTCCGCCTGCCTGATCTGTTGGGGTGGAGTCAGCACATCTATTCAGTCTATCTGAATGCATAACCCATGTTTCTTGGATCTGCATGCAGGAAAGGGCTCAAAGAGGGTTATGATGACATTCAAAAGTGGCATACAGTAATAGTAATGGCTCTTGTTTAAATAGAACTGAGATGAAATTGAAACTAAGCCGTTTGGTATATGTAACAAATTTACAAATTGTGGTACAGCTTGCATGGGAATGCATGTATTGTTGTGCAATTATGGACTAATTGTGTATGTTTTGATATTTCTCTATATAGAAGGATCGTGCATTAGGATATATATAGTTTTTAAATCTAGATGGTTGTCTAGCTACGTCTCATCAAGAACTGCACATGTTGATTATTGTTTGGTTTTCTTTAGTCTAGAAAAAGCAAGAACACGTACAGTTATCTCCTTCAAAGATCAAGGGTGGATTATATACTAAAACATAATAACTTAGAAAATATATGTTCAGAGGACCCTTCAATTAATCATGTTAAATTTCAAAAAAAAACTTTATTTTACTCAATATTTTTGCTTCTAAACTTTGTGATTATACATGAGCCTTTCTATAATCAGATTTTTCCAATCATGCAGGTTTGTGTTCAGATGAGAAATCCAAAGTCCTTCCATAAAGTGTTTCAAATTTAAAATTCATTGATTGTGTATACATTTTTTTAACCATATAATCTATATAATATAGAATTCTATCACTGTATCAAAGGCAATTCATGAGATTTTTTTTAACACATGGAAAACGCAAACACCCCTCTACTGTTTCTCAAAAAAACTATTGTTAGTTCTTTCTTGTAAAGAAATTTGTTGTTATAGACACGTGTGCGTAGCTCGTGCATGTCTACTAGTCATTATAACATGCTAAACTTGAGAAGCAGAATTTTACACTTCAAGATTATGTCCATGCATATTATAAGTGCATCCAATTACTCAAACTGCATCCCAAGTGTATAATACAATAAGCTAAGTCCAGGACCAGACAACTATAGTTCTATATTATTAGCTGCGCAAAAATATAAGAGGAAGGATCTAAACCTCAAGATAGCATATTTAGTTTCATAGTTTAGTTAACCAACACAGAAGGGGCCTTACATGAATGCATCCTTACACGAATAGCTCATGATACATGAATGCGTCCACGCCGGCGCATTTTTTCAAACATTTCATTATGTTGGTTGAGTCTAATGTACACTGAATAGGGGTTTAGCATATTCGGGGCATGAGTGTACATATGAATGAAAACAGTTAGATGATGGATAAATTCAGCTTTATGTCTAATATTAGAGGTGGCTTGTGCATGATATGTGATCTTAATTATAAGGAGCAAAATCACAAAGTACACATAGTGATTAGTAAAGAACATAGGCTTACATGGAGATGTACGAAATTCAGTCCCACTTGAAAGCCACTCAATCACCGACGAAGAGGACGCATTTCTCCAGGCATTTCCAAATTTTGCGCCAAGGCTTTGTCGGACCTTTAAATAGCCATGCATGTCAACAAAATGAAGATTAACAACCACATTACGATCTGAATGACATGGAAGCGATGTTTGCTGGTGACCTTACCTGTTTTATATTGCTGGTTTGCGATCCGTTGAGTGTCTCGATAATTTGACTTATTGTTGGCCTTTTGTACCGATCAATTTTCACACAGTGTAGACCAATCTGAATGCATCTTCTTATTTGTTGGCAATAAAGTTGTTGTACATCCTCAGAAGAAAAATCCCTCTCATTTCTCTTAGTCCAATTATACAGTACCTGCAAAAATCACAAAAAATCAAGAATATTAGTACCAATGTACCATAAAGGAAGAGGAGCATGCCATCTCTCTCTTAAGAAAGCAGCTCTGCCTTGAATGTAAAAAATAATTTCCTTACCGTCTCAATATATTTATCGGAAGATGTTCCAGTCTTAGTCCAATTATCCAATACCTGTAAAAATCACACAAGTGAAGAATATTACCATAGAGGAAGAGGAGCAACGCCATCTCTCTCTCTTAAGAAGGCAGCTCTGCCTTGAAAGTTGAAATATAATTTCCTTACCATCTCAATAAATTCACCAGAAGATGTTCTGGTCTCATCTGGGTATTTGTCCCTGCATCCTGTCACTATCTCTATTATTATTACACCCAAGCTGAATATGTCTGCCTTTGTTGAGATTAGACCTCTTTTTATGTATTCTGGCGACATGTAACCCCTGCATTTCAACATGAGTGCATCAAGCTTGGAGCCATGAGACAACTGTAAAGGCAATTCATTTTAGCTATCCCTGAAAGAATGAACTATCAAGAACCATTTGACATACAATGTTCCATCGCGATTTGTTGTGCAAGTCGAAGTTTTCTTCTCACTGAAGAGTCTTGACAAGCCAAAGTCTGCAATTTTCGGCACCATGTCGTTATCCAGTAATATGTTTTCAGGTTTCAGATCCAAGTGAACAACAGGGGCATTAGGTTGGCATCGCTCATGGAGATAATGTAAACCATAACAAATACCCTTAATTATTTTGTATCGTGTGTCCCAAGCAAGTCCAGAAGATGCATCTGCATTTGCAAAGAAGCATTCTGAAAGTGCTATATGAAATGAAAAAAGGGCATGCCGTAACCTTATTATCTACAATAGCAAATTAAAAAAAAAGAACAGGATATGCCTCTATTGAATTGTTATACCTGAAAGATACCCACGAAGGTTTCCTTTAGGCATGTACTCCAAGCAAAGCAATCTTTCTGACTTCTCAGCACAGATGTATTTTCCGTTGTGCTCCACATATATATTCTCTATTTCCGAACACCAGCCTACAAGTAGCACTACATTTGGATGCTTCAGCCTCGTAAGATGACTGGCTTCATTCTCAAATTGGCTATCCATAACTCCTGGTGTTGATGAGTTAAGTTTCTTCACAGCGATGGCTTTCCCATTTTGTAGTACTCCCTATTTCGACTCTCTTATTAGTACATGAGTTTGTGCATAGTCTGGTGACATATGTTTGGCAACATTGAAATATGTGATTCCATCTTACCTTGTATACCCTGCCAAAACCACCTTGACCAAGTAGTCGCTCATCAGAGAAGTTGTTTGTGATGTTTCTCAAATATTCTAGTGGTAGATTCTCTGGTTTTGAACGTCCATCTTGCAACATGCTCTCCAGCCTATCATCATATCTACTATACTCGCCATTCATTTTCTTCTAAGCAAAATCCTGACTCCAAAGCATTTTCAAACGATAGCCAGCATTTCCCCAGCATGCAGGGTTCTTCAGTGAGTCAGGTTGCTGTTTCTTCATTAAACATTTCACCAAACCAAAATAACTGTATGAAAGAAGAAATAAGTCGTGGTCAACATAAGCGAACGAACCACAAAGAAAAATTGCCAGGTCTGTTGGATTCACCATGAGATTTTTTTTAAAGAAAAAGGTATGCATGCAGTGAATTGTGTCTCTTCTACTAAGTCACCACCTTCTTTCGTATGTACAAATGCCTCAACATGAAACTGCTCAACTTCTATGTTTCATGTTTTTTTAATAAATTTCTGTAGAGGCGTGAACCCATCCATTTCATTAAAAAAAAAAACTGCTCAACTTCGCAACAGTACAGTGGACTAAACTCCAAGTTTTATCTCCAAAAGAGTTTCCCAAAAAAAATATATATCTCCAAAAGAATAAATCAATCATCTATCAGTACTTAACGGCAAAATGTGAGGTGCAGAGCTCTGATATTGCTACTCCTCTTAAATACCCTGCACAAAACTTTAGCTTCTATCTAAAATACTCCCCCATTTCAAATTAAATTGTAAGTTGCTTACTCCCTCGCTTCAAATTCAAAGTTGTTCAGATTTTATAGGTCCATAATAAAGGGTTAAGTCCACTTCAGGACATCCAATTATCGCAAAAGTCTGGATTTCAACCTTGAATGTAACAATCCTAAAAATTACAAACACCGAAAAATACAACCAACAAACTTTTTTTTCTAAACATGCCCATGTTTAATGCTTATCATGTAGGAATACCACCCCTTTTTGCTTTTGACACATATGTTTTGTGCCACACAAATCAAGTGGCACCATCACATGTGACTTAATATTTAAAAGCCACATGTGATAATCCACCTGTAGCTAGCACCTTGAGTTTCATGAGTCGAACTTCATGATGCTCGTACCGCACCTCGAGGTTGCTAGAGCTCCCTTCTTATCCAGGTTCTTTAACTTGATCAACTATGCCCCCCTAACTTTCTTTATCTTGCCCAAGCTCTATTCCTTGGAATCTTGTACCCAATGAACCCCTTGTCTACTTCCCTGTCTCACAAGTTGTATATCAATGTTGCCCATACAACTTCCCATGTTGCACCTTGGTAATCAAGTCACATGAGGCTAGACTCATGACCCCTCATGTATCTGAATCACCTAACATGCCCTACCAACTTCCCTTATCCTACTCAAGGTCCTTCTCATTTGAAATCCCATGTCCTATGCACTCTAGCTAGCCCCCCTAAGTTTCTAGTGATCAACCTCAATATGGCACAAGTTCTACTCGTGAGCTTCACTGGATAACTCCATATATTGCACTCTTGTACTTATGATACATGGGATGAGGCCCTAGAGTTTCCCTCTCTCTCTCCACCACCTATCTTGCTCCACTAATTTTTCCTCATCATGCTCGAGTGTCTTTTATTGAAAAACTTGAGTTCAATGCACCTCATGCTTGCCTCTATGTATCACTAAGTGAATCCATATGTTGCATTTTAATCCTAACATGTGAGTTGGATTTTATTGGGATTCATGTGATGATAAATAAAAGAACCAACAATATTTATTTACTTGGTAAATAAATATTATGGGGATAATACCCAACATAGCCAAGGACTATGTAATTCCACTAAGCATCTATTTGCAACATGCTACACTCTTTATATATATATATACATATATATATATGTTTATATGTATATGAAATATACCAAAACAAGAAAAGGAAAAAGCAAAAGAAAAAGGAACAAATCGGAAAAAGGTCATTCTGGCCCAACCACCTCGGCCCGGCCTGCCTCTCTTTTCTCCCTCTCTTTCTCCCTGGCCGCAAAGACCCACGTCAGCCCAGCAAGGAGCCGCCCGCGCAGCGCACGCCAGCTTCCCAGCCACGGCCGCTGATGAGTGGGTCCCGTCATGGGACCCACATGTCATCTTTTTGGGTGAGGTCCCCCCGACCTCCCCTGCTTTTACCGTGCCACGTCCGCTCACGTGAAGGCAACACAAGGCCGCCAGCAGCCTAATCTGCCTCGGCCCCGCATCGGCGCTCACCCGAATGCCACCTGGACCGACCGAGAGCCGACAGGCTCTGGCAGAAGATGCCCACGGCCGCGGGGATTTTTCCCTCGCGCGCTCAACCACCCCGGGCGCACATGCCAAGGTTCCTCGGTCGCTCCCTCATCCTTAGCCGCGAAGCCAGCTGCCGCGCCCGCTGACAAGGTTGCCCCCACTAGAAGGAGTGACGTGGAGCGCTCTCATCCCCGCAATTGGATGCGCTCGGCCGCCGAGCCACCTACCATCGCCGCTCCCCTATATAAGCACGGCCAAGCCCCCTCTAGGGTTTCCCAGCCTGCCACCGCTCTGCGGTTCCTCACAGACCACCCACACAGAGAAGGAAGAACAAGGGAGGAGAGGAAAGGGAGAAGAAGAAAGGAGGCGGGGGAGAAAAGCTGCCATCCCCGGAGTTGAAGAAGGATACGGAGCCAAGGAGCACGCCAGAGAAGAAGTTGGGAGCCGATCGTCGACCCCGCCACCATGCGTCCAAGCCAAAGGAGGAAGGAGGGAGAAGCGGAGCGGAGGAGGACGCGGAGGACCGGAGCCGCCGCCGGTGAAGTACACCGCGCCAGAGCCGCTGCTACCACCGAGCTACTTCCTCGACGACTGTACTGCAAGATCACCGTCTCTACGTCTGACCGCCTCGCCTACACCGGGGACGCCACCGCGAGAAGCCAAACCGCACCTCCATATCCTCTTCTATGCCGGTGAGCACCACCATGACCCCCTCTTCCAAATCCCGACCTTTTCTTCCTGGCCATGGCGCTCGTACCGAGCGCGTAGGCCGAGGCCATGTCGGCCTGCATGGACACACGCACGCGCACCTGCACAACCAGCCAGGCCACAAGGACCACGGTGTCAGGAGCACGTCGGGGCGGAAGACACCATGCCGTCGCCATGGCCAAGCGCCACCGCGGCAAAGCCGTTTTCCTGCCGCATCGCCGAGCCTCGAGTTTCATCGACTGCAGATCCGTGATCGCCTCGCTGTGCTAAACACCGTGCACGCACTAGCTTCTTGCTTTCTTCACCGGAACACCGCCTACGCACCACCTTGCCAGCACTCCACCGCTCTAGAGTGCCACCGTACATCAGCGATCCCTGCCGTCTCCAACCGCCCCGAGGAGCAAGAAGATGTCGTTAAGCACCGCCGGGATGAGCTGCATCGAGCCGTGAATAAGATGGAGCCCGAGGAGCTTTGTACTGCCCTGTCCATGCGCCGCTGTGTGTGCCAATGCGCCGATGTGAGCCATGCGCACGTGCGCACGCCGCCGCAGGTCTTGGCCGCTATCGGCGAGCTGAAGATGGACACCGCGACGCTCTGGACTCACTTGCGTGGTTAATAAGGGCCTTAGCGCCTCGCCGTGGTGCGCCGACGAACGCCTTCGCCAGCCGGAGCGCCGCCGTGTGCCAGTGAGCACGCGTGGACTCCACTGGGCGTTTTGGTCACAGCCAACGCCTTGGTCGAGTGCCAGTGGGCATCAATCGTGCCCACGCGTAGTGGATTGTGTCAAAGGGACCTCGTCATGATGCTGCCGTCGTGCACCGAGTTCGCCATGCTGCCGTTCGTCGTCTGCCGCCTCGCTGGGAGCCCAGCTGCTACCTTTCTTCACCGAAATCAAGAAGCCGTGCTACTGCAGAGCTGAAGAGTAAGTTGATGAAGCCGTTGGAGGGGCGCATCGCCAGAATTGGAGGACACGCCGCCGACGGAGGGCCGCGCCGTCGCGTGCAGAGAACAGAGGAAGAGGATCACTTGGAGCTAAAGATCATGGACCCGGTCTATGTGAACCAGTGGGACTGCAAGCGGACCACGCGATGCGCCGGTGTAGCGCAGACCGAACTGTGGACCGCATGGACCCAGAGACAGATCCGTGGACACAGTCCATGTGGACCTAAGTCACTGCAGACAGACCCCACACGGAGTTAGTGCACCGTGAACCAACGCCGTGAGTTCAGCCCGTTTTGGGTCCAAGGAGTTGACGTGGCAGCACCAGCGTGTGCCACGTGGCGGGCCCGGCCCGGCCCAAGTCCGGCCCACTCGGCCCATTAAAGGCCCGTTAACGGCCCAGTAAGGGCCCAGTTGACCTTGAACAATGACCAGTCAACGCTGACGTCAGCATGTGACGTCAGCCTAGCCCCACCAGTCAGTGATGACGTCAGCAGTGATGTCATGTGGACCCCACCTGTCTGCTGACCGTTGACTGTGGACCCACCTGTCATTGCTGACATCAGCATGACGTCATCACCTGCGTCAGCATTGACATCATCTGCTGCTGGACTGCTAGTGCCATGTGGCCCATTCTCAGGCTAACATGTGTCAGCACCAGATAAATCCAGGCTTTTAGCTTTTTCGGAATACATGTAAACCTTCAGAAATTCATAACTAATTCATACAAACTCAGAAAAATATGAAACAAGCATCCAAATTTTCTATAAATCGAGCTCTATGTCATGAGCTTATGTTTGAGTGCATTTGAATCTTTTGAATATCATTTGGTTCTTTGTGCTACTCTATAGGAGTTGCTTACACGACTATTACATTTCGTTTTCAGAGTCGAATGAGAAACGATCCGAGGGAGGAGGCTACAAGCACCAAGGAGGAGGTTCCGCTGAATGACTACAGTGACAGATGACGACTCGTACCACTACTACCTCGGCAGCGCAGGTGTCATGGCACCACCTTCTCTTAGAAATCCTATTAGACATGGCTAATATCTAGAATTGCTAGTGCTTTACTTTTATGCAATGCTTATACCTGAGATAGGTTTGCATGGTAGAATGATACTTGATAGCCCCTACCTTATCGTAATCTATCACCTGCTTACCCGTTGTTATGTTAGCCATATGCTTATCTCCTATATATTTATAAATATATACTTCACTTGCTTACATTTTGACGCGAAGTGATGAACCCTGGGAGGGTCTGGTAGGGATGCCAGGCTTGGTGCGTGTGTTGGTGGACCAGATGGGTATGTGAGCTATTGGTGATGTATCTGGGTGTAGGGTGGATCTTATGGCAGGGTGTAGGATGAGGGTTGATTCAATCGAGCTGGGATCTACGACGAGCTTATGGAGCAAGTCTTGCCGGGGAATGGATCCGGACATTCCCAAGAGGAACAGTCTGTGACGGACTAACTCAGTTGAGATGGAAAGTCCTAGGTGGAAGCCTCTGAGGGGTGGAAGCCAGGAGGAAGTGTGCCGTGGTAGCATGTTAAGAATCAACCCTGGAGGAGATATCCTGGCTTGGTCACACTTAAGAACTGTTGCGCTGGTATCCGAACCTATAGGATTCTTTGCTTTCCACCCACTCTCTATTTGGGGGAAGACGGCTGAACCGCTGGATAGATCCATGCCACTACTGCTAGGCGAGTAGTGTTAGGGAGGTATATGCAGGAGATGGAGCTAACACCCTTCCAAGATGATCATGGCACCCCCTTCGGGAGCGGGTACATGACATGGCGTTCTCTTCGGGAGCAGACACATGATCTCTTCATAGTTTCAGCGATCCAGAGCTGGATGGTAGAGTGGCATGTTCTATGGCAGTAGGCACCCAGAATCTGCCTAGATGGGGCGCACCATCGATGATGGCTATCTGGTGGATTAGTGAAACCTCTGCAGAGTGTTATGGTTGATTTATGGTTGATTGATCAATACATATGCTGATTCGTCGGCTATGGACATTTCCTGTGTTTTGCTTGCACCGGACTAGTGAGTGGAGTATTCTAGCTTCCCCTGAGAGTTGTTCCGGCCGTGAGCCAGGTTGAGGGCTGCGGGCCGCTGAGACCGGTCGAGAGGGAGTTGGCCTGGTCGACCTGAGAGTGAGTCATGATGGAGATGGCGGCGGAGATGAGGTGATGGATTTGGGATGGTGGATGGATGTATGTGATGGTTGGGAATGTGTTAAAAGTTGACTTTTGTTATAAACTTGATTAATGCTTGCATGCATAGAAAAGCCACAACCAAATTATAGGATCGTCAGATCCCTTGTTTCTTTTTCACTAAAGCTCATCGGTGCTGACCATGGCCTGCACATATCTGGCGGTGTGTAGATTTATTCGCTTCACAGAGATGAATGGAATTATAAGGATTAGAAGATCTCGTGCCTACGCTCAAGATGGTTGATAAGGATCCTTCCGTAAAAGCTCTTCTACTTCCGCAGCTGTTTTAGATGATTGTACTCTGATGCTTTGCCAAGTGGTGATGTAATGGATGATGTAAGTCCTATTATGTTACTCTTTTATCTAATTTCGATGTATGGATTTGATTATCAACTGTTGTATAATAATGTGATGGCTTTTATTTCACATTATTATCTGTTTTGTGGATTTTCCCTTCGCGGAAAATTTGAGGATGTTTCATTGAACATCAAAACCGGATAACTTTGGCCCTTCAACTTTTAAAAAGTTCACTTTTCAACCCTGGGCGGTTTTGCAGGCTGTTTTAGCGTGTGAACAGTAGCTTTTGATATTTTTCCATAGTACTGATATTTGTTTGTTTCATAACTAATTTTTGGTGCACAATAAATTCATGAAAAGTTTTGTGTAGCCTCTTAATGATGTGTTCTACCTAAACAAAATATGACACCTAGAAAACTAATAGTTTTTTTATGTTTTAAAATTACCTCTTTTAATTAATAAATGCAAGTTCTATGATTTTTTAGGCCAAAATAAATATCCAAAAATTATAAAAATTGATTTGTAGCTATTTTGTGATGATATCAACCTGTACAAAAAAAATCAGGCACAAGTGACAGGGAGGTGCTTCAAGGTTTTTTCAGGCACAAGTGATAGGGAGGTGCCCCAATGCCATGAGATGTGTATTAATCAGCTGTGAACACAACTGCGATACTAATCCTAATCCTCTTTTCTTAATTAATTAAACATAAAATAAGATTTATTTAAACATTTAAATTTTATCCTAAAATTTTGTACATTGATATCATCATAAAACAGCTACAAATCAATTTTTATAATTTTTTGATATTTATTTTGGCTAAAAAATCATAGAAGTTACATTTATTAATTAAAAGAGATAATTTTAGAACCTACGAAAACTATTCATTTTCTAGGTTTCATATTTTTTCTAGGTAGAGTACATCATGAAGAGGCTACACAAAAATTCTCATGAATTTATCATGCATCAAAAATTAGTTATGAAATAAACAAATATCAATACTATAAAAAAGTCAAAAGCTACTGTTCATGCACCGCCAACAAAACTGCTCAAGGTTTGAAAAGCGAATTTTTTAGAAGTTAGAGGGCCAATGTTATTCGATTTTTGAAGTTTAAGGTTGAAATCTGGACTTTTACAATAGTTGAAGGTTTTAAAGTGGATTAACTCTAAAGTTATATATCTAGATGCACAGAAAAACTATATATCAAGAACACCTAAAATAATTTATAATTTAGACGGAAGAACACCTAAAATAATTTATAATTTAGACGGAGAGAGTATATGTTTTCCTGTGTCAAATAATTAGGTACTTTGATCCAGAAATCCAAGAAAGGTGCTGAAAGGAACTAACAATAGCCCAACTCTATCTGAGCCAACTAATTTTGTTTAGAGTTCGAGCCAATCGGTTTTTGGATCTAAACAGCGTACAAACTTCAGAGAATGGACATTTTCTTAAAAAAAACAGAGCATGGACATGCACAGATATAAATTATCTGTGCATCCCTGTATTCAATCCCAATCGATTGGAACAGCAGAGCGAGGGGGAGTCAGAGGAAGCAGGAGCGACCGACTGGATTCTGACCCAAAAGCGGGTGAATGGATGGAGCACTTGGGCATGGAGAGGAGAGCGGAGGAGTTCCCTTTGTCGGGGCTGCTGCAGGTGGAGTGGCGGCCCGGCTGCCGGAGGCGAGGGAGGCCGCCCGCGGGCCGCGCGGCGTGGTGGCGTCGACGCACGCGGCGTTCGCCAAAATGGACTCCGCGGGCGGCCAGGAGTACGGTGCGGCCGCATCCTGGGAGAGAGGAGAGGGACCTCTGCCGATTGGCTGGGCTGCAGAACGCCGGCCGGCAGGCGCCGGAGAGGAGACTGCTCTGGAGGATTATTGGGTCACTGGGTCGACCCACAGGCAGCCCCGTCACACTATTTTGCACCAAATTAAGATGGAATAGGCCCGCTAATATGCCCAAAGTACCCACAGCAATATGATGCGAAGCTATTCCTCTCGGAGCGAAAGGATCAAAATCTTCTGCACCCCCACGCAGGATTTACAGCTTGTACTTTTCCAAGTAGTCCGTAAGGATCGGACACCCATATCCCATGACCATATAAACCCGTTACATGAAATGCACCAAAGCCAAAGCAAGCCACCCTTGCAAAAAATAAATAAATTCCAAAGACCTTGGGCAAATCCAAAGAAAATTTTCCCGTCCGCTCATCACAGTATTTCTACTGGGTCGGCCCAACGTATACATCTTGGGTGCTGTGTCTACTTCCAAAAAAGAAACAGTACAAATACTTTAAGAGTTCCAAATATTTACCTCTATCTAAATGCAAAGTCCCAGATAGCAGCCTAGGATTTGGACCGTCCGTTGCAGCTCGGAGGGAAGAATCCAGGGAACAGAACAGAGAAGGGGAGAGATGAGTGCAGAGGCCTTGGAGCACGGTGTTTGGCCGGATGGAGGGAGAAGCTGAGAAAAGGGAGAAGAGAATGGAGGCTGGCGGGTGCAACCAGGTGGTGATTGTGTCCAACTCGGCGAAGCGACGTGAAGAACATGGCGGCCGGCAACAAGACCAAGGCCTTAGCTGTATTTTCTTTCTCCCACAAGTCTACTTAGTTGTTATCTGCAATGTGTAAATTAAACGCATATCAGCAGGGCCCTGCATGGGACGCTAGGGCGACGGGCGACGCGCTGGCTCCCACGCCGCCGCCCTGGAGCTGGCGCCCCACCCAGGCGTCGCCTCCTCCCCCCTCTCCCTCCCCTTCTCCCTGCTCCCCTCAGCTCCCCTGAAATCGCCGTCACCCGCGCCGACCGACGTCGCCGTGGCCTATGGCGGGGTGCAGCGGCCGCTCCGGCCGGGGGTCACCGGATCCGGCACCAGCGAGCCCGGATCCGCGGCTGCGGGCAGCACTTCGGCGTCTGGCGGCGTTCTGCCCGCCGTACGGACGCCGGGGCAATGGCCGACGACAGTGGCCTGCCAGGACCTAGCGCTGCCAGTGGGCGAGGCCGGAGCTGCGGCCCCCACACTCGAGCCGCTGCTGGGCACATTCCGAGCTCCGGCTGCCTCCTCCTCTGCCGAAGCCACCGGGACGCCGGAGGCCGGGCCTGGACCTGAGGCACCGCCGCCAGGGGCTTGTGCTCGGGCCGCGTCGAATGGCCTCCTGCGCTCCGCCTCCTCCTGCAGACGCGGCCAGCCTCCTCAACGTTGGATCCCTGGGCTCGCCGGTCGTTGGCGCCGGGAACTCCGCCGCCCAGTCGAGGTCCTTGGGGCTGACGCCGGACGTCTTCGGCGTCCTCGTGGAGGATGTCGCTAAGGACGACGATGATGACGACGACGACGACGAAGTGCGCGTCCCCGACCTCGACGCCTTCCTCGTCAACCCATCCGAGCCCACTCCGAGCCCATCATCCACCCTTTCTCTGGACGCGGCCCCCTTCAAGCCGACTTCGGGTGGGCGCTCGAAGCTGCGCTTGTGGGCGGACGACGATGACGACGATGCGTCAGACGATGAGCGGCCCTCCTACCTGGAGGTCGTCCGTCGTCCGCCGATGTCGACTTTGGCGCCACGAGGGATCCAGCCGCCGGCTACAGCGGTGGATCTGGGTCGTGGCCGGCAGGACGGCGGCCTACGCGAGCCTCGGAGAAGACGGAGGAAGCGAAACCGGCCGCGCCCCCAGCTGATGCACGGCTTACCTCCTCGGCCACCGGATGGTCGTATTCCTGCCCGCCATCGCCTTGGTCGACGTGGACGGGTCTCCACCCCCAACGCTAATGGGTGGCGGGAGATCCTCGCTCGGCAGGAGACGCATCCTGTGGCCGCCTCAGTTGAGCCTTGCCAGAAGCAACTCCCGCAGGCCAAGAGGATTCCGTAGGCGCTTCGCGAAAGATGTTTCAACTGCCTATCCTACTCACACCGTGTGGAGACCTGCCGATTGCCACGACGTTGCCTGCGCTGCCATGGCCTTCACCATCTGGCCAGGGAGTGCAAGCGGCCTCGAGCTGTGCCATCGACAGCGAAGGGCGGTGGCGGAGCTCGCATCGCCAACCCACCTGCCTCTCTGCACGGTCCCCATGGCGGTATGCCAAGTTCGAAGGTGGCCGTGCAGGTTGGCGCCAACAGAGTTCGATGAAGACGCAGGCGGCACAGGAGTACGCCGACCAGCCCCACTAGCGACATGGATGCTACACACCGTTCTGCAGTGCCAGATCCCCTGGTGTCGAAGCTTTGCGCGGAGGAAGTGCCTCCGGCATGGGTTGGTCCTATGTTGGACGAGCTTGCTTCTTCGCTCGTCCTGGCACCAAGATCTCCAGCGGCTGGGCTCCCACCTCCTGCACCAGTCGCCTCTCTAGAGGTAGAAGCGGTGCTGGCTGTCGCTTCTTCCTCGGCGGAGGCTTCCGTGGCCCAAGGAACAGAGGAGCTATCCTACTTGGCCACAACCCATGAGGAGGACGGCCAGGGAGCAAGGGACACTGAGGACGTTGATGGATGCACGGAGATAGAGGACGACGATGCTTACGCCGCCTTCTGCAAGAAGATGTTCAGGAAGGTTCCGGAGCCGCTGCTTCCAACACCGGCCTCACCTCTGGCTGTTAAGAAGCAGGCCAGGAAGCCGAGGACCAGAGGAGCTAGAAGGGCTCTAGCTCCCACCCACACCAGTTTGCGCCAGGCTGCTCGTCCTTCCTCCATGCCGGTGGCACAGTGTGCCCAGCTCAGGCTTATGCGCGAGCTGAACTTTGTCAATGGCAAGCCATCGGCGCCATATACGGCAGTCACAGAGTACATTGACAGCTTTGGACAGGACTTTTCTGAGGAAACCGTCAAGGCACTACGGACTGCGGCGAGGCTTGACGACATAGAGCTTTGCAAGACCCTAGCTGTAATTACAGCGGAGTCTGGGATAGACATGTTGGAGGCCCCATGATAGTACAGTTAGGAGATGCACATTGGTTGTTTTTAGATTGTGAGTAGTCTTACTCCTCCACGTCCAGCTTGACAGTCTGTCAAAACTGAGATGTTGTTTTTGCATTACTTACGCATATAATTCTCTATTCTCCTTATTAATATAAGCCATAATTACTCCGAGTCTTTCAAAAAAATAAATTAAACGCATGATCTGCAGGGGGTGGCGTGGCTCTCACTCATCTGTGAAGCCAGCCAGAATCTGGGTGCTCCTCGCGCCACGTAAATTTGTAATTGCTACTCTACTCTTGTCAATGAAGCCGGTAAGATTTTGAGGAAAAAGTTTTTTTTTCCTTGAATGCCTTGTTTGGAACGTACAAACTCCACAGAAATTGCGCAAGAAAGGGCGTAAGATTTTGACAGGATGACAGAACCCAAGAGAAAAACAGTTAAGAAAATAACTAATTAATTAAAAAGGATTCTTTGAGATTTGTACAACCTTTTAGAAAGAGGATTACCAGAGCAGTTCCCCTAAAGGTTGCTAATGCTAATTCGGTGAAAGAGTGTAGCATCGTCCGGAGCAATACGCGAGACGGTGGAATGGTGCAGAGCGAGCTATATCCCCAGGCAGAGATCTCAACCCCAGGCGTCCGCCTGAGGTGCTTCCAGCGTCAAGGCAAGGGTGTCGCCGATCCAGACTATATAAGCTTCTTAAAGCTAGACAGAAACCTGCAGATCCAGCCTCTGATTTCATTTGGCGCAACTCGGTGCCGCCCAGAGTTCAATTTCATATGTGGCTGGTTTCCAAGGGTCGAATATAATGCCGCTCCAATTTATTCAAGAAAAAAGTAGTAGACAACCCCAAGTGTGAGATCTGTGATGCACCAGAAGAGGACACTGATCACATCCTTCTCCGATGCTCCTTTGCTAAAAGTTTCTGGGAAAAAATTGATCTCTCATTCGACGATGACTTCAGCTGCAGCTCAATTCAATCTTTCCCTAAGCCTCAAACCATCCCCGTCAATCAGTTTAGTGGGTTCATCGCTCTCTGCTGCTGGCAGCCGTGGAAGCGTAGAAATGGAGTAATCTTTCGCAATGAGGTCACCAGCATTCGACAAGTTCTTCAAGCTTGCAACCAGGAAGCGTTGGCCTGGCGTGCTAGATTCTCAAGAAAATAGAAATTCATCCCTCATGCCTGGTGCAATTTTTTTCAACATTTAGTAAACTCCTTAGTATAGATCAAAATATTTGTATATCCCCAAAATATCAAATGTTTTTTTGTAATCCTTAGTATAGATCAAAATATTTATATATCCCCAAAATGTCAAATGTTTTTTTGTAATCCTCAGACTCGAGCTGCTCTTTGAGTAATAAAAATTCAGGTGAGGAATCCCCCCCCGGTGAACGCTCAAAAAAAAAAAAAAAAGGTGTCGCCGATCAAACATCCCATCCATGTCATTTTAACCTTTGGATGTACGCAACTCGTATACACTATACATAAGCGGTGTAAGGAAAATCCATCAAATAAAGAAAACAAATGGCCAACTTATTGTATTGCAAATGTTGCCTGCAATCCACCTGGATATATAGTCTGGTGGAATTGATTATTATCATTAACGACATTATTTGTATTTGCGTCCAGCCATCCACATAAACCAGACCTAATAAGCACAATGCCGTGTTCACACAACTAAAAACCAACCAAACACACACCATAGAAGAAGGCTTATGGCAGGTACATTTGGCAAACTAACCACGGGCGTCAGATGTTCCTAAAATGTACACCATCAGCACCTACCTATTCCTTAAAATATATAGAAGAACGGCCAACCCCTATAGCTAGTACAAGGTACAAGTCACTTCAGATCCTGAACTTATGCCCGTTTTAATTACCTTTGACTGAACACCTGCAAAATACACAATGACACGCACAGATGTAAGAAGCAAATATGGTAGTGTCTACAAACTGAATATAGTAGTGTTTATAACGATAATTGCATGTGCAAGTCCGGTACTCCTGCTGTGCCCGATGAGAACGGAACAAAGCTTGGACACGTACCACTGATGATCTATTAAACCTGTCCTCAGCTTGTTATCGATCGACCTGGTAGTAGTCCTCTTCTGCAGTGCTTGCTGCTTCTGCATCTGTGGTCATTTCTACTGGCCTTCCAGTTGCAATGCCACACAGGCCTTTTGTTTTCTTCCTCCATTGCAAGATAGCTTTCTCCACGACTCCAACGGACCATAATACCTTGCGGTACTGCTTTCTCACTTGGTGACCTCGGTATGCAGCCTGAGCAAGATGTTTGAATCATTAGACAACACGATGGATGAGATACACACAGGATAAAAAGAAGATAAAATTTTCAAATTTGTCAACCCAAAATGGGAAAAGACATCAGTCAGATGGACTCATTCAGTCAGATGAATCCTGGGAAAAAGGAAAATTACGAAACCAAAACACACAATAGTAACAGAAGCTTTACTTGTATTTTGATAGCTTGTCTTCGCAAGTTCATGAAGTTCCTCCTAATCTGCCATGTTCGGAAATGACTCTGTATTCTTGCAGCAGCTCTCATCATTTTATTTCTCCTGTAGTTCCGGTATGCGTACTGAATCCTCATAGCAGCAACTATTGAAGTGGCTTCAGTCTCAGGATTGGCCAACTGAATTGCTTTTGTTCGAAGCTCAAGAGTTCGCTTCCTGAACGCGGCTTGAATGTTGCTAGCAGCATCAGCAGCATTACGGTAGGCTGCTAAAGATTCTCGTAAGCACAGTTCTTGTTCACTAGCTTGTATGTTGCTAGCAGCATCAGCAGCATTACGGTAGGCTGCTAAAGATTCTCGTAAACACAACTCTTGTTCACTAAGGTTTTCAAATTCCATGGTATTGAGAATTCTAAGAAAAATGTCTGATGTTGATTGCTTATTCATGGACAGTGCCATAGCCTCAAAATGAGCAGTCAGCCCTTTCTCAGCAAGATATGCAGCTAAGCCATCATAACCTTGTCTTGCAGCCAGATCAGCAGCAGTGTATCCACCAGGGGCATCATGAGTAGGATCTGTCACCATGTTTGGTTTTGCCCCAGCAGACAAAAGAGCGGCAACCATTTTTTCGCTAGCAAAAGAATATTAAAACTTAAGATGACACCAGATGACTCTGGAAAATTTAAAGAATAAGTTGATCCCAACAAACATGTGCCTGAGGTCAAATAGTGTCTACTTCTATTCTATACTCACCTATGCGAAGAACCAGATACCTACAAAAACGCATTAATAACTTAGCAGGTTTTCAAAAAAAAAAAAGTTTGGCCTGTCTTTTTTCTACAAACTGCTAGTACTTTCTTATTAGTTATAGATTTTGGTATCAATAATATATATACACACTTAAAGTGCAAGAACTATACATGAAATTATTCCTTTCCACATTCTATCTTTTGTGTAGTCAGTGTGATAAACCCATCCCAGTTGCCAGAACCAATACAAAATATCGTTCTTTTCCTCATTGTACTGTCTATGTTAGTCAATTAAAGGAAAAACATTAGGAATTTCAGAAAAAAGAGGATACCTCCCATAGTATGCAGCCCAGTGCAAAGCTGTCCAACCAGAAGAATCACGAAAATCCAAGGAGAATCCTGATCCTGACAAAGAAAATAAGTGAATGGCCCAAGTATAGCCCAAGAAAGAACACCAATGAATAGATCCATGTCCTAGATCATCGCGGTCAGTTGACTTCTGGCCTTCAATTACTTTTACAACAAGCCACTCTTGAAATCTTTATCGCGATACTAGTGACCTTTTAAGCTTGCTACCTGGGTGGATGGAATGTTCTGGCTCTGTTGTTGTAGGTCTACTCTTCTCTTTTATTCGCTTTGTTTTTTTCACTACAAACATGTTATATTTAATGATTATCTTTTCTTATGTTCCTCATTTTAGTGACTCACGCATACATATTAAATCTTATTTGTCATTTCAGACCTTGAAGGTTTTTGAACAAGTACTAGGGACTAGCAGTGAATTTCAGTGGCGGGCAATGAATGAGATCAAAAGAGAGGCAAGCCTTCAAGGTTGTTGTTTATCCCCCAGACCTTACCGTGTATTTTGTTTGTCTTTGTCTCTGTGCAAAATGACAGGCAAAAACTGGAGCCATATGTATGTTTTGGGGTGACATTCAATTTATCACATAATTCGCAAGCATGTTACGAAAGCAAATCATGCGGTACTTTTCTCAGTAAGAATGTTAGCTTAGTTTTCAATTTCTCTTATCAAGACCATTTCACTATGTGCAATGCCGAGTCTCTCTTTATATATTTATAAACTTTGGACACCAACATGCCATTACTTCAATCATGTTGTTCGGCCCATTGTCAATTCTACCACACAACTTGATTCTTTTCTTTTGAACTTGCTGTGTTGCGCCTGTGGACTGCCAGTTACTGAACATATAGCCAGCTGTAAATTTGCGAATATGCTCAATTTTATTATAGGGCACCTGTTTCTAGAAGAAAAACTCATGAACACATACCTCGTTTTTTCAACAAGACAACAAAGACCACAGCGGTAAAGATAACCCGAATCCTCCGTAAAGCAATCTTCTTCTGCCACTGGTGCAGGGCTACAGTAAAGGTCTCATATATAGAGAAACCAGAGGTGTGATTTGTTGCTAGAATTTCTGCCCAGCTTGTTTCCCCACAATTTCTCTCTCTCTTTTCAGATTGAGGTCCATGTACCTGAGTTAGTTGAATTTTACAAATTAGAACTACCAAGCCTTCTAGTACTAAGCTAGCAGTATTGGACACGCCTGCATTGAACTGAATACTACTAAACATCATCCATCAAATCTCAGATGAAAACTGTTCATCCCTGTACCGAAAAGATTATATGATAACACAATGTTTGCTGGTGACCTTACCCCTTTTATATTGCTGGAATCTGCACTTTCTGGACTGTGGAGTGCCTTGATAATTTGACTTATTGTTGGCCTTTTGGACCGATCAGTTTTCACACAGTCTAGACCAATCTGAATGCATCTTCTAATTTGCTGGTAATCAACTTCTAGTGATACCCCAAATAAATTTTTTATCCTCTTTCTCTGACTCCAGCTATGCAGTACCTGCAAAATCACACAAATCTAAAATATTACCATAGAGGAAAAGGAGTAAAATCATCTCTCTTAAGAAAGCGGAAATATAATTTCCTTACCTTCTCAATAAATTCCTCGGAAGGTGTTCCAGTATCATCTGGATAGTCCCTGCGTCCTGTCACTATCTCTATGATTATTACACCCAAACTGAATATATCTGACTTTGTTGAGACTAGACCTTTGTTTATGTATTCTGGGGACATGTAACCCCTGCATTTCAACATGAGTACGTCAACCGTGAAGCCATGGAACAACTATAAAGACAATTCATTTTAGCTATCCATGAAAGAATGAACTATCAAGAACCATTTGACATACAATGTTCCATTGCGACTAATTGTGCAAGTCCAAGTTTTCTCCTCACTGAAGAGTCTTGACAAGCCAAAGTCTGCAATTTTCGGTACCATATTGTTATCGAGCAATATGTTTGCAGGTTTCAGATCCATGTGCACAATAGGGGCATTAAGATGCCATTCCTCGTGGAGATAACGTAAACCGTAACAAATACCCTCAATTATTTTGTAGCGTGTGTCCCAAGCAAGTCCGGATAATTCATCTGCATTTGCGATGAAGCATTCTGAAAGTGCTATATGAAATGAAAAATGGACATGCTCTAACCATATTATCTACGGAAAAAGTCTAAATACCCCCCCTGAAGTATCAACAACGGTGCACATCATCCCTCCAAGTACAAAACCGTCTATTTGGCACCCTAAAGTATGCCAAACAGTCTAATTCACCCCCTAGGTGGTTTTGGAGGCCGGTTTTGCATACGTGGCCTCCCAGCCTGGCAAGCCACAGCTTCGATGCCCTTCTTGCGTGGACTGGGAGGAAGGCAGAGAGCACGGGGCGTGCGAAGGGCGTCACGGGTCCGCCGCACGACGGCGGCTGCAGCAGCGAGCGCGAGGATGGGGAGAGGAGGAGAAGGAACGCCCAGGGTGTCCATGCCTCCCCGCCATCTCGCCCCCGCCCTCGCCACTGCGTGAGCTCCGCTCCTGCTCTGCTTCACCCCACGGTCGGAGCTCGTTGCCGGAGACGGACAGCACGCAGACGAAGTAGCGGCGGCAGCATGGGCGCCACGAAGCCCAGCTGCTTTGTCACCTTCGCCCAGTACCTCCGAGGCGACGCTCAACGGTGCGCATCCCCTCGGCGTTCTCCAGCCCACTGCGTCGTGCACCCATGGCCACCGCCGCCGCCGGTGTACCACGTTGTGGCCCCGCACGCAACAGCGCGAGCGCGGCGGCCCGGGCCAACGAGGGCGCGGCCACGGTGGCCTCTGGTGGCAACAACGGTGCTTCATCTCGGGCATGTCGCGAGCCTCGCGCGCCGGCCGCCGCGGGCGGGCGCGGCTCCCCCTCGCGAGCACACCGATGCGGGCACGCGCGGCCTCGCCTCAAGCGCTGGCCGCCACGGGCGGGCACGCCCCCCCTCGCGAGCACGCCGTCGCGGGCGGGTGCGGCTCCCCCTCGCGAGCACGCCGCCGCGGGCGCGCGGCTTCGCCTCGCGCGCCGGCCGCCGCGGGTGCCGCGGACCCACCTTGCAAGCACACCGCCACGGGCGGGCGCGGACCTACCTCGCGAGCACGCCGCCGCGGACGGGCGCGGCCTTGCCCGGCGTGCCGGCCGCCGCGGGCGAGGGCTGCTCCACCACGCGAGGAGGGGCTGCGCAACCGGGACAGCCCGCGCCCGGTCGAGACCACCGCGTCCTCGCCGCTGCCAGCCTCCTGGCCCGGCCGTTCCTCGGAGACGAGTGTGCGCACGGGACCTGGCAGCTGCTCGCCTTGCGGTTTCTGGTCTCGGACCGCCTCCGCCACAGCCTGCTTGCCCCGCGCCTCGCCTGCTCCTTCAGCTGCTCCGCAGTGTGGTGGAGCTGCGACGAGGGCGGAGCTCTGCGCGATGGCAGCTATGGCGTCGCGCGACGACTGGAGGACGACGTGGAGGCCTGACAGGTGGGGCAGGATGGCCACGTAGACCAAAACCACCATCCCATACCGCCCAGGGGGTCATTTAGACTGAGGACCAAACTTTAGGGTGCCAAATAGACGGTTTTGTACTTGGAGGGATGATGTGCACCGTTGTTGATACTTCGGGGGGGGTATTTAGACTTTTTCCTATTATCTACAGTAGGAAATGAAAGAAGAACATGATACAATATGCCTCTATTAAATTGTTGTACCTGAAAGATACCCACGAAGGTTTCCTTTAGGCATGTACTCCAAGCAAAGCAGCCTTTCTGACTTCTCAGCGCAGATGTATTTTCCATTGTACTCGACATATATATTCTCTGTTTCAGAACACCAGCCTACAAACAGCACTACATTTGGGTGCTTAAGCCTCATAAGATGATTGGCTTCATTCGCAAATTGCCTATCCTTAACTCCTGGTATTGACGAGTTAAGTTTCTTCACAGCAATTGTTTCCCCATTTTGTAGCACTCCCTGTTTCAACTCTCTTATTAGTAAATGCATGAGATTAGGCATAGTATGGTGGCATATTTTTGGCAAGTTCGAAATATGTGAATCAATCTTACTTTATATACCATGCCAAAACCACCTTCACCAAGTAGTCGCTCATCAGAAAAGTTGTTTGTGATGTTTCTCAGATACTTTACTGGTACATTGTGTGGTTCTGAACTTCCACCTTGTAACATGCTCTCCCGCTTATCATATCTAGTAGACTCACCATTCATTTTCTTTCAAGAAAAATCCTGACTGCAAAGCATTTTCATATGACAGCCAACATCTTTTTGTCTTCCCAAGTATGCAGGGGACCTTCAGGTTGCAGTTTATGTACAAACATTTCACCAAACCAGGATAGCTATATGAGAGAATAAATAACTTGTGTCAAGATAAGCGAACCAACAACAAAGACAAATTGTAAGGTTTGTTGTATTCATCGTGAAAAATAGTTTTCTAAAAAAGTATACAGGCACTGAATGCATCCCATGTACTAAGTCACCACATCCTTTCGCATGTACAGCTCCAACATGAAACTGCCCAACCTCGCAACAGTATAGTGGACTAAGATCCAAGTTGAGTCCTCTTCATTATCTCCAAAAAGAATAAATCAATCATCTAGCAATTAAATGAATACTGAATGACAAAATGTGAGGTGTAGTACTCTGCTATTTTTTTTTTTAGATAAAGAGTACTCTGCTATTGTTACTCCTCTCAAGTAACTTGCACTGAACTTTGGCGTGTATCTGAAATATATGTTTGTCCGCACCAAATAATTTGGTAATTTGGCAGAAAGCAAAGAAAATTGTAGAAAGAAACTAGCAGCAGCCCAACTCTATCTGAACCAACTAATTTTTTTAGAGTACAGGCCAACCAGTTTTTGGATCTGAACACCGTACAGACTTCAGAGCATGGAAAGGCACATGAAGTACTGTTTTAAGGTCCAAAATCACTTTCTCAAGCAATGTGTAAAACACTCAGAAAGCATCAGCATCAGGGTTTACAGTATCGGCCCCTGGCGATATACACAAAAAAAATATATAAGAAATATCGGATCAAATTCAAACAATTCTTTTTCTTTTTTTTACAAAAAATGGCATGATTTAAATCCAATCCCTAATCCATCCACAGTTGCATATAACAAGAAGCGACATTCGCAAAGTCCCAAATAGCAGCTAGGAAACAGAAAAGGAGAGGGGTGAGTGCAGGAGCACGGTGGGAGATCGCAGATAATGGATCACGGTGCTCACGTCGTGCGGTCGTGGTCGGTGGTCGTGGACAATCGTCGCGGTGTTTGGCCGGAGTTGAGTGAAAAGCTGAGGGGGAGTGGGAGTGAGAAGGTGGAGGCTGAAGAGCGGAACCGGGTGGGTCAACGCGGCGATGTTAACACGGCGTGGTACTTTCATGGCGTCGGGCGTAGTAACGCTCAAAGGACCGGAAAGAAATTGGAGAAAGAATCGGATCCGTTTGGCTTTGGCTTTAAAAAGCATCTTCTGGAAAGAATCGGATCCCTTTTTTAATTCCCTTCTAAATCCTTATCCTCAAATATAAATCGTCCTTTAGCATCTTTATAAGAGATTATAATAAAGAAAATACCAAAATTTACTAATTTAGCTACTATCTATTATTAACAAATCGTCCTTTAGCATCTTTATTAAGAGATTAACAAAAAAATACCAATTCTTTTTCAATACCAAAAAAATGGCTCTTCAAATGTACCGGATCAAATGAATAGTTAATTTTTTTGGTTCAAAAACAATTGCCTATCATTCGATCTAGCACATTTGAAGAGTCATTTACAGATTCTATTAAAGATGACCTTTAATAATAGTCAAACTTATCTTTAAAAATAATTTGGTTAATCTCTTAATGACGCTCACCTACTTTAACCACTTCTCCATACCCGTGTGGCCTCGAGAGTTATTTTAATTTTCTCTATTTTTATTATCAAGAAACCTAGAATAGAAGATGGTAATATTTGAATATCTAATTGAGAAATTGTTGGGAGTTTTTTTACTTAAATATATTCTTTTCCTAAGTTCTTTTTTTCTATTAATATGGAAGAATATAAGACATTTTTGAAGTTATTCAAGATATTTTTTTACTATAACGCATGTGTGGCCCAAGCTAATGAAGAAAAATAATGATTTTATTGGTTACTTGTTCATTTTTTAAAAAATATATAAAATCTCCTTCCTACATTGTATATAGAGGCCAAATTATCAGTGCAGTAGTGTTAGTGTAGATGAAACACCTCTCATATCTCTCTTTATAAATTATAGTGCCATGTCACTATTTTTATTCATGTGACATTTCGTTTAAGGCTTTGCTATATTGGGCCCAAGTGAAACCTAACCCCTTTCTTATACCTGGGTTTCTTTTTATTTGATAAAAAAACTTGGGTTTTTATTTTGTATCATTGGATCAACGTGCAAGGGACCTTCTTCTTCTTCTTCGTCACATCGATTGAGGTGTCGAGATAGTGCTTGGGCAAAGATGCCACATCACTCGAATGTTGTGCGGATCGTGACTCATGAATGTTGGGGATAGGGTGGAGATGAAGGCAAGAAGGATGGCAAAGACATGCAAGAGTGTCGCGAGTTGAGGACGAGAACGACACTGACGGTAGGGCGGAGGGCGACGGCTAGCAAATGCAGGTGTACACGGTTTCTCGACAGTTGAACGAAGGGTGGTGACTAGCGAAGGCGGGAACGGCAACGCACGATTCGTTGGTGGTACCCAGGGGCACTCGGATTAAAAGGGCAAGCAGCTTGATGAAGACGATGGAAAGGAAGGAGAAAAAATAGATGAGATTCATATGTTTTAATCAATGGACAAAGAACTCACGTGTGAGAAGTGAGGGGGTTTTAGGGGCGAAGCTTGGTTAAGACATAGCTAGGCCATGACCATCTCTCTACGACTCTACCCAATGTAATCTCTACTATCTAAACAGTTTTTAATCTCCACCTTGTAGGTTTCATAACTATTTTGGAGGTTTCAAAAAATAAATAGACCACCTATTAGCCCTCGTGTTTAAAATAGGTTAGGACGACTACCTATTAGCTCTTGGATCTTGATATCGAACATGCCTTAACTAGTTTAGCTGCATTTTCTCCCACAAAAGACCTCAGGTACGTCTTTTTCTTCGAAGGTTAAAGTGTTTAAGCAAGGCTACAGCAAAGGGGGTGGGAAAACAACTACTTATGTGCACTTTGCATACGTAATCTAGAAACAGCCACACATTTGTTCATCGAATGTCCCTACGCAAGGAGAACGTGGACCATAGCAGCCCGATGGAGCGGATGTCCAAACATGCAGCCGACGACATGGAGTGAACACGAAGACATGGAAACCTAGTTCATGGCGGTGACTAAGGCAGGGACCAAGGAAGCGCATTCTCTCACGATCTTGACGTTGTGGCACCTGTAGAAGGAAAGAAATTCAAGGGTGTTTGAGGGAGCTATCAACTCTGAAGCTACGGTGGCAACGAAAATAAAAGATGAGTACTCTGATTGGCATTCGGCCAAACGACACTCTGCAGTTTCAAATAGGATTGTACCAAATACTATGAGTAATTAACTTAGTTTCTAAGTTTTCCATTAGGCGGTCTGCCTAATGGAAACCGCGCTCCTCGCGTATTTGTATGTTTAAAACTTCATTCTCCTGGGTAACCGGGTCTTAAAAAAAAAGTGTTTAAGCAGAGCAGAGTGCCACGGAGTCACGGATGCCGGCAGCCACAAGCTTCTGCTGGTCCTCGCTCGTGGCAGCTCCTCAGCAATCAACGCCACAAACAGATAGCCTTTCGTCTCTTTCATTTTCAGAGGCCACCAGCGTCTGGACCTGGACGCTCGCGCCCCGGCCTCGCCCGCCGCCATGGCTCCCTCCCTGGTCGCCCTCCACTCCGCCGCCGCCAACCACCTCCCACACCATCGACGTCACACGACCTCCGCCCTCGCGCGCGCCTCCTCCGCCCTCCGCCTGCCGCTCCGCCGCCGCTCCCGCTGGGTCGCCGCCGAGGTACGCACGTTTGCATTCTGTACGCGCGTACTTTTAACTTTTACTTCGGAGTGTTGTGACATGTCCCGTTCTAGAACCTCGCAGTTCGCGCCCGGCGGCGGCGGCGGTGGCAAGGCTAGGCGAGGCGTGGGCATCGACGTCGCCGCGGTCGCCGCGGCGCTGCGCGACGCCAGAACGGCCGACGACGTGGAGTCCGTGGTGAATGCCTTCTTGAACCACGACGACAACGACGGCAACGGCGGCGGCAGGGAGGGCCGCGGCCTCCTGCCGCTCCAGGTCTACACGTGCGTCATCCGTGGGCTCGGCAAGGACAACCGCCCGGACGCGGCGTTCGCCGTCGTGGAGCACCTCAAGCGGAGAGGGGCCGCGCTGAACCAGTTCGTGTACAACTGCCTCCTGGGCGCCGTCAAGAGCTGCGGCGAGTTCGGCCGGGTCCAGGCCGTGCTCGACGACATGGAGGCGCAGGGGGTGTCGCCGAACATCGTCACCTACAACACGCTGATGTCCATCTACGTGCAGCAGGGCAGGGTGGAGGACGTCCTCCGGGTGTACGCCGACGTGCAGGAGCGCGGGCTCGTGCCCACCGCCGCGACCTACTCCACGGTGATGTCTGCCTACAAGAAGGCCGGGGACGCGTTCGCGGCCATCGAGTTCTTCGCCGTGCTCAGGGGCAGGTACGGGAACGGGGAGCTGGTGGTGGGGAGCCGTGGTGACTGGGAGCAGGAGTTCGTCAAGTTCCAGAAGCTGACTGTGCGGGCGTGCTACATGTCGATGCGGCGGTCGCTCGTCGTGGGGAAGAATCCGGTCGGCGAGGTGCTGAAGGTCCTCCTCGCCATGGATGAGGCAGGTGTTCGTCCGGAGAGGAGCGACTATGAGCGGCTCGTGTGGGCGTGCACGGGGGAGGAGCATTACGGCATTGGCAAGGAGCTGTACCAGAGGATTCGTGAGGGTGGCGATGGGGGCGAGATCAGCCTGTCCGTCTGCAACCACCTGATCTGGCTGATGGGCAAGGCGAAGAAATGGTGGGCGGCACTCGAGATCTACGAGGATTTGCTGGACAAAGGGCCGAAGCCGAACAATCTGTCTCATGAGTTGATCATGTCACACTTCAACATCCTGCTGGATGCTGCCAAGAGAAGGGGAATTTGGAGGTGGGGTGTGAGGCTGCTCAACAAGATGCAGGAGAAGGGATTGAAGCCTGGAAGCAAGGAGTGGAACGCGGTTCTCCTCGCATGTTCAAGGGCTTCTGAAGCATCGGCGGCGGTGGATATCTTCAAGAAGATGGTAGATGAAGGGCTGAAGCCAGATGTGGTTTCCTATGGCGCATTGCTGAGTGCACTTGAGAAAGGTAAGCTGTATGATGAGGCATTGAGGGTCTGGGAACACATGTGCAAGCTTGGGATCAAACCGAACCTCTACGCATACACGATCTTGGTGTCGATTTACATCGGCAAGGGCAACCATGCAATGGTGGATGCTGTTCTTCATGACATGGTGTCCAAACGGATCGAACCGACTGTTGTCACCTTCAACGCAATAATCAGCGCATGTGTGAGGAATAATTTGGCTGGAAATGCCTTTGAGTGGTTTCACAGAATGAAGATGCGGGGCATTGAGCCGAATGAAATTACATACCAGATGTTGATTGAAGCTCTTGTACAAGATGACAAGCCAAGACTTGCGTATGAGATGTACATGAAGGCCTGCAACCAAGGTCTTCAGCTTCCTGCAAAATCATATGACACTGTACTAGAGGCATGTAGGGCTTATGGTTCCATAGTGGATCTAACTACTTTGGGTCCTCGCCCTTCAAAAGGGGTGGAACCCGTCAGGATAGAGAATAATTTTTCCAGTTTCTCTCAATTCAAAGATCTGCCTAGTAGCTCTCATAATTTTGCAGGCATTGGAATGTA
Source organism: Bothriochloa decipiens (assembly GCA_023333625.1). Classification (NCBI taxonomy): domain Eukaryota; kingdom Viridiplantae; phylum Streptophyta; class Magnoliopsida; order Poales; family Poaceae; genus Bothriochloa; species Bothriochloa decipiens. The sequence continues at coordinate 5,505,622 of CM041638.1, forward strand.
TGGGTTTTTTGGATACAGAATGGCAAGGTAAAACATTCATGTAACATGCTACCATGCCCTGTTGTATAGTTGCCTTCACCGTTCAGACCCAATTCAACATCAAAAACATTGACTTATGTATTTGTAACTTCACAAATTGTAAAAAAAAAAAAATACTAGTACACTGGCATTTTTGTTTCATTCCTCTTATGCTAGCGTGGATCTTTTGAACATATGATGCAACTTTTGGTGTGCATGTATCCTTATCTTCTTTGCTCCAACCTTTTGAACAAAAGGTTCATATGGATATGGATTTTTCTTTTTCATCCCTCCTCTGCTAATGACTTAGTGTGGATCTTCTGAACATAGTGATCCAACTTTTTGGCGTGCATGTTTCCTTTTCTTCTTTGGTCCAACCTTTTGAACAAAAAGTTTGTTTCATATGGATTGCATGGCAGAAATTGTTTCATGTGCTCAAGAGAAGCCTAAGTACAGAGGTAAACACATCGATTGCTTCAAATGTTGATAATCTCTTTCAGTTCATAATGTCAGGAGCTAATAAACCGATTGAGGGTTGTGAAACCAGTTGAAAATGACAAGTTTTATATTTTGCTAAATTCAATAACGATCACAAATGGTATCATAATATAAAATACGATATTTGTTGGTACAGGTATTGGTCCTGTTCATTTTCATCCCTAAAATTGGGCTATGAATTTCACTAACCTTAAAAATAGTACTTGCCTGTATGCAATTCATTATATTAACCTTGAAGTAAAGACCAGCCTTCTGGGTGTCAACAGCCATGATGGTGAATTAGAGGAGGATGCCTATGAACTCAGCATTGCGCACTTCTCTTAGTTCCCTTTTTATTTTATTTTATCATTGTACGAGTATTCCTGCAACATTTTTTCCATGGATATTCAAGGCCCCGTTCCGTTGCTGGGAAATAATGCACTAGAATGATTGCAGTCAGGAACAATAGTCTCATTTAATTTATATAACTGTGGATAGACAGGAAAGATTCCTATGCAGGAATTTGCTAACCGAACGAGCGATAAGCCTCGTTTGGATGCACCCGTATCCACCTCAACGGTGTGGGTTCACTCTACCACAAGGATTAAGGTGAATCCAAGTGCGTCCAAAATCCAAACAAACCCTTAGTTAATACGAGTACTGTGCTATATGTGCAGCTAGATATTTTGTAACATGAACTAAAGAGATCATCAAAACCAACTAACCAAGTCGATCTGGAATTGTTCTTCAAATAAGTTGAGACTTCAGATAACAATCATTACATAAGGAAATGGAAGAGACTGCTCTGAATTCTGGGTCCTGGGTCCTCCCTTCACGTCAAACGCTGCCATGTCGATGCTCTTTTGCTGACTTGCTGTGCACGGGATTATGGCCAAGTTTTGTTCAACATCTTGATGGCTGATACTAGAACGTAATATGTGCATATAATCCTTCGCTCTTGTGCCTGGTGCTACAGGAGCTTCAGCACTCTCTCTGCCTCCGCGGTCACTGGCTCACTGCCCCCGCCTCCCCGACTCCGACTCGCGACGGCGCCCGCTCCGGCTCGTGACCCGGCCAAACAGCCAGTGGCCGCCGCGGTCTGCCGCCTCCGGCCGCTCCAGGCCGCAGCCCCCGGCCCAACGCCCCTCATTCCCCGACCGCTCTGCAACTGTGCGGCAGCCTAGCAAGCAGCAGCCAGCAGGTCCCGGGGCGCAGCCCATTTCTGGATCCGCCGGCCACTGCCTGCAAGCTCCGGCACGGCCACACCGGCGACCTCCGGCAGGTCTGCTCCTGCTTCTTCCTGCCTTCCCCGTTTATTAACCGCCTTCCGCTCCTTCTCACCATTTTCTTGCCCCGCAGCTAGCGAGCCCCCGTTTGTTAGCAAGAATGCCTCGGAGGAAAAGGCGAAAGGTGAACGGTGCGGCGTCGTCGAATGCTGGCGGTGATCGCGTCAGCGCGCTCCCGGACGACGCCCTCCATCACATTCTCTCGTTCCTGCCCGCGGAAGACGCCGTGCGGACATGCGTGCTCGCCCAGCGCTGGCGCCATATCTGGAAGTCTGCCACTGGCCTGCGCATTGGGTTCAGCGGCCATGGGGATACGCCGCCGTCCGTGGACAGTCTCCGACACTTCGTCAACCATCTGCTCCTCCTCCGCAAGCGCGATTCCAGTCTCTACACATGCGAGCTCAGGTTACGGCCCCACACAACTAAGCGCTGGATGGTTGATGAAAGAATCAGGCTCAATCTCTGGATCCGGCATGTTGTAGAGTGTGAAGTTCGGGTGCTTATGCTCGAAATCCCCACGGCTATATCAGATTATGTCAGATTTGACTTGGACAGGCCAGTCTCTCAGCATTTGACAACGCTAGTACTCAACAGTGTGTCGTTGATTAGTCCCTGGAACTTCTCCAGTTGTCCGAATCTGGAACATCTAGAGATTGCTGAGTCTTACTTTTCTGAGGTCCCCAAGATCTCATCAAAATCTCTGAAACACCTGAGCTTCAGCTATTGCTATTTTAATTATAAGGGATCGCACACTCTTATTTGTACCCCAAGCCTTGTTTCACTTAGGCTAGATGGCCATTTATGCTCGGTTCTAGTTTTGGATAGTATGCCATCATTAAAAGAAGCATTGTCAGAGATCATATTTTGGAGTGTCACAAAGAGCATTGTTTCTCTTGTAATGGTGTCATACCTGACGAATCTGACTACAAGAACAAATGTTTTCTTCTGGAAGGATTGTCGGAAGCTGGGAATCTGACATTGATGTGTGACTACAATAGGGTACACTTTCCTATGCTTTGTCCATTAACACCTTATTAAGTTGTTCTACTACTACCACTATTTCCTGTTTTGTCCGATTATTAATTTTTCAATTGCTATGTCCTACTCTGATTATTATTTTTTCCATTCTTATGTAATTATGTTATCTGATTTTTATTCTGCTGTGGTATTTATTTTTATCAAGTTCTATATATTCATAAAAACTAAAACTGGCTCTGTTTTCACACTGAATAATAGTGAATTTTTTTCTGTCTGCATTTGTCAAGGTTGTTTTCCGCAGGGATTTGGAGTGGTGCCCAACTTTTAACAACTTGACGACTCTATTGCTGAATGAATGGTGGTGCAAGGATCCTGACTTCTATGCGCTAAATCTCATTCTCAAGCACTCACCCATTCTGGAGAAGCTCAACCTTCATCTTTTTACTAAGGTATATACATCTTATGTAACTACTTCTCTGTTAAACTAGTTATATGTTATTGGTTGACACTGATGGATTGTTGTGGTTTATCACAGGGACCTCAACATAAAGTGGAAATAATAGGCAGGTACAGTCAAATGGAGAGATTCAGCTACTATATTAAAACACCTGAAGGAAGTTGAAGTGAAATGTGATGTGATTAACGGGCAAGTTCACAAAGTTTTGAAGTTTCTCAGTACATTTGGCATATGTAAGCAAACTAGCAAACCAGTTGTTCTCAATAATTTATTTAAACTTTCCTTAATGTGGCAAATGAAAACAAGCATTGCATAAGCTCCTAGCTTTGTTGGAAAGCATCCAATTAACTTAACAATGAGGTTGACATGTTTGAATCCTTTTTTTGGCAAGCTTGTCCAGAGAGCTAAGAGATATACAGAGAGCTGCTGAAATTGAATTGCTCTGTATAAACAGTACACATTATCTTCTGTCAGTTATTTTAATATTTTAATTAGCTCTGAACATAAACATAAATATCACTACTTGGTTTTTCCATGAGATTTTTACATTATTCTATGCTTCCAAAGCTTTGAGTACAACCTTCATTTATTAGTCATTAGATATGTGACATGATACATTCCCTTGTTTTTTTTGCGACTATTCCCTTGTTAAAATATCAATTTGTTTCTTGTTTGTAGAACTAAGTACATGTACTTGATTAGGAATCAAAGCTATGCCTTTTCACATATGATGGTAATATTTGTAGTCTTCTTAAATACATGTAGCTGCATAAATAAGAATATGGTATCCTTACACCAAATGTTCTTGCGGGAGTTTACAGGGTTTGAAAGCTGTACTCATGTTTCCAGTAATTTTGTTAGATTTTCCTTCTTTCTGCCTTTGCACATTTTGCTAAGAGTAGCCATTATTCTTTACATGATGTGGTATTTGGCAATTCTGTTCTTGTGGCTCCCTCTCCCTCCCTCGTGCCGCACAGAGTAAAACACTGTTTGGCAGAGCTCCTATCGGATTCAGCCCCATTGTGTACTAGTGTCTGTCATGATTTTTATTAGTTTTCCTTATGCAAACAATTGCTTAGTGTTATATGCTTTGTAGTTTCCTTCCTTCTGCCGTTGCACATTATACATTTCTGCAGCTGTTGATGTTTTCTATGATATGTTGCAATACTATATACTCTCATGGCACTATGCATGGGGTGCGAAATCATCTGTGCTTTGTTTGTACAAATCATCCAAACAAGATGCTCTATATATCTGTTTAGGTTTCTAGAGCCTTTTCTTTTTTTGTTTCCATGGCAGAAATTATGGCACAAGGCCATAGAACCAAATGGAATGGGCATGGTTGGGGGTAAAGAACCTTAGGCCTACTTCAGGCATTCCTGCTCCCAAGTAGTGTGTATGGTGCCCACCTCAGCTCATGGCTTCTACCTATCTTGTCCATTGAAGACTTGCACTTTGCTTCAGTTGTTTCTAATGTAGCAAAAAAGATTACCGCATGGTGATGAAATCATCTTCTTGAACATGTCTTCCCTCCCTTACCTTCACTTCAGTACTGAACCGCATTGCGACAGAGTACCTCTCTCCCTATTGTGCCCCAAGCTAATCCTTTGTGTCCTCCCTCCTGTGATCCCAACCACCTGCAGCCAAGGTGGAGTTACAGCTTGTGCAGATTGCGCTGTGGGCAGTGGTGTCCTTTGTCGACACCTTTGTAGTGCAGATCTCTGGCGCTGGAGAGAATGGAGCCCTGAACTTGTCTGCACTGCTGCAGTGCCTCATTCCTCCTTGTTGTGCATTCTTTAGTGGAGCTGAGGATAGTGAGGAAGAACCAGGAGCTGAGTCCTGGACATAGAAATGAGGGGTGGTGGAGATTAGTGATCTCCTTGTCATAGAGCTGTCAGAGAGGTGATAGGATAGGTAAAGGATGGGAGGACAGATGCACAGAAGGTGGTTCTATCACGTCAGTCTCATGTTTAATGTCTTCAGCTGCAGGTGATACTGAAGATCTGACACCATTAGCACGTATCGCAGAATTTGGCATTGATAATTCAGATATCTAGTGAGGTGGGCAAACAATCGTGCTTTCGTAGTTATAACTCGAACACTTTTGTAGTTATACAGTGGCCAGAAAAATAACATTTATTTTATAACAAAGAGAATGTTACCAGCTAATAGAACTTTTCTTAACAAAGATATCTCATCTCCTTATGACTTTCTTCCCCTAATAGTTAAATTAGGCTCTGACAGTGCTGCTTCTCATGTATGCTCACAGGAGCTGATGCCCATAAATCCTTAAAGCCATGTCATGCTGGCTAGCAAATTCTCATCATGCTAATATATATTGGCATCCCGTTACATTCATGCCATGGCTAATGAGTGCTGGGAAAATAAAACAGATATCATATATTGGAAAACTATTTGACTTGAAATTTTTGTTCAACTTCATATTTGTATAGCACGTCATAACTTGGAGACAATCCTATTGAACTGCATGCTGCATTTCCTACTTGCTGAATTGTGATTTGGCATTTTAAGTTTCATTCTCAAGTAATGGAGTTTTTTTTTTATTTCTGCTTGTAAACTTATTGTGCCTTTTCCTGTACAGCTTTCCTTTTCAAGTAAGGAAGAGAAAAACTGGGAGGGTGATAGATCTACCATGTCTTGGATATCTGAAAATGTAAGGCTTAAAGCTTGTGGCAAAAGTACCTTGTTTTGTCTATATGTGTTTTTATCCTGTCAATTTCAGTTATTCGGATGGTCTAGGATTGAACCACTCGTCAATACAACTTTATGTGAACGCGATGGTTGACGTGAACATGGTTAATTATGTCATTTTATCGCTGTTTCACCTTTTGCTTCAGCCTGCATCAGTTTACTCGTTCTGTGATCGATTGGCTTTTCTTATTACTAAGAGCTAAGAGATAACAGCTGGTGACGGATGAGTTCTATGTTTCATCAACAATTTTGAGCTAGTTTCATCTTAATAACAATTCACAACTTCCGGAGGAATCACACTTTCAGATAAAATTAGCAGCATACCTTTGAACCAACGACTCGGTATCATGTGTTCAGCATTCACCCTAGAAAGGTGCAATATTTGTGGTAGAGTAATCTCAATGCCTTGCAATAGCAAGTTACACTCAAAGACCTCTAGGCCTAGCACAATGTTGTGTGGCCCTGCTGCAGATAGTTGGACAGGGGCATATTGTAAGTATGTAAGTACTATGTATGTTGACGCGGCACACGAACTTCAACAGATGCAACACGCTCACACATCATGTGTCTTCGTTCCCTGTCTGACTGCACCTGGGAAGCTTAGCACTGAGAAACTCCTTTTGTCTAACGCTATGATCACAGGCATAGAAAACAAGATCAGATTCGCGTTAGAAAATTATTAGATTATCCTTAAAAACAGATTGAAAACGAGCACAGGGCAAAGGTACTAGTAGATGAATTTAAGATCTGAACCCGATTAGCAATTAACGTGCCAAGGCAAAGTAAAATACCCCCTTCGTTCAAAAAAGGTAATCATATTAGACTGTTAATTTAGGGATCTAGA
>CM041638.1:5520409-5544721 GCA_023333625.1 Bothriochloa decipiens
AGCACCAAAGCCTGGCACGATTAGGGGTGTTGCACCTAAGCGTGGACGATATTAGTTTTGTATGATTTGCCGCCGATGTTGTTTTCTATGATATTGTACTGATACTATTTTAGTTTTTACAACTTAATTAATGTTTCACTGTTATATTTTTTATCTATTAAGTTTGGGCGAGCACACGACAACGGTGCTTTCGCACGCCCATTGCATGACTGCGTATTATTTTTGCTATTTCTCCGACTTCCATATTTTTTCTGAAATTTCCGAATAAATAATTATTATTTAAAAAACCGAAATTTTTCCTGAAATTTCCAAATAAATAAATATTATTTTAAAAAAAACCCAAAAAACCAGGTCGCCCCTCGGCTGGGCGACGTGGGCCTGGTCGCCCTTTGGCCGGGCGACGTGGGCCTAGTCGCCCATTGGCTGGGTGAACTGGGCCTGGTCGCTCTTTGGCCGGGCGACCTGGGCCTGGTCGCCCTTTGGCCGGGCGATTCTCTCACGTCGCCCTTCCAACGGACGACTGGTGGCCTATTTCTGCAATTTTTTGAAAACGGAGACTAGTTTTGTTATTTTTTTAAAAAATAAATTTATTAATAAAAAAAATTCCCCATCCTCCGGCCTTTGAGCGACTGAGCCCATCTGTCCGTACGCGCGGAGCGGGCCCTCCGCCCTCCCTTTCTCTTGCTACTTGCCAGCCTTTGTCGTCCTCCACTCGCTCGCCCTCTCCCCTATCCACGAGCGAGCCACCGCAGCAGGGGTACGGGAGCAGCAGCGAGCGCCAGCAGGATGCCGACGCTGAACCTGAACACCAACGTGCCGGTGGACGCGGTGGTCACCGCCGACATCCTCAAGGACTGCTCCAAGGCCGTCGCCAGGATCATCGGCAAGCCCGAATCCGTACGTCTCGTCACGCACTCCACCCGTTCGGCGCAATGCCTCGGTCGCCCGCTCGTTTCTTTAACACACCTAGGCTCCTGGAGCACCATGGGCAGTTTGGTTGCGTGTTCTGATGATGAATGAAACATTCCCCCCTGCCGTGCTGCGCTGCAGTATGTCATGGTGTCGATCAACGGGTCGGTGCCCATGTCGTTCGCAGCCAGCGAAGAGCCGGCGGCGTACGGCGAGCTCGTGTCCATCGGTGGCATCGGCCCCGTCGTCAACGGGAAGCTGAGCGCCGCCGTCGCTGAGGTCCTCGAGACCAAGCTCTCCGTCAGCAGGTCCAGATTCTACATCAAATTCGATGACGTGCAGGTAGCTCCTACCCACAACCTTACCATGTGCTTCAGGCTTTTCAGCCTTCAGCTCAGCTCACCTGACCTGTGTAGCTGTATCAAGATCCAGCGTCCAGTGCTCTCTGAGCTTAGTTTCCTGCAGTTTAGTGTGCTTTTATGGTTAATGGCCTCAGCCATCACACTGCTTAGTTGCCTTACGTTGTTTACACTGCCTCAAGATATAGCATCCGTGCTCACCATTGCATTTACTTGTCTTAATAAGGATTAGTTCTGTATTCCTAACACTTACGTTTATCTGTCCTATAGAGATCCAACTTTGGCTTCAATGGATCGACGTTCTGAGCAGAATCGAAGACGATGGTTCCTGCGTCCAATCATCCAGCTCAATCCGCCAATACGTACCATCAGTACATCAATAAACACTGATCATGTGTATCACGTGCACCTCCGTCGTAGCCCCATGGAAATTCCGCTTGAGTACGAGACACCACTAGTTTTTTTAGATTTGTTTCAAGCTTTCAACTGAAAGCAGTTCCGGCATGTACCTGATTCTAAATTTCACTGAACTTCATTTTTTTTTCGGTACAATCAACTGTCTTGTAATGTCATCTGAAAACTTGGAACTTTGCAGAAGTACCCATTTTCACAGCATGTCATTGTAAGTGCCCATTGATGGGAGACGGGCAAACAATATCCATAATGCAGTTCTACAGCCCTAAAAAATGAAATAAGGAAACAAATGTAACTGGAAACTGCACTGACGCATATCTCAGAAACCACTAGATGGAATCAAGGCCTTGAGATTTCCATACAACAGATTAGGGTCTAAAATTACAAGTCTTAAGTACCAAGTTCCACTTCACATACTCATACAACAACGTAGTCCATGTACTACAAAAACAACAGACTGCCACACATCTTATTGAGCGCATATTTACACAAGAGATCACCTGACGGTCCGATACATATAGTGACAACTTGACTCGTGCCGTAATCACAGTAAGCTCATAAAAAGGGCGAACATGTTATGATCCTGGTGCAGCAGATCTCTGCTACATGTTCATTGCTGCTTGTCACATGGTCATTCTTGTGAGGACCTCCGGGTGGTAGTGGATCATCTCCTGCCACATCATTTCCCGGATCATATCTACGCCGAGATTTTCATCTATGTCAAGATCGATTGGCACTTGAGCAGGAGGGTTTGCACTCGGATCATAGAGTGGAGACATGTACGGGTGTTCCAGAGCCTCAGTGACACTGATTCTTTTGGAGGGATCAAAGACAAGCATCTTCTGCAACAGGTCGATGGCAAGAGGGTGTGCTTGTGGGTACATGCTGGTGAGGGGAATGCCTGGGGTGTATGGAAGGGAGTTGATATACTTGCGGGCTTTCGGGTTGTCAATGAACTCAAGGTCAGCCTCGCTCATGGTGCCAAGAACATTGACAATGAGCTTAAGCTGGTTCAGGCATTCAGTTCCTGGGAAAATGGGCTTGCGGCCAAGTAGCTCTGCAAATATGCAGCCAACAGACCAGACATCTATGGAGGTACCATAGTTGTCACAGCATAGCAGCAGCTCAGGGGCCCTGTACCAGCGGGTGACAACATATTCTGTCATAAACTGACCTTTGGTGTTGTTTGTGCGGGCAAGCCCAAAATCACATATCTTCAAGTCACAATTTGCATTAACCAGGAGGTTCCCAGGCTTTAGGTCTCTGTGGAGTATCCCAGCTGAATGAAGGTACTTCAGGCCTCGGAGCAGCTACAATCAAGAGAAAAGTGGCAGCTTAGATATTATCTGACTGGCAAAAAAAAAATCATTGAAAAAACTACTTCAGCAAAAGGAACCTCAAGAACTGACAGCAACAAAAAACATAAAGAATCTGGAAACATAGTGAACACTAAGTTCTTGGTCCACCATCAGATGCCTAAGTTACAATTCACCTAGAGAAATTCTCCTTAAATAATTCACATCTATGCAAAACTATTTGCCATGCTGAGATGTTCCCAGTAAAAAGAATCCCTAAGAAAAATCAATATTTTGGAACCGTAAAAGCTTCCACTTGCCATGCACGCACCATGCTAAGGTTCACTTTTCGAATAACAAACATGCTACTTCAGAGGAAAATAAGAACCTGTCAAGCACATCCTAATCAAGATCAAGTAAATAATATCCTTGTCCCCAAATAATAACTTGTCTGGGTTGCTAACAAATCATATCTTCTCTCAAGCACTCCCCTAAGCTTTGTGGTCCCAAGTTTGAAGCCTGCCTACATTTTCTCATATGATCTCTCGTGTTAGTACCGTATAGTATCATTTTCCAGCAGCTCAGCTTCAGATAGGGAGGCCCTGGTGCAAGCGGTAGAGCTTTACCGCCTGTGACCAAGAGGTCCAGGGTTCAAGCCCCAGCCTCTGCACATTTGTACAGGGACGGTTGCTGGCTATTTTTCCTTCCCCAGACCCCGCAGTGCGGGAGCCTACGGAACTGGGTACGCCCTTTTAGAGAGAAAAAAAAAAGACAGCAGTTTTAGATGCTGCCATGTCTAACTTGGGCAAAATTCTGAGATGGTTAATGTTCTGGAAATGTAAATAGAAGTTCACTTCAGAATTTCAGAAAAATGTAACCGCATGCTCAGTTGTCAGTCCACTAGTCTAGAATTATAAATGCTGTGCAGTTTTACGCATAAGTAAGACAAGCTACTAAGAAATTATAGAACGCTGGAAGACAGTATGAAATTAGAGCATGGCTGATGTATTGGCAAGGCAAGAGGTGATCATATCCCAAAAGTCAAAAGCTCTAAAAGCTGCACTTTCAAATGGATATTGGCCCACTTGTGCCTTTGTCTGAACCAGGAAAGCTGACCAGCCAAATGACTACTGACTGAGTTGAAAGAGCCTTTTAATCCTCCTTGAAGAAGTACCAAGAGATGACACCAATTATAACTAGGGACTAGGGACTAGGGACTAGGAACTAGGGAGGTACCAATTTTGGTATCTTGGTACCTTTCCAATGACCATAAAAACATCCTGCTGAAAAGCCAAGATAACTCATTCCCACCTTAACCAGAAAGAGAAAAGGTGAATGGAACAGATTTCAATGCCCATATTGTCCAGAGATGCCAATCTAATGAGTTGAACTCAACAAGAATAACAGCATATCAGCTAACGTGATAACTGATAAGGGGCATACCTAGTGCTAAAAGCTCCAGCAGAAGGTGGGATCAGAAGAAGTGAATTTGAATTTCTAGACAAACTTAACCCTTGCTTAATTTTGCAAAAATGCTGGTTCAAACCCAGGACCTCCAGGCCACAGGTAGAGAGACTCTGCCACTGTGTCAAGCGCCTGTCCTTCTCATATCACTATATCAGCTGAAGTACAACGATGAAAAAGATGTTTAATCCATTAAATGGTTGCAGACCCGAATCAGACTAAGGAAACCAATACTGCAGTACCACATATGTACTTCTGGTAAACTAGCCAAACAGAATAATTAAATTAAACAGTATCTAGCCAACCTCACCACTGGCAGATTGTGTATACTATTTATGACTAGCATAACTTATGACAAGGCTGCAAATTCTCGACTCTGATCTGCATAAGGACAAGCATCTCATATTTCGATAGCATATGCCAGCAATTCCTAAGCATGGCATCAAGATAGCATAAGCCATAAGGCACAAACAAACAAGTGCAAGTATTAGGTTACTTGGCGGCTACCTTTTCTGACAACTGTCCTATGTCAAGGTGGCAAAATATTGTTGTGTTTCTGTTTATGCTGGAGTCATCAATAAAGCAACAAGAGCAAGGACATAGCTATCTGAAAACAGGACCCTTGCAAAACTTACCTGAAAAAGGAAATACTGGCAGTGATCGTTGGAAAGTGGTTGAGATGACTTAATTATTTGATGCAGATCAGTGTCCATGAGCTCGTAAACCAAGTACACGTCCTTGAAACTCCTTCTATGTGCTGGCATCATTATATCCTTGAGAGCAATAACATTCTCGTGTCGCAGGTGCCGAAGGAGCTTCAGCTCCCTCAGTGTCCTCAGCGCATCCACACGGTTGTCGAAGACGTTGTTTATCTTTTTTATTGCGACTTTTTCATTGGTCTCACGGTTAACAGACGAGCAAACGATTCCGTAAGCTCCTCTTCCGATGGGCTTGATTGGCACATACTTGGTGTCGATCTCAAATAGTGTCTGCCACATAGTATAGTAATGCTTTCCTTGACTCGCCATGCCATTGGGGGGATCCACCATCATTGCCATTTTCTGCAAAGGAGCACAGGCCAATAACTTAGTGGGGGATAAAATTATAAGAAACCAAAAGGCAAACTTTTCTTAATCCTATACACAGTGCACACCTAGTCAGGTCCTACAAACTGATTAACCGAGTGAAGTAGTGCAAATTTCTTATTTTTGTTAGTGGTGTGCACTGTGATCTCTGCTCATCGCAAAAAAGAAAGAAGAAACATGATCTGCGATCTATGCAATGTTTCAGTACACCATACACACTGCACACCTAGTCAGGTCCTACAAACCGATCAGCCTTGTGAAGTTGTGCAGATTTCTTATTTTTGTTGGTAGCATGAACTATGACATTTGCTCATTGGAAAAGAAAGAAAGAAAGAAAAAAAAAGGTATGATCTTTGCAAGGATGCAAAGAAAAATCATTGCGGTCTTGTTTTTGACTCGTTGGACTTTTTGAAAAGCACACTTCCTAGGCCAAGGCAAAGGTCCCCCTTTATATTGTAGCCCCAATTTCTCTAGAACGAACGACTTGAAAAGAAACAGAGGGCAAGAGCCTGTCTCATGTCAAAATCGGTTTTTTTTGTTTGGGGAGGGTGCATGTGGGAGGGGAGCGCATGCATTTGACCACGACAGACGCGCCCCTAATCCATTCCCAGCGTCGCAGGAGCGCCAATTCCGCAGCCTCGATTGGACTCCACGACAACCGAACGCCGCGGCTCCCCGGGCTAAGATCGTCCGAGTCCGACGCGGAGGCGGAGCATCGACCACCGATAAGATAAAGAAAAAAAGATGAATGAGGGTAGGAGCTCCGATCCCCAGCCGCCGCCGCTCGTCGCGCGCTCTGGCAGCGTGCAGAGTCGAGAGCAGCGGCGGATCGGCCGGGACGAGAACCGAACACGGGAACAGAGGAGGCGGGAAGGGGAACCCCGGCGCAGCTGGGAGGTACCTCGGGAGCAGGGGCAGGGGGCGCGCGCGTTCGTGCGTGCGTGCGGTCGTCCGCCGCCCGCCTACGCTCTCATCACCGGGCTGGCACGGCCGGGGCAGGATTCGCCTCACTGCAAGGACGAGGCGTGAGCGTGAGCGTGAGCTGCGGTCGGAATTTGAATTCGAACCGGGGACTGGGCAGTGGAGCGCCACCCACCGTCAGCGTCGCCGGCACGCGCAGCTGCCGCAGATCTGGCGCCGGGCGGGGAGCGGAGCGGAGAGGGGAGGGGAAGGTTGGGGCAGGCACAGGCAGGCGAGGTGGGGAGCTAGCGGGCGTGACGAGAGAGAGCAGTGGCGTCGTGGCTTTGCTATTTTTATTGCGGAGACCCGGGGGTGCGGTGCGGGTGGAGTGGGAGAGGAGACGGCGGCAGGAAGCCGAGGGCAAGGCGAGGGCACGCGGCAGCGTGGGCCGGGCGGGGGCGCGGCTATTTGCCAGCGAGCAAACGGAGCCGAGCAAGCACCGCACCGCACCGCACTGGCAGTGGTGTGCAGTGGCATCCGGTGCGCGCGCGCGGTCGGCGGGCGTCGCTCTCGGTCTGGGCACGGAACGGCAATAATAGCACAGCTGCTTCCTTTCACTTTCGGAAACGCACGCACGCACAGATTGCTTTGCCCCCCGCGACGACCGGAGAAAACGACCGTCCGTCTCGCTCGGTGACTCGCTGGCTCGCTGCTGATAAGCGCGTCGGCTGCCGGCCCGCCGGCCGGCTGGCTGGCTGGCTTTGGCGATAGCTTTGGCCAGTTGCCCGCGTGCGTCGCCCGCCAGGTGCCAGCAGTCCAGCACCCGCATCGTGTCGTGCGACGATGGAGTGCGCTGTTTTCCCCAGGCTCCCGCATCGGGCATGTGAGCCGCCTGCTTTCGGCTGCGGTTACATTACACTTACGCCGCACGCGGCAGGGCGGCTTGTTGGTTCGCGTTGCGTCCGCCTCGTCCCCTGCTTGATCGGCCGGCCACACGTGCCAGCTGCTCGGCTCCTTTATTTGAAGAGGAGTACGAAAGCACGACTCGTCAGCTCCACTTATCCATGGAGGCCCGCCGGAGACTAGTACAGCGCTTACTAGAATGGAAGCGTCGTCGCCATCGCGTGGAAAAGCGCGTGCGTCATCATCGGCGAGCGCGCCGCACGTTCGCCTACGGTTGGCGGGCCTAGTCGCTTTTGCCGCGCGCCGCGCGCCGCGCTACTGGATTCCCTGAAATCTTGTAGGGTCTGCATGCCCATCATGCCGGCCGTACACCAAGGGTTCTCCGCCGGCTCGCCCCACCAACCGGGGGGTCCGTGCGTGCATGTGATATCTCCTTATCGTCGGTCGCCATCGTCATCGTCATCATCCGATTAGCAGCAGAGCACGCAGGCGCCTACCGTGTCCTTGCGTTGAGATCCGGCCGGTCGACCAATCCCTTTTGCATTTGCAGTAAGCAACGGGTTTCCTTTCCTCTGCGGCTCATAGGAGGTGAACTCTTTTTTCGTTCAAAGAAAAATAATAGGTGGACTTTTCCGGAGCTGATCGAGCTGCCTTTACCTTGCTTGTAAGTTTGCTCCTGATTTCCTGCTATCTACCAACGTGGAGGGTGCATGGTGACATGATGATGGAGTGGCTCCAAGGCTCCAACCATCTAGGAGGGCCTCTAGTTTTTTCATGCTTCGAGTAGATCCTTACAGGTTTGTTTGGATATTTTTTTTTTCTTTTGAGAAACTACAGGTTTTGTTTGGATGGCGTCGCTCAGGCAACTCAGCTTGGCCCATTCTCTAGACAGGCCCTTCGGTCGTCTGGTTTCAACTTCTCGTCCTAGGCCCACGCGGCCCATATTTGTTGGCCCTTGACTTTATCATACTCGTGGAACTCGTGGTCCCGTGACAATTGTTTTGCCCGCGAGTCTGCAAGACCGGAATGACTAGTCATCGTTCAGCTGATTTTATTATGTGTAACAGTTAACTTTTTTCATCCAGTCCAACAGGACCAAGCACATGGAGCCAATAAAAGTACAACAAGAGACGAGTCATGTTGTCAAAAAAAAAAAAAAAAGAGACGAGTCAAAACGAAAACAGTTGAGGTGCGGATTTCAAGTAACACGAGAAACTACCCACCGAACAAAATTGAATGGGCCAAAAGAGACAAGTCAAAAAAAAAAAAAACCACCCGAGACAAACCAAAAAAAACGACTGACCACAAATGAAAAAACAACAGACGGTATAGAAATTTCACTGGACTATTAGGTCTATCCAAAATAAATCACGAAATGAGACTAAGTAGCATCTTAGGTGTTACGTCATGTGATTGAGTTTGCGAAATGAGACTATTAGGTGTTACGAAATGAGACGTCATGTGATTGAGTTTGCGAAATGACAGGTAGCCTGTTTTTTTTTCTTCTTCTTATCTTCATGTGACAAAACATCATTCATCCAATATAAATCCAACGATCGGAACTCATCCTCAACCTTATAAGACCGAACACCGGCCTTCTCCCTTTGAGGCACCTATAGGATATTATATATAGGAAAAATGTGGAGAAAAAACAAGTACAAACTCGTTGCACCGGCCTAATAATAACCAAAATTAGGCCGTGCTAACGATCGGTGGCGTCGGTACCCCCATCATCCATGTACAGGGCCTCCCTGCACAGATGGACGGTGAAGCCTTCCTCCAAGCTCGAGCCCGAGCCTGAGCTACCGTCACGATGCCGCGCGCTGTGAGCACGTGTTCTGACGGTGTGACCTTCAATCTGTGGGCAATTATTACAGCATGTAACGCAAAATACAACCATCGTGTCGGACACACACACACACAAAAACTTGAGAAAAGGCTACTGCACCAGTACAAACTCGGACGTGGCACCTAATAGTCAAACTAAGTCGTCACAACCGTCGGCGGCGTCGGCGCCCGATCATCGTTCTTGAAGGTGATGCTGTACCAGTGATCCATGTACAGCGTCTCCCTGCAGAGATGGACGGTGAAGCCTTCCTCCGACCGAGCCCGAGCCTGATGAGCCACCGTCGCGCCCACCCGCTCGCGCTTCTGAGCACGTCCTGCACTGTGAACTTTGGCGGGCTCCGGCGGTACCCGTACGACTGCAGCCTGCCGCGCACGGGCAGGAGCTCGAGCAGCACGCCGACGTGCATGGGCCGGCGCTCGCAGCTGACGATGGCGGCGAGCACCTTCCGCCAGAACCGGGCGTCCAAGTTTGCCCTGAGCAGCGTGCCCAGCACCGGCGCGTCCAGGAACGTGCGCTCCAGGTGCTCGGAGATCTCCCGCGCCACCGCCGCCACCCGCGGGTGGTCCCGCGGGTCGGCGCCGCCGAACGCGAACGCCTTGAAGTAGTACCAGTACTCCTCCTGCTGCAGCGTGTGCAGCACCACGGGGTCCGCCGTGCCGAGCCGGGCGAGGTCGGCGTCGCGGCACGTCAGCAGGAGCTTGCTCCCGTCGCCGAGCGGGGTCGGGGACGACGCCAGCGCCGCCCACGCCGACTCGTCCATGGGCCACGCGTCGTCGAACACGAGCAGGGACGGGGACGGTCCCGCGAACCGCGGCTCGGCGAGGATGCGGCGCACGCCGGCGAGGTACTCCGGCCCGCCGCTCTCCCACAGGTACTGGCCGGGCTGGCCGCCGGCACGGACCACGTCGGGCGTCTCGAACCACTCGATGCGCGCGAAGTGGCCGCGCACGCGCTCGTCGTCGCACGCGTGCTTCACCAGCGTCGTCTTGCCCACCTTCTTGGCGCCCACCACGGCGAGCGCGCTCAGGTACGGCGCCCGGCCGGTGGGCGCGCACTGCAGCAGGAAGTCCACCAAGCGCTCCTTCTCCACGTGGCGCACGAACACGCACCGGTCCATGTACAGCGTGGTGCGCACCGGCCGGTGCACCTTCCGCGGGTAGCCTTGCACCAGCAGGATGAACTCGCGCATGTAGTCGCGCGTCAGACCCTCCAGCTCCTCCACCACGGCGGCCAGCCTCTCGGTGGCCCCGTCGCCGCCGCCGCCGCCGTTGGACCCGCCGCCAGTACCCAAGATCAAGCTCGTCACGCGGGAACGCTTCGCCCTGTCGAACGACGCGCAGAGCTTGAACGACCTCTTGCCCGCGTTGTTACTGGCGACGGCGGCGGCAGCAGTTGCAGTGTCATCACTGTCGTCGTCGTCGTCGCCGCCGACGGCGTTCCTGGAGGCGTCGTCGAGGTCGGTCACCTCGAGTGCGAAGCGGCCGCGGTACATCCCCGCGGTGAGCGCCTGGAGGTGGGAGAGCAGCTGCTGGTTGGTGATGTGGCGGCCCTCGGCCTCCTCGACCATGCTGCCGATGTTGCCCAGCAGCCGCTCCAGCAGCCGCCGGTGCAGCTCCCTGGCGCCCGGCGAGGACGGCCGGGGGAAGCTCTCGAAGAGAAAGGCAAAGATCCGGCCGAGGATCTCAGACAGCGCCGCCGGGACGACGACTTCCCTGGTGAAGTCCATGCCGGCTCAGTGACGACTCGCTCACCCACTGCAGGTTGTGGCCGGCCGTGTCTCCAAGAATTCGGCAGGGAAAGGAAGGAAGGTACTGTATATATATAGATAGACAACGTCCGAGACACGAAAGATACGTTGTGTCGCCTGGTCGCGCTCTGCCCTGGCTTGCGCGCAAGTGACCCCTGCTGGTCTCTCCTGGTTTCATGCTGCCTGCAGTGCCGACTGCCGTACGCCCAAGGGTCGCTTGCTTGGTCACCGTGATGGTGACACATCTCTGGTACGGTGAATCGGTGATCATCTCCGCGGCCACCATGGTAGTAGTTGAGGTCTCGGGTGAATTTGATTGTGGGTCAACTGATAAATAATAATCCGTAACCCGATAAACGTTTCTTGTTTTTTCTTAAATAAAAAGCTATATAAAACCAGTCTTGAACCTCAGATCAGAACCAGGAATGAAAGAAGTACAAGATGAAGAGGAACGGAAGACCCCGAAGCAATTCGCTTGAAGACTATGGCTCAAAAACTCCAGTTTCATTCTGTTTTAACCCAGTGTTAGGGGTCTGCATCGTTTTTTGGATTTCCCGTTCATACCACGGCGCACGCCATCCATCCATAAGCACAGAGAGCCGAGAGCGGATGAACAGCTACGGCGATGTTGCGGCACAATCATCCCGTCGTGCCGAGTGCCAACGTGCATGCGAAGGCGAAATCCGAAGGTCAGTACACGGAGCCGACATCTACGAAGGCGGTCGCCATCGCTCTGCCAAGACGTGAAGAACATCTAGGAGATGACAACGCACAAGGAGATGCCAAACGGGTAGGAGAAAGTTCATCTTGCCTACATGCAAATGCATGCCAGTCTACTTCACTGCGTGCTTAGTGGCATCCCATGAGGCCATAAAGAATCAATTTCCATGAATTGCTTCTCGCAGTTTATCATCTTCGTCCCAAGACATAGGGTGCATTGTTGGAGGACTACGATGGGGTCAGGTATCGATCAACTCATCGCTTGCATCTACATATATTCCAATCCTCATCTACATCTGGCACTCTTGCTTCTTCTATTGGTGCATTGTTTACTCGCTGGAGAACTTTGTGCATGCACAGCTGACCAAGAGGCAACGGCAGGGAAGATAATGGTTTGCAGCCATCTCACGGCAACATCTGTCTTCTTGCTGTTTTTTGTGAATATCTTCTTGTTGTTCATATATAGAGGCAGTGACTCTCCTGCTGAAGAGGGCATGTTTAGTTATCTATTCAATTTGACATGGGTAGCCGATATGGGTAGTTACAAATGTTGAAGTGACGTCCATATTGTCCTTAAGAACATGGGAAATTACCCATATCGGTTTGATGTTCTTAAGTTTGATTTACATCCATTTCAGGTAGTTACTCATGTTGAATGAGCAATTTTCTACAGATTATCTACGTTCTTAAGTTTTCGTACATCCATGTTTAAGTAGAGAACATGAGTATTTTGCCCATGTTTAGGGAGCGATGCTGTTGGTTCTACTTTGATTCAATAAATCAACATCATATCATGCATATTGACCATTGATGAGCATCATGCATGGGATGAAGGGATGGGTGTGATTGAGTGTTCACCAGTGCTAACCAGCATCAACGTTATCCATCTCCAGAGGAGGTCAATGAGGAGATCTATATATTTCAAGCAAGGAAAGGAGACTGGTGATGCGGAAACAACAAGGAAACAGTTCGGTCCACGACATCTAGATCAACGTTGGCGGTACTGCATACTAAAGGTATGACAATCTTCCTAGATCCCATGATTACAGTTTAACCGGTTTCCTGCGACATGACATGATGATATTCATTTAATTTAGTGTCTTTGGATTACTTCGCACAAATTAATTTTGATGCTATCCTTATTAACCATAAGCTATATTTTTTTTATTCACTTCAATGATAATTTAATTGGATTGCTTTGAGTTTGCAGCCTATTAATAATGCAGAAAAAATTGCGGACCATGACCCATAGAGTTATCAGTAAAGCCAATATAGAATAATTCAAACCTCCATAAATAAGAAAAAATATAATTAAACCATCCAATAATTTTATTTACAAATGATGCATCTCTATCATCAATGAAGATAATGCTTTAACCCCTAAATTTGCATTTAAATTACTCTTACATGGCAATAAAAAGATAATGTAAAGCAATTCACACTTCCCAAGGAGTCAAACATTATGAACTTTGACTAAAATTATTTGAAAAGTTGCTAACATTTATGAGACAAAATAAGTGCCATTAGATTAGTTATGAAATATATTTTTAAATAAATTTATTTCGAGACATAAATGCTAATACTTTTTGGTAGAGACTTGGTCAAAGTTTGACCGGCACACTTTCTATAATTGCAAGTTTTTTTTGAATGGAGGGAGTATATTCACCTCATTTATCATAAAAATTAGCAAAAGAATATGTGAATGTACATATAAATTCTAATATTTATTTTATTTAGCTATTATAAAAAATAATTCAACATCCATTACTTAAAACTTACATTGGTACAAAACAATTATTTTATAAGCTTATCGAGGAGGGTAAAATATCTTTAGTTAGCAAACCACACAGTAATGACACTTATAATTCACTTTAAGCTATGTTAATACTCGTATGAATATTAGTAACTTAATTTGAAGCAGTATTTGTTTAGCAACATGATACTAATGATATAATAAATATAAATATATTGATTGGCATGTTAAGAAAACTAATAGTGTAGTGTAGGACCTAGAATGATATCTTTTAATAAAATATAAAAAGAGAACTTTGAATCAACCATGCAATAAGCATTCAAATTTCAAATTAACACATGTATAAAATATTACACCAACTATATCAAAACCTAAAAAGTTCTAATAAAGTTTTTCAAGATATCACCCGAAGGGATTTAATAAGATTTTATGTACTTTAAGTTTGTTTATGTTTCAACTAAATACGTATAGTTCTAGAAAAAAGATTAATCTTAGAAACTATTACTCAAAAAACTGCCAGAAATAAAAAAAGGTATATCCTCAAATTCTTACAAAATCTAAAATATTTTTATATCAAATCGGTACACTAAAATAGCATTATATAATTGCCATTGTGTCTGAGCAATTAATAAACTTACAATTTGATGGAAAAAAATTAAAATATTGGTTCATATCGTCAAAATAGACAACATCTCAAACCAACATAGTTTATCAAATGTTTTTGGTAAATGGATACTGGGGATACAGAGAGGTGGCGTGTAAAGAAAAAAAAACTATAAATATAGATCAAGAGTACCTATTATTTTAGAAAATAAGTGAATAGAAAAGATATTTAATATAAGTAATTTTATTAGTGAGTGTCTCAAAAGATTCTAACCCGTGCGAGAGCACGAGTTGATGAACTAGTAATGATAATGAAAATGGGAAAGGATCCTAGTATCAAAAAAAAAAACTGTCTCAACTGATATGTTTTTTTTGTAGAAACTGGATCCCTCCTAAATACGCACATACATAATAATAGTACTGTATGTATGTTGTATTGAGTCACTGATATTGCATTGTACATGGCTGTATGCAGGGGCAGTCGGGCAGACTAGCACTGAAATGGAGTCTGGACAAAACCAAGGCACCGTATGCATGGCCTCAAAATTCAACCATGATGCCTTTGTTTACCTTTCTTTAGATAAAGATGCCTTTGTTTACCTGGACAGCCAAGACTTGAGGTCGCCAGGTCAACCTGTGACCATCAGCATCTTATTTTAGACCCCAGTCCTCAATGATGACTCACAAGGCAACACAGTAATAGACGTCAAAATGCCGGTAGGCGGTAGCCGCGCTTTTAAGCCTTTATATGTCGCTGGTTAGGTAAGAATCATGTCTCAATCCGACGTACAATGGATGGGCTAATTTCCTGATGATTGCCGAATTGGAATGCCGGTGAGCAGTAAAATTTGCATCCATGTGACAGTCGCGGATATATGCGACTGTGACTTGATTACATGAGAACCTATATACTCCGTAATTTTTGAAGGGGTGGGTGGACGGATCTGTTTGGTAGTAGTAGTTGCCTCTGCTGTATGCCAGAGCAACCATCAAGAACATGACCATGGGCCATATGGCTGGCTGGATTGAACTTCCAGATATGCAACTGTGCAGTTGACCAGGCCTTGTTTATATTGCCTCTAAATTTTAAGTTTTTTTACTCTTTCTCCATCACATCAATTTTTAGACTCATGCATGGAGCATTAAATATAGGTAAAAAAATAACTAATTACACAGTTTAGTTTGAAATCACGAGATGAATTTTTTAAGTCTAGTTGGTACACGATTGGACAATATTTGTCAAATATGATAAAAAAATTACTATTCATCAGTTTGAATTTTTTTTCAATCTAAACGAGGCCTAAATTCGGCTGGCAATGGATTTTATTTACAGTACTCCGTACAGTACTATATTTGTCCGACGTTGCAACTTGCAAACAGCAGGTAGCTCACGGCAGAACATGACAGCCATTGCACCAAGCCGACGGACAGGGGACCGACGAGAGAGATGCTGCCGTTCTCTGACTTCTGACTGCACCCAAACGACCAAGCCTGATGAAGCCTGAACCTGAACGGACAAACGGCCTAGCTGAGCTACACCTGCTGACCTGGTGAAGTCCATGCCGGCTCAGTATTAGTGGACTCACTCACCCACGGGCCATCTCCAAGAATTCGGCTGGGACATGAAGGAAGATTATATATGTATAGACAGACGACGTCCGAGTGTCTCCGTGTCGTGTCGACGACGCTTACGATACTCTCCAGTACGTTGTGTCGCCTGCGCTGATCGCCTTTGCTGCCCTGGCATGCTTGATAGGGCTTTTGACCCTTGCTGGTCTCTCCGTTTTCATGCTGCCTGCCGGTCACGACTCACGACCGCCGGGCGACGCTTGGTCACCGTGATGGTGAATTGGTGTCTTGTGATCGATCTCTGGCGATCATCTCCGTGGCCACCATGGTAGTTTGAGATCTCAGGTGAATTTGCTTGTCCCAATGTGGACTGGGAACAAGGTAAACATACTAGAGAAACACATTGCCTTGTAACCTGTAACCATATTGGTGATTGATCATCTCGGTCTTTCTTAATCTTAAATGAAAACATATAAAAACAGTATGCACAGAAAAAAAAAGGATATTCTTTAAGAAACTGGATCCCTCCTAACTACACACATAATAGTACTATTGGGCACAAGTATTGATATAGTTACATCTGTGCTTGTGCGTGACTGCATTTCATACAGCGGCGAAACAGCACTCAATTGGATTCTAGACAAAACTGGGCAACTGCATACATGCGTGGCCACAAAATTGCATTCAACCATGATGCCTTAGTTTACCTGGACGGCCAAGACCTGGCAGCATCATGTCGCCAACCGGTGTGACCATCAGCAGCACCTCATCTTAGACCCCGGTCATCAATCTATGACTCACAAGACAAACATCGAAATCAAAATCGAAATCTATGTCACTGCAGGTTACTTATTGCAGAGGTAGAATCATGTCTCAATAATGAATCCGTACAGCGAATGGACTCCAGTGCTTCTTGTTGACTTGGAATGCCGCTGGTAATATGAGTGTGACATGAACCTATATAGTACTCCGTAGAAAAGAAAAAGGAAGATGATATCTTTTGCAAGCAGTTGGTGGACGAAAGTGCTTCTAGATTTGTTTCCTAGTAGTTGCCTCTGCTTAATGCAAGAGCAACCATCAAGAACATCACCATGGCAGGCACACTGGCTCGGTGGCTCCCATTTACAGTAAGGTGCTATATTTGTCACCATGAATTCAGTGGCAGCGAAATGTTAACCGATCCGACGTTGCAACTGCAACTTGCAAACAGCGGGCACCTCACGGTAGTGTCCTGGTCGCGTCGCGCGCGCGGCTGGCAATGGCCGCCGTTGCACCATTGAACGAAGCTGAAGCTGACAGACAAGGGACCAGAGAGACGATGCTGCCGTGCTGGCTGTGCTCTGCCTTCTCAAGAAACAAATCCAAGCCTGAACCTGAACGGACAAACGGCCTAGCTGAGCTGCACTGCACTGCACCTGCGTCGCAACGACAACGACAACGACAACGAATCAGAGCACGCGAACGCCACTGGCTGCTGGTTCGGTTCGGTTCGGTAGCGGCATGGAGGCAGCTGAGCTGGAGCTGGTACGTTTTGACTCTTCAGAACCCGGTGCGCTCCGGCGGCGAGACGACAGAGACTCCGAGACCGGTGATGGCCTCCTCCCACCTGGCAGCTCTCGTCTCGCTGCTGGTCCCCTGCCTCCTGGCGCTGCTGCTGCTCCGCCTCGCCGCCGTGCTGGACCCGGACCCGGACGCCGCGGTGCCCCGCGTCAAGGCGGCCGCGCCCCTCCCGCTCCGCTTCCGCCATGACGGGGCCTTCAAGATCCTCCAGGTGCGTGTGCCGCTCGCTCGCCCCGGCCATCTCAGCGTGCCTCGTATCCCCTCCCCTGCCCCCCGCGCGGCGTCTCGGCAGCTGATGAGCTGATCTCGCCCTCTGTTGTTGCTGCTGCTAGGTGGCGGACATGCACTTCGGCAACGGCGCCGCCACGCGCTGCCGGGACGTGGGCCCCGACGGCGGCGGCGCGCTGTGCTCCGACCTCAACACCACAAGGTTCCTGCGCCGGGTCATCGAGGCCGAGAGGCCCGACCTCATCGCCTTCACCGGTGCGTGCGCTTCTCTCCTCTCTTTCTACCTAGAGCTGCAGCAGCTTTGTTCCTTGCTGCCAGCCCACAGGCTCGACCGTCGCCGAGCTTACTGTGGCCCCGGCCCCGGGGGAAGTCGATTTGGCATCGCCGGGCTTGCGCTGAGCTCAATTGTGAGCATGGGAGCTCGATTTGGCCGTCGACGGGCTTGATTTCGGCAGCCCTGCGCTCGGCTGTCGAGACGGCAGCGCTGGCAGCCAACCTTGCCACCGCACGCAGCTGCTGCCAAATTTGGTTCTCCTGGGCAAAGCAAAATTCTTTGCGCTACCAAACGAGTATCCTTGCCGGGCAAGGCGAGAAATTGTCCCTTGCTCGTAATGTGCTGTGTGCAGAGTGCAAACCTCCTGCTGAGCATAGTAGCTTTGATATACTTGCCACTGTTTTTAGATAACGCTGGACAATTATGTGGTATCTAAGTATAGTGGAAGTTGTTAGATGGATTTGTCAATTTTTTCTATGTGCATTCAGAGGGACGGTTGGGACTTTTTATTGCATGTTTGCATACCGTTTGCCAGTTTTCAGCTTCTATGGCTTACTACTCTCCAGCAGTTTGTTGCTTGCTTTTCAAAACCAACAGCTATTGCTATTATCTGTCCAGGTAGGGAAGTTTTGGACTATAATCACTAGCAATAAACTCTATCATCCAAGTTTGTTAGTAAAATCTGGCAACATCTTATTTTGTAATGCAGTGAACGACTTACCCTTCGAGTTCCTATACTACACAGTTGCTAGTCGTTACCCATTTCTTCCTTTACAAGCAAAAGGGAACATTGTAGTTTACTTTTAATGCTCACGTTGGTTTAATTTGGATCAGGGGACAACATATTTGGGGGCAGTGCAACTGATGCAGCGGAATCGCTACTCAGGGCAATCAGCCCTGCTATCGAATATAAGGTGCCATGGGCTGCCATTTTAGGTAATCATGACCAAGAGTCAACAATGACCCGAGAGGAGCTGATGACCTTCATGTCTCTGATGGATTACTCGGTATCTCAAGTAAATCCACCTGGTTTCTTGGTACATGGGTTTGGGAATTATCACATTGGCATTCATGGGCCATTTGGATCCGAGTTGGTCAACACTAGCCTGCTTAACCTTTACTTCCTGGATAGTGGTGATCGTGAAGTGGTCAATGGAGTTAAAACATATGGATGGATCAAAGAATCTCAACTCACCTGGCTTCGTGCTACTTCACTGGAGCTTCAGGTACTTCTGACTATTATTGATAACCAAATCATAACATCTGAAGTTGTTATCGTAATTTGAGTACTCTAAAACATAAAGTAGAAACTCGTGAACAAATCTGGGACCAACAGTTAATCAAGATTGCTCACACATCATTTGTTCATATTCTTTATACAATTGTAATAAACCTTAGTTAATCTATATGCTTTTTAATCCACAAAATTTTCCTCTTTGCATCTCGCCTTCATCTGTTTGGTTGAAACCTTACCTTGAGCTATGTGTTCATTGTGGAAATAGATACATTTATACTTGTTAGTCGTGATAACACACATAATACATATATGAATTGGTTTAGGTTCTATTTTCTATATTAAAAATGACATGGGCAAATTCAGAATCATATATAAGAGTGCTTTGGAATACTTTATTTTCTAATAATGTTATGTAGATGATTTAGATATAGACTTAGGGGTGACTCTGGGTTACTTTTAATAATGGCATATGGGTAACTTTAATGCAAATTTATGGGTTATTTCAATTAATTTTCATAATGACATAGGTGGGCAATTTGGATATAGTATGCAGGTTATGTTAGATTGTTTTTTAATAATGGCAAAGGAGTGTAGTTTTGTGCTTATGTTTAGTATCTGAAATTTATGTATGTTTGACAGAAAAATACACATGCCCCTGCATTAGCCTTCTTCCACATCCCAATCCCAGAGGTCCGAGGACTCTGTAACTCAGGCTTCAAGGGTCAGTATCAGGAGGGAGTGGCTTGCTCATCTGTAAATTCTGGTGTCCTTGGGACCCTTGTCTCCATGGGAGATGTAAAAGCTGTCTTTCTTGGTCACGACCATCTGAATGATTTTTGTGGCAATCTCAATGGGATTTGGTTCTGTTATGGTGGTGGCTTCGGTTATCATGCCTATGGAAGACCCAATTGGCCAAGGAGAGCTCGGATAATTTACAGCGAACTCAAGAAAGGGCAGAGGTCGTGGATGGAAGTTGAATCAATCCAGACCTGGAAGCTGCTAGATGATGAAAAGCTTTCCAAAATTGATGAACAAGTTCTATGGAGACACAGTAGAGATGATTCTAACCACAGTGTATACTTGTGGAGACCAGGAGTCTAAGACTACTTCCTGCATGTCATGTGTATAATGTTTGTCGCTGAGAGTCCTCCAATTTTGTAGGTTAATTGATTATTGGGAAGTATCATTGCCATGGATTTGGTTCAATGTGGATATGCTAACCCTGGTTTGGGTCCCTCACCTATTTTCGATCTTCTTGTGGAGCTGGCAATTGGTCCCTTGTTTTGGGAACGGTTTGCTTCTGCTGCTACCTGTAATCATTCTATGAACACACATTCAGTCATCTGCTTCTTCTCTGCTTTTCACTGCTGTAATCTAGCAGACACTGCGTGTAATCCGTGTGTTGTGCAGGAGTTCCACTAGTGTTTATTGAAGCAGAAATTGCAGTGATTTCTTCATGCATGTGCCTTGCTTCTTTATACGTCCTCAACGCGAGAGAAGTAGAGCAGTTAGTGTAGACGAACCCATGGCAACCCACTGTTGCAGAAACCATGGCAACCCACCGTTGCAGCAGAAAATAATTAATTACATTTGGAACCGCGTGGAGTGGGCTGGAATCTGACCCATTTGCAGGGCCGTTATAATGGCTTAAAAAAGGAAAAGCAGCTACTCCGTAGCAAGTGTATGGGCTAGTACGAAGGGAAGGCCCATAGAGTTAATTCCGTCGATCAGAAGGCCCATTGACAAATAAAAATAACTGGGCCGTGCCCTTCCCCTTCCGAATCCAGATCCAACATCCAAACTCATCGATCCCCAATCCCGACCGCCGCCCCTTGGCTCTTCTCCCCTTCCTTCGGTGTACAAATCGATAGCCGCCGCAAGCCCGCAACGTCGCAGTCCAGGCTCGATCTCGCCGGCGACGAGGTATTCTTCTCCCACCCGTACCTTCCTTTCCGTGTACAGATCGATAGCCGCCGCACCTTCCCGCAGTACTGACTCGACCTCACCGGCAACTAGGTATTCGGCAACTGTGACTCGGTCGCGGGCGATGAGGGCTGCCGGTGACGACCGTGGCATCAAGAGCGCATCGCTTGGGGCTGCTGGGACCCTAACAAATCGGAGGAGGCGACAGAGGGGAGCCCGTGGAAGGGAAGTGAGATCCTGAGATTGAAGAAAGAGGCGCTTGCAGCTAATGATCTGTGGAACCGCTATAGTGATGTTTCAGGAGGAATGAAGCTCTGGTTGAAAGCCAAGGAGGACGCCTCTAAAGTAGAGGATCTTCTGCCGAAGAAAAAAAAAGATAGTCAAGAGTAGGTTGGACCCGAAGTTCATCTATATGTTGAGAACACATTCGCAGCGTACCGTCAGTGACATCAGTGATGAGAGACTCGCTCAAAAATCTGAGTCAATTCATGAGAAGCATATCATAGGGAGATATAGGGATGGCAAGTGGATGGAGTACATAAACGCCCTCGTCCAGCAGTACGATCTTTTGGGCTACGCGGAGGATGAAGACGAGATCGATGAGGGCTAGGAACATGATTAAGCTATATAATTGATCTATCTTATGTGAAGTGCAGCGCTGATAACAATGTGCTTACGTATTTGCTGTGGCTGTACTGATATACCAACAGTTTGTACTAGAGAAGCAAATAAGAAAGACATACCCTCCTCTGTAGCTACATTTGCATTTAAATGTATCTCCTGCTGCTATTGTTACAGAGGCATTATACTGGGATACTGGATTATTTCTATCTAGATGAATTGTGATGCTGTAGTTGCCACGATATACCTTGAGTGAAAATTGTGACGCTGTAGTTGCCTGTTGCGAATTTGATTTCTCGTTTCATTGCAGCCTGTAATTGAATTCTAATGACAGGACCTGAGTATGCTATTTGTGGGGTGTTTTGCGATGGTTCGAATTGGTGTTTTCCTTGCAGCAGATTCATGTTTGTGGGATGTTTGATACATCTATTATTCTTTAGTGGTGTCAAATTTATTCTCAGCTGCTCCTGTGTACATCTACTGGTATGCTATTTCGTCTATGTAGCTTATAGAAACATGTGTATCATTGATTCCAGGCTTTAGTATTCTGTTAGATAGGGACAGAAGCAAACTCAGTGTCAATCTGGTTGGTCATCTTAAGGATATAGGCTGCTCCAATGGTAAGATATTGACTCCATGTAGTTTCGAAGCCACATATTCAATCTCAGTGTTAATATCTTGTGGCGTTAACAAAGCAGCTTGTGTATTCATTCATTTTTTATCCTATGTGGTTTGCACTCGTATTCAGCTGGATTGTGATGATTTCATTTCTTACCATTGGTTTTTGTAGCGTGTGCCCTCTGAACCTTCTTAGTTTTCAATGTCATCCCTTCACTGGTTTTACTCGGTATCGATAATGCTCCTGCCTATCCAGTTTCATTTCTTTGTGCTTTTTTGTCTGCCCAAACATGTGACCATGTACTGCTAGCCTGTGCAGCCTTAGATTCATTCAAAACATTTCGCAGGGTTGACGTTTTACTTTTTATATTGTTGCAGCCAAATCATGTGAATTTTTGGCCAGGTTGCTATGTGCTACCAGGAAACGAATCTGCATCCTTCTAAGCTATGTGAGTGACTAGTTTACTACCTTCCCACCTACACATGTTCAGCTGATGAAGTATTTGCTGATTTGTTGTTGCCTATTGACATGCCATATTTACATAACATAAATGCGCTTGCCGTATTGTTAGTACTGCTGATTATAGTTGCAAATCTTTTTTTATTCTACACATGGATGCACAATATATAGCTCTTTCTTTTACAGAACGAAATTGCAGCATATCTGTGGATTTTTTTTCTTTTCTTTTAGAGGTGTTGTGTTCAAACCTTCTGTCCACCCTGCTCCTTCAATTATATTTTCCTCTTCAGACACCAACCAATTATTTTTGGGAGTCAACCGCAGCTTTCTTTATTTATTCAACCACCGAAACCATATGCCAGTTTTCCCTATCTTGTTCCCAAGATTCTCGAGACAACAGAAAGATGCATGGCTTCTTCTTAACAATACTTGGTTCTTTTACCAACATTAGGATGTTACCTCATTGAGTACTACATTTTCCTGTTGCAATGTACCTACTAGCATGGCTCATGCGCCAATCGTTTAGCATTTCCTAATAAAGATATCATTGTCAGGCAGCTGTCGTGCTTTACCAATTACCACTGAATTATTTGATTATTTCACTCTCAACAATTGAGCTCTTTATGCAAGGCCCATTTGTCAAATTCTGTACTTCTTTCTAACAAGGTGCAAGTACCTGTCAAGGGCATTGTGTCTCTATAGTCTGGCCTTATGTGATCGATTTGAAAATTTTAGTATGATATCTCTTTGTTTCAGTTTTTTTTTCCTTTTACAGTTTTACCATAGATTCTGTGACATCAAAATTTGGAGCAGGCCACACAGAGCCTTTGTTCTGTGAGACTGTTAGATGTAGTGTGATGTAAATTGCTTGATGAAACATCTCTCAAGGCTGTATTGAAAAATCTGGAAGGCTAGCTACTTACATGTAGAAACAGCTTCAGGTTCTTATACAAAAATCTTTGTGGTTTAATTTGCATTTGCGCATCCAAAATCATTTTAGTATTACCGGGATGAAATTTAGGTGTGTATACTGCTGCTTGGATTATTTGTTTTCTTGTATGGTGATTCTCAGAATTCTGCAGGATACTTTTGAGCAGTCTCATTTACAATTATATCTGCATATAGTAAGATTTTGTGTCATTTCCATATTGGTTTGCTACTTACAGGATGATAACAGGTCATGTATGCATCAGAAGCAAGGCATGTTTATTTCAACCAACCCAGAGAAACCATGCCAGTTGATTTTCCTATATAATATTTTTAAAACTAATACTTCAAGTGCAATATGGCAACTGGATTATGCTACTTCTAGAATAAAAGTGCTATATACATTTACAATGCTATCTTGGTTATGCTACTTTTAAAACTTTTGCATGCATGGATGCCATTGGCTTTGGTTATGGTGGTGGCTTCGGTTATCCCCATTGGCCAAGGAGATCTCGGATAATTTACAGCGCCCTCAAGAAAGGGCAGAGGTCGTGGATGGAAGTTGAATCAATCCAGACTTGGAAGCTGCTAGATGATGAAAACAAAATTGATGAACAGGTTCTCTGGCTACACAGTACGGATGATTCTGACCACAGTGTATACTTGTGAAGACCTGGAGCCTAAAACTATTTCCTTTGTGTCTTGTGTATAATGTTTGTCGCTGTGAGAGGTCTTGCCGGAGGCGGCGACGGCGGCGACCTGGTGGCGGTGGGCAGCGGCGTGGCGTGTGTGGAGGGGCGGCGCACGAGCGCATGCGGGTGAACGGGAGGGGAAGGGTGGGGGAGCAGGGAGAGAGGGAGGCAGGGAAAGGAGAATGATGCTTTTGTTGCTTGC
>CM041638.1:5544731-5583875 GCA_023333625.1 Bothriochloa decipiens
TGCGGGGTCTGG
The DNA here is from genome assembly GCA_023333625.1 of Bothriochloa decipiens. NCBI lineage: Eukaryota > Viridiplantae > Streptophyta > Magnoliopsida > Poales > Poaceae > Bothriochloa > Bothriochloa decipiens. Next base: position 5,544,744 of record CM041638.1, read on the forward strand.
GGAAGAGATTTCAGCGCCAAGCCATACCCGCACATAATGTGCGGAGGCCGGGGCTCGAACCCTGGACCTTCCGGTAACAGACGGTAAGACACTACCGCTGCACCAGGGCCGCCCTTCCAATTACAATTACAACTCTCAAATATATATATAGCCTTCCTAACCTTTTTTTAGGGGAAAATGCATTTCCATTACTCAAATGGTGATACAGACTGTATTTCCAAAGGAAAAGAAAACAAGTTTGGATCATCATCTACTCCATTAGCACTCCCTAAAGCAGCTAATGCATGTGCTGCTCCATTACAATCCCTTGGACGATGCTGGACACACCAAGAACTGAAAGTTCAGAGATAACAGGCTTCTCAGCTCCGCCACTATATTTGCCATCGTGCTGAGATCATAGTTACTAGAATAGACTGCTTGTACCACAGCTGATGCGTCGGTCTCGATCACATGAATGACACCGGCGTCAACAGCAGCCTGGACACCCTGTATGCAAGCAACAATTTCACCTTGTAGAGGCTCCAGTAGCGCCTCCAATTTGCCTTTCCTGGTAGCAACGACATCACCATCTGAATCACGGAGGATGCATCCCCACCCGCCAGAGCCTGTTTGAGGGTCAAAAGCTGCATCGCAATTGACCATAACATATTCTGACGGTGGTCTTTCCCATTTTTTCTTTGGACTAGCTGCTTTCACTGGCTTATCAACGTTTCCTTGGCTGTTCCATGCAGCCATATGTACTTGAATGGCTTGAGCTAAGCTGCTTGGGTTCCTTCCTTGTTTGCCTTCACGTATCTGTTTCTCTCTGTCCAACAGAACCAGAGAGTGAGGCAGCATTTCAGTTTCAGCTCCTCTTTCAGAGAAAGTATTGCCTCAATCACATCCCGAGCTGGATTCTTTTCTACTAACATCCCCCTCACTGCCTCCAATCCCAGAATGTTCCAGACTCGCTCTATGATTTTGCACTTGAAGCTCCATCCTCGTTCAGGCGTCGGCATACCAGGCAGCGGGTGTCCACATCCATGCCCCTCCGTTTCAGATTCATGCGGAGAGGATGGCTGTTAAGGCAAACCTCCATAAGAAATGTTTGATTTTTCCCACGCAATCCAAACCCCAAAACCTTTTCCACAACATTGTGTACCCATGGTCTGGGTTAGATGCCAAGCCCTCTCCTCTTTTCGCTACGCAGTTGATCATCTCTAAAAACCTTATATGCACTTTTGACAGAAAATATCCCTTTCTTATCGAAGTGCCAAGCAGCTAGATTTTTCATACCTCCATGGACTCTGTTAGGGCCAGAACTAGTCTAGCATCCTCTTCCCAGTAAATGTCCCTAACCAGCGTGGCATCCCAGCTGCCCATCGTTGTTGGATCAATCAACTCCTCCACATCGCGCGAAAGACATGCCCCTCTTGTTATTGGCCTTCTCGACATATCACGAGGAACCCATGGATCCCGCTAGATATTATTTTTTTTTTAAATTATAGTTTGTTTTGGCTTTTTAGATGTATGTCTCTTACTATGTATTTAGAGCAAATCCAATAAATATGGTAAAAATAGACGGCTAAACATATGATTTTGTCAACCTCTATAATAGAAAACTTTGTAAAAAAATAGAAAACTCCAAAAGTCTTTCTAGTATGGCGAGGCTAGATAGCTAGCGTCACATGCAAGGCATATTTAGCATGCGAGATTTCAGAAATAGTCGGTTTGGTATTTTACAAAACAAGATAGCAAAATTATTGCAGCTTTACTTTTATTGGAGAAATTCTAAAAATAGACTAGTCAATCAAGATAGCATGTCTCTTAGAGTTGCTCGTAAACATAATGTATAACTAGGTGCATAGCAAAAATAATGTATCTAAAAATTCCAAAACGAACTACGATTTGGAACGGAAGAGTAAGATTCTCTCCATCCCCTACTCCCCAAATTATCCCCTTCAACAAAACATGGAACGCTAGGTGTAAGGTGTTGCCTTTGCTTGGTGCATGCCCTAGTGAATAGCTAATGACCTCATCTTGACCACGTCATCGTCTTCATCATCGGTGAACTCGTCTTCGTCCTCTGCGTGTCCGAAAAGGTCGTACTGCTTGACGAGTGCGTTCCGGTAGTCGGCCCACTTGCCATCGATGTACTTCCTCGCAAGGTATTCTCGACGGAATTTCTCGGACTTGCTGGAAAGCTTCTCGGCGGAGATCTCGGTGCAGCAGCGGGCTGGACGAGCCCTCAGGAACTCGATGTACCTGGGCGTCAGCGCCGTCTTGACAACCTTCGTTCGCTTGTTGGGCCGGGTCTCGTCGGCCTTGGCGAGCTCCTCCAGCCAGCGATGCATCCCTCCGGGAACGTCCGACATGATCGCCCTCCAGAGCCCATCGGCCGGAACCGCCTCCTTCTTGAGCTTGAGGATATGGCTTCCCTCTGACGTGCTCCGCTCCTGCTTGCTCTCCGTCCCCGCAGTGCCGGCCCTAGGGGGAGGGTACGAGGGGCGCCGGCCGAGGGCCCAGGCCACGGAGGGGCCCAAGCCCAGGTATGCAAACCTCCAGACCCGGCAGCTCCGGTTGTCATGCCGAACCAATGCTGAGTGTGTCAGGCCACGAAAGCACCATCTAGGCCTCGTTTAGATTGCGAAAAAAAATAAACCCGATAAATAGTATCACTTTCGTCTTATTTAACAAATATTGTCCGATCGTTGACCAACTAGGCTCAAAAAATTCATCTCGTGATTTTGAACTAAACTGTGTAATTAGTTATTTTTTACCTATATTTAATGCTCCATGCAAGCAGCTAAATATTAATGTGATGGAGAGAAAGTGAAAAAATTATAACTTTTAGATGAATCTAAACGAGGCCCTAAATTCGCTTGCTTGTTTCGATCGCTCCAGTGTAGAGAGCGAACTTTCATGCGATTCTCTCCCCTCGGTTCGTTTCTGGTGTACACTGGAGCTGCTCTCAAAGAAGACTTTGGCCCTTTGGGCATGTTTGGTTCAAAGTCAAAATTTGTCACACCAGTAATTTGATAAGTCATGATTTTATCAAGTATTTAATTGGTCATCAAAATTTGTCAATGTCTCATAATTAACTTGTTAATTCTATGATAAGTTTTTTGCCCTAACTTTGGCTTACTAAAATATTATAAAATTTAGCTATCAACCATGCATGCCCTTTGTTTTCTTTCTCCACGTCGTGGAACCCACCAGGAGCAGCGGAATCGCGCTGGCGGCTTTGCGTCGGCCTGATTAATTATTTGTATTGTGTAGTATTCCAGACTTCTAATATTAAGATATAGTAATATTTTTCTTCTAATTTAGCCGCTAGAATTTAAGAACATGCATAATAATTACTCCATACATAAGAATTATCAAATATATATGTTAAATTAAATCATATAACAATAGTTTTTTGCTTTAAAAAAATAGCGAAAATATATATTAGAAGATTTTATATATGATCTAAAGGGGCCGTTGAGATAAGTTCGTCAGAGGGCCCTTAGAATCTTAGGGCCGGCACTGCGTCCCCGTCCCAGTCCCCGTCCCCGTGGTGATTTCCTCAGCCGTCTTCCTCTTGCGGGTCCTAGCAGCCTCCACCGACGTGATCTTCATTGGCGGCGGCGATATAACAGAAGCCGTCGTCGCACTCGTCGTTGACCGAGCCCTTATCTCTCGATCTGCGGCTGCTGATCTGGTTTGTTTGAGCAACTCCAACCCAGGCTCCAACTCGGGTCCCTACTCTAAAATTTAAAAGTTTGGTTAAAAAATCAACTTCAGTCGAGCTCCTACATGGGCTCCTATTTTTAATGTCCTCCCAAATTATAGTTTCAAGCCTCCACATTCAGCAACCTCCTATCCCGTGGGTCCCACCACTTTCCTCTCCCCGTCGGCCGTGCGACGCCCTCGACGGCGAGATGCCCGCGCAACGCCCGCCCGCCCGCTGTGGCCATGCCGCTCGCGCCCCAGCACCACGGAGCCACCTCCATCCGCAGCCGGAGCTCGAGAAGGAGCAGAGGAGGAGCTCGCCGGAGGAGCAGGCCGGAGGAGGAGCTAGAGCTGCCGGCGGTGAAGGCTTTGGTGCCGGAGGCGGAGGGGGCTTCGGTACGGGCTCCACGACGCGGTGCTGCCGGGCGTCCTCATCCCCCGAGCGCTTGCGAGCCTGGCGTCCACCACCGCCCTCTCCACGTCACGCAGATTCGCCCGGCTGGTGGCCTCCGCCCTACGCCCTACGCGGCTCCGCGTCCGGCGTTGGGGCCGGCGGTCCCGCTCCCGCCTCCGCCCTTTGTCGCTTGCGGCCTCGCCCCTCGCAGCTCGCCCCTTCCCCCTCCGACACCTGCGCGGCTGTGGTGCCAGGCCGGCGCTAGCAAGCTGCCCAGGAGGTCAGCATCCAGGACTGCTCTGCTGTCGGCCTGGGGGTGCCGGCGGCTCTGCTCTACGGCCCCTCTCCTATCCCATTTCTGAATCCGCCGCCATTGGCTCCAATGGCGTCTCTCCTCTTCGTCCTGCGCCCCAATCCAGATCACGTGTACGTACTCGACGGGACGCAGCCCCCACCCACCTTGTCGAGGACTCGCTCCCGTGTCGTGCGCGCCAGCACCACCGGTGGCCGTGCGGGGCTGGGCCAGGCCCATTTGACCGAATCCGGTGGGAATTCGCTGTGCCGTTGTGAGTTTCGGGCGCCGCACCATCGGGCTCCTCGCCGCACCAGGCACCGGCCCTAGCCGCGAGCAGGGGCGCGGCGTGCTCGCGCACATCGCTTGCGTCCTGCTCGGCCTCCGGTCCGGCTCCGGCGCGCCTGTGCCACCTTGCTTGCGTGTCGGCCTCCCGCGCGCGCCTGCCGCGCCTCAGTGGTCGCATCCGGCGTCCATCCGCCGCCCGCGGCAAGGCGTGCGGGACGGAGACGGGCTGCAGGAGGACGCTGGCGGTGCGCCGCACGTGGCTGCTCGATGGCCGGGAGAGGGACGGTCCGGCGGCTGCGCTTGGCCCCATTAGTGGCCAATTGCTGTTCGCTTTTGATTTCTTGAATCAGGGAGCTTCTCCGTGGAGGAGATGGTGACTTCTTCCTGTCTCTGCTGGTGACGGGCGGCGGTGGTGGTGCGCGGCTGTGGCGTCCGGTGGCGGGCGGCGGAGCAGGCGCGGTGGTGCGGTGGCGGGTGCCGGAGCACACGCGGACGGACGGGAACGGGCGGGGGGCCGAGGAAGAGGATGAGTCTTTGTGCTGACAGGTGGGTCCTATGGGAGATAGGGGCTTGATCTGTTTTTTTCACTGGAGTTGGGTCTTAATTTGAGCCCCTATTTTTTTAGTGCAGCCTATAAATAGAATTTTGAGGGCCTAATTTAAGGCTTGGGCTGAAGTTGCTCTTGCAGCGAAGATGAAATCCGGAAGAGTGGAGCCGCACGTATCTATTGTGCTGCCATGCCCGTGTTGCGTTCGGCATCGGAATCGTTTCAGGATCTCGTGTGGCATGGAATTTTTGCAAATACCAAAGCGGATACACGTCTGCTGGATGGACACGTACGCGTATTCTAGTGGTATACCGACTTTTAATCCTCGCGTGCCGGCGGAGGCCCGTACGCGTGGCATGCATATACATGCAGCTTCATGATATGTGCATACGCATACAAGGCACCTACCGTGACGGAAGCCACATGCTAGTATGGAGCATATATTATTAGCATGTTGAGACGTTACAAAACAATTAAATCTCCTAGATGAACAATCAAGACAATAGTTTAGAATCGGATCCATCTGATGTATGACCAAGTGTGATCTTAATTGGTGACGTGTCTTCAGGACACGACGCCATCCAGGTCGGTGCAAATATGATATCTATGATTTTTTTTCTAATAATCTGATCTCTAATAATAAATTGAGAAAATTTCATTCCGCCGTTTTCTTTCGCCCCTGCTTTTCTTCGTGCGTTGTCGGTGTCAAGGTGGGTTACGATAGGCCGATTCAGGTTAGAAGGTGAGAGAAGAAAATAAAAAGTAATATAGGGTTCCCGATGTAGAAATATGAATAGAGAAAAAGGTGGAAGGGTATTAATTATTTTTGAAATATATCCGGGTTCTTGATGCAAAATTTTAAATTATATATTTATAAAAATAGAGATATTGCAAACTTCACCAAAAATCATAGAAAAATCATAAGAATATCAAACCAGTTTTATTAGTTTCATAATAATGTGATCTATCCATAGATGTTATGTATATCGTTAGATTATACCTAAGATATATTTAAAACTAAATAATTATATGCTTTATGATGGAATAAAAAATTGTGTCAAGGTGTTACTTTTTTCCTTTGCCTATTATGTCCTGTACGTTCACGGTCAGCGGCTAGGGTCATACTCGTGAAGTGTCCTACAATGGCAGTGTCCATGAAAATGACTCGGGCATGTCGTGGATGCACATGCGCCGTTGTTATTGCATGTCTTGCTGAAGACGCAGCTGGCACAAGATACCAGCGCGGGCTGCCAACACGCCACATGCATCGGAGTGTCAAAGCACTCAGGACTCGGCAGCCAGTTGCGACCGCGACAAGACCACGCTCCATGAGCTGATCCTATGGCGGTCGCAGTCTGGGAAGTTGGACGTGCGCCGACATGCGAAAAGGTTTAAAAAGGAGCTGCAACACCACAATATGAGTAGGTCGAACACAAGCAACTTTAGCTGTGAAGCCAAGAGTCTCTTTTGACAAAAGTTGCGAGTCCGTAGGTTTTAAGACCAAAGCCAAGAACTGCCTGACGACGATAGCGATAATTGAGAGATACTTTACCTGGTTTATTTACAGACCACAACCAATAATATTTTGTCATTCATATAATAAAATAAAAAACCTTATTCTGCTACATCATATAAGTTCAAAACAGACTATATAATATGCAATCCATATATATTGTTTATGCTACGAAAAAGTCTAGCCGATAATTTATGGTATTGCTACATCGCTATAATTGCTCTCTATAGTTTACACATTATATCGATTTCAAAACATATTAGAACAGATAACATGACCATTATAGTTATATAAATTTCCAAAATACTATCCATGTAACCACACTCAGCAATTTGACCAACCCCGTGCAACCGCACGGGCATATTTTGCTAATATATACAAAAGTATGTGTTTACTTGCTTCTATGCAAATCGGTCGGCAGCTCCCATGCTGGTGGGCGGTGGCACGTCAGTGGATGAATCTTGTTAGGTATGTTATTTTTAACCTTTTACACAAATAGTTGGCCAATAGTTTAGCGTTTAGGATAACACTGATCCTAACCTTAATTTTTATATGCATTGATGAATCAACATACCTATAGACAAAACACAACCTAACAAGATTTATAACATCTATGTGTAAATCACTTTTTTACGAAGATAACAAAATTGGTTTGATATTTTCAGTTTTTTATAATTTTGGTGAATTTTGCAAGAAGCAAGAAATGAATTTGGGCATTTTACATCAGAAATCTTGATCTATTTTAGAAACTATTATGGCCCTTCCACTTTTTCTTTGTGTCTAGCATCTTTTACATAAACCCTTATTTTTTTCTATTACTTTTTCCACTCCTATTCTCTATTTACGTAACATGCTAGATCAAAACAGACAAGGAGAGGAGGCGGAAAAAATGTCTTGTCAGATAGAAATTTTTTCAATTTATTAGTAGGGATTAGATAGGTCTTTATGTAATTAGCACCTGCCATGTATACTTGATTGTATTCCTTGTATACCCAGCCATATTGGCTATATATATGAAGGTCACCCCCAAACATTGGGTGTGCGGTGTGCCTCTACAATAAGATTCTACGATGTCATGTATTTCTGAATTTCAGTCTCAATCTACTTGCCAGTCATCATCATATAGGTGGCTTTAGTTCAATAAGTAATGCCCCCTTCAACATGTGCAGACTAAGGGATAACAAATTCTCTAATCGTTAACTATGACAATCAGTCATTTGCAATTTCAGTACTTCTTCTTGACCACATCAAAAAATAAGCAGAAAATTCCCTCTTGCTTGCTAATCATATCTCATGTAATACACCAACATGCCAACTGAATGTGCACACAAAAAAGCACATAGTAGCTACTATATCTGACGAACTTTCAAATACAATTAGGCTCATGGAAATCAGGTCTCACCCATTCCATAATAAAAGTGGTCACTCTCTTATCCATTTGACTATTCAATTGCTATCAAACACCAGTGTTTCTCCGTTCTAACCAATCAGTTGTTTTAGAAATTTATAGTAGCACATAACAAAATGAATGAATGAAAAAAATGGTTGGGACAAAGGTCATAAATACCTAATGGATCCCTTTAGAGGATCTTTCTTTTGTGGTGGTACCGAATCATGGTATTATGCATGGAAATTATAACATATGATAAAAGAAACCAAATTGGACAGACAAGATGCTAAAGTGAATAGATAGAGCTAACACTGTCATAGGCTCATAATTGGAACCGTAACAGCAACATGCATCAAGATTGTTTCCATTTTAGCACATTGTAGATAAGAACATTAGAATAACTCACATATAATATACTCCCTCTGTCTCAAATTATAGTTTGTTTGACTTTTTTGGACCTTAAGTTTGACCACTCGTCTTATTCAAAAAATTTGAGTAAATGAAGTTAAATTTAGGTCATTCTCGAAGTTCCTTTGTTAAAAAAGCAAGACACAGCAAAAGAAATGATATTTTGAATATTTGAATAAGACAAGATGGTCAAACTTGGGATAAAAAAGTCAAACGAACTATAATTTGAGACAGACTAGTAGAACACAATGTATGTACACCAATAATAAGCATTTTCTAGCTAAATCCCTGTTGAATGAGGCAACAAAAACTGAAATGGTGTAAACTAAAACCGAAATGGTGTAAATTGAAAACTTAGTAATGCACAATCTGAATACATTAATACTAACTTGTTCATCAGATGGCATACGGAAGACAGAGAATAAGTGATGATGGTTTTCTACTCAGCAAAACATTAGTACTAACTTGCTCATCATGTGGCATACACAATTTGAATATTTTTTATGATGGTTTTCTATCTAGCAAGCATATATAAACCACAGGACAAAATAATGTATTGAATTAGCCTTACAAGAACTGCAGGATCCATTGGAGACAAAAAGATCCATAATCACCACCAAACCTGAAGAGAGTGTCCATTGGCCTTGTAGTTAGATACCATATCATATATCCAGCTTCACTGGTTGAAAAAGAGTCACAATTTTAGGCTACAGTTGAGGAGCAAAAAGAAAATTTATCATAATTTTGACATTGATCAGACTAATGATGCTTCCTTCAGCCTCTTTGAAGAGTTTAAGGTTAACTTGTTTGTCCCATTTGTGTTGGTTGGTCCAGGAATATAATGTTGAAAACTCATGTTGATATCTTGTCTGATTTTACACTAGATTTTAGGGCCAAGCTTCACGCAGTATGTTCTTTTCTGGCTTCATCTTTCTTATCTTCTCTTTTCCTTAGCAACTAATCACCAACCATTTTCTTTAACTGAATGGAAGAGTTCATTTTTTCCTTTTGAGATCTGCCTTGCAATGTACAGGTACCATATGTAATGCAACAACATTTGTTGGACCAATTCATTATGTGACAAATATTTGGCTATACAATATCTCAGAGATTAATCTTAGTAAATATGAGACATGAATCTCCAAGTCATGATTAACTTTACTATGCCTTATGTAAAAGTGTTTTCCGGATTGTATACATTCTTAAATACAATTGTGAAAAAGTGAACTTTGGAAGAAAACATTGGTTGTTTTTATGTGCACCCCTACGATAAAGCCATGACGTTAGCACGGGCCGATGGCAGCAGCGGTCATGTCTTTTGCGCCCTCGCCGACGGGCTCGACGCCACCGCCACATCACGCGGTCTGAGGGACCTACGGGGTACCGTAGCCGCCAGGCGAGGCCGCACGGGAAGATCAGGAAGGTTGAAGACAAAATGCTTGGATGGGGTAATTTTGCTTGCTGCTTTTTTTTAGTTATTTAATTATTTGCTAACTGTAACTTAAGATGAACTTCATTTGTTTTCTTTATAATTTTTCCAACTAGGTGGACATGATGATAAGAAGGTGATGATTCCCACTACAGTAATTTTACAACACATTTTCACTCCCGAGTTGAGAGTAAGTAGCTGAACTATGCTTGATGCTGGCTTCAATCTGCACTATTTTGATCCTAGAGACAGGGCATCTTTGATTACATCAGATTGGTCTCATGAGCCGCATGCTTCATAACAACATTCTTTTCATTTTTATTAGATTATATTAACCAAGAATATTCTGACCTTGCCGGCTAATGAAGACCTTCTTTCTGAGCTTGAGGTAGATGTTAGAGAGGAATGTGTCAAGTTTGGTCCATTAGATAATGATAAGGTATGTCTAGCCACAGATATGTTGCTTTTCTGAATTGTCTAGAAATCAAATTGTACTAATTACTTTGCAAAACAAACTTTTCATCTTTCAATATAGTATGGTGTGGATATTTTGTAAAATATGTAAAGCCAAACTGGCATGGATCAGGCATAACTCACCAAATTGTTCCTATTTGTATCCTTCTGTTTTTCTACCAAATTGCATTTTGATGAATTCATGTGTTTGTGCTTGCAGGTCTATGAAAATCATCCACCTTTGGTGAAATTCAAGGACCGGAAAGATGGCGCCAATGCATACAGAAGATAAATGGAAGATGGTAGCTCAACACATGTAACTCTTAATTTTTTTTAAAAAAAACACATGCATCTCTGTTCCCCTTTGTTTCTGATGTCATGTTAACAAAATGCTAAAATGCGGGTTTTTTTTTGGCTTACCTCCTGTTTTGTTCCCCGCACAAACCATTAATTTATCATTTCCTCATTGATTTTAGCCTGAATTATTGGAGAAAACTAGCTTTGCCATCTAACTAAAAGTCCGATAGTAACTCTTGGAATTGTAAATATTGAAAGCGTAAAAGATCATTATTCAATAAACAAATGCCGAGCAACTGACATTGTGCTCCTAGATTGATCTATTCTGATAGCATTTCTTGTCGTTTTTCTTGCTTTGCAGGTTTGGTGGCGGCAAATCCATGCAAGCGAAGATGTTGGTTCCATTAACCACTCCGTGATTATGATATGGAGTTGTCAATACTTTATCGGTTTGGGGAAGAGTTAGAAGAGTCCACGTAGATGATAACTAACTTAGCTAGAATGAGAGGGGAAATTTTTTCATCTGGCCTCTCATGTGCTCGCTCGGTAATGATAGTTGGGTATTATCAGGCATGAGCTGGTATATACTCCAATGTTATTTGTTACTGTGACAGGGGATGTATATGCAAACGTGTTCTCAAATTGTATATAGGCTCAAATATAATTGTGTAGAAGTTAAACTCTGTAAACACAAATTGATTGTTTTTAGAGCATTCCCTAGATAAAACTGTGGCGTTAGCATAGGATTATACTAGTGAAACAATAAGTACATCTCATTTACATGCCCACCTCACGATGTCACTTGTTGGAGAAAATATTTGTACAGAGCATCTAATTCCAAATAAACTTCCTTGTAAAGTGTTGATAATGTTCTGACTACAATTGCAACCTCCAAAAAATGTAATGAACAATGCTGCTACTACAAAAGCTGAATCAACACGCCAATATTCTAAAACCAGGCCTATTGGGTGATATAAAACACTCCCAATTTATTGTGATGTGAAGAAAAAAATTTGCAAACTTTTATCAAATATGTCCGTGCGTTGCAATGGACTGAAAACTCATGTGGTAACTTGACTTATGACTAATATATCAATTATTTTAAAAACTGAAGACTCAAGCAGGATGTTGACATGCAAAAATGAGTGGTTGTTTAGTCAAGAGAGTTGAAAAAGGTTGGCTGGGCAATACATACCATCCAGAGCACTTGCTTGTGCTTGAAATTCACGTGTTCCTATTGCGTCATTGCACTGGTTTAATATCAGGAACCAAGTGAGCATTAGTATTAGGTGTTATGCTAAATTTGAGCAAAAGATGATGTACCTGAGCTATGAGTTGGCGCCTGATTCAATCGGCACACGGAAACCAAGTCTGCTCATTACTGATGCGGAAATTTTTATCTCTGCAACAAATGTCAAAGTATTCGGCTTAAATGGAAACAAAAGCCAACACTCCAAGTGATCTGGGTATTATGAAATTCAGAAATATGCTAGTGTGTCAATCCTTTTATCTTTAATTGAAAGGCGGAGATCCTGCCATCTATGTTAAAAAACAACTCATTTTAGCCACTCTTTTTAAGTAAACTGATTATGAGGAATGTATAAGAACAAATAAGTTCAGAGCTGATATTGGAGTAGGCTTTTCTTATGTGATACAGAACATATATCATTTTTAATTAATATATGATAAAAATAAACCCAAGTATTTTGGTTTGATAAACAATGTCCTTACCATTTGTTGGACGCGCCTCTTTCCAATTGGATGGCTGCACATATGCCATGAAACGAAGTATGAACCCTAACAAAAGGTCCGATATATAGTATAACATTGACGCTATAAACGCCATAGATACAGTTTTGGCTAAAGCAACACCTTTTTCTCACAAAGAGGAAACGATGGCTTATCTGACAAAGGGATCAGATTGATTATACTCAGAAATATTAATAGCAAACATCTTGCTCTTTGCAAATTGCTCAACTGGCTCTGTTTTTTTCCTAGAACACAAGAAAATATAGTTCACAACATATAAGGAAAACAATATTGAAGGTCTAAGTGTATACGTAGTATTCCATAATCGCATACTAAACAATGGTGAATCTAGAAGTTGGACTCCTTTTTTATAGGTTGTATGCTTTTATCTAGAAGTTAGACTCTTTTTTTCATATAGGTTGTATGCTTTTATGTAGAAGTCCGAAGAACTGTCAGTCTTGTTGTCTTGACGACAACCTCGCCAAGATCAATCTTGTTGCCTCAGACGCACACTTGGACAGAAGTTCACAAAGCCTAAGTTAAGCTTATCCTCCTCCGAGATCGGTGGTCGTCTTTGACAAATTGGCCAGGTAAAACATGAAGAAATTAGATCCTATAGGCAAAGGCAAAAAAATAAATTTCATCTATTACATGTCCTTCAGAGACATCATTGGATGGCCACTGAAACCGCAAACCGGAAGAGAATCAGAGCAAAGTTTACACCATCTAGAAATTAGGACCTGCCAACTGAGTTACTTGATTTTGCATATTTTGAACTGTAATCACATCTCCCGGTTAATATTGCTGAAGTTACAACACTCACCTTGTTAGTAACTAAATTAAATACTATGCAGTAAAGGCATACTCCCTCGTCCCTCCGTATATGATTTAGAAGTCATTTAGGATGAAAAAGTCTCTAAAGTATTACTTTGATTTTATATTTTTGTACAAAATACTCATCACAAAGTGATATATTTATATTTTTATAAAAGTATTTTTCAAGACAAACCTATTCATATGGTTTCACATTTTCAAACTCAATAACTTAAAAATTATTCATATTTTATGTCCCCATTATTTGACGCAAACCTTATCCAAAATGACTGCCTTTTCTATATAGAGGGAGTATGTGCTCAACATAACTGTTTTAGCACTCAATTTTTCACGCGGCGTATCATCTTGCCTTGTTGACTCAAGCGCCGCCACCCACCATCTTCCTTCCGTGCCTCCACCGTCGTTCCTTTCCTTTTTTGCGGTTTCCTTCCTTCCATTCCATCCATGATTTGCAGAAGGGGAGTGGCGTGGAGCTCTAGGCACAACTGAAGGGCTAGCGTAGGCGACGCTCTTCGCTCCGCCGGGTAGAGTCTCTTTCTTTTTTTTCATATTTTTGTTGTTGTATTATATATGTATATGTATTGTATATTATATATAGAATATAAAATAAATATGAAATATATTCACTCTCTTTCAAATTTCAAATTATAAGACGGTTGACTTTTTTGACACCAAATTTGACCATTCATCTTATTCAAAATTTATTCAAACTATCATTTCTTTTGACATGACTTTCTTTACCACTCATTCCGTTCTAAATTATAGTTTACTTTGACTTTTTTGATACATACATTTTGCTATGTACCTTGATAAATAATATGTCTAGATACATAGTAACATGCATGTACCAAAATATTAAAGTAAACTATAATTTAGGATGGAGGAAGTATTTTTTTAATAAAACAAGTGGTTAGCAAAACCACATTCTAAAATTGTTTAGGGGTTTATTTAATCAATTTTGATAGTTTAAAGGGTAGAAAATTTGGTTTTATAATTTAGGGAGTAAAGTATACATAGACTTTTTTTTTCCGAATGGATTAAGTAGATACATAGGAGTACATATATAGATAGGAGGGTCCACACGGCTGCCTCTTACGGAGTACATCGTCTTTCTCGGTCGCGGAGCCATTTCCACCCTCCAAATCCAAAACAGATCGCAATCCTAGGGGCTAGGGTTACCCTCCACCCCCATCCCCATCGTCCGATCCGATCCCTCACCGCCCCCATCCATGTCCCACCACGACGGAAGCAAGCCGTACCAGCCGCGCCGGGGGCCCGAGCGGCACCCGCAGCCGGCGGACGGGATGGCCGCCCCGCCTCCCGCCGCCATGGCCCCGTCGGTGGAGCACCTCGTGGCGGCCGCCGCCGAGGCGGAGGCGTTGAACCGCTTCGCCGCGGAACCGCAGGTGCACGAGCAGGAGGTCGGGGAGGAAGAAGAGGAGGACGAGGAGGAAGACGAGATGGAGGAGGAGGAGGACGAGCAGGAAGGGCAGCACGGCGGCATCGGTGGGGAGCACGTTCCCATGGACGCCGATGCTGCTGCTGCCGCCGCGGCGGCGGCCGCCGGCGCGCAGATGGACCCGCACTCGGGGATGGTGCCTGGGACCGTGCCACCCATGGCGACCAACCAGCTCACCCTCTCGTTCCAGGGCGAGGTCTATGTTTTCGACTCCGTCTCCCCGGATAAGGTCCCTCTCCTCTCTTGCTTGCTTTCTGTAGATGTGAACTTGTTTCTCTGCCTATAGTCAATGCAATTTCGCTGGACTGATGAGAGTTTTTGGTTTCCTCTGCAGGTCCAGGCGGTCCTTTTGCTGCTTGGAGGGAGGGAGCTGAGCAGCCTGGGCGGAGCGTCGTCCTCCGCACCTTATAGTAAGGTTAGGATAAGTGATGTTGATTCTTATGTGTAATGCCTGTCAGTTATGTTCGTAGTAACTACAAACTGGAATCGATGGTTCACATGCGTGTATTTGCTCTTCTCCTTTCAGAGGTTGAATTTTCCACATCGGGTGGCATCACTGATGAGATTTAGGGAAAAGCGGAAGGAGCGGAACTTTGATAAGAAGATCCGGTATACTGTCCGGAAGGAAGTTGCGCTTAGGTTGGTGATATCTGTTTAACTTTGGCTGGGTACACTATGCGTACTTTCTGAAGTGCCATTAAGTTTGTTTTTGTCGGAACTCAATCAACTTAATTGTGATATTGGAAACAAATGATTTTTCCTTTTGTATGACATTCTATTCCCCTTGAAATTGAGTACATCCCTTGTGCACATCTGTTCAAATGTAAGTAGTTCCAAGTGGGAAGATGTATGGCGTTTTCCAAGTTATTCTGATTAGAATAGATCTATTATTCGTCAGCCCTGTTTTTTATGTGATCGTTTTTAGTAGTGCCTATCGTTTGGTAGTCATTAGGAATGATTCATATCATGGGTGACTGTATGTACTACTTTCAACAGTTGTCATGTACTTTGCACATCTGATTAACTAGTTTTCATTAATCAGTCTGTTGAGTAGTTTTTTTTGTTGCGTAGCAGCGTTGTCCATTTATGCTGTTTCAATGGTTGTGGATACTGCTGTGCGTTTCTTGATTTAAATATAACGTTATTATGGTATGTTGGATGTTGCAATTGGAGCCTGCTATATATACCTCTTCATAGATGGTTATGCTTATGCACTCTTGGTTTATGGTATTTACACAATTTGCTTGTATTTGTAGGATGCAACGTAATCGAGGTCAATTTACATCTTCAAAACCAAAGCCTGAGGAAATAGCAGCATCAGAAATGGTAGCTGCAGATGGATCCCCAAATTGGGCCTTAGTTGAAGGCCGACCTCCATCTGCTGCCGAGTAAGTTACAGAAGTGTTTTCAGTTTGCTTGTGGTTTACAGGTGTTTGACTTATGCAGCAATGTTTTGAGATGATAAAAGATGTTAGTGCAGATTTTCTTGTTATTTCATTGTAAATGCCATGAACTTTAAATCCTTGTTTGTTCTCTGGAACAATTACTAGAAAGAAGTACAGATCTGAGATATAATACAAAAAATCCATAAGCTCTGCTGTGGGTACTATACATCTTGCTCGTTGACATCATAGTATGATAGTACCTCCATTCTCCCTCCGTTCCAACTTATAAGTCACTTTGACTTTTTGGTTCATCCATTTTGCTATGTATCTAGACATTATTATATCTAGATGCATAGAAAAATGGATGTATCAAAAAAGCCAGAGCGACCTATAGTTTGGAACGGAGGGAGTACTTCTCATCTAGCAGCACATAGAATGATCATTTGTTACTCACATGATATGCCCCTACGATCTTAGCAATCAAATGTTTTAGTGTTAGTAGCTGTTGAAATCTTTTTTTATTCTCCTTCCTAAATTACCTTGCACATCAGTCATGATTATCCAGCTTTGCTGGTTCTGGTGGATAGATAGGCCTTTACTGCAGAGACTATGTGGTTTAAGGTTAGCTTCCTGCTGGTTATGCATGATTTGGTTAGTAAAACTTCATACTGTTGTGCAACATTACAAGCAAGTTTGCTAAGAGAAAAAGAAACATATGTTGGCACCTAAGCATGCATTGACACATGCTTCTTTCAAAAGGTTCTTGTTTTGTGGATATTAACATGTTTTCATGTTCCATGTCATTGGAGTTCCTTTTAAATATTTAAAAAGTAATAAAAACGTCATTCTGGAATTGTTCTGACATCCAATTATTTCAGGTGTCATCATTGTGGTACTAATGCAACAGCTACACCGATGATGCGTCGTGGACCTGATGGACCAAGAACACTATGCAATGCCTGTGGCCTCATGTGGGCAAATAAGGTATTTGAACATTGAAACTTCAAACTTATTTATTTATAGCTTAGACTATGTAATGGAACAAGAGGTGCGTGTGAACAAGAAACTCACATGCCATAACCACGACCCAGGCTATTGGTTCCCTTGCTGTTTTCGTAATCGTAAACTATAAAATGGACCCAACATAATATGTAACCACTGTCTTAGTCTTAGATTTCTTTAAAAAAAGTGAAAAGAAAATCTTGCTAGGTCCTTTGCCTTGGGTGCTTACATGACAATCACGATGCTACACTGAAGTTTTGCTGACCCTGTAATTTACAGAACACTATGTATCTATCTTTGTTTATTTTCGCCACTGTAGTCTGTAATATGTACTCATGCACTCTTCTGGTGGTGGTGCGTTTTTTTTTTCTGTCTGCTTCTGTTTTAGTAATAAAATTCCAGATCTTTCCCACTTATCTTTTCTGCTTTTTTTTATGATTGCATTAGAGAAAATACCTTGCAATCTGATCCCACCTACTCCTTTAAAACTAAGAAACTTATGTTTGTTTTATTAGTTTGTTCATGTAAATTTAGTTGAAGTATTATGTAACCGCAAGTAAATCTTTATAGGGTCTCCTGAGGGACCTATCAAAATCTCCTCTACCTCTTCATGCTATGCAATCAGCTCCTCTTCTAGATGGTGGTGTAAGTTTTTCTTTTCTCTGTTCTTTGCATATGTTTTCTGCCTAAACTTCATGGGGGATCCTGTTTGCTTTAGACTTATCCTATAAGTTGTAAGTGAAAATCCTTGGCTCAGATTAGTTGATTCCTTATCAAATTATTTTTGACTAGCACTGCACCTTACATGTTCTCTGTCCTAGTGATGGTATCCAATTCTAACAAATGGTTCTTAGATCTTTTGACATTGTCAAGTACACAGTAGGTGCATGCCTTTTCCATTTGTCCTTTTCGCCCTTAGACTTAAAACTTAAAATTGGAAAAAAGTATTTATTGCTCCACTAAACAAGAGTTATTTTTAATCTTCTCGTTCCATTACTTCTGGTGAATTGTTATCTCTTTGCTTGCACTTGAGAATTGAGACTAGGGCAAAGTGATAGGGTTCTTCATAGCTCATAGTATTTTCGGGATGGTATAAGATAGATTATCTTATCATCCTCTTCCAATTTCTCTTTCACAGCTTCCATTACTTTCTTCTGTCTGCCTTTATTTTGATAAACTGTATGCCTTTGTATTCTGAATAATTAACCGGTTGAAACTTAATTGCTGTCTACTTTTTTTCCAGCAGAATGGAAGTGCCATGTCTGCGCCTGGCTCTGAGCTAGAGAATGCTGCAGCAGCCATGGCCAATGGCCACGAGTCATCAAGTAGTGGTGTTTAATCCAGCGATGGGGTGAAGGCACGAGCATCATCCCAGAGTGATCTCTGCGGTAGGCTGTCAGCTGTTGTACTATAACTTGATGAGTTGGAGCCTGCTTAGATATGGAATCCTTTTATTTATCTTGCGTCCTGTAGGTTTTAAGAGCTGCGACAGTGTTTTATCCCGTGTAATCATGTTTGCAGCCGTTGCGGCTATAGAGAATTTGTTTCTTATCTGGAGTCTTGACTGTTAAGAACCGATGAAGTTCATTACTTACGTGCATGTAGTTATACTTAGATCTCAGATGTTTTAACCGTGCAGCAACGACTTATGGAGCATTTTGGCACACGGAAGTCCGAAACGTTCTGGATTCTGGCCTTGAAACCAAAAGTCCGTGCCAAACAGCTAAACCACCGAAACCTTTCAGCTAGAATAGGCAAAGGATGATCTGAAGAGACAAGATGATTCCCATTTTTGGACCGTGTCATCGAATCGGCAAGAGGATGGCTTCCCATACAATCATCGTTTCTTTGCCAAAATTATGCTTTTTAGTTGTAATGATAAGTTGAAATGGGTTGTATTAAGTTGTACTCCTACTTGGTTAAAAAATGGTTTTAAAAATATATATCTTATTATAAATTAATTACAATAAATATCTAGCCTACCAACCAAACGAGCTCATGAAATGAATTTGTTGGTAAGAGAATCTAGATTTCAAAAGTTTTGAATAACCAAACGACCTACCCTTACTTTCTTCTAGTTAAAAGATGCACGGCTATGGCTATGCTTTGAGGGTGATTTGTTAGGACGGATGAGTTTCCCAGGTATTTTTAATGTGCAAATGAATAGTTCTTATACTAGATTCCGAGAAAATGGGTTCAATTTATTGTGATTTCTTTTAAAATTTTCTTTGACGTTATGTTTTTTTTGTTAAAATACATTAATTTCTTACTTTCATGTCAACGTCACTTTCTTCTATCTTCTTCCTCTTACATCGTTGTCCCTCACCTCGATTTCATGTCAACACATTAAATGCAAAGTTTAGACCCTCACTTTCATCCTTTTCTTATGTCTCTTGCTCCGAGATCCTTTTATTACATCGCTCACTCGCTCAGTTCAAGTAAAGGTATATTTCGTCGTTTTTCAATATTAACACCGGTTATAACTCAAAGTGACAAACCACAATGGACGTCATGTTATTAATTATGTAATGGCCTAGTCATGAAACAAAGCTTGTCGCGTCATGACTTGACAGGGGCCGGCTTAACGTCCTGACTGGTGGCTGACCTTCCATTTTTCTCAGTCTTACAATACATGCAACACAATGAGATGAGTCAATTTCCCATACGAGACTAATAAAGTTGTTGCACTTAACATTGCGTATGGACCTACGTACAGTTGAGTTGAGCCCAATTAAGTCCAACAAAATAGCATAACGACAAAGATTGGTTAGGATAAATCTCCTACAGTCCTATATATACCCTATTGACAAATGAGTGCTCCCTCCATCCAAAAAAACATATCATTATCACCTTTTTTTTTTACTTTTCTATACACTAATTTTACTAGAAATCTAGAAAAACTAGGTTTAAAAAAAAGAAATCTAGAAAAGGTAAGGCATCTTATATTTTGAAATAAAATATGTACGAGTAACAACTCGATTTTATAAGAAGTTTCACACAAGAAGTTCCTTTGTGAAACAAGAGACATTTTTATCTGCGCCGCCGCCCCCCACCAAGCTCATTTCGGTCGAAAGGCAGGAAAGCTATCATAAAACAGAATTCGATCTACAACCGTACACGTGTCCATCCGTCAATCTCCATCGTTCCTAACACCAAGATTTCTAGACTCTTCCGTCGCCTGCGCCTGAGCGGCTGCGCCGGCTCTGCCATCTAGTACTATCTCATGTATCGGCTCTCCGTCTCCCGTCCCCAAGTGCTCGACTGGACTCGACTCCAAACCCTAGCCCCAGCGAATGGCCGACGTGCTCGACCCCGCCTCCGACGCGCCGCGCGCGCGCCGCCCGCCGCCACCTCCCCCGGACAGCCCGGAGGACCGGTCGCCGCAGCTCCCTCCGCCTCCACCCGGCGGTCCCCCGGCGGCGGCGAGCCGGAAGCGGAGCCGCTCCCCGCCGCCGCCGCCTCCTCCCCCGCTCGGCTCGTCGCGGCCCCAGAGGTACCGGGACCACCGCGGCGGCGGCGGGCGGGGCGGGAGCAGCCCCAGCCCGCCGCCGTACCGCGGCAGCCGCCGCCACTCGCCGTCCAGGAGGTCCCCGTCGCCGCCGTTCAAGCGGTCGCGGAGGGACGACGGGTACGACCGCCGCGGTGGCCGCGGGAGCCCGCCGCGGTACGGGTACGATGATAGGAGGTGAGGGCTCTGTCTCAATCGTCAGTCAGGATTTCTTTGCACGGCAAGTGTTTGCTGTTGGGTATGTGTGCTTACCGTGTGGATTGTTCTTCAGGAGAGGTTATGACCATGAGCGAGGTGGTGGCAGAGGTGGGTATCAAGATGACAGGAACCATGGCAGATATCTGAACCGCGCTCCAGGTGAAGACTCTTCTCCTCATGCAATGGTTCAGTTGTAGGAATATATTAAAATTGTGGTAATACAAGATTTAGAGTAACAAAGGTGAATATAAGTTTATAAAATTGAAACAGATGGAGATCTTCATGTACTAGCTGTTACTCTCTCCAGTCCGTTTTCTAAGGCGTTGTCCTGTTTTCCCTAAAGTCGGGTATGTAAGGCTTGCGGTTATTCCAAGACGTCCGTTCACGGGAGTCCAAGCAACTAACACTGGTGATTTAGCATGCACACCAGTTTTGTAGCAAGCGTTACATGCAGCCTTGAGTCATTCACATATAGGAAGGCGCCAGCGCACCACATGCAGGCTTGAGTCCTTCACGTATAGAAAGGTGCCAGCTAGCTGCATATTACTTCTCACAAAGCATCACTACAACCATATGCATAGTATGGAATCAAATCCAATTATTACCGGCACCTTGACATGGCATCAATGGGCAGGATTTATTTCCTCCTTGGTATCTGGAATCCATCCCTTGTGCCTTGAAAACGGACTGGAGGGAGTAGTTCGTTTCTTCGTGTGACCGTACAGTACAATGTTGATCACATGAACCTTCTTAACTTAAGTAGCTATATGTTCTCTGCTTCTATATAAAATGGTTGCTCTTCAGTTTTCATTCATGGCTTGTGACAAATAACTTCTTGTTATTTGCTTTATGACTTATGATTATCACTTGACATGCAACTTCTGTACCCAGATTGGTCTGATTCGGGGTATGGGGCGGCCAATGATGGTCCAGGTGTCACCCAAAGGTACTGATGATGTAACTAACGACTCGGAGACATATTTTTGTTTGATTTTTTGGCTTCTCATTATGAGCCACTTCAAAATTATGTCTTTGTGTGGTATTGGCTGCTATCACTGTATAAGAATCATCAGAACTTATCACTGCTCGTGGAGAATTCAAATCAAGCCTCATACTGTCAGACACTCTTATGCATTGTTAACGGATAGAGAATCTTCTCAGAAAATTCACCATATTTGATGTTTGGAAGCAAAAGATGTGGATAATTTGTCAAGCTGAAGTGTCTACTTCACAACGTAATTACTCTTGTTACCCACCACCAGAAAGCCTTCTGCTCTCTTTATGGTTTTTGCTGCTACAACAAATAGCTTCCTCCAGTATACCACTAGTGTATGTATATATTGAGATGCAGCTATATACTCGAAAGTAGAAGCCGTATGTGTTCTGGATGCAGTCAGATGGAGAATCTGATGAGAATATTCTCTATCCGTTAACAACCAATTGGCAGAGGCTTTGTTTGGAACTCACAAGTGTTTTTTCCGGTGTAATATGAGACCATTCACAGTTTTTTCCCCAGCATATTATATTATGTTATGTTATGTGCTATGCAATGCATGCATTTATATTGGCAATTCCTTAGATTAACAATTGAAAACACTTCATAAATTTGTACTTCTGAGCAATATTGGTTCCTGTATTACTGCAATGAAGTTCCTAATAAGTGATGTCATCTCGTTAGAAGAGGGACATGAATGATTCTTATTCCAATGGAACATTACAGGTCCTTGATCTCTTGAAAATGGGCTTCCTGACTATTTGCACGCTGTTGAGAGTTGATTTATACTTTCTCTGTTTTTCTTACTCAATGTTTTGTATATTTTCATGCTTGAGCTAACTTATAAAGAAAAAGCACAGATCAGTACTCCCTGCTTAAATTTGTTTTATCCTGCCACCTATGTAATTCCATTATTTCTCCTATTTCACCCATCCTTAATTTTATCAGCCAACGAATCAGATGCAAAATGAGATGATGCCATTTTACTCATCTCTTTGAAATTCTTAAACATCAAATAAAAATAAGGAGAATTATTTTCCACTACAATAAATAAATAAGATATGGAATACCATTT
This sequence comes from Bothriochloa decipiens, assembly GCA_023333625.1. Lineage (NCBI taxonomy): Eukaryota > Viridiplantae > Streptophyta > Magnoliopsida > Poales > Poaceae > Bothriochloa > Bothriochloa decipiens. The sequence continues at coordinate 5,567,652 of CM041638.1, forward strand.
CGTTCCTGTGTTCAATAAACCCTTAATGTCTACATTCTACTGTTGCAATTTGGAACCTGTAGAATCAAGTGAATTTTGATTGGGATCCTTATCACTCTAAACAATTCTCATTCAAAGTTTTCATAAAAACACTCTGGGTTGAAGACCTCATATGAACTCCATGTGCAAGTGGAGGCATGGAACTTGATAAGTGAACAACAAATAAAAACTTCCTTATTCTGATACTCTTGGGTTTGGACAGGCTTACAACCTCAGGGAGTCCAGGAGAGTACATTTGATGAGATGCTTGAGCTAATCCAAATGAAACAAATCAATGATTCTTAGTTTCTTACTGAAGATTACAGTTGCAAACCAAATTGTTATCCATATATTTATGAATACATATGAGCACTCATTTTTCTATATACAATTGTCCTATTTGTCTAAGTTTCTGAAGCTATCCATTCTAACATATCAAAAGTATTAGAACATAGTTTGAGTTTGTGGCAACATGCTTTTGTGATCTTATTAGTTATGAATCTTTTCCAGGGAAGGTTTGATGACATACAAACAGTTCATGCAAGTTCTTGAGGATGATATTTCACCAAGTGAAGCTGAACGCAGGTAAGCCAATAATAAAAGAACACTTTTGAGAAATAGAATACATGTGGCCCATTGTATTTCTTAACTTCTGTACTGCGTTACCCAGGTACCAAGAATATAGAACTGAGTATATCACTACTCAGAAACGCGCTTATTTTGATCTCCACAAGAATGAAGATTGGTACGTTCCAAGAGATTTTGTTTCAGACACTAATTGTGCTCGCTGGGTATGTAGGAGTTAAAGATGGTCCACTCACTCACTTGTCTTTTCTGTTTGTTTACATTTGCAGGTTGAAAGACAAGTACCACCCAACTAACTTATTATCTGTTATCGAAAGGTGGGGTTGCATTCTGTGTGGACTTTGGCCTTGTAATATCTAGGACATGATAGAGTATAAAGGTGTCCACTGAATGGTATCCTTCCAGTTCATCTTAACGATTTATTGTTGGTTTATGCAGGAGGAATGAACGTTGCAAGGTTACAGCAAAGGATTTCTTTCTTGATTTGCATAATGGAACTCTGGACCTGTGAGTTTGTTTTCGCATTGCTTGTGTCATGATGCCTTTTTATGGATGAGCTGTTTATATCTTAATATCCTGCTGAACAGAGGCCCTGGAATAACTGCGGGTGCAGCAAGTAAACCAGGTGGCAGTGATGGAAATTCTGAGGATGACATGGACAGTGACAAGAGAAGAAAACATGGCAAAGATTCCTCAAAAGCAACTGATTCTCTTTCTGGTGCCCCCAAGGCTCATCCAGTTAGCTCTGAATCACGTCGAGTCCAAGCTGACATAGAGCAAACTCTAGCTCTCGTGCGTAAGCTTGACGCTGAGAAGGGCATTGAGGGCAATGTACTGTCAAGTGGTGATCATGACAAGTCAGATGTAGACAAATCACACATAGGATCTATGGGGCCTATAATTATAATCAGAGGTTTAACGACTGTCAAAGGACTGGAAGGCGTTGAGCTCCTAGACACCATTCTTACCTATTTATGGCGTATTCATGGTGTTGATTACTATGGCACATCAGAGTCACATGAGGCCAAGGGCCTTCGTCACGTGAGAGTAGACAGTAAGACTTCTAGCACATCTGATGTCAGTGCTGCTGATTGGGAGAAGAAACTGGATACTTTCTGGCAGGAAAGACAGAATGGTCAGGACCCGCTGGTCATACTTACCGCCAAGGACAAAATTGATGCAGCAGCTGCTGAAGTTTTAGAGCCTCTTGTCAGGAAAATAAGGGATGAAAAGTATGGATGGAAATATGGCTGTGGAGCCAAGGGCTGTACAAAACTTTTTCATGCTCCTGAGTTTGTCCACAAGCATTTGAGGCTCAAGCATCCAGACCTTGTATTAGAGTCAACTTCAAAAGTTCGAGAGGATCTTTATTTCCAAAACTACATGAAGTATGTATATGTGATGCTCTATTTACAGCTAAAGAACAGTATCATTGAACTTTAGGAGGTGATACTTATCTAGTCCTTTCATTTTTTAAACAGTGATCCTAATGCACCAGGTGGAACCCCAGTGATGCAACAGTCTGCACCAGTAAGAAAAACACAGTCCACATTCTTGCTTTGATAAAATTTCTAATCTACAAAGTATAGCGTTATTCTGACATCATATGTGCCTGGTCATAATGATCAAGACTAAAATTAGAGTAGGCTGTTTGTGTAATTGTTAACACACTTCTTGTCTGGCGGACATTCTGTAAATCTATTTTTTCTGCGTCACCTATAATCAATTTATGTGCCATTTTGATCCATGTTAAGAGCTTTTTTCTTCTTCTTTTCTTTTGTTTATGAACATTGTATTGTTTGTGCCTTTTTGTTATACTGACACATTTGACCAGAGCTCCACTTCCATAACATTGCCAATTTTTGAGGACGAAGCATTATGTCCTTAGGAATGTAGCTGATGTGTTTGCATGTTGGGGATTTTGAATGAATGGCTGACTGCTTGCTTGGGTGAGGGAGTAAAGGATGGCTTAGCCTTTAGCAGCCTGGGTGGAATTAATAACTTGCAAAATAACATTAGCGGATTAGTCAATTAATGGGTTCTGTCAACAGTCTCTGGCTTTTGGGGATCTTCTGTTAAAAACACAAGGGAATTCAAATTTGGATCCTGATAATTTTGTATGTTTATTAGTAGGTGTGCTGCTAACAAAATGTATCAAATACTGGAGACTGCTGCCAAATTTGATGCTTATTGAAGTGTGAATTAGGCCAACATCTTTAATACATGATCCAACTTATTTTCAGGATAGAGGAAGACAGAGACCTAGCATGGACAATCGTCTGAAATTTGACCGTGGCAGTAACAGAGAACATGATAAAGCTGAGAGAGATGGAGGCAGATATGGTAGAGGTGATCACTCTCCAAGCCGTGATGGGCCTGATGATCAGATGTTTGATGGTTTCCGTGGGCGGCCCTCTAATGGTCCTTTTGTTGCTGAGTTCCCCCCTCCACCGATATTGATGCCAGTACCTGGTGCTGGGTAAGTGAACGCATGCATTTCAGTATATTTTGATTGCAATTATAGACTGCTAAGTGCTAACTACTGTGATTACTATTGTTTTCAGTCCCTTGGGACCATTTGTTCCTGCACCTCCAGAGATAGCAATGCATATGCTAAGAGAGCAAGGGCCACCGCCTCCATTTGAACCAAATGGCCCACCACATGGCAATACAGGAATGCTCGGACCAATGATGGGTGGCCCAGCACCGATTATAGCTATGCCTCCAAATTTCCGCCATGACCCTCGCCGTCTGAGAAGGTTTACCCCTAATTCCAGAATCCCTTTTTCCTCATGTTTGCTTGCTCTGATGTCCATCTTGCTATTTTGTTGCTGTGAAGGCTGATTATTCTTTTGGGATGAACTTAGAAAATGGCGCTGTATTTTTTAGTGATATTCTTAGTAACGGGCATGCGACTCATACCTGATTTTGGTTGCAGTTATAATGACCTCGATGCTCCTGATGAGGAAGTTACTGTCCTTGACTACAGAAGCTTGTAGGGTCCACCTCCAGATAGCCATAGTCAAGCTTCCCGTTCTCCCACTGGAGAGTCGGGCAGTGTTTTCTTTATGAAGGCAGAGATGGAAGGTTATGGACAAGTAAACCAATTTTTGGGTCACCTGTAGTCTGTTAGATTCTGTTGTAACTTGAATGGTGGAAACTTCAATACTTGCACTTGCGTTTGTCGAACATGCTCCGTGAATGCACTGTGGTTGCTACAGTTGTTGACCAACTTTTTTTTTGACACAATGCTGTAATATTCATTACAAACATTTTTTTCGATTCCTGATTAATAAATATAGGCCTCTGTTTGGAACCTGGGCGGATTTATTGTGATTGATACGTACTTCACCACCTTGTTGCACTGAGACATTTGCTGCAACTAAAGGCAACCCGTGGCTAGTCAGAACGAAGAGGTCTTAGCAATTTGGTTATGAATTTCTGGGGCCCCGTTAGCAAAGTTTTCTAACGGCGATTGGTACTGTAGCCATGCCAAAAAAAGTGTGTAGCACCCATGGGCCCCGTTAGCAAAGCGTGCAGCACTATCACCCATGGGCGTGCATTTTATTTGGCCTTCTTTGCCTATTGCCTTGGTCTCATTTTTGCCGGCTTCTCCTGCCTTGGTCCTCTGCTGGCTGCTGACGAGGTAAGCGCGCACGCTTTCTTTCCTCGTTCCTCCAACCAAACCATCCCTCTCGCTCCCTCAACCCCTCGAGCTATTCTCCTGATGCTAGTGGCCTAATGCTACCAACCATGGAGGCAGGTAGATAGGTTACCCCTTTCCTCTCTAGCGCTTGTAGGAGCAGCAGGAGCTTATGCCTTATTGCACGCAGCCGGCTGTCATGTGAGCAATTCGTCGAACACCTTATAGTCATCAGGCAACGCCAAATCCGTGGGAGTTGATCCATGACCGTCCCTGTCGTTCCTGATGAATTCGGTCGTTGGTCCCAGCGATTGAACCTCGTTCTTTTCTTTACACACTGCCTCAAACCCGAAGTCTCTTCTTGCTAGTCGGACAGCGCGGCGGCTGTTTTTCTGGTTAGTTACATCTCACCCACTCCATGTTATCTTATCTTACTTCCCTTTCGAGCAAAAATCCATGTGATGTTTCGGCTAGTCTTCTGTTTATGAATTTTTCAAACTGTTGCAGGACTGTCCCTTGATCTTACTCAGAAATATAGCATGCAATCAGTAAGGAGGAGAAGTCAAATATGGCAGACGCGCTGTTTGTTGTTCTCAAGAAAGTTGCCCTTTCCCTGGGAGAAGGCGCACTGGTGAAGATTGGCACGGATGTGGTGGAGGCAGCGCCGATCTTGACAGATTTTGAGCACGGCATGAGGCAAATCGAGGGCGAGCTCTTGATCCTGCAGGCCTTTATTGGGCAGGTCCGAGCACGGCTGGACCAGGTTAGAGATGTCTCCCATGAGGTGGAAGATATCGTTGACGAGTATGCTTACCTTACCACGCAAGCCATGGATACAAGCAGCTTCTTCAAGAGAAAGTTCCATCAGGTCAAGAACTTTGCAGCATGGCAGAAATTACCAGTCCGGATTAGTCAAGTGGAAGCTCGGATTCAGAGACTATCTGAAATGAGGAGTCGGTATGGGATTTCTGTAGGCGAACAAGACAGGAGCAACAAGTTGCAGCAATCCAATCAATTCTCGTTGTCAGATTCTGCTTACTTAACTGATGATTCTGAAATAGTAGGGCATGCCGAAGAAATTGGGAGACTGACACAATGGCTGCTTGAGGAGAAACAAGACCGAACTTTAATAGCCATTTTTGGTATGGGAGGTCTAGGTAAAACTACTGTTGCAAGCAGTGTCTACAAGAACCAAAAGATCAGGAGGAATTTTGATTGTCATGCATGGGTTACTGTATCTCAGACTTACCAAGTTGAAGAGCTTCTGAGAGAAATCATGAATCAGTTAGCAGAGCAGAGAGCAAGTTTGGCAAGTGGCTTCATGACCATGAGTCGCATGAGATTAGTCGAGATAATACAGAGCTATTTGCGGGACAAGAAATATTTCATTGTCTTGGATGATGTGTGGGAGAAAGATGCTTGGTTATTTCTGAACTATGCATTTGTCAAAAACAACTGCGGAAGTAAGGTGCTGATAACAACCCGGAGAAAAGATGTGTCTTCGTTGGCAGTTCACAATCGTGTAATTGAACTTAAAACTCTGAACTATGCTGAATCATGGGAGCTCTTCTGCAAAAAGGCGTTTTTTGCATTGGAGGGCAACATATGTCCTAAGAATCTTACATCTTTGGCGGAGAAAATTGTTGATAAGTGTCAAGGATTGCCATTGGCTATCATAGCCATTGGAAGTATTCTACCATACCATGGATTAGATGAATGGGAGTGGGCATTTTTCTACAACCAACTTAATTGGCAGTTAGCTAACAATTCAGAGCTCAGTTGGATCTCTACTGTCTTGAATCTGAGCTTGGATGATCTCCCAAGTCATCTGAGGAGCTGCTTTCTCTACTGCAGCCTATTTCCTGAAGATCACTGGATTATAAGAAAACATATAGCCAAGTTATGGATTGCGGAAGGTCTTGTGGAAGAGAGAGGGGACGGGACAACAATGGAGGAAGTTGCTGAGCATTACCTTGCAGAGCTAACTCACCGTTCTCTTCTTCAGGTCATAGAAAGGAATGCAAGTGGAAGACCAAGAACATTTCTTATGCATGATCTTGTGCGGGAAGTAACCTCAATAGCTGCTGAGAAGGAAAAGTTTGCGGTTATACACGGCCATGTTGGTGCAACCCAAGTTTCCCATGATGCCCGACGCTTGTGCATCCAAAAAAGTGCACATTCCCAAAACTATTTAGCAAATTCATGTCTTCGATCATTTATTTTGTTTGACACTTCAGTACCGTCTTCCTGGATATATGATGTCTCATCACATTTCAGACTGCTGAGGGTCTTAGGCCTAAGATTTACCAATATTGAACAAGTGCCATGCATGGTCACAGAACTGTATAACTTGCGTTATCTGGATATTTCATACACAAAAGTCAAGCAGATACCTGCATCATTCAGAAAACTCGTGCACCTTCAAGTTTTAGATCTTAGGTTCAGCTATGTGGAGGAGTTGCCGTTGGAAATAACTATGCTTACTAATTTACGTCATTTACATGTTGCTGTAGTTCATGATCTTCAAGAAAGATCACTGAATTGCTTCAGTGCTACAAAAGTTCCTGACAATATTTGTGGCCTAAAGAATCTTCAATCTTTACATACTATTTCAGCTAATGAAGATCTGGTTTCACAGCTGGGAAAGTTGACTATTTTGAGAAGCTTGATTATAATGAATGTGCGGCAAAGCTACATTGCAGAGCTATGGAACTCCCTAACAAAAATGCCTAACCTGAGCGTCCTGACTATTTTTGTGTCTGATATGGATGAGATTCTTGACTTGAGAATGCTGAGGCCCTTACCAAACCTTAAGTTCTTCTGGCTGGCAGGAAAGATGGAGGGAGGCATGCTCCCATCGATATTCAATAAGTTTGAGAAGCTAACACGGTTAAAAATGGACTGGTCTGGTCTGAATAAGGACCCTATAAGATCCTTCTCTTACATGTTAACTCTAGTTGATCTGTGTCTGTTCGGGGCGTATTATGGGGAACATTTGTCATTTTGTGCAGGATGGTTCCCCATTCTCAAATCTCTGCAAATTGCTGGTATGGAACATCTGAATCAAATTGTGATCGAGGATGGAACAATGATGGGTCTACATCATCTGGAACTTGTTGGTTTAAGGAATATGAGGGTAGTACCTAAGGGTATCAAGTATATTAGAACACTCTGTCAGATGTTTTGACTGATATGCCAAAGGAGTTGGTTGAAAGTCTGCGAGGAAGTGACAGTCAAATTGTTCAGCATGTCCCTAACATCCATATTTTTGACTCTGCTGATTCTGAAGCAGGTAATCTCCACAATGTTGACCAACTAATAATTTAAAAACAAATACAGACTACAAATCATCAATTTAAAATCTAAGCAAGAACTAGTATATAAAACAGCAGCTATTTGCAAAGCATATCAATGAATTAAATTCAAACATTTTATCCCATCTCTTTTCTTATCTACCGATAGGTATTTGCAATGTTCATCCTTACTTTCCTATTCAAACTCTTACTGTGTACAGTACGGTTTTCTAAACGAGTCAATACATGAGTGTACTAGTTTATTGTTATGGGATGAAGTTAACATAGTTAGTACTTTTTTTGGTATGCCACGTCCCTTCCAGTTTGCAGTTCAAATTCTGTTTGCGTGTATTGAATGAATTATCAGATGGAATATACCTTGTGGATGAATTATCCCATCTCTTTTCTTATCTATCAACAGGTATTTGCAATGTTCATCCTTTTCCTATTCAAACTCTTACTGTGTACAGTATGGTTTTCTAAAGGAGTCCATACATGAAGTGTACTAGTTTATTGTTGCGCGATGAAGTTAACATAGTGACTTTTTTGGGCATGCCACGTCCCTTCCAGTTTGTAGTTCAAATTATGTTTGCATGTATTGAATGAATTATCAGATAAAATATACCTTGTGGATTATTTTTTTTCTTATGGATCTGTTCTCATCTTCAGACTTTTTAGTGTTTTTTTTTCAAAATTTTAAACACAAGTTTTTGATATTTCAGAAAATGTGGCAGAACCTCCTAAATCCTATGGCCCACACGCATGATTATTGTCTAAATAGACTCCAAATAACTGTGAAAGTGTTCCATAAAAATTAAAAGGTCTATCGGGTAAATCCCGAATCATCCACGATTCTCCGAGCAGGATCAATCATTACAAAGAGACATTGCAGTATTACAACAGTTTTATACAAATAACATACATCGGAGTAAAATAGCGGAATGATTGCAATAACATAAGTTTACAAACCGTTTACAAACCACTTACAAACCATAAGTTGGATTATTACAAACCATATAGCAGTGGAATAACAATATAACTTATTACATCAACCTTGATTATATGCTCTGCCCAAGAGCGAGATATCTTATTCGTCGTCACTTACCTCGACGACAGTCATGCAGCAGGATGCGAAACATTCCTGCCCATGAGGCTCACCTGCAACAAGGGTTCAATAAACCCTGTGTACAAAAGTACTCAACAAGACTGACCTGACAAAAAAGAGGGGTGAAGACTCAGGAAATGCAGGCTAGAGGGACAAGGTAAGGCTTGCAGGAGATAAGAAATTTTGCAGAAAAGCTTGAAAGAAAGAAAAGCGGTCTTGTCCAAGATCAAAATTACCAACCAACTTTCTTCTTAAACCTTACTCATTATTCAAGTTGTTACTACGATTATGAACACCGATCGAGTCTTCTTCTCCGAGAAGCAACGGCGATTCGAATCCATTTTCATATACCCAGCTGGGACCTAGGTCACTGATATACAGGAGACTCTAACTCCTAAGCATATCAGATGAACCAATATACCGGGATAACAACCGCAGCCATATATCACCACATGATACACGTGAGCACTTCGACCCAGTGTACCGATATACATGAGAACTTAAACCCACAGTATAACACACTATGACATATGTGGGGACTCTGGCCCATTATAAGTCACTCCATAACATACAGGGGACTCTAGCCCACTGTATGACACTTCATGCATATGGATTTCTAGTTTCTCGATATCACTAGTTCACCATCGATACGGGACCTAGGCATTAACAGACGAAAACACTACAGAGGGACTCCTTTCCCATTGCAAGTTAGCCGTCCAGACTCGATTTATTAAGTATCATCATGATTTCAACAGATAAAGCCAAACTCATCTTTTTCATTCTTTTACTTTTGAACACTTAATTAATTAAGCAGGGCTAAATATTACTATGCATCTTCTAGAACAGGTAACAAGGAATATGAAAGTAAGATAGGTAATGCAGTTGGTGGGTTTTCACTCAACTCCTATTACTTAATGCAACATATCATAACTGAAGCGATAAAACTTTTATAAAATAGAATAGGGTTTGAATGCATCCGGGGCTTGCTTTGGTGGTCGAGGTAGACGGTCTCGAGTTCTGGATCAACTCCCAACTCCTGAGTCTGCTCTTCCTTGGGATCTAGTGCGTTAACGTTAAACTCTCCGTTAACGAAAACTATACGATAAAAGCATATGCTTCAACATGAGGGAATAGTAAATATGATGCTCGATGGATGCATGATTAGATTAAGGACCTAAATACCACTTTTCTTCACGATAAAGTTGCAAGCCACCCAAAACTTACTTACCAAGTTCATTAAGGTTAACTACGTCATTAAAGAAATTCATTATACACATAGAATAACGTTGATTAAGCCCTAATGACATGATTAACATAAGCACAAACAATTAATTTAAGTGCCAAAGGTCATTAGGGTTAATGACCCAAGGTCATCAATCAATCTCAAGGTCAAAAAAATCCTATAAAGATTAACCTTAATTAAAGAGAATTAATTAATTATTTAAAAGCATAAAATAAAGGCATAAAAATTAAAGTTATCTAATTGAGCTCAGAATTTTATTTTGGAAAGCTCTTGGCCTAATTAGATGGCAAAAAAATTTTCAGAAATAAAAGCCAATTATTTTATTTATTAAAAATCATTGAAGGTCCATTTTTCAATTAAAAGAGATAATTTTAACATATGCAAAAAGTACTCAAATTTAGTATTTCATATTTTTTCTAGGTAGATGACATCATAACAAACATACACAAAAATTTTTAGAATTTTTGGAGCTATACATGAATTATTATGATTTTCTAAAGAAAAAATATTTTTAAACATTTTCTGAAAATAGAAAAAGAAAAGAGGAAACAGTGCTCCCGCGCTGACCAAGCCGGCCGACGCCGTTGACCGGCGATTTCTCGCCGACGGCGAGGTCTCCGGTCACGGGGTTGGCACCTACACGATCACCTCGACACGGCGAGCAAACTGAGCTAGCTAACGTGGCGGCGGAGCGACGGCGACACCCACGCCGGCGGCCATGGCGGCACGGTGGAGCTCCGACGTGGCGGCAACTCTCACCGGAGACTTTTCTGGTGACGGAGAGTGCACGGGCAGGTGCAGGACATCAACTCGAACGCGTTGGGCCAGAAGATGAAGCTATTCCTGGCCCCTAGCTCAAACGGCTACGCGCGCGGCGGCGCTAGCAAAGCCATGCCGACGGTGAGCCACGGCGGCCGGACCCTACGGCTCAAGAGAGGTGAAATTGAGGGCATGGAGGGACGCAGGAGCTCACCACGGGTCTAGTGCGCACGTTAACGAAAGCTCGGAGTGGCTGAGGCGAGCTGTAGTCGGCGGCGCTGATGGCGGCGGCGGTGCTCCGGCGGCAAGGTCCGTGTCACGGCGATTTCTGTGCACCAACGAATGGGAAAAGGTGCGCATGAGGGGCAGCGAAGCACAGAGAACATGATAAGAGAGTTAAAGGAAAAATGTTTTCCACCTTGGTGGCAGTGGACGGCGAGGAAGCTCGCGGCGGCTCGGCGACCGGTCGTGAGGAAGACGACGTCGTGCGGGCAGCTCAGACGACGAGAGCGGGCACGAACTGGCTCAGAGGAAGCGCAAGGTAAAGGTGGAGCTTCTGGCAAAAGCAATTGGATGGCAGTGAATCGACGGCGATGAATTTTGACGGCGGAGGACGGTCGTCGACGGTGGCGGCAGGGAGAAAGAAGAAGAAGAGAGGTGGCGGCTGACCTATTTATAGGGAGGGGCGAGGTATGGACGGGCGACACGACGACGATGAAGCTTCGCACGTCCAGAGGCGAGCTGGTGCCCGAGGCATGTGCGGCGATGGACGACGGCGCGGCTTGAGAAGCCGGCCATGGCGGCCACCCATAGGTGTCGATGCTGTTCAAGAACATTACAGAAATGCCACTCATTTAAAATTATAAATTACTCAAAAATTTATATAAGAACTTGAAAATCTCCAAAAATAGAATTTGCATAACTTTTCAAAAGCTACACTTTTCATTTAAATGGCATCCTCAAATTCTATATAGAATTTAAAATATGAATTCAAATTCAAAAGTGGAATAAAACCCTAGAAATAAACATTTGAAATTACTTTTGATTTTTAAATAAAACTTGAAAATCTTCAAAAATATGAAATATTCAACTTGTCAAACCAAACATTTTTTATATACAAAGTTTTTCTAATTATTTAGAATAAATAATGGGCTTGGCCCAATTATCCTAACAATCCCCACCAAACATCAAAGGTACACAGTTAGTGCCTTCAGTTCTGAGCTTGTTTGATATACCGGTGTTCCGATGGAGACTGTTAAGTTGAACTACCATCTAGAAAAGAGGCTTACACTCACTCACAACTGATCAATGGACTATGCCTTGAATTGACAGTTTTGTGTGAAACGAGTTTCGCCCAAATTCTTAACCGATACTAGGCTGCCAAGAGCACCCCCTCGGGTGGAGCATATAAGTCAAGCTCCATGCCTGTTCATGAGTATTTAGAGATCACCTAAATCTCATAGACTGGGACCAGTAGTCTGACTCACATAGGTGTGTTCCTTCTAGGATGTCCTGTAGGTCGATATCCCTGCTTAAATAAGCCACTCAGATCACATAAAGGTATACACATACCATCCTGCCTTACATCCTGGAAAAGAAGTGCATTCTCAAAGATAGAGAACTTTATAAGGGTCTTTTCCCTCAGTCTACTCATAGCTTGTTTCACCACTCTAATTCACGGGATCTCCGATCACATAGAGCAGGTTACCACTATAGCGGACTTTAAGTGGGTCTCAGTCCCATCTCAATTGATGCACTGTCTATCACGTTACGTGACAGCCCCTTGGTGAATTGATCTGCCAGATTTTTAGACGTGTGGACATAGTCCAACGCTATCACTCTGGAGTTTCTCAATTTTCTGACAGACTTTAAACGACGCCTTACATGCCTAGTAGTCTTCAGGTTATCCTTAGAACTATTAACTTTGATTATCACAGTTTGATTATCACAGTTCATGGAAATGCTGGGCACAGGTTTTTCAACCACCGGCAAGTCCATCAGGAGTTCTCGAAGCCATTCGGCCTCAACTGTGGCGGTGTCTAGTGCTGCGAGCTCTGCTTCCATAGTTGACCTCGTAATGAGAGTCTGCTTGCAAGACTTCCAGGAAACAGCACCACCCCCAAGGATAAACACATACCCACTGGTGGCCCTCAACTCGTCAGCATCAGATATCCAATTTGCATCACTAAAACCCTCCAGTACCTTTAGGTACCCGGTATAGTGAATGCCATAGCTTGCGGTTGCTTTGAGATACCGCATTACTCTCTCGAGAGCACGCCAATGATCATCTTCCAGATTTGAAAGAAACCGGCTCAACTTGCTCACAGCATATGAGATGTCAGGTCTAGTGGCATTAGCCAAATACATTAGTAAGCCAATGATTTAGGAGTACCTCAATTGATCCCTCATTATCCTTTTATTCTTTCTCAGAATTAGGCTTGGATCATAGGGAGTGGACACAGGTTTGCAGTCACTATAGCCAAAGCGGCTTAGAACCTTTTCCACATAGTGGGACTGTAATAAAGTGACCCCACCATTTTCTCCCTTTAGTAGCTTAATGTTCAAAATCACATCAGCTTCTCCCAGATCTTTCATATCAAAGTTCTTGGACAGAAAGTCCTTCACTTCCTCAATCACATTGAGGTTTGTGCCAAATATTAGGATGTCATCCACATATAGGCACATGATCACTCCTTCTCCCCCACCAAAACGGTAGTAGACACATTTATCGGCCTCATTGGCAACAAAGCCTGCTGACGTCATGGTCTTATCAAACTTTTCATGCCATTGTTTTGGAGCTTGCTTTAGGCCATACAAAGACTTTAACAATTTGCACACCTTGCCCTTTTGACCCTCTACTACAAAACCATCAGGCTGATCCATGTAGATCTCCTCATCTAACTCTCCGTTTAGGAAAGCCGTCTTCACGTCCATCTGATGAACGAGAAGACCATGAGATGCAGCCAAGGCAAGTAGTACTCTGATTGTAGTCAATCGGGCCACAGGTGAGTAAGTGTCAAAGAAGTCCTCGCCTTCTTTCTGGGTATAACCTTTAGCAACAAGCCTTGCCTTGTACTTTTCAATGGTACCATCAGGCCTAAGTTTTTTCTTGAACACCCATTTACATCCAACAGGCTTACACCCATAAGGGCGATCAACCACTTCCCAAGTTCCATTAGACATTATTGAATCCATCTCACTCCGTACCGCTTCCTTCCAATAGTCAGCGTTAGGAGAGGAAAATGCCTCTTCAATGGTTGTTGGAGTATCATCCACGAGGTATATGGTAAAGTCATCACCAAAGGAATTTGCAATCCTAGGTCTCTTACTCTTTCGAGTGACCCCACCATTTTCCTCACCAGGATTTTCTATGACTGGTTGTTCAGAACACTCCACTGGCACAGAAGTTTCGGGAGCATCAGGAGGTCCCTGACTAGATGTGCTCGGTACATTCCCTCTCATAGGGAAATCATTCTCAAAGAATGTTGCATCTCTGGACTCAATCACTGCACCAACTCTCATGTCGGGCACTCCAGATTCAACCACTAAAAATCTGTAGCCTACGCTGTTTATAGCGTATCCGAGAAAAACACAATCTACAGTTTTTGGTCATAGCTTGCGCTTCTTGATGATTGGCACATTTACCTTGGCCAAGCAACCCCAGGTGCGCAGGTATGAGAGAGTTAGCCTTTTCTTTTCCCATTCCTCGAATGGTGTTTTCTCTCTATTCTTTGTAGGAACTCTATTCAGGACATGACACGCAGTCAATATAGCCTCACCCCACCATTCCTTGGAAAGTCCCGCAGTGTCCAACATGGCGTTAACCAAATCAGTTAGAGTGCGGTTCTTTCTTTCGGCAATCCCATTGGATTGGGGGGAGAAAGGAGGCGTCCTCTCATGAATAATTCCATGTTCCTCGCAGAATTGATCGAATTCTTTTGAAAAGTACTCTCCACCACGATCAGACCGCAACCGTTTGATTTTCTTCTCAAGTTAATTCTCAACTTCGGCTTTATAGATTTTAAAGTAGTGTAATGCTTCATCTTTTGTTTTTAATAAGTACACGTAGCAAAATCTAGTACTATCATCGATTAGAGTCATGAAATATTTCTTGCCGCCTTTGGTCAACACTCCATTCATCTCACACAAGTCTGAGTGAATGAGGTCTAGAGGTGCCAAGTTCCTCGCCTCTTTCACAGCCATATGAGGCTTGCGGGGTTGTTTAGCTTGCACACAAGCATGGCACTTAGAACCTTGAACCAAATCAAATTTAGGGATTAAACTCATTTTAGCTAAGCGCGTCATGCATCCAACATTAATATGGCATAAGCGGGAGTGCCAAACGTTGCACCCAACATCATGTCTCACATGGTTCACGACATTACTGTTACAAGAATCCATCAATGAAAAGCGGAACAAGCCTCCGCATTCATAGCCCTTACCAACAAATGTTCCATATCTCGATACAACACATTTATTGGACTCAAAAGCAAGCTTAAAACCATCTCTACACAGTAGAGACCCGCTGACTAGATTCTTCTTGATAGAGGGGACATGCTGCACGTTCTTCAGCTGCACGGTCTTTCCCAAAGTAAACTTCAGATTGACCATGCCAACACCATGAACAGCCGCATGCGACCCGTTTTCCATCAGCAGGGAGGAACCTCGTTCTTCCTGGTACAAAGAAAACAAAGAGCGGTCAGCACATACATGAATATTAGCCCCTGTGTCAACCCACCAATCAGGAGAGAGACAAACTGAAAGGATCGTTGGTAAATAATTACCGTACCCAGATCCTCCAGCCTCGCTAACAACCATGTTGGCTGTCTTCTTCTGCTGCCTGTCCTTGCGGTCTGGACACTCCTTTGCCCAGTGATCAGTGCTCCCACAGACAAAGCAGCCGCCACTCTTTTCTTTGTTTGCCTTTTTCTTAAAGGCTTGAGCTTGTGGCTTGACGACATTCTTGTTTTCAGCATTCTTGTTCTTCTTCCTCTTGTGGGCCTGAGGGTTCCTCTTCTGCACCAGATTGGCGCTAGAGCCTCCCTCAGTTAGCACTTTCTTGCCCCGTGTGTCCTTTGCCCTCGCATTCTCCTCAACACTTAAGGAAGCGACAAGATCAGTCACACTGAACTCTTGCCTCCTGTGCTTTAGAGAAGTGGCAAAATCCCTTCAAGTAGGTGGCAGCTTAGCGATAATACCACCGACCATAAACTTGTCGGGTAGCACACACTGGTTATTCTCAAGCTCCTTGGCTAGCATCTGTATCTCATGAGCCTGCTCTACTACAGAACGGTCATCGACCATCTTGTAGTCATAGAGCTGCTCCATGATGTACAGCTCACTGCCAGCGTCAGGAACCCCGAACTTGGCCTGCAGTGCATCCCACATATCCTTGCCCGTAGGCATGTCCATGTACAGTGGAATCATACCCTCATCTATGACACTAATGAGCGACAGCTTGAGCAAGTTATCCGCCTCATTGAACTTGCTCTCTTCCTCAGGAGAAAGAGGCGGTTCAATGCGCCTTCCCTTGACAGCGTACTCACAGCGCATAGCGGTAAACCACAACATAGCACGG
>CM041638.1:5584275-5605624 GCA_023333625.1 Bothriochloa decipiens
ATTAGATGAATGGGAGTGGGCATTTTTCTACAACCAACTTAATTGGCAGTTAGCTAACAATTCACAGCTCAGTTGGATCTCTACTGTCTTGAATCTGAGCTTGGATGATCTCCCAAGTCATCTGAGGAGCTGCTTTCTCTACTGCAGCCTATTTCCTGAAGATCACTGGATTAAAAGAAAACATATAGCCAAGTTATGGATTGCGGAAGGTCTTGTGGAAGAGAGAGGGGACGGGACAACAATGGAGGAAGTTGCTGAGCATTACCTTTATGAGCTAACTCATCGTTCTCTTCTTCAGGTCATAGAAAGGAATGCAAGTGGAAGACCAAGAACATTTCTTATGCATGATCTTGTGCGGGAAGTAACCTCAATAACTGCTGAAAAGGAAAAGTTTGCGGTTATACACGGCCATGTTGGTGCAACCCAAGTTTCCCATGATGCCCGACGCTTGTGCATCCAAAAAAGTGCACATTCCCAAAACTATTTAGCAAATTCATGTCTCCGATCATTCATTTTGTTTGACCCTTCAGTACCATCTTCCTGGATATATGATGTCTCATCACGTTTCAGACTGCTGAGGGTCTTAGGCCTAAGATTTACCAATATTGAACAAGTGCCATGCATGGTCACAGAACTGTATAACTTGCGTTATCTGGATATTTCATACACAAAGGTCAAGCAGATACCTGCATCATTCAGAAAACTCGTGCACCTTCAAGTTTTAGATCTTAGGTTCAGCTATGTGGAGGAGTTGCCGTTGGAAATAACTATGCTAACTAATTTACGTCATTTACATGTTGCTGTAGTTCATGATCTTCAAGAAAGATCATTGAATTGCTTCAGTGCTACGAAAATTCCTGGCAATATTTGTGGGCTAAAGAATCTTCAATCTTTACATACTATTTCAGCTAATGAAGATCTGGTTTCACAGCTGGGAAAGTTGACTCTTTTGAGAAGCTTGACTATAATGAATGTGCGGCAAAGCTACATTTCAGAGCTATGGAACTCGCTATCAAAAATGCCTAACCTGAGCGTCCTTACTATTTTTGCGTCTGATATGGATGAGATTCTTGACTTGAGAATGCTGAGGCCCTTACCAAACCTTAAGTTCTTCTGGCTGGCAGGAAAGATGGAGGGAGGCATGCTCCCATCGATATTCAATAAGTTTGAGAAGCTAACACGGTTAAAAATGGACTGGTCTGGTCTGAATAAGGACCCTATAAGCTCCTTCTCTTACATGTTAACTCTAGTAGATCTGTGCCTGTTCGGGGCATATTATGGGGAACATTTATCTTTTTGTGCAGGATGGTTCCCCAATCTCAAATCTCTGCAGATTGCTGATATGGAACATCTGAATCAAATTGAGATAGAGGATGGAACAATGATGGGTCTACATCATCTGGAACTTGTTGGTTTAAGGAATATGAGGGTAGTACCTAAGGGTATCAAGTATATTAGAACACTCCGTCAGATGTTTCTGACTGATATGCCAAAGGAGTTGGTTGAAAGCCTGCGAGGAAGTGATAGTCAAATCGTTCAGCATGTCCCTAACATCCATATTTTTGACTCTGCTGATTCTGAAGCAGGTAATCTCCACATTCTTGACCAACTAATAATTTAAAAACAAATACAGACTGCAAATCATCAATTTAAAATCTAAGCAAGAACTAGTATATATATAAAAAAGCAGCTATTTGCAAAGCATATCAGTGAATTAGATCCAAACATTTTATCCCATCTCTTTTCTTATCTACCGTTAGGTATTTGCAATGTTCATCCTTACTTTTCCTATTCAAACTCTTACTGTGTACAGTATGGTTTTCTAAACGAGTCAATACATGAGTGTACTAGTTTATTGTTATGGGATGAAGTTAACATAGTTAGTACTTTTTTGGGTATGCCATGTCCCTTCTAGTTTGTAGTTCAAATTCTGTTTGCCTGTATTGAATGAAATATCAGATGGAATATACCTTGTGGATTATTTTTTCTTATAGATCTGTTCTCATCTTTAGACTTTTTAGTGTTTTTCATAATTTTAAATACAAGTTTTTTGATATTGCAATTAGCCTACCCCAACTTGCTTGGGACAAAAGGCTATGTTGTTGTTGTTGTTGTTGATATTGCAATCTGCACTCATATTTTTATAATCTGTATAGATCTGTAACTACTACTTTGTTGATATTTCAGTAAATAACTTCGTATTTTGGCCTTTTCTTGCCAAGAAGTATGGCTCTGGTGCAACTAAGTATGACCCAAGAAAATGAGGATCATATGGAACCTGGAAGATTACCGGGAGATTTCAGCAGTAAATATGCCTTTGATTTATAGAACAACCATTTGAGCAGTGAGCAAATGATCAAAATGTACTTGTTCATCTTGGTGCCAAAACTTTAGATGAGTGTCTTTTGTGTATGTAACTCATGGATTTTGGCCCTCGCTACTGAATGGTTTCCTACTGCCAACAATGAATTATTCGAGCAGAGTCCACCATCCAGACATTGAGAACGAAACATGTGGAAGCTAAAATAATGTGCATATTCTATAAGTTATAAATGGGTATCAGGACGACACGACTTCAGGAGTGAGAAGCCTTGGACAAGAAGACCATTAATCTGGACACAACGCAGAAATCTCACATACTTAATGGGGATGCATTGGTTGAGAGTTGCAGGCAAACTAATGCCTGCACCATTGCATGGAGGCCATCTGGGCCGTCTTAGATTTTGTTGTATACTCTGTACTACTCTCTGTACTACTGTATCTCAAAGCAGCTAGAATTCTTGTTGTGTTTGTTGAAACCTATGAGTGGTTGACTTGGCATTTTCCAGCTCTAGTTTCCCAGTTGCTATTTATCTCTATTATCAGTAGCAAGTAAGTAGCTTACTCCGTATCAGTTATGACTACCAGTCTACCACAAAGAAAATATGCTGCTAGGTGCGGGTATTAAACATTGACAAACACCGGTTAGTTCAAATCAGCTCCCGATTTGTTTGATTTGTGCAATTTGTAGACCCGGTTGGACTTTTTTTTTTCTTTTCAAATCTGGATCCCGTGTGGGATGTAAGTAGCCAAGTGGATATCTAAATGCAGAAAAGAAAAACATAGTTTTATGTCTCTGTCTCATTTAATTTCTTTTCTTTTTTGCCCTTGTGATGAAACCCGGACTACTTATTTTGATGTGCTGAGTCAACACAACAATCCACATTTTTCTTATAACAAGCTTCATTAGGTACAGAGATAATAAGCCTGAATGGCTCCCAATTTACACGAAGCAGTGCCTGGACATGGCACTGTGGCAAGAGAGAATGGTCTTTATGAGTACAAGACCTTGACAGAAGACTTTGAGTCGGAGGAAAAAGTCTGCCTAGCTAGAGTGTGTGCAGTAGAATTTTGGGTTCTAGAAATCTTGACGATCTCGTATTGCTTCTCTCTGTTGGTATTGAACGAGTCCTGTGTGAGAGGTTCATCGACATCGACGGGCAGTCTGGTCATCTTGTATTGAAACTGAAGAGAAGAGTTGAAAAGAAATCTGCCAGAGACTTGGTTGTCTCGTGGAGGCAGGAGCAGCACGCCCTCAGTGGCTTAGCGACTTACCACGACCCATCAGGCTAAGCCAGCTTACCAAGACCCATCAATCGGGCCATCATCGACTCCTCGGGCTTCCTCGCGGCGAAGGTAGGCGGACCTTCTTCGCTTCTTGCGTCAGGCTTCGATTTAACCACAAGTTCACAACATGGAGACAGTGTTACAATATTTCTTGCGCTTGTTGGTACCAATCCGTAGCAGGACGATGCCCTTTTCTTTAATTTCTTGTGTGCACGCTGCTATCACTTGCGATTCATCAAATACCTTTAGTCAAAATCCAAATCCTGCGTAGCATAGCTGATCCATGGCTATCTCCCCATGGATACCGGGTTCTGGGAACCAAATCCCGTTCCATTACCATTTGGGGAATTTTTTAGTTTCGTCCCGGGTGTGGCTACACCACCTCTGGACTTTCCAATTCCGCGCAAATATCAAAATCTATGCTAGGATATTGTGAATTCGCTGGTTGGCATCGGCAACTCAATTTCTTTCTTTCTTCCCCTTATTGTTTTTTACAACCTTATCTTATTAATCAGACAGCGTAATTCTTTCCCTGTATATAGTTTATCTCACAAGCGTTTGATCCTTTTTTATGTTACTTAGTACATCTTTAGTAAATTGGGAAATCCATGCCATGTATGTCCAATGTTCCAATCCAATTGCTACAGGAAAGTTGCAATTACCGAAACATGGCAGATATCTTGTTGTCCTCAGGAAAGTTGCAATTCACTGGGGACGAAACCTTGTACTCTTAATGAGGTCCCTGGTCGTTTAAGTCTTAACACATAAGCCCTGTTCATAGCCATATTCTTGAAATCTCTGCATGTTGACCTGATCATAGCACAGCTGTTTTCTTAAGTCTCGGCTATTTGATGTTTCTTTCATATGGAACAAATCATATGATGCTTTGGATAATCTGCCATTTATTAATTTCATATTATGACAGCTGTACTTGAATCTTGTTCAGGTATATTCATATTATCACAAGGTGAATTCAGACATGGCAGATGCCCTATTTGCAGTTCTTAGGAAACTTGCTGATTCCCTGGGAGAATGTGCACTAGAGAGGATTAGCACAGAGCTGGTTCAAGCAGCACCAGTCATCACAGATTATGAGCATAGCATGAAGCAAATCGAGGCCGAGCTATTGATTCTGCAGGCTTTTATTGCTCAGGCTGGGGCAAAAGTCGGGGATAAGGCATTCGATGCTTGGCTGGACCAAGTGAGGGATGTCGCCCATGAGGTAGAAGACACCATTGATGAGTATGCTTACCTTGCGGTTCAAGCCGTGGATACTGGCAGCTTCTTTAAGAGAAAGTTCCGTCAGGTAAAAAAGTTCGCAGCATGGCAGAAGTTTCATAGCCAGATCAGTCAAGTAGAAGTTCGAATTCAGAGGCTAGGCGAAATTAGGAATCGATATGGCATCTTGGCCGGTGAAATAGACAGGAGTGACAAACTGAGGAAACCCAATCAGCTCTTTATGTCATATTCTTCTTACTTAACTGATAGCTCTGAAATTGTGGGGTATGTTGATGAAATTGGAAGACTGACAAAATGGTTACTTGAGGACAAACAAGAGAGAACTCTCATTGCCATCTTTGGTATGGGAGGTTTAGGAAAAACTACTATTGCAAGCAGTGTGTACAAGAATCAGAATATCACAAGAACTTTCAACTGTCATGCATGGGTTACTGTGTCTCAAACTTATCAAGTTGAAGAACTACTAAGAGAAATCATAAATCAGCTAATGGATCAGAGAGCAAGCATAGCAAGTGGTTTCATGACCACGAACCACATGAGACTAGTTGAAGTAATACAAAGCTATTTGCTAGACAAAAATTATTTCATTGTCTTGGATGATGTATGGGATAAAGATGCATGGTTATTTCTAAACTATGCGTTTGTCAGAAACAACTGTGGAAGCAAAGTGCTGATAACTACTCGGAGAAAGGATGTCTCTTGTTTGGCAGTAGATCACTATAGGGTTGAACTTAAAACTCTTCAATATGCTGAATCCTGGGAGCTTTTCTGTAAATAGGCATTCCGTGCATCAAAAGATAGTCAATGTCCTGAAAATTTTAGGTTTTTTGCAGAGAAAATTGTTGCTAGGTGTCAGGGACTGCCACTGGCTATTGTAACCATTGGAAGTACTCTATCATACCGTGAATTCGAGGAGCAGGGGTGGGAATCTTTCTACAGCCAACTTAGCTGGCAATTAGCTAACAATCCAGAACTGAATTGGATTTCTAATGTTCTGAATATGAGCTTGAATGATCTCCCAAGTTATCTGAGGAGCTGCTTTCTGTACTGCAGTCTCTATCCTGAAGATTACAAGATTAAAAGAAAAGTGATTTCCAAGCTATGGATAGCAGAAGGTTTAGTGGAAGATAGAGAAGATGGAACAACAATGGAGGAGGTTGCCAATTATTACCTTGTGGAACTCACTCAGCGTTGTCTTCTTCGAGTCACAGAAAGTAATGCATGTGGAAGGCCTAGAACATTTGTTATGCATGATCTTGTGCGAGAAGTAACCTCCATCATTGCTAAAAATGAGAAGTTTGGTATTGCATATGGCGATGCGAGTACAACCCAAGTTCCCCATGAAGTCCGCCGCTTATGCATACAAAGAGGTGCTCAGACCTTGAATTCTATAGCTAGTTCACGGCTCCGCTCATTTATTTTGTTTGACACTGAAGTACCTTGCTCTTGGATAGATGATATGTTATCACGTTTCAGACTACTGAGGGTCCTATGCCTAAGATTTGCAAATATTGGACAAGTGCCTGGCATGGTTGCAGAATTGTATAATTTGCGTTATATTGATTTTTCATACACAAAAGTGAAGATAATACCAGCATCATTCAGAAAACTTGTTAACCTGCAATTTTTGGATCTCAGATTCACCTATGTAGTGGAGTTGCCACTGGAAATAACTATGTTAACTAATTTACGGCATTTACAGGTGTTTGTAGTGCATGATCTTCTACAAAGATCATTGGATTGCTTTGGTGCAACAAAAATTCCTGGTAACATTGGCCTTCTAAAGAATCTGCAAGCTTTACATATTGTTTCAGCCAGTAAATATTTAGTTTCACAACCGGGTAACTTGACGCTGTTGAGAAGTTTGGCTATAATGAAAGTGCGTCAAAGCTACATTACAGAGTTATGGAGCTCCCTGACGAAGATGCCTAACTTGAGCAGGTTGCTTATTTCCGCATTTGATATGGATGAGATTCTTGATTTGAAAATGCTCAAGCCCTTACCCAATCTGAAATTTCTCTGGCTCGCTGGAATGTTGGAGGCTGGTGTTGTTCCATCAATGTTTTCCAAGTTTGAGAAACTGACATGGCTAAAGATGGACTGTTCTGATCTGAAGAAGGATCCTATTATCTCCTTTCTCACATGTTAAATCTAGTTGATTTGAGGCTCTATGGGACATATGGTGGGGAACAGCTGACCTTCTGTGCAGGGTGGTTCCCTAAGCTCATTTCTTTGCAATTAGGTGACATGGAACATCTGGATTGGATTGAGATAGAGGATGGGACAATGATAGGTCTGCATCATCTAGAACTTGTTGGGTTAGGGAATGTAAAGGCAGTACCTGCAGGCATCCAGTACCTTAGGACACCCCACCAAATGTTTCTGACAGATATGTCAAAGGGCTTCATACAAAGACTGCAAGGAAGTGACAATTACATTGTCCAACATATACCTAACATTCATATTTTTTACTCCTCTGATTCTCAAGCAGGTAATTTTCATGTTCTCTGCCAGTTACTTGATGAAACAAGTAGTTTAGTGGGCATAAGATATTTTCATAAATTTAGGCTAGGAAAGATCAAATCTAAATAGGTAACCAAGAAATAGTATATAAAAAAAATTAAATATACAAAAGCAACTGTCTGGAAAACTTATCGATAGGCCAGATCAAAACATTCTGTTAATATGTCTTCTATCATTTATACAGCAAAGTAAAACTGTTCAGTTTGATATTGCAGTAAATAACCTCCATCTTGTGCCGTGGCTTGTGAAGAAGTATGGTCCTGGTGCAGCCAAGCATGCCGCCACGTACTGGGACTCATCTGGCGCATGACACTTGACTACTTGAATGTCAGCTTGCTGTGGGAAATATGCAATGTCTTTGCGGAACAATTATTTCAAGAGTGAAATATGCACTTGTCATCATTGTATGTGCGGTACATATTACGGGTTTCAATATATCCTGCCTACTGTAATGATTTGCTCTTGTCGAGAAAGATAGTTTTAAATAGCTGCTTAATTTTTTTTTGGACCAACAAATAGCTGCTTAATTTTTTTTTGACCAACAAATAGCTGCTTAAATAAGCAGCCAATACTCGAGGGCCGAGTGTAGTTTTTTTTTCATGGTTTCTGGGCCTTGGACACTATGGGCTGTTTAGTTGAAAGCTTGTGCTGGACAAGTAAAGAGAGAGATTTCATTTTGAAAAGGAATATGAAAAATCAAGATACTAGACAAACCTGCAGCCCCGTAGCGCAGAATGGGTAAACGGTGCGGCATTTAGGCTGTCTCCAACGGAGGAGGGTAGCCATTGGATGTTTTCGGTGGCATACAGTGAAAGGATGAGACACCGAAATCTTGCCGTCTCCAACAGATCCCCGACTCCCGAGTAGCCAAATCTGACCAGCCTCCCTCCACCGCTAGAGTCGAGCTCTCCCCGCCGCCGGGAAGCTGAGCAACCGGTGGAGAAGCCAGCCCGGCGAGAGAGGCGCTCCCGCTCGTCCCGCGGCGGCCCCGGTCCCAACTTCGCACCCGGGCACGCCGCGAGGACGAGCCGCGCCGTAGGCATCGGCCTCCTCCTCGCCGGGACGAGCCGCGCCGCCGGACGGGAAGGGCGGGGCCATGCCGCCGGACGGGGAAGGGCGCATCCGGCTCCCGCACCCGCCCCTTGGTCGGTGGCGGCTGCATCCTAGGCCGGCGTAGAGGTCTGGGCGGCGACCGGCGTGGTGGAGTAGCGGCCGAGCGGAGGTCGGGAAGAAGTGCGGAACAGAGGAGATGGCTACCGCGAGCACCTCCGGCGCGCCAACTCCTCTCCGACGAGGGTATGGCATGTGTTTATACATTTTTTTAATCACGACTTCACGGTTTTTCATTAAACAGGTGTATACATTCATAGAATGATTATGAAAGACTATGGCAGCGCCTAAAAGAAACTGGTGCATGAACAATTTTAACAAAAAATATTGATAGATATATGCACACAAATTTTGGGTTTGAGTAAATGTTTGCGTGAAACAAAGAATGATTGATAAATAATGCAGTCATTTGTGACCATGTGGAATTTGAACTTAAACAAAGCTTGTTGTATCTGTAGATGGGAGTATGGAACATGTCACAAAAGTTGAGATGCGCCGACTACGATCATTTTTGAAGAATGCACACGGAAATTGTAAATCCGGGATGCATGTGCAACAGAGAAGAACTTTCTATTTTTCATGTCCTCTACCGCAGGTCCGGCTGATTTCGTCACTTTTGTATCGATATTTATCAAGAGTAATTTTACATCGAAGTTTTTAAATTTTAATACTTTTCGGGGTGTTGACATTTACACCGGAAAAATGCCTCCACGCACGTAGTTTCCCTTACCATTGGCATTGTCTCAAAAGTCAAAACTGAAAATAATTTTGATTTTCTTATTAAAATTTTCTTATTAAGAAAGAAGCTAGTTACTTCCAGGAATATGACGTATTTTGACTGGGAAGAGATGTGCCGTGCCGTGAATGCAAGGACTATCAGAGTGACAGAGTGACGGCGAAGGCTTGCTTGCGATTTGCGAAGTGACGCGGGGAGCGGGGCGGCCGTGGCCGTGGATCCGCAGTACTCCTTCGCCCGCCGTGCTCCCGTCGTCGGCTCGCCGAGGTAGGCAATCCTCCTGACTCGTGTCCTCCCTCTCCGCTAAGACCTCTTGCTTCGATTACCAGCCATGGACGTAGTAGGTGGAGCTTCATCTTTATCGCGCTGTCCGTTCTCACTGCTGTTATTAATCCGTAGTAGGTCGATGCTTTTCTTCATTTCTCCACTAGCAGCGTTGCTGTTTATTTGGTCCGATTCGTCGAACACCTTACGAGCATCGGCCAAGACAAATCCTGGGTAGTCATGCCTCATTGTTTCTTGGTGAATTTGATCCCAACAGCCATACCTAGTTCTTGGCTTTATACTTCCCAACAGAAACTGCTAATCGAACAGCACAACTCTTTTTCTTGATTCTGTTAAAAAAAAACTCTTTTTCTTGATTACCTCATCTCCATTTGATGCGCTCTGAAGTTACTTTCATACTGCAAGATGGGGCTAAAGATTAGCCCAAATTAGCTGTGCTTGGCTAGCTAGTTGGCTAACAACCAATTGAAGACTTGGCTAAAAATTAGCCCACTTATTAGCCGTTCTGTTTGGATGCACTAGAGCTAATTTGAGCTAACATTAGCTAGCTAGTGATATAGCTCATGGTATCCAACCATTGCCCTATTGTGTTTTGACTTTTCACTGACTTGCTATTTATTTACTTCCCCAATTATTACAGACCTGTGTGTGAGAACTGTAACTGAATACTGCTCAAGAAGATAGGTGTGAAAGGTACCTGAACGAACAAAGGCCTTGTTTAGATACCAAAATTGGTATCCAAAATTCACTATGCAGAATTTCTATTCTCCGTCACATCAAAATGTCGGCACATATATGGAGTACTAAATATAGATGAAATAAAAAACTAATTGCACAGTTTTGTTGTACTTTACGAGACGAACATTTTAAGCCTAATTAACCAATGTTTGGACAATTATTACTAAATAAAAACAAAATTGCTACAGTGTAACGGGACACTTACTATGCAAATTTTGCTCATCAAATTTGGTAACTAAACAAGGCCAAAGTGATCATTTTGAGCAAGCAGAGAAAATATGGCAGATTCCTTGTTTGTGGTTCTCAAAAAAATTGCTCTTTCCCTGGGAGAAGAGGCACTGGGGAAGACTGGCACAGAGATGGTCCAAGTAGCGCCGATCATGACAGATTTTGAGCAAAGCATGAAGCAAATCGAGGGCGAACTTTCGGTTCTGCAGGCCTTCATTGGCCAGGTCGCACAGAGAGTTGGTGACAAGGCTTTTGATGCGTGGTTGGACCAAGTTAGAGATGTTGCCCATGAGGTGGAATATATCATTGATGAGTATGCTTACCTTACTTCTCAAGCAGCATTGGATACAAGCAGCTTCTTCAAAAGGAAGTTCCATCAGATCAAGAACTTTGTGGCATGGCAGAAGTTCCCTAGCCAGATCAGTCAAGTAGAGGCTCGAATTCAGAGGCTAACGGAAGTGAGGAATCAATATGACCTCTCGGTAGGTAAACAAGGCAAGAATAGCAATTTACAGTGTACCAATCAGCTTTACATGTCAGATTCTGCTTACCTTACTGATCACTCTGAGATAGTTGGAAATGTTGATGAAATTGGAAGGTTGACAGAATGGTTACTTGAAGAGAGACAAGACTGAGTTCTGATAGCCATCTTTGGTATGGGCAGTTTAGGTAAAACTACAATCGCAAGCACCGTCTACAGGAATCAAAAGATCATAACATCTTTTGGTTGCCATGCCTGTGTGAAAAACTACTAAGAGAAATTATAAATCAGCTAATGGGTGAATGAGCAAGCATGGCAAGTGGTGTCATGACCATGAGTCGCATGAGTTTAGTCGAGGTAATACAAAACCATTTGCAGGACAGGAATTATTTCATTGTCTTAGATGATGTATGGGACAAAGATGCTTGGTCATTTTTTAACTATGCATTTGTCAGAAACAGTTGTGGAAGCAAAGTGCTCATAACAACCCGGAGGAAAGATATGTCTTCTTTGTCAGTTTGACAGCTATGTCATTGAACTCAAAACCATTAAACATGCTGAATCTTGGGAACTATTCTGCAAAAATGTTCTTTTTTGCATTGGAGGGCAACATATGTCCTAAGAATCTCACATCTTTGGCAGAGAAAATTGTTGATAAGTGTCAAGGATTGCCATTGGCTATCATAGCCATCGGAAGTATTCTACCATACCATGGATTAGATGAATGGGGGGCATTTTTCTACAACCAACTTAATTGGCAGTTAGCTTGGATGATCTCCCAAGTCATTTGAAGAGCTGCTTTCTGTACTGCAGCCTATTTCTTGAAGATCACTGGATTAAAAGAAAACAAATAGCCAAGTTATGGACTGCGGAAGGTCGTGTTCAAGAGAGAGGGGATGGGGCAACAATGGAGGAAGTTGCTGAGCATTACCTTACAGAGCTAACTCACCGTTCTCTTCTTCAGGTCATCGAAAGGAATGGAAGTGGAAAGCCAAGAACATTTTTTATGCATGATCTTGTGCGGGAAGTAACCTCAATAACTGCTGAAAAGGTAAAGTTTGCAGTTATACACAGCCATGTTGTTGCAACCCAAGTTTCCCATGATGCCTGCTGCTTGTGTGTTATGGCTACATGACGGAGTATATTAGAACACTCCGTCAGATGCTTCTGACTGATATGCCATGGTTGAAAGCTTGCGAGGAAGTGACAGAAACGTTGTTCAGCAAGTTCCTGACATCCATATATTTTACTCCGCTGATTCTGAAGCCGGTAATCTCCACATTCTTAACCAACTAATAATTTAAAAATAAATACATACTACGAATCATAAATTTAAAATCTAAGCAAGAAATAGTATCTTTTTTTATCTAAAAAAGCAACTATTTGCAATGCTTACCAATGAATTAGATCCAAACATTTTATCCCATCTCTTTTCTTATCTACCAATAGGTATTTTGCAATGTCCATCCTTACTAGTATGGTTTTCTACTTTTTGAGTATGACATGTCTCTTATAGTTTGTAGTTCAAATTGAGTTTGCATATATTGGATAAGCTATCAGAAGGAACTAGAAATCACGCTCGGTGTAGCGGTGCACCTTTGTTAGTTTGTTGGACTGGCCTATGATTATGCCTCAGCATGAAAATAGTCAGTGTGTGCTGCCCAGCCTGCACGGCTCCTGTTGGATCAACCCACTCATGGATCTTTTGTCACATTTTTTTTGCCACAGATGCTGCTAAGTTGTGAAGGTTGTGCAGCGCAGTCGTGCTTATCTGAATAGTAGTTTGTTCAATTACTCTATTTTTCATTTATAGATGCTAAATTATATAAAGCAAAGCTTATGGCTTAGCTAGGTCATTGAAAGCATTCCAAAATCATTGAAAACTGAAATTTCAAGAAACACAAAAGTTATGAATACAACGCAAGGTCACAATGCACCCAAAGGCATACTCAAAACACCAAAACTGTACGAGTAATGGAGTTGGACATGGGCTGACAGGTTCTTCGATAACTGGTGGCTGCACTTGTGGCAATTGTCTGCCCATCATGGGATAGTGGATCACTTCACCAATTCTAAACTACCAGGCTATTTTTCTAGCTTTTTTTTGCATCACATCATCCGCTTATGTCATCATCTGCTTCTAGCCATGCATCCACCATTAAATTTCTGCGAAAAAAAATCGAAGAGACACCAACATTTAATGTGAAACTGATATCTACTAAGATGGCAGTTGCATCTCCTTCGGCCTTTGCACATGTGGATTCAATGATGCATATTCTATCTCCTTCGGCCTTTTCACATGTGGATTCAATGATGCATATTCTAGAGGGTCCCTACAAATAGACCATGACCGATCCCATACAAGTAACATGCAATAGGTAGCAATCTCTCCTCCACTTCATCCTGCGAGGGTCATATTGTTTCAATAATTTCTTTAGCAACGTCTATACTTCCATTTCAGTGTCTCACGTCCATATAAATCATATTTGCTAATTAATACGTATATAATCATTTGGTGGCTAATACTTTTTTATCATTATTATTGTCTATTGTTTATTTAAATTAATCCTATAAATTCAATGTGAACAAAATTCGATCTATACATAAGTTTTCTCATATACATCACAAGAAAATTCCTGCAACCACTGAGAATATATTCCTTCATACCCACAGCAACGCACGGGGAATCACCTAGTTTTCTTAACGACAGATTGCAACATCTCTCTCCCAAGGCAATTCCTTTTCTGTTTAGTTTCATCACGATCTCCAGACTTGGATATGCAAACTTGTCTGTTCTTTAATTATTATATAAAAAATATACCATGAGTAGCTCACGCAGGAATGTCCCATCAAAACTTGTGTACTTCTGCAGCGCCCGAACATGTTTAAATACACATTATCATGCTCGTATGAATGTGTTCAAAATATTTATTTTTGAACATGATGTTCGGAACATAAATCTTACAAATTTGATTTTATGCATAGCATGAACTAATAAGAGCAATTACGTTCCAATTATATCCTCCGACACACCTAAGTTAGCATCGTAAATGTATATTGACTCGGCAATCACCAGCAGTCAAGTAGTCCTGTCCGTGCGTTACGCCAGGTCATAAACTTTTGTCCACGTTGACAGCGACACATGTGGCCCGTGGCTTTGTTAAACATATTATCTACAAATCTCATTACATAGGAAATACGTACAAAGCACATTTCATGATCCTTATCATTTAATTTTATTAAAAGTAAGAAACTAAATCAAAAGGCCATCGTTTGTCATGATATCTTTGGTGTGCTCTAGAAACCCAAGCATCACATAAGTTCACCGAAAACCTTAAAAAACTAATAATAACTGTAGTATACATGTGAATGTTCTAATCACTTATTAATTAATCATCTAGTGATTAATTCAATTACTCTTACAAAAGCATTTGCAAATGCTCCTTTCTTGTTTGATTGGGTCCCACTGCTAGCATGGCAAGAGATGGTTGAAATCCCCGGCCAGCGGCCAACATCAAGGGCAGGAGATGTGAGGAAGATGTTCGATGAGGTCCTCTGAGAAGGCGCGGGAATCATGGTGATCCGCAGGAGCATAGATATCTTTAATCGCTAAGCTATGATCGGAAGTGGTGGAGGAGAAGAGAGTATACGTAGTGTGTGTCGGCGCTCGGCGACTGACGACTGATCCAAGAAATCAAGGTGAGAGACCCAGAGGCCGAGACGGAGAAAGAGTCTGCTATCCATGGTGGGAAGAAAAGTTTTATGCTTTGAACTTTGAGATTTATTGTGACACATGAACAAGCTAGAGGTGATAGGTGTCTGAGGATAGGTTGATTTTCACTGTAATATATGCTACTCCGTAAGATGCCCGGCGGGGAATTGGGATTCTACTCGCTTCGAGTCCCATGCAGGACGCCCTGCTAGTGGGATGAAACCCAACGTGTACCCACCAAACACCAAAACATATTCAAACATGGATAAATCTGTGGTTTCAACCCACTAAGAAGCTTGTTAAACTTACGGTTTTACAAGCAAATAAACGGGCAAACGAGCAGGGTGAAGTACCACAGGGACACATCGACTGTCAGCTTACAAATAAGCGAAAGCAAAAGAGTACCCACACGAAACAACTAATGATAAAACAGAAGCTAAACAGCTCTAACAAGCACGCCTGGAACAAACTGAGCACGCCTGGAACAAACTGGGACAAGAGAGAAGATCCATCAATCTTCTAGACCACCGACGACCTCCATCTCAGAATATAAAGTTCCAATCCACAAGTCTTCCTGCAATAAAACGATGTTACTGTAAGCAAAATCAACTAAGCCATTTTCATCTCTCAAAAAAAAGGAAGCATTCTTTAGTAATCTTTAGAGATCTTTGTTTTCCATGAAAGTTCCTGTAGCACCGCATGCAAGACTCAATCGTTGGGTCCATATGCATGTTCCCATCGGATGTCATCCACGCAGAACAGTTTCTGGAACCAACCGATGCACTCCTCCACCATGGCCCAGACTGGGCGTCAGCCTCATCCGTCTCGCCTCCCTCTGACTCATAGAATAGGATAGAAAGAGAAGAAAAAAAAGAATCCCAGGTGCTCCTCTCTGTCGCCACCTGGGGCAGCGATGTTGTCTCCAACTTGCCGCTCCTCCGAATCGCCTCACCCTCACGCCACCACCGTTAAACACCGAGCCTCCCTTCTCTGCCGGCACCTCCAGTGGCCGTGCCGTCCCAGGCCAGCTTTGGTAAGTGCAGCCTAACCTGCGTCGCTCCCCTGCGCATGTGCGGCCCCATGTGCCGACGACTGCCGGCCATTCACTCTCGCCTAGGCGCTCCCACACTCACATGAGTCGGCCCAAGCAGTGCTTAGCCCGGCCAGCCGCAGCGCCAGCGCCAGCAGTCTCCCTTCTCTTCTTCGTTGCAAGGTAAACAAGTTCTCTAACCGTAACTTCCTCTGATCTCATTTCACACATGTAACCCGTAGATCAGTAGATGTTGCCACATATAGTAGAACTGTACAAATTAGCCTGGATTTCTCTAATCTAAAGAACGGTCGACTGAATGATGGATTTACTGTGTTTCAAACTGAATCAATAAAATATGCTGACTTTGTTGAGTTCCATGATCTTAATGCCAAAGTTACCTTTGCAGCCCAGAGTAGGTAACTAACATTCCAGGTCAACAGTAACACATTAAAAATATGCATCGTTTAATTGCTTCTTTACAGTGCATACAAAGTTTTCGATCCAAACAACTTCAGCTTCTTGTATTCCATGTGCGATAAGAACATTCAGGACAAAAAAAAGTTGTTAACCAATCAACAGTCCTGCTGCTCCTTTACATAACTTTGCTAAGTACAACATTTGTGTCCAGCGATGGTCTATTTGTCATTTACCCTTAAATCTTTGTAATGTCGGATCTATGCAGCACTTAGTGAGACCCTACACACCACTAGAAGTCTAGAACCCATAGTCTAGGTATGCATATAAGTTTGATTTGCAATGCTTTTCCAACCCTGATTATGCCTGCTCTTAGAATTTGTTTCAGCTACAGTAGCATCAAGGAAAATACAATTATTTACCATCAATCACGTCTAATTTGTTATTCTCTAATGTACATCTTTCTGTTTCAGGTTTAGTCCATGTCGCTGTCCCGTGCGAAGCGCAGGGGTACCAGCTAGTAAATTCAGAGCATGATCAGTCAATTAGTCACAAAATAAGTAATATAACAGCTCATCACATTTTACTGTTTTAGCAACCAAAATACATAGTTGGTTGTCTACTTGTGTGTACATATATATCGATGATCACGTATTGGGCGCTGTGCACAACTACTTATGCAAAGCAGGTGCACAGCAACACATCTAGTTTATTTCACCTAGACTGAGAGTGAGAGCAGTGAGAATGACCATGATAGTTGCAGGTGGTAACTAGTAATTAGTATACAATATACTGCATTATGCAAACAAGTGAACTGCACTTACCATTCTTGGGTACAGATTTGTGCTTCCTCTTCCTGCCTAATCCACATTATTCCTCTTCCTGCAATACATAGATACTATGAAAAAAATGGTCTAGATAGATGATGTTCAAATTGAACTTGCTTCAGTTAGCAAGACAAGGCTAGCTACCATGTAAAGATGATATGTAATTCCATGCTTCCAATCATTCAGAATTCCAGAATCTCAGCAATAGCAATAACAATAACAATAAATAACAATAACAATAACAATAATAATAACAATAACAATAACAATAATAATAACAATAACAACAGCAACAGCAACAGCAATAACAATAACAATAATAATAACAACAACAACAACAATAATAATAATAATAATAATAATAAGAACAAGAACAATAATAATAATAATAATAATAATAATAATAATAATAATAATAATAATAATAAGAAGAAGAAGAAGAAGAAAAATAAAAACAAGAACAACAACAACAACAATAACAACAACAACAACAACAACAACAACAATAAAGGGCAGGGCATCCAATGATATCCAATGACTTTTCTTTGGTCAAGTCAGCATCCTCAGTTCCACGGGCCTCCATCCCATTGACATACGGATAAAGTGACTCCACTTTCTTGGTGTTCATGTTAATGGTGACCACCCACATCTTCTTCCACACGTACACGGAATCCTCGGTGATAAGGAAGTGAACGACGTGTGGCCTATCGATTTTAACTTGAGGAAACATGAGAATGTCACGTGGGAGGTCCTCAAGAGAGTTGGCAGACCAGAGCTCATCGGAGGTGATTGAGTAGTACTTTTCCCACACTTTGTCATTTAACACCTTGTCCTTCAACAAGAGGGTGTGGCATGTGATGGTGAAGCCAGCACCGTCTTTGAGCGGCCCAAAGGGTTTGCTATCATGGCGGTCGACCTTGACAAACTTGAGACAACTACTGGCGTCAATGGCGAAGATACCACGGTACATCCAGCAATGCGGGTACGACCGGGTTTTTGGCAAGTTGGGAGGATGAGTAGAACTGGACTGCTGCTGCTGCTGCTGCTACTCCTCCTCCTCCTCCTCCGGAGGGAGGCGGACCAAGGTGACCGCAGGGGTGGGCTCGAACATGTCACCAAAGAGGATGCCACGGTTGTAGTCGATCCAGCACAGCCAGCTGTGGAAAGGGATGATGGTGTAGCTCTGCCAGCGGAACTCATGGGTGCTGTCACTGCTACGAACTCGTGTGCGGGCATAGCTCCATTGTGCTGATGATGATCGCAACAAAAAAAGATCAGCATATACCTCAGAGTGTTTACGCCCCTTAATCAGAATATTGGCATCTGCTACCACAAACTCGTTGCCTTGGCACACGATGCCTGTGGTTGTCACGGACATTATACGCTGTTCTAGAGGAGAAAAGGTAGGAGTACTGCGAGATTGACGACCATCATTGCGGGCATCACGCCCCAAGTCGGAGAGGGTGCAGTGGGGGAACTGCTTGAGCGAAACATCGGAGGCATTGAAGATGAAGAGGTCCTGAACTGGAAGTGCTCCTTCGATGCTTTTCTTACCAACACGAAAAAAAGCGAGGTGTTGGTGGGTCGAAAGTAGTGAAACAAGCTGTCTCTCGGGTCCCCCAGGAAATCCCAGTAGGTACGCGTACATGCGCGAGATCGCAGGGGGCTCCGCCAGCTTGAACGCGATGCTGAAGGGGGCGTTCCACGAGGTGGTGCCGGACGTTCTGATGGGGGCCTTGCTCTCGTCCGGGAAGGACTCATCGGAATCCCTGCGGGAGATGAAGGGATCCATCAACACCCACTTGGGTGGGAAGTTATTGGCGGCGGCGGACATGGCGACCTGGAGATAGATTGAAAAATATCATTAGGGGAATCAGGGGAATCGCTTCACTGTGAGGACGAATCGGGAGATATGCAAGA
Source organism: Bothriochloa decipiens (assembly GCA_023333625.1). Lineage (NCBI taxonomy): Eukaryota > Viridiplantae > Streptophyta > Magnoliopsida > Poales > Poaceae > Bothriochloa > Bothriochloa decipiens. The sequence goes on from CM041638.1 coordinate 5,603,128, forward strand.
AGAGGTGCCTTACCCACGGAGTACTGTAAGCCGCTGCTGGCGGAGGAGGAGGCAGCAGGAGAGGCGTGCGGCAGTGCCGCGATCCGACGATGCTGCGGCTCCCAGACAGACCGAAACAGATTTATGGTTTTGATACTTTTTTCTTTTTTTAGAAAGGGTTGGATTTTATTGATTGAGAACGTTTACAACTGAGTCCGAACAGGCACTCCTAAAACAAAATAAAATTGCACAAGGGCCATATTTAGATGCACCCTCAAATTCCAAGTTTTTTCACTCTTTCTATCACATTAATTTTTGGACTCATGCATGGAGCAATAAATGTAGGTAAAAAATAATAAATTATATAGTTTAGTTGTAAATCACGAGACGAATCTTTTAAGCCTAGGTACTCCATGATTGGACAATGTTTGCCGAATGCAAACGAAAGTGCTATAGTTAGAAAAATTCTAACTTTTCACCATCTAAACAAGGCCAAGATCTATTACTTGAGCATCTAGTGTTCGTTGCCATTGCCGTCGTTGTCGTAACCTGGTCCTCCTCCATCTCCCACAATGAAGAAGATCCATAATGAAACTTGTGGTCGATTCATGATTCGACAGCAAGTCTTGAAATTTAAAGCCTATCAGTAGCACATCGTGTTTTTAACCGTTGAACATCCTGGGCAAACCCCACTTTCACCAGAAATAGACACCGGTCACATCACCGGCAAACTCCAGCCAAAAACAACAATCCTACAAAGGGGATCAAAAAACACCAACCCTCGTACAGGAGCAAGTGGAGCCATAACCTCGAAACATCCTTGGAGGGATAAAATCCGAGAGAAAACACCACCAAATAAAAAAACACTGAGTTACCTTCAAACAACAACCATGTTAAAGGTCACGGATTCGGCATTGTCGTCCACGAGAAGGACACAGACAACCCAAAGGAGCACACATAAGGTTCAAGTACCAACGCATGAGATGGAAACGAAGAAAAATCATCGATGTCAAACCTCCTACAGATGGTACTGTCGTTGTGCTCCTCCCGCCCACACACCTTCACCGGAACACGCCCACCATCAAGAAAGTCTCCAACCCTAACGCCAACCTACACAAACATAAGCTAAAAAAGAAAGGTATATACATCGGCCATCAATTCCGCAACTCCTCCCCAACTCCAGCGTCAAAGTGGCCTCCGGAGATGAGAAGAAATTGACGAAATCGAGGACCGTCGCTTGGTATCTACTGTAGCTCGGGAAAGAAGTGTCGAGAGGAAGACGACTAAGTTCATTTAGGGTATCAAATTAGTGGCGTATTGGGTCGTTTAGGCTTTTAGGGATCGTTTTATTTATGGCCCAAGGCCCTGGCCAAGCCCCTGGGCTACAATTTGCTATTTTTTGATTGGAAAAAGCCTACTTTTCATCCCTCAACTGTTGCAAAAGTTCAATTTTCTTGTCTCGGTTAAGTTTAATCCAGCCTCCCCAACTATGCACACTATTCGGTTTACCTCCCTCGACTGTTTTGCAAGTGGTTTGAGTGGGCCCCATGGAAAAGCAGAGAGAGAGAGAGAGAACGGCGAAGGCTTTGAAAGACCCGATTGACAGCAGTAGGCGAGTGCGGCAGGACTGACGGATGAGCGCGGCGGCTCCATCGAGCACATGGCGTGGGCGAGCATCGACAACGACTCCTCCAGGGAGTGGGTAACATAGGGCATGGGCGTGGCGGGTAGCACAGTGAGCGAGAGATAGTCATGGCGGCCGTCTGGTGGTCTCCAATGCCCACTCATGCTCTCTCTCTTGTGGGCCCACGTTGCCACGTCATTCAAACCATTCACAAAGCAGTCGAGGGAGGTAAACCAAATGGTTTGTATAGTTAAGGGATGTTGAATATCCAGTTTTGTGATTGAAGAAGAAAAAATAGACTTTACAAATAGTTAAGGGACTAGCTAAGTGCCTCTGTGTTGCTACGGTATAAAGCATGTCATGACAACCACGTGAGGAGAAAATTTCCTGTCGTCACAAATGACAATATGACATACAATGTAACACGAACAAAATAACGTCATGGCAATTTTAAGTTTAATCTTGCGTTGTACAATTCCATCTCAGCCCTTATAGCTACAATGGGCAGCTGATCCACAACCTTTGTTTCGTTCTCTACCGATTGTGACCAATTCACAACTAAGATGATGACCTTCTTATTATGTCTCGGATTAGTGGTGCGACCATACAATTGCAAGTTTGCAACGGTGCCTGGAGCTTGTCCACCAAGGTTGAGAAATTATATTCAAGGATTGCCACTTCGTCCGCCTGACAAACAGCCAGCTGTTTTGTCTGATCCCTGCGAGCTGTTTTGTCCGATCCCTGCAATGGGGGGGAATGCTTCACCATTACCATCTTTTCTCCAGTTTTCAACACATTTTTCTAACACTCCAAATTCACCAAATGAGCGTGGTAAAAGAGTAAATCGAAGTTAAACATTGCAGTTTTCTCTAGCTCATTTCATTTACAGATAGT
>CM041638.1:5605634-5660707 GCA_023333625.1 Bothriochloa decipiens
TTCTCTAGCTCATTTCATTTACAGATAGTAGCCTTACTTCAATATTTGTTAGATAAACATTCAGGAAAAACTGTTTAGGCCAAATGTTAAGAGTACCATACTATCACAAATATTTTGTATTGTCAAACAAATGATAGTAAACAATTTGAGAGAATCGTGAGGATGACTAATTGGTCATTAACAAATGCAGGAAACTTTGGGGCCATACATGGTTTCACTAATCAATATATTTCTGAGCCAAACATATATCAGTATCTCGAGAACTTAAATTTAACAACTATCTTAAACCAGAATTTACTAATTATGTTCATCAAAAAATTAGGTCAGGGGAAGTAAATGTACCAAGCACTTGTTTGCACGAAAAAAGACCTCCTTGTGCTCTGGTTTCACAGTGAGGTAGTGATTGAATTTGATGGTTACCTTAGATTATGGTGATCACATTGATGTCATTCATGTTCAACACTATACTCGACTGCAATTCTGCAAATATGTCTATTTCCTGCAAAGAGAGTACAGAGCTTGGTATTCTCACAAGTCATGTCACTGCCATCAAGCAGTTGATATTCTCATCATCTCATGTCACTGCCATCATCTTCTCTGTTGCCGATGGTGTGGACCCAAGCATAATACAGGAAAACGATCTAAACAACACCAGCATATTTCGAAAGAAAAACAGAAACCACCACCGATACATACTGGATTTTAAAACTCAGATAAGAATTTTACCTAGAGTTATTTGTATTTGTATATGTTGAGATGGCAACTTATTGAGCAAGGTTACTCTGCTATCTATTTGAGACTAAACAACTTCACTATAAACATACATATTCAATTAGTTGGTTGGTAGGTGCAGGTACCTCTCGAAATGTCCAGGGCTCCAGTCTGAACTCTGGCCTTGGCAATTGGAGCAGTAGGCGGTTACCAGATCGATCTTGTGGCAGAAAGCAACATGAAGAACAATTGTTTGGAAAAATGGAAAGATAGGGAATAAACTAAGTGCCTGCAAACTTGGTAGCTTGTTTGAGATAAATGCAACCTACCAATCAACAATCTCACACATAAGCCCTTTTGTCAGAACCCATAAGCATAGTTGTTTCCCTGTTGACATTTATATGCATTTGTTATTCTCCTCAACCACAGAGAAATTACTTAACCACATGAACTTTGTTACTTTCCAAGATGAAATAATTCGTTGTGGGTGCACTGAGCGCTTGACTGAATGGGAGCACCTAGTTGCTAGTTCGTTCATGATTAACAAATGAAGCGTGTAAGATTCGCTGGCAGTAAAGACCTCACCTGATCTATCTCACCAACTACGCGCTCGCTCGTCTTCCCGAGGCCTCAAAATCAGATCCACTCTGGTCAGCAGAAACATGGCGACAGCGACAAGCACGGACGAATTCCCATGATCAACACCCGATGGGCGCACGCAACACATAATTCACTAATAATCGGATCATGGCGGTCGAAAGAGAGAGAAGCCGAGGGCGACGAAGCAAGACAGGGCGACGTCGAGGCTGCGTACCTTGGATGCGCTCGGTGTCCTGCGTCGTGACGACGACGGCGATGTCGGAGCAGGCAAGGAGCAAGGCGGTCTCCGCGTCGCCCGCTGCTCGTGTTCCAGGGCAGTCGTCGTCGAAGCGTGCGCGTCGGGGCTCCTCCTGCTGCTGCCGTTGCCGACTGGAACACGTTGGCGTCGGGGCCGGCTAGGGCGCGTCGGGGTCCTTCTGCTGCCGCGTCCTCCTCGTCCCGCAAGGCGCTGCGCTGAGGCAGGCAGCAAAGGACGACCAGGGCGAAGGCGAGCTGCAGAACTGGGCGGTGCGGCGGATGGCGGTTCCGTGAAGGGCTGGGCAGCGCGAGCGGACGGCGTTTTTTTTCAAACAGGCAGCGTGTCCGTACGTTGCTACGAGATAATTAAATTTTTTACTAAAAATACATGGATCATACGAAAAGATAACACCATATGGTACCATAAAATTAGAAATTAAATAACAGATATTTACTCAAAAAGGGCTAAGTTCATGAAATTAATAAAATTATGGAGAGTGCGGTGCCTCAAGCTCAAAACTCTATTGCATAGATCTTTCCATAATATTAGGCAGAAAGAAATTTTTGATATCTATTTTTTTCATGCACTGTGTCTTACCCTGGTCTTAGTCTTATCTCCTAATAATGGTGCACAGAAACAAAATATTTTTCATGCATTGCAACTGAACAGCCATGTACATAGGCTGATTTATCTAAAGTAATGCGATCGAAAATTCATCAAGCCCATATCTGAGTTTTTTCCTACTGTGGCTACAACAATATCGAGGTTACCTTAAGGTCAAAACCAATGTTCAATGCAGCATGTTTAAAAATGTTTCACGGGTCGCCTAAGGGCATCAATTGGAGAACCATGCGTTAAGTATTGAGAGGCCACAACATGTCATTATCCTTCGGTTGTACAATTATTCTAACACTTAATTTACATAGAAAACATAAATATTCACAGAAAGCACAAATATTTCTTTGAGTCGTTAACGGGAACCCATCAATCAAAATATACAACTATTGATACGAGCAATTGTCTGACCAGCTGTTTTAAAATATAAGTGTTGGGTAAAGAGATCACACACACATCTCAGATAAAAATAATATACGGGTTGCAATTATATTTCATTCTGAATCCAATCTTTATAGCTCGAGGGGGGTATTTATAGGGGCCCCTCGACTCCGCGATTACATAAAAATTATAAAACTTTATTGCAAACATCTCTTGCAATCAGCTAGGAAGTCTATTGACGAAGCTGTGGAACATACTCCGCCTTTCCTTCACGCCCATTCCAAACGACTTCAGTCTTCATGTGATTTTCTCGCCCTGGCGAAAGGTTATAATCGCTTCTCCGAGCGAAGTTAAAATATTGACTTCGCTAGGTGTCGTGCGAAGTCAAATCCGAAGTATTGACTTTGCTGATCGTTGAGCGAAGCCAGGTTCCAGGCGAAGCCGCTTGCCAACCCATAACCTGAAGAGATGAAAATCGAGAAGCGAAGCACGAAGAGAATCAAGCGAAGTCATTATGTCGCATTCACTACGTTTATCTCATGATACTTGATCCGACACCTATATTGTACTCCAAAGTTTAGACCAAGGGTTTTCATGTCAAAGTTGTTCCCCAACAGCAGCCCCTCGCGGGCGAAGGCCTACTCCAAAGGTCTAAATCCCGCGAAGTTTGAATAAACTTTGCTTGATAAACGCCGTCTAAACTTGGGAGTTGGTCGTTGTTCATATTATTTTTTGAAAATGTAACAGCTAGTTTGATCATTTAGGTGACAGTTGTTATCTTTGACTAGAAGTGCCTATAAATAGCGATGCCCCCCTGAGGCTGTCATCTTTGAAAGAGGGAAAACGCTGGCAAAATTTTTCTTCGACTGAATAATTTGAGATAGTTTTTTTTCACTTCCCCGCTTTCTAGGCTACTGGTGTTTTAAGCTTGTTTTCTTCTGACTGCATTAGCGGAGTTTGTTTGACGACTTCATTCGAGATGTCTTCTGAAGATTTGCAAGATCGGATTCGGTCCCAGGAGAGTGACAAAGTTGATAAAGATAAGTCTCATCCGGATTCAGATGATGAAAACTTAGAGAATGTTGATGCTTCGGTTGAAGATTTAGTTAGGGATGATGAGGGTTATACGTTGACCTTCGGCAGAAGTCTGTTTGAAAAGAGCTGCCTTGATGAAATGGTAAGGCTACGAGTTCTTGATCATGACCTCGTCAGAGTTCCTGATGCTGATGAAACTAACCCTTGACCTCATCCTAATGAATATATTGTTTATCGTGACCTTTTTACTGCTGGGCTTCAGTTTCCATGCCGAGATTTTCTTGAGGATGTGTTAAAGGCTTTCAATATACAAATGCATCATTTGACACCTAACGGAGTGGTTAGGTTGTCACAATTTATTTGGGCAGTGAGATCTTTAGAAGCCAACGACAGCATTGTTGCTTTTTGCAAACTGTTTGAGATGCATACTCAGTATAAGACATTTATGCTTGATGGGCGCTTGATTACTAAGCATTTTGCTTGCTGCAGTTTTAAGATAGCTCGTAATGTTGTTCAGATTTCTCCTGCTACAAAGAACAAGTGGGGAGTTGGTGACTGGTCCAGGTACTGGTTTTATCATAAGGTGCCAATGGTTGAGGAAAGGGATTCTGTTACAAAAAGGATGGTGAAGAAGTATCCTTTGGCTAAAAAATGGTTATTGAAAGATTTTTGTGTACTCCTTCCTTTCCTCCTACTATGATTTTCAAGACTGCAGTAAAGGCTTTCAAGGCTACAGCTTCGCTGCAATATGCCCGTGATATCGTTGAAGAGTATGCTGCAGCTAGAATTTGGCCATTGAAGAAAGGGTGGACTTTCTCGCGCTTCTATCCTAAGCAGATTCATGGCATCAACTACAAATTTCCTGACAATGATTTTTGTCGCCCGAGGACATTTGCTTCGGATGAAGAATTTATGAAGTCTGTCGAGAATAGGGCAGATGATTTACTTGGTAAATATGTGAAGAGCGAGAAGGATAATATAGATAGAATTATTGGTTTGGAGTATAAGCGCTTGAACAGGGTTTTTGAGGTTGCTAAGGTTGAATATCATGAGAGACCTCCCCCTGCTTATAGTCGTGAGAAGAAACAAGGCTAGAAGAAGGAGGTTGCTGCTCAGGCGAAGGGAAAGCGTAAGGCTGCTGAAGGTGCAACCAAGGTTATTGCGAAGAAGGTCAAGAAGAATAACAGTCCTGCTATTCTTCTAGATAGTGAAGAACTTGATGCTATCCTTGATCAGACTTTGGATATTGAAGGGAATATTGTTTCTGATGTCGGTGCTGGTGGTGAAAGTGGTGTTGAGGCTGTCGGAGGTGGTGATGACGGTGGTGATGTTGTTTTTCCTGTTTTTGAAGATGTTGAGGATGAGGTGAGAAAAATTTGTATGACTTTCTCTTCTAGTGGTTTGGCTCCACTATTACTTACTCCACTTAACAAAATTTATAGAATTTTCAAGCTCATGGTGCTTCTGCTGGCGGTTTGGCGAAGCTGGTGCGGGAGTTAGCTTGGTCTTTGAGAGAGGGACTCAAGTTCAGAAAGCTGCTGGGTCGACTTCGCCAAAGTTTGGCTCTGAGGTTCCTGTCGCTGAATCTCATCATGAGAATGTTGATGCTGGGAGGACTGCTTCGCTTGAAGACCTTGCAACAGTCGGGGGTGGCGAAGTTAGTGTTCCGAAAGCGATGAGAAAAGGCTCTAGAGTTTATTCTCTTAATCTTGAGGAAAGTGATGAAGAAGTTTTTGATGATGTGGTTAATGAAGAGATATTGGTGCGCTTGTCGAGCTCCACTATTCATGTTGAGACTGGTCAGAAGGTTGATTGCAGTTTGGGAGAACGCGTTTCTACTGGTGAGTATTGTGCCCTCGTGTTTCCTTTTTACTTGAAATGTCTTCTCTTGCTAAGTTTTGATTTCTATTTTTGCAGAAACTATGTTTCCTCATGCACCATCTTCTCTCTAGATGCGCCATCTTGCAGAAACTATTTTGGCAAGATGAAGAATGTTGAACAAGATCCTGCAACTCCTGTTGCCCCTGCTGTTGACGGAGGAGAAGTTTCTGATGCGCTCAAGCGGGGCTTGGAGTTTTGCCAAGACAAAAGTTTAGGCCTTGATTGCTTCAAGTTTATAGGTATTGGGGCTGATAAACTTCGGATGATGCCTCGCACTTCTGAGGTTCAGCTATCAAAGTATACAGATGAGGCTTTCACTATCCCGGATGCGGAGCTTAAGATATCGAACAAGCCTTTGCTCGAAGTTGCTGATGCTGGCTTGTCTATGATGTACAAAGGTTCTATCTTGATGAGATGGTTGTGAATAGGTTTAGAAGAGAAGGAAAAATATTTTGCTCTTCGTGAACGCGACTATCAAGTTGAAAATGAAAATCTGAAGAAACAACTTGTCGAGAAAGAAAAGGAAAGAGCTGATGCTATAGATGCTCACAATGCTTTGGAGGGTAGACTTATCAGTGCTCTTTCTCGAGTTGAGGAAAAAGAGGATGATCTCAAGAAGATTATGGAGGAAAATGAAAAGTTGAAGGAAGGTATGCATCGTGTTGAGAAAAAGTTGCAGGAACAGGACAAGTCCGTCTTCGACAATTGCAACCGAATTTGGGAGCTTTATTTTGAATGCTATGACAAGTTTGGAGCTCGCCCTGACGAAAAATGTTGGGAGCTTAGTGATCGTGATAGCTTCTTCAGTTGGCTTTTTCGCCAATACAAAGATTTTTCCCGAGTTACTGAGACCACATTTGATATTGGGGTATATTACTGTACTCGTGCTTTGTTTCATTTGATGAAACAAATTCAAGATCCTTTATTTGCGCAACTTTGTGATGCCAACTACAAGTTTTCTTCTGTGAATGAACTTACCAATGTGACGAAGGCTACACAAATATTGTGTAACAAGTATCTTGAGTAGTATTAGAGGTCAGGTGGTCGGGCCCATTGCTTTGATAAAGCCAGAGAGAAATTACAGAAGGTAAATTTTACACTTAGTTATTTTGTTTCTTATTGTGTTTCATATCTAACTTTTTTCTCTTTTTATGTCATCAAATTGCAAAAGAAGCGGAGGCTGCTCAGAGGGAGGCGGAGGAAGCCGCAAAGAAGAAAGCCGATGCTAGAGGTCAAAGTGGTGCCGGACCTAGCAATGTTAGTGGTGGCCGACCTTAGGCTTTGGTTATCTTTTTTCTTTGGTGAGATGAGAGGGTTTCAAAATACAATGGTTCACGGTTAACGTCTTTGTAAGATATACACTTGGAAGCTGGTTGATTATTTTGTCCGTCCTGCGCAGGTTCCTCATGCTGAGCCTGTGCAGGATGATGAAGACCTCGTTCCGTTGTTAATGTGTAAAGATGACTTCGTTTTTGAGCCTGCCGAATTTTATGATTTTCGCACAGAGTGTGATGGCTGTGATGTCGATGATTTTCTTGCTCGTAAGTTTTGCTCTCGTTACTTTAGACTTGAACTTTTTTGGTGATTCTATCTCACAAATCTTTTATAGATGTGAATAAACGATGCCGTAATATCAGGCCTCCTAATTGCCGAGTTTTTGATTTTACGGGCTTTGCACAGGTAAAAATTTGATGTGTGAAGTTTACTTTCCTTCTGTGGTTGGACTCTTGTTTTCTAACCTCTTCTTCTTATAGTCGTCTGAGTCAAGCACTTCGCCGGCGAGTGTTTGTGAGGACTATTTACGCCGTGAAGTGGACAAAATTATTAACGAAGTTGTGAGCGACATACTTGGTGATGCTGCCGAAGTAGTTAGTTCTCAAGATGACCGATTTTGTAAAGACATTTTGTTTGTAATTGGATAAATTGTATTGTAGACATCTTGTTGTATTACGAAGTTTGTGAGTTTTTCTTCGCTTGTATGAATGAGTTCAGAATAAATGCTTTGAATTAAATTGTGTATGTACTTTGCTTAAAAACATGTAGTCGGGGAGATTTGTCTTAGCAAATTTTGAAATGTCGTCCCATCTTTTTAATTCGAAGTAGACGCGTGTACTTCGCTCAGGGGTTTGAAATATTTTCTTCTTGGAGAAGGGAGAGAGAAATTTGCCTTAGCAAATTTTGAAATGCCGTCCCTTCTTTTTCGTTTGAAGTGGACGCATGTGCTACGCTCGAAAGTTGAAAATATTTCACCTTAGTGAAACAAAGTCAAAAAATTTGCCTTAGCAAATTTAAAAATGCCGTCCCTTCTTTTTCGTGCAAAGAGGACGCGTCCGCCTCCTTAGAAGCTGAAAAACATTTTACCTTAGTGAAATAAAGTCAAAAAATTTGTCTTAGCAAATTTGAAACGCCGTCCCTTCTTTTTCGTGTGAAGTAGACGCGTACGCTTTCTTAGAATCTAAAAAACATTTCACCGTAGTGAAATAAAGTCGAAAAAATTGCCTTAGCAAATTTTGAAATGCCGTCCCTTCTTTTTCATGCGAAGTGGACGCGTACGCTTTCTTAGAAGCTGAGAAACAATTCACCTTAGTGAAATAAAGTCAAAAAATTTGTCTTAGCAAATTTTGAAACACCGTCCCTTCTTTTTCGTGCGAAGTGGACGCGTACGCTTCCTTAGAAGCTGAGAAACATTTCACCTTAGTGAAATAAAGTCAAAAAAATTGCCTTAGCAAATTTTGAAATGCCGTCCCTTCTTTTTCGTGCGAAGTGGACGCGTACGCTTCCTTAGAAGCTGAGAAACATTTCACCTTAGTGAAATAAAGTCAAAAAATTTTCCTTAGACTTATTTGCGTTGGATAAGTTAGCATTTTTTAGATTTAATAAAATATTGATGCTAACTTAGTTTTGCAAAATTTGTGCCGATATGGGAGTATATGTTGGATATACTCTTCGGCATTTTGTACTTCAATGTGGAGACATATCTCTAGGGAAACTACTTTCTCATTTATATTTTATGAGATTTGCAAAGAGACTGCCTCGTTAAAAAATCACTCACCTGCGAAGGGTTTCCCCTGAGTGGAAAAAGAGTGTAGCTCGATTACATTGTAGAGTTGCTTGGAATGAAACTTCTACTTCTATTTTGTAGAAAGTAAAACTACTCTTCTAGTTTGGATACGGGTAATATTTGCGAAGTGCTTCTATGTTCCAAGTGTGACTAAGTTCTTCACCTTTCAGATTTGCTAGGTGGTACGTACCTTCTTTGTTTGTTCTTGTGATGATGAAGGGCCCTTCCCACTTTTATTGGAATTTTCCCACTGTGTCTTCATCTTTTTTTCTTTTGAGGACAAAATCTTCTGGTGCTAACTCTCTTGGCTTGACTTTTTTGTTGTACCAATTCTTTGTTTCAAGTTGGTACTTCTTGATATTTTTAAGTGCTTTGTTTCTTTCTTCTTTGAGCAGATCTTTGCTTGTTGCTTGGTCTTCTTCTGTGATCATTTGAATATTTGTTCTTGGACCTTCGTATTTTATTTCTTCGGGAGTCATTGCTTCATCTTCGTAAAGTAACTTGAATGGAGAAAAAATTGTTGACCTCGATTTTGAAGTGTTATGAGACCAGATTACTCTTGGTAATTCATCGACCCATTTTCCTTTTTTTAGGTCTGTTAAGCACTTTGAAATTCTAGTGCAAATTATCTCGTTTGCTCTTTCGACTGCTCTATTAGACTGTGGGTGTTTTACTGATGCGAAGCAAAGTTTGATTCCCATTGAATGGCAGTATTCTCTGAAGTATTTGCTATCAAACTAGGTTTCATTGTCTACTGTGATGTGTCTTGGAACTCCAAATCTGCATATGATGTTTTGCCATAGGAATTTTTTTATTGTATGAGAAGACATATTTGTGATTGGCTTCGCCTCGATCCACTTGGTGAAATATTCGACTGCAACTATTTCGTATTGGTAGTTGCCTTGAGCCGGAGGTAACTTTTCAACTATGTCGATTCCTCATCTTGCTAGTGGCCAAGTTGGTTCGATTGGTTGTAGGTTTGTTCCTAGTACATTGACTTTACTTCCTACCATTTAGCAATTGTGACAAGTCCGAATGATTTCTTTACTGTCACTTTGGGTAGTTGGTCAGAAAACCCTTGTCTGAAGGCTTTTTTAACTATTGATCTAGCCCCGGCGTGACATCCACATATTCCCTCATGTATTTCTTTCAACAGGTATTTCCCATCTTCTCTTGAGATGCACTTTATTAGTAGTTGGCAAACTCCTTCCTTGTACAGTTCTTCGTTGATAATTTTGTAGCTTCTGGTCTTTTGCTTCATTCTTACTTCATCAACTTCGTTTTCTGGCTCGTAAAATCCTTTGAGGAATGCCATAATTGGAGCTCTTCAGGCTTCGCTTTCTATGATGTGTACTTCTTTCGGTTGTTCAACTTTTGTTTTTGTTAAGGATTCGGTGATAGTTTGGAAGAATACTTCTGGTGGTAACTCTAACTTTTGAGCAGCGGCTTTTGTAATTTCGTCTGCATCTATGTTTTTCTTGATCCCTCAATAGCTGGAGATACTTTGCTAGTTCTAGATCTCTTGCTTTGTAATTTTTCTCTATATGCCCAGCCACAACTTGAGAATCTATCTTGATTATTTGCTTTTAGATTCCCATTGCTCTTGCTTTGCGAAGTCTCAATAATACTGCCTCATATTCTGCAATGTTGTTAGTGCATTGAAAGTGTAAGTGCATTCGTCTCCGAAGTGGGTTTTGAATAATTAATGACAATCAAATTAGGGACTAACAATTTTATCTAAGTAAATCTGCAGGTGTTAGTCCATTGAAAGATTTGAATGACAATATTTGGTGATACAAGCACCCTAAATTTTATATGGATGGATAACGTTTCTACTCAAGAGTGCCCTCAATATTTATCTTTACTTGAGTTATAGAAAACGCCGTACTATCAAGAGGGATACGAATTTGGTTGGTAATTCGAGGTCTAAAAGTGCTCAAGTCTATATTTAGAGCATTTGGAGAGTCACCGTTGCACTCACATCACTTAGAAAAGTCCTTTGCTTCAGCCAGCCTGACTTACCGGAAGTACCAGAAATATTAGAGTTTTAAACCGGAAGTATCCGTGCTATTTTCTCAAAAAGTCAAGATGTGCAAAGTTGAAGAAACTTTGTACTACCGGTAGTACCGGTTCCACAACCGGTAGTACCAGTGCTTTCCGATAGTAGCGTATTTTATTAAAATTATACTCCGGAAGTATCGGGCATATTTTTTGAAAGTCGAAGTCTGTGAGTTGGTGTAGTTGTGTACTACCGGTAGTACCGCTTGTGGTACCGGTAGTACTGGCTATATATATATATTTATTTTTAGCCCAAGTCGCACACGTCTATGGCTGCCCAGTTTTGTACTACCAGTAGTACCGGTATGACTCCCTCTGCACGTTCTGACACACGACAACGATCACATTTGGTGAGGTACCGGTAGTACCGGTGGTTCCATCAGTACTATCGGTAGTTGTTCTGGACAGACCATATATATACTCCTCTCCTCTCTCTTTTCTGCCTCTCTTGCTCATTCCATTCATTCACCCGACACATACCCAAGAAAGGCTCCTTTCAAGCACCAGCTCACCTGCTCTCTCTCCCCCTTTGCTCCCAAACTTCATCCCTTCAAGGATTCGAGCTAGGGACGTGAGATTAGAGAGTAGGAACTTCGATCTATGACTTGAGCACTTGGATTCCTCATCTTGTCGACTTAATTTGTGTTTGTTACTCTTGGGTTCTTGGAACCCTAGCCGGCTAGGCGTTCTTCGTGGCTGCCCGTGTTGCCTCATTTGTGAGGGCGCCCCGAAGTATTTGTATTACCCTTGATTCTTAGTGAATATCTCAAGTTTACCTTTGTGGTTGCTTGAGGGAGGAAACCTTTGTGGTGACCTCAACAACGGGGACACAGGAACTACTTTGTGGAGATTGCCGAACCTCGGATTAAATCGTGTGTCTTGCTATGGTAGTAGCATCGACTACCCTTGTTCTTGTGTTCTTCATGTTCTTCATCCCTACCCCCAAAGTTCATAGGTTGGAGGACTCGATCTGTGATTTGGTGCGGTGAAACGCCTCAAGAAGTTTAACACCTTCATCAACAACATCAACAAAGGGGTGGTAACAATTGGATCTGAATTTAGAGCTCATTTTACTCTGATTTTTATTTCGATTTCGTAGTTTCATAGGCTACCGATAGTACCAGAAGTTTGCATCGGTAGTACCAGTTTTTGTACTACCGGTAGTACCGGTGCTATTTCCGGTCCTACTACCGGTAGGTATTTAACTTCTGTATTTGAGTTTTTAAGTTTTAGCTTTTTGATAATCGCCTATTCACCCCCCTCTAGGCTTATTAGATCCTTTCAAGTGGTATCGGAGCCGTGGTCCCTCGGTTCAACGCTTCACCGCGTGAGGTGTAACAATGGCCAAGATGGATGATGCACAAATGAAGGAATTAGCCGCACAAGTGGCAGCACAGCTCACCATCATGATGCAAAAGCAGCAAGAAGAGCAAATGAACAAGATGCAAGAGCAACTAGATAAGATGAAGGAAATTCTTGACAAGAAGAATCAAGAAGGAACTAGTGTGAGGGAGAATGAAGGTGAAAATGAAAACAAAACACCAAAGAGCTATACAAGAGCAAGCTATAACTATGAAAGCACAAGCAAGAACAATCCTCATATGCCCATGATCAATCTCGGAAAGCCACCTCCGTTTGATGGAGTAAGATACACCGATTGGGCTCATAGGATGAAGTTGCATCTCATAGCCGCAAGATGTTGGCAAGCGGTTGAGATTGGTGTGAACATTTCTCAAGATCCTAAAGATTGGACACCTGAAGATGAGACGGATTTTCATCTCAATGCCACGGCGGAAATCTTGATCTTGCAATGTCTCACTCTAAAAGATAACAACAAGGTAAATATTATGGTGAATGCAAAGCAAATTTGGGAAACCTTGAGAATATGATTTGAAGGTGACAAGAGTGTGAGAATAGGAAACATTGAGCTTCTCCAAAACAAGATTGAGAATTTCCAAGTGATGGAAGGAGAAACAACAAAAGCGATGTATGATAGATTCATGACTTTGGTAAATAGAGTAAGAGCTCTTGGATGTGATAGATGGGATGAACAAGCTGTGGCAAGAAAGCTATGTAGAATATATGGAGAGAAGAATAGCATTCTAGCTTCCATGATAATGGAAAGAGAAAACTACACCACCATGACAACACAAGAGATGATTGCAAAAATAATGCATCATGAGGTTCTAGATGATGAGACCAAAGAAAGACTTAGTCAAAAGAGAAACATTGCCCTTGTGGCATCCCATGCAAGTGAAACAAGTCATTGCAACAAAGGATGTTGTAGTCATAAGCAAAATGATAGTGATGAAGAACTTGATGAACAACAAGCTCTCATGGTGAAAAATTATGCAAATTTTTTGATCAAGAAGAAGCAAAAGATGAGGAGTAGTGGTGGAAACAAGCAATATAAGAAGAGATTTTGCTATGAGTGTGGTCTCACCGGTCACTTTGCTGTGGATTGTCCTAACAAAGGCAAGATTTCAAGGTACAACAAGGAAAGTGAAAAAAAGTACAAGAGCAAGAAGAAAGGTGAAGCACATATAGGTGAAGAATGGCAATCCGATGATGATAGTGATGAAGACAATGACAATGAAAAGAAGAGTGTAGCTACAATTGCTATACATGATACGTCATCTCCATCGACATCGTTCTTCACCAACACTTCTTCCTCAACAAAGCTCTTCGCCAACCTCTCCGACGACGATGATGTCACTCCTACTTGTCTTATGGCAAAAGAGGAGAAGGTATCATCCCACACTCCCACTCACTCTAATGATGATGATGATGAGTTTGATGAAAACTATGCTATCAAAATCATTAAAAAATATGAAAAAGAAGCTGCCTCTATAATCTTAAAATTGAAGTACACCATAGATGAGTATGAGACATGATTAGAGTCGCAAAGTGAAATGCTCCTAGTGGAAAGGGAGAAGAACCAAGGGCTAGAGGCATGTCTCACCAAAGAAAAAGTGAAGATTGAGAAGTTAAGTGTAGAATTGTCTTTGGCCAAGGACTCATATGAGCGATTGACTAAGGAACATGCCTCACTTAATGACTCTTTGGCTAGTCTAAAGAATGACTATAGTTTAGCTCAAGAAAGCCTCACAAGCTTGACAAATAAATATCATGAGCTTGAGATAAACTATGACTCTCTTTGGAAGAGCACTTCTACTTCTTCTAAGGACTCCAAAGCCTCAACAAGTAAAGGATGTGAAAAATGTTTTAATGTTAATATAGATGCTTGTGCTACTAACCTTGTTGAGCTAGAGAAGAAAGATAAGGAGATTCTTAGGTTGAAGACCATTGTGGAGATTGGTTGCAAAAACAAGGATAAACAATCAACCACAATCTACAAGGCATCAAGGCATCCACTCATAAAGGATGGCCTCAGTTACAATAGGTATGATGGTAAGGTAAATGGGAGAAAGATGGTAAATGGTGTGCCTTGTGTGAAGTTCAACAAGGGTGTGCCTCTTGTTGATCTCATCAACAAGGTGAACAATTTTGAGGTTTCTCCTATCACTTCCTCCGACAACAAGAACATCAAGAACAAGGAAGTGAAGGCTCCCAAGCAACAAAAGCCTATCTCAAGGAACAACTTTTGTGATTATTTGTGTTGTTGGGATAAGGATGGTAAAATTATTGTAAAGTATGTGGGCGCTCTTAAGAAGAAGCAAATCTTGAGGAGTGTTTGGGTGCCCAAATCTTATGTGTCTAACCCCCTAGGACCCAAGTCAAATTGGGTACCTAAAACAAAGGCTTAATTCTATTTTGTAGGCATACTCCTTTGGTGGACCATGTTGGGTGCTAGATAGTGGATGCACCAATCATATGACCGGAGCGAAGAAAATATTTGACTCCTTCCAACCAAGTGTAAGCATGGGTGAAGGAATCACATTTGGTGACAATATCAAAGGAGAGATCCTTGGTTTGGGTAAAATTGCTATATCAAATGATAATTCTATTTCAAATGTGTTACTTGTGGATTCATTAGGATACAATTTGTTATCCGTTTCACAACTTTGTGAGATGGGCTACAATTGTCTCTTTACGGATAAGAGTGTGGAAGTCTCTAGAAGGGTGGATTCCTCTATTGTCTTTACGGGTCAACTAAAGGGCAAGCTCTATCTAGTTGATTTCACAGCTAATAGAGTGGGGTCCGAGACTTGTTTAGTGGCAAAATCTAGCATGGGTTGGTTATGGCATCGTCGGCTAGCTTATGTTGGGATGAGGAACTTGGCCAACCTTCAAAGAGGACAACATATTCTTGGACTAACAAATGTTTCTTTTGAGAAAGACAGGATTTGCAGTGCATGTCAAGCGGGAAAACAAGTTGGAGCCAAACATCCCGCAAAGAATGTTGTGTCAACTTCAAGACCACTTGAGTTACTACATATGGATTTATTCGGACCCAATGCTTACATAAGCATTGGAGGTAATAAATATGGTTTTATAATTGTTGATGATTATTCTCACTTCACTTGGGTGTTCTTTTTGAAAGATAAGAGTGAAACCTAAGAAATCTTCAAGGAGTTTGAAAGAAGAGCTCAAAATGAGTTTGATGTGAAGATAAAGAGAGTGAGAAGTGATAACGGGACGGAGTTCAAGAACACCAACATTGAGAAGTTTCTTGATGAAGAAGGGATCAAGCATGAGTTTTCGGTTCCCTACACTCCCCAACAAAATGGGGTTGTGGAGAGGAAGAACCGAACGCTCATAGAAACCGCAAGAGCAATGTTGGATGAGTACAAGATTTCAGAGAAGGATTATTGGGCGGAGGCGGTCAACACGGCATGTCATGCAATCAACCGCCTATACCTTCACAAGATTATGAACAAAACCGCCTATGAACTACTCACCGATAAAAAGCCTAAGGTTGATTACTTTAGAGTTTTTGGATGCAATTGTTTCATACTTAGAAAGAAATCCAAAAGCTCTAAGTTCGAACCTAAGGTTGATGAAGGTTTTCTTCTTGGTTATGGTACTAACGAACATGGATATCGTGTTTTCAATAAGACCACCGGTCTTACTGAAATAACGATAGACGTGACTTTTGATGAATCCGACGGCTCTCAAAAGGTGCATGTTAATATGGAAATTGTAGGTAAAGAGGAGCCTTCTCGCAAAGTGATAAAGAAGCTTGCAACCGGTGAAGTAAAACCCATTGAACAAGATGATGATGATGATGCACAAGTGCAAGTCCATCACGAACCATACATGCATCATGGGTCAACTGATGCCCATGGTGATGCTTCCACATCAAGAGATGGTCATGATTCAAGAGAACAAGCAAATCAAAATCCACCACAAGTTGAAGAAAACAACCAAGATGATGATCAAGGGGGAGTTCTTGATGGAGTTTCTTCAACCGGCATTGACTATGATAGTGAAGATGACAGCCCAATTCAAAGAAGAACAACAGAACCTCACCCAAGAGCTCGTCAATCCATTGAACGGAACCATCCCGTTGAAAATGTGATAGGACACATACGCAGTGGAGTGATGACTTGTTTTCGTTTAGCATCTTTTTGTGAGCATTACTCTTTTGTTTCCTCTATGTTACCTCTTAAGGTGCAGGATGCCTTAAAGGATGAGGATTGGGTGATGGCTATGCAAGAAGAGTTGGAAAACTTCACCCGGAATGAAGTCTGGTCCTTGGTGGAAAGGCCCAAGCAAAATGTGATAGGTACCAAGTGGGTCTTTCGCAACAAAGAAGACGAGTATGGCGCGGTCATAAGGAACAAAGCATGGTTGGTTGCACAAGGTTACACCCAAATTGATGGTTTGGATTTTGGGGAAATATATGCACCGGTAGCTAGGCTTGAATCTATTCATATATTACTTGCCTTTGCTGCTCACCATGATTTCAAGTTGTTTCAAATGGACGTGAAAAGTGCATTTCTCAATGGCCCCCTCTCTGAAGTGGTGTTTGTTGAACAACCACCGGGTTTTGAAGATCCACATTATCCCGACCACGTCTACAAGCTTCATAAGGCGCTCTATGGGCTCAAACAAGCCCCTAGAGCTTGGTATGATTGTCTCAAGGAATTCCTTCTCAAACAAGGGTTTGAGATAGGAAAGGCCGACCCTACTTTATTTACTCGCAAAGTTAATGGTGATATTTTTATTTGCCAAATATATGTCGATGACATAATATTTGGTAGTACTAATGAAGAGCTTTGTGAGCAATTTAGTAGGATTATGACCAAGAGGTTCGAGATGTCAATGATGGGAGAGTTGACCTTCTTCCTCGGTTTTCAAATCAAGCAACTCAAGGAAGGAACGTTCATTTGCCAAACCAAGTACACTCATGACATGTTGAAGAAGTTTGGTATGGACAAGGCCAAGCCCATCAACACACCAATGCCAACTACGGGACATCTTGACCTTGACACGGATGGTAAGTCGTGGATCAAAAGGTATATCGCTCCATGATTGGATCATTGCTTTACCTTTGTGCATCTAGGCCCGATATTATGCTTAGTGTGTGCATGTGTGCAAGATTTCAATCTAATCTGAAAGAATGTCATCTCATGGCCGTTAAGAGAATTTTTTGGTATTTGGTGCTCACACCTAATCTTGTCTTATGGTATCCCAAGGGCTCATCTTTCACTCTACTTGGCTATTCCGATTCGGTTTATGCCGGTTGCAAGGTAGAAAGAAAGAGTACATCCGGGACTTGCCAATTTCTTGGTAGGTCTTTGGTGTCTTGGAGTTCTAAGAAGCAAAACTCCATTGCCCTATCCACCGCGGAAGCCGAGTATGTGGTAGCCGGCTCTTGTTGTGCCCAACTACTTTGGATGAAGCAAACCTTGAGAGACTTTGGTTACTACCTGTCCAAGATTCCACTCTTATGTGACAACGAGGGTGCAATTAAGCTAGCCGATAACCCCGTAAACCATTCCCGCACAAAGCAAATAGACATCCGTCATCATTTTCTTAGAGACCACCAAGCCAAAGGAGATATCGTTGTTCAACATGTGAGAACCGACAAACAATTAGCCGATATCTTCACAAAACCTCTAGATGAGTCAAGATTTTGTGCTTTCAGGTGTGAGCTCAATATCGTTGATTCTCGTAACGTGGAATGACATCTTGCATACATTGATTGGCTTAGAATTGGATAAAATGTTTACAAAATCCTAGTGTGCAATTTTCAAAATCTATTTTTAACATCTCAAGATTGACCATAGTTTTGTACTGATTTGATGAAATCTAGTCATGATTGAGAAGGTTCAAGTTCCCTATATGGTTCACCATCTGTTTAAAATTGTTTCCAGCCATTTTTTGACCTAGCGGTAGTACCGCCGTTGCTACCGGTAGTACCGCTAGTTCAAAATCTGGCTTAACTCTACGCGTTTGACTTTTGCCCAGCCTTGCCCACCGGTATTACCGGACCCAACTGGTACTACCGGTCAGCCTGTTTGACAGTGGTACAAAGGGGCGCCCAAACGCTCGCCCCCCGCCCGAACGCTCGCCTGGCGGCGGCGCCGCCCGCCCTGTTCGCCGCCCGGTCTCCCTCCCCTCTGGCCATTCCTCATTCCCTTTGAGGGGGAGCTTCTCCAAGCCTTGGAGATCGTCCTGGCGGTGTTCTTGAGCCCCAGAAGGTCTTGGCAAGCACAGATTCAGCCTCTTCACTTTGAGCACCAAGGTACTAGGGATTCATGCCCGATCTCCCAATGTACTTCATTCTAGGCCGTCTCCTTGCTCATGCTAGTTGCCTATGGTGTATACATGCTATGTAAATGCCTTTTATGCAATTTCCATGGTTGGTGGTGTCGATTCCCCGGTGGGTGCCGTGCGCGGAAGTACTACCGGTCCATGCGACCGGTACTACCGGTTGTGCTCTGTTGGCTCTGTCCATGGTGGTTCGACCCTCCTCCTTCGTTGCGGCATTTACACATGTGTCTAAGACTTCCCCGCCCCTGTTTTGGCCTTTCTCCCTCAGCTCCTCTTCGCCCTCCTCCGGACTTCTTTGCAGATGATGATGATGAGCCATTTTAGCAGCCGCCCTTTCAGCAGCGTCCTCAGCAGCAGTAGGACTTTGAGCCGCCTTCTCAGCACCAACGGTTTTTCCCTCAGCCGGGTTATTATCCTCAGGGCTCCTCTGCAGGATACTCAGGATACACAGGATATGGCTTTGAGTTCATTTTTTATGAGGCTGATCAGATTACCCGCACCTCTACTAGTGTTACTCCGTCGTTCATGCCATCTTCTTCTGTAGATCCTCATGGCAAGAACAGATACATTCACCCTGATGATGATGAGGACTTTGCAGCTTTCTAGTGGTTCTCTACCCATTGCTCTTTCTCATTGCCTACCCTTTTTGGCACTTATTGCCAAAGGAGGAGTGTTAGGCTTACCATATTGTAATAGGGTAGTTATTAATTCGGTTATGTATAACTCTATCTCATGGTGAACTATGTGGTGAACCTTGAACTATGTGTGTGATGGATGCTTGTAGGCTAAACACTTATGCTTATTTGATATATCATGTTGTGATGGCCTATATTTGATACTTTTATGATGATTGTTGTTTTAGAATGGTTATGTCAATTTTAAGTCATATTCTTTCTTGCATAACCATTCACATTCTTTTATTTATCTTTATGTGATATATCTTGTCATAAGCATCACGGAGTATACTTGTCACTCACACTTCTTAGGCACCCCATGGTTTGCAAAATTAGGGGGAGCTTGCTCTAAATGTATGTTATCTTGATTTTACTCAAGATTTGAAATTCAAAATCCTATGCATACATTTAGGGGGAGCTCTTCATAAAATTTGGGATTCAAAAGCTTCAATTCTTTTAATTTATTGTAAGCCTAAGTTGGTTGTCATCAATTACCAAAAAGGGAGAGTTTGTAAGTGCATTCGCCTCCGAAGTGGGTTTTAGATAATTAATGACAATCAAATTAGGGATTAACAATTTTATCTAAGTAAATCTGCAGGTGTTAGTCCATTGAACGATTTGAATGACAATATTTGGTGATACAAGCACCCTAAATTTTATATGGACGGACAACGTTTCTACTCAAGAGTGCCCTCGATTTTTATCTTTACTTGAGTTATAGGAAACGCCGTACTATCAAGAGGGATACAAATTAGGTTGGTAATTCGAGGTCTAAAAGTGCTCAAGTCTATATTTAGAGCGTTTGGAGAGTCACCGTTGCACTCATATCACTTAGAAAAGTCCTTTGCTTCAGCCAGCCTGACCTACCAGAAGTACCAGAAATATTAGAGTTTTAAACCAGAAGTATTTGTGCTATTTTTTTAGAAAGTCGAGATGTGCAAAGTTGAAGAAACTTTGTACCGGTTCCACAACCGGTAGTACCGGTGCTCTCCGGTAGTACCGCATTTTATTAAAATTATACTCTAGAAGTATCGGGCATATTTTCCCAAAGTCGAAGTCTGCGAGTTGGTGTAGTTGTGTACTACCGGTAGTACCACTGGTGGTACCGGTAGTACCGGCTATATATATATTTATTTTTAGCCCAAGTCGCACACGTCTATGGCTGCCCAATTTTGTACTACCGGTAGTACCAGTCTTACTACCGGTACTACCGGTATGACTTCCTCTACATGTTCTGACACACGACAACGGTCACATTTGGTGAGGTACCGGTGGTTCCATCAGTACTATCGGTAGTTGTTCTGGACAGACCATATATATATATACTCCTCTCCTCTCTCTTTTCTTCCTCTCTTGCTCATTCCATTCATTCACCTGACACACACCTGAGAAAGGCTCCTTCCAAGCACAAGCTCACCTGCTCTCTCTCCCCCTTTGCTCCCAAACTTCATCCCCTCAAGAATTCGAGCTAGGGATGTGAGATTAGAGAGTAGGAACTTCGATCTACGACTTGAGCACTTGGATTCCTCGTCTTGCTGACTTGATTTGTGTTTGTTACTCTTGGGTTTGGAACCCTAGCCGGCTAGGTGTTCTTCGTGGCTGCCCGTGTTGCCTCATTTGTGAGGGCGCCTTGAAATGTTTGTATTACCCTTGATTCTTAGTGAATATCTCAAGTTTACCTTTGTGGTTGCTTGAGGGAGAAAACCTTTGTGGTGACCTCAACAACGGGGACGTAGGAACTCCTTTGTGGAGATTGCCAAACCTCGGATTAAATCATGTGTCTTGTTGTGGTGGTAGCATCGACTACCCTTGTTCTTGTGTTCTTCATGTTCTTCATCCCTACCCTCAAAGTTTATAGGTTGGAGGACTCGATCTGTGATTTGGTGCAGTGAAACGCCTCAAGAAGTTCAACACCTTCATCAACAACATCAACAAAGGGGTGGTAACAATTGGATCTGAATTTAGAGCTCATTTTACTCTGATTTCTATTTCGATTTCGTAGTTTCATAGGCTACCGGTAGTACCAGAAGTTTGCATCGGTAGTACCGATTTTTGTACTACTGGTAGTACCGGTGCTACTTCCGGTCCTACTACCGGTAGGTATTTAACTTCCACATTTGAGTTTTTAAGTTTTAGGTTTCCGATAATCTCCTATTCACCCCCTCTAGGCCTATTAGATCCTTTTAGAAAGTCTAGTCTTGCTGCGTATTTGAGTTTGATTCCAGAAGGTGAGGTTATGATTGTTGCTGCTCCTGCGCCAGCGAAGTCCCAAGCACCATCGCAATAGATTATCCATTTTGGTTGCTCCATTCTTTCTTGATTGTACTTTGAGGGTGTCCAATCTACTGTGAAGTCAGCCAACACTTGAGATTTGATTGCTATTTTTTTCTCAAATTTGATGAAGTATTGGGTCAATTCTACAGCCCATTCTCCCAATCTCCTTGAGGACTTGTAGCCTTGTAGCACTTCTTTGAGGGGTTGATTTGTTGGCACTCTTATTTTGTGTGCTTGGAAATAGTATTTTAACTTTCTGGATGCCATAAGTACTGCATATGCAATTTTCTCGATTTCTGAATAGAAAAATTTTGATCCGGACAAAGCTTCGGATGCAAATTATACTAGAACTTGTTTTGTTGAGTGCTCCTTTTCTTCTTCTTATATCAGTACTGCACTAACTGTACTTTCGTTTGCTGACACATATAGTAGCAGATCTGCCGTTGGATCAGGTGTTGCCAAAGTTGTGGGATTGGATAGATGCTTTTTTATTTTTTTGAAAGCTTCTTGCTGTGCTGGACCCCAGCTGAATTTTTCCTTTTTCCCTTTTAGTGATTGAAATATTGAGAGGCTTCGCTCAGCTGATTTGGATATGAATCTATTAAGCGAAGCTAATCTTCCTGTCAGCTTTTGGACGTCCTTGATGTTTCTTAGCACTTGCATGTTTAGTATTGCCTTTACCTTCTCTGGATTCGGGTCGATTCTTTTTGCGGATACGATGCACCCCAAGATTTTGCCTGTTTGAACTCCAAATGTGCATTTTTTTGGGTTCAACTTTAAGTTTGCTTTTCTGAGGTTTGAGAAGGTTTCTTGTAAGTCTTCGACATGTCTTTTCTTTTCTTGCTCTTGACTACCAAGTCGTCAACATACGTGAGCAAATTTCTTGGTATTTGATCTTTGAGAACTATGGATGTCATTCTAATGAAAGTTGTTCCTGCGTTGTGAAGCCCCTCGGCCATTCTTTGAAAACAGTAAGTTTTGAATGGTGTAATGAAACTTGTGTACTCTTCATCTTCTTTTTTCATCCAAATCTGATGGTAGCCTGAATAGCAGTCGAGGAAACTAAGCATTTCACTTCCTGCTACCTGATCTACCAAAGTGTCTACTCTTGGTAGTGGAAAGTTATCTTTTGGGCACGCTTTGTTGAGATCTGTGAAGTCTATGCACATTCTCCACTTTTTGTTTTTCTTCTGCACCATGACTATGTTTGCAAGCCAAGTTGTGAATTGGACTTCTCTTATGACTTTTGCATCTAACAGTCTTCGGACTTCGGCTTTTGCAGCTTGTGTTCTGTCTTCCGATAACTTTCTGAGTTTTTGCTTTTTGGCATGAAGTTTGGGTCGATGTTTAACTTGTGTTCTATAACATCCCTACTTACTCCTCCTAAGTCTTGTGTAGACCAGGAGAAGATATCCTTGTTACTTCGCAGAACTTGTATTATCTTTTCTTCTTCCTCTTTCGATAGATTTGTGCCAATGATAACTTGTCTTTCTGGCACCATTGGGTCGATTGGTACTTTCTTTGTGTCTTCGCAAGGCTTCGCTTTTTCTCGTGTCTTTGCATTTTTAGTTTTAAGCTCATCATCTTCATCTTCTTATATCATGTGGATGTTTTTGAAAGCTGGGCTTGCATCTCTTTCTATATTTCTTGCCTCTGTTTGATCACCGAAGACGGTTATAATGCCATTGACTGCTGGCATCTTCATGCATAAGTATGGTGTAACACCTTTGGTGTTATATTAACTAAAACATGCCATGTCATCATATGCACCGCAAAGCATTCATGATTAAGTCAATCTTGATGTGCATTAACTAAAACAAGTTTATATTTCATAGGTTGATTGTGTTTCTGGAATATCTTGTCACATGAAATAATAAAACTCTATTTAGAATGTCATCGCAAATGCTTAGTTTATACTCTATGTACTTGAAGTGTAAACTGTGTTTACACTAGTGTCAAGCATAGTGTATAAGTCTAAGTCCAACCCTAAAAATGATTTCCATATTTGAAGTTGAATTTGGGTTCCAAAACTCACTTCCAAGTCTGGCAATTCAAATTTAAATTCAAATTGGAAATGCTATAAAAGGTTTTTCAAAAGTCAATTTGGTCAACCAAGGGTGTCATTGGGTCAATGACCTAAAAATGTCCTTGAATGATGTTTGTGATCATTAATGACCAACCAATTAAGTTAGAAACCAAATCGAGTTTAAATTCTATTTCAAAAACCCTTTATTTCAAAACCTAGTTTTACCCCCTTTTCTCTAATTCAAAATCTATAAGGAATTTGGGGATACTCTAAAAAGACAGTTTTTAGATCTTAACAAGAGCTACAAAGTTGGTATATAAAGTTTTTTAAGTTTCCAAAAGGAATTTCAAATTAATTTGAAAATACAGTTTTCCAGCATTTATCCCCTTTTGATTTTAAAACCATAATTCAAAAATTATGCAAAATTTTGGAAAATTTTGTATATGAAAAAGGTTTGGTTTGGAGAGTTAAACATTTCATAGTTTTGGAGATTTTCAAGTTTTATTGAAAAATCAAAAGTAATTTCAAATGTTTGTATCTAGGGTTTTATTCCCTTTTCAAATTTGAATTCAAACTTCAAAATCCAGACAGAATTTGAGGATGCCAGTTAAGGGAAAAGTGTAGCTCTTGAAAAGTTATGCAAATGATATTTTTGGAGATTTTCAAGTTCTTATATAAATTTTGGAGTAATTTGTATTTTTAAACGGATGGCAATTCTATAATTATCTCGAACAGTACCGAAACCTATCGTCGGCCGCCATCGCCGGCTTCTCATCGCGCGCCGCCGACCACCGCCGCACCCGCTCGACCGCCAACGCACTCATGGATGCGAGAAACTTCATCTTCGTCGTGTCGCCAGCTCAGACATCGCCTCCGCCCTATAAATACCATCGCCGTGGCCGACTTCTTCTCCTTCCTTTCTCCGCCGCCGTCGCCGACGACCTCGCTCCGCCGCTCAAATTCACCGCCGACGCTTCACCTCTGTCCGATTGCTCTTGCCAATAGCTCCGTCACTTCTTCACGGTCATTTTGAGCCAGTTCGTGTTTGCTTTCCTCGCCCGAGCTGCCCGCGCGTCGTCGTCTTCTCCACGGCCGGTCGCCGAGCCACCGCGGGTGTTTTCGCCGTCGACCGCCGCACAGGGTGAATATATTTTACCTTTAACCCTGCTACTGTGTTCTCCGTGTCATCTTGCACCTCATGCGCACCTTGGCTGGCTTAATGGTCCACAGGAACGCCGGTGACGCCAACCTTGCCATCGGAGCGTCGCCGCCGCCATCAGCGCCGCCGACCGCAGCTCAACCCAGCCGCTCCGAGCCTCCATTAACGTGCGCACCAGCGCTGTGGTGAGCTCCTGCATCTGTCTGTGTCATCAATTTCAGCTTTGCTGCATCATAGCCGCCGGTCACCGTGGCTCGCCGCGGGCACAGCCATGCCGCTCCGCCGCGCGCGTTGCCGTTTTGGCCAGGGACCGGGAGCGACCTCATTTAGTTGCCAAACACGCTCGCCTGAGTGCCCTGCATATGCTCATGACCTTGCCGTTGCCGGAAACCGCTCCGGTGAGCTCCGTCGCCGCGCCCTAGCTCCGCCGCGCCGCCATGGCCGCCGGCGTAGCCGCCGCCGCCGCTCCGCAACGCCGTTAGCTACCTTGTTCGACTCCCCGTGCCAAGCTGAGTCCAGTGGACCAAGTCCGGTCGCCGGAGACCTCACCGACAGCGAGTAATCGCCGGTCAACCATCGGCGGATCGTCGGTCAGCGCGGGAATACTGTGCTGATTTTCTTTTTCCATTTTTAGAAAATGATTTAAATGCTATTTTCTTTGAAAAATCATAGTAATTCATATATAACTCCAAAAATTCTAAAAATTTTTGTGAGTGTTCTTTATGATGTCATCTCCCTAGAAAAAATATGAAATGTCAAATTTGAGTACATTTTGCATATGTTAAAATTAGTCCTTTTAATTGAAAAATGGACCTTCAATGATTTTTAATAAATAAAATAATTGGCTTTTAATTCTGAAATTTGTTTTTCCATCTAATTAGGCTAAGAGCTTTCTAAAATAAAATTTTGGGCTTAATTTGATAACTTTAATTTTTATACCTTTATTTAATGCTTTTAAATAATTAATTAATCCCTTTAGTTAAGCTTAATCATTATAGGATTTGTTTGACTTTGGGATTGATGGATGACCTTGGGTCATTAACCCTAATAACCTTCGGCACTTTAATTAATTGATTTCGCTTACCTTAATCATGTCATTAGGGCTTAATCAACGTTATTTTATGTGTTTAATTAATCCCTTAAATGGCGTAGTTAACCCTAATGAGTTTTATAAATGAAGTTTTGTTGGCTTGCAACTTTATCGTGAAGAAAAGTTGTACTCGATCCCTTAATCTGATCATGCATCCATCGAGCATCATGTTTACTATTTCATCATGTTAAAATATATTAATTATCGAATAGCTTCCGTTAACGGAAAGTTAACGTTGTCACCCAGATCCGAAGGAAGAGCAGATTCAAGAATCGGGAATTGATCCAGAGTTTGAAACCGTCTACCCCGAACACCAAGGCAAGCCCCGGATGCATTCAAACCCTATTCTATTTATAAAAGTTTTACCGCTTCAGCTATGATATGTTGCATTAAGTAATAGGAGTTGAGTGAAAACCCACCAATTGCATTACCTATCTTATTTCCTTATTCCTTGTTACCTGCTTGGGCAGATAAGTAGTAATGCTTAGCCCTGGTTATTTATTTAATTGTTCAAAGGCAAAAGAATGAAAAAGATGAGACTGGTTTTCTTGTTGAAATCTTGATATTAGTAATAAATCGAGTCCGGATGGCTAACTTGCACTGGGAATGGAGTCCCTTTATAGTGTTTTCGTCTGTTGATGCCCTAGGTCCCGTCCGTTGGTGAACTGGTGATATCAAGAATTTAGAAATCCACATGCATGAAGTGGTATACGGATGGTTGGAGCCGTGTATGTCATGGAGTGACCTAGCGTGGGGCCAGAGATCCCATCTGTGTCATAGTGTGTTTTACTATGGGGTTTATGTTCCCACGTATCTCGGTACGCTGGGCCGCAGAGCTCACGGGTGCCTTGTGGTGATATACGGCTGCGGTTGTTATCCCGGTATATCGGTTCATCTGGGGTGCATCAGAGTTAAAGTCTCCGGTATTCCAGTGACCTAGGTCCCAGCTGGGTATGAAAATAGATTCGAATCACCGTTGCTTCTCGGAGAAGAAGACTCGATCTGTGTTCATCATCATAGTAACAACTTAAACAAAGATTAAGGCTTAATGAAGTTGGTTGGTAATTAGAGCTAGTCCAAGCAACCTTTTCTTTCTTTCAAGCTTTTCTGCAAAATTTCTTATCTCCTACAGACCTTACCTTGTCCCTCTAGCCTGCATTTCTTGAGTCTCCACCCCTCTTTTTCGTCGGGTCAGTCTTGTTGAGTACTTTTGTACTCAGAGTTTGTTGAACCCTTGTTGCAGGTGAGCCTCATAGGCAGGAGTGCTTTGCACCCTGCTGCATGACAGTCATTGAGGAAATCGATGACGAGTAAAGATGTTTAGCTCTTGGGCAGAGCTTTTCGTTTGGGTATTGTAATAAGGTTATATACTGCTACTCCACTACTATTATGGTTTGTACAACCTAAACTTATGTTTGTAAATATTGGAAACTCAGAGGTTTGTAAACTTATGTTATTGTAAGTCTTTCGCTGTTTCACTCCGTGGTATTTTATTTATATCAAACTATTGTAGTACTGCAATGTCTCTCTATAACGATTGATCCTGCTCGGAGAATCATGGATGATTCGGGATTTACCCGACAGACTTTTTAAATCGTATGGAACACAGTCATGGTTATTTGGAGTCTGATTAGACAATAATCATGCGTGTGGGCCATATGATTTAGAAGGTTCTGCCACATATGGGTAGCTTACTATGGCTTCGAAAGCATTTAAACTTCCCCTTCCAAAGATTGCGTTGTACTGGCTGTGCATTTCGACAACATCTAATGCTATTTGCTCTGTTCTCGCATTATTCACTATTCCGAATGAGACTGGCAAGACAATTCTGACGACAGAGTTTATTTTTTTTCCGCCGAAGCCAACTAATTTATGCTCGGCTCTTCCCAAAGTTTTTCTGTCAATTTGCATTGCATCTAAAGTTCTTGTGAATATGATATCTGCTGAGCTGCCACCATCTATCAGAATCTTTGTTACTGCCCAACCTTCAATGTTTGCTTCTATGACCATTGCGTCCATATGAGGGTAATCTTTGAGTTTGAGATCTTGTTCTGAGAATGTGATTGTCATGTGGGACCATCTTGTTTTCTTGAATGGACCTTCGACTGCTATGGAGTTTACTCTTCTGAAATAATTTCTTCTTTCATTTCTTGAATCATGCTCCATGCTATTTTCTTCGAAGATTGTCATAATTCTGCCTTTGCTTGGGATGACTGCACTCCCGTTGCTTGTTGACGCTTCAGGCATGTTGTTGTTGTATTGAATTTGGTGGTTGTTGTTTGCTACTGAGCTTTCAGGGTGGAAACTTTGCTGCTGACTTGGGCCCCATTGATTTTGCGAGCACGCTGCTAGCGGTTGGCAATTATAGATTGGCGGAGGTGGTGGCAACATGTGATGAGGGTAAGTTATTGGCAAGTAACTTGTTCTTTGGGGAGCTAGATGATTGACAACCTTTAGCTGCGAAGTTGCTCTATTTTCTTCTTGTACTTCTTCAATGCTTTTCTTTACTCTTGGGCATATCTTCGATGTGTGGCCAGCCCCTTTGCCATGTATGATGCAGTATATTTCTTCGGGCCTCAAAATTTTCCTTTCAAAGTTTCTGCTTTGGTTGTTATAATTTGCCCTTTACTAGAAGTTTTCCTTGTAACTTCTGTTGTTTTGAAAATTTCTTTGATTGTTTGATCTTGGACCTTGATTGGCAGCTTCGCTCATGTTGTTGATGTGATTTATCCTCTGAAATGGTCTTCGCTCAGCATTTATTCTTGGGTGTTGGGAACTGTTGTTTGATCTTGATATGTTTCTTTCTCTGTTCTCTTCTTCTATTCTTTTTCTGTAGTCTTCGCCGGACTCATAGTATTTTCTCATTTCTTCATATAACTTTTTCACTATGGTTGGTCTCTTCTTTTTAAAGTGTGATGAAAGTTGGCCTGCTCGCAGTCCTTTGATTGCTGCTATGATGACAACTTCGTCTGGTATGTTTGGTATTTGAGCTTTTATTTGTATAAATCTTTCATAATATTGGCTCAGAGGTTCTTTTGGTTGCTGCTTGATATTGAAAAGATCGTCGCTGGTGAGTTCGACTCTTTGTAAGCCTTGGAAGTCTAGGAGCAAGGTTGTGCGAAGTTGATCCCAGGATTTGATTGACCTTGGTTTTAGCGAAGAGTACCAATGCTGCGCTGGTCCTCTTACTGCCATGATGAGCGACTTCGCTAGGGTGTTCGCATCTCCCCCGCTTGATGCTACTGCTGCTTCGAAGCTCATAAGAAATTATCTTGGGTCGGACATGCCATTGTAGGTTGGGATGATATTGAATTTGAAACCTACTGGCCACTTCGCTAGCTGAATGTCAATTGATAAAGGCGACTCTGTATCAATTGTTGCTATTTGACTTTGGTTTTCTTTGCTGTTGGTGTTTTTGCTTGCTGAGTTTAGATCTTGAATCATGACTTCGCTTTCGTTTTCTATTTCATTATTGATCTTTCTTAGTGCAGCCTCGGCTTCTGCGATTTTTTGCCTTAAAGACTTTTCTCTTGTCTTCGCTCTTGTTTCCTCCAGCTGTTTTTTCTTGACGATGAGTTGTTCTTCGAGTTCTTTGAGTCTTCTTTCTTCGTTCTGAGTTTCTTCATCTTCTTGTAAGTGTCTATTTTCTGTTTCTGTCTCATCTTCCAAAAGTGGGTTTTTGTCTTGGTTTGAATTGTCTCCAGCCGAAGTTGCTTTTTTGCTGAGTCTTGCCATTTTGCGTCCGTGTGGTGGTCATGGGTGTCTTCGATCACACAAATAGACGACGCCAGATGTTGGGTAAAGAGATCACACACATCTCAGATGAAAATAATGTGCGGGTTACAATTATATTTCATTCTGAATCCAATCTTTACAGCTCGAGGGGGTATTTATAGGGGCCCCTCGACTCCGCGATTACATGAAAATTACAAAACTTTATTGCAAACATCTCTTGCAATCAGCTAGGAAGTCTATTGACGAAGCTGTGGAACATACTCCGCCTTTCCTTCACGCCCTTTCCAAACAACTTCAGTCTTCATGTGATTTTCTCGCTCTGGCGAAAGGTTATAATCGCTTCTCCGAGCGAAGTTAAAATGTTGACTTCGCTAGGTGTCGTGCGAAGTCAAATCCGAAGTATTGACTTCGTTGATCGTTGAGCGAAGCCAAGTTCCAGGCGAAGCCGCTTGCCAACCCATAACCTGAAGAGATGAAAATCAAGAAGCGAAGCCCGAAGAGAATCAAGCGAAGTCATTATGTCGCCTTCGCTACGTTTATCTCATGATACTTGATCCGACACCTGTATTGTACTCCAAAGTTTGGACCAAGGGTTTTCATGTCAAAGTTGTTCCCCAACAATAAGTTAATATATTTACTCAATCACCACAAATAATACAATTTAAAGTGTCTGTGGACATGTGTATAAATAACTACTACCATTGATGGTGTTTGTCAAGTCTGCAAATGGTGTACGACCTTCATTGTTTTGCAAAGATTTCATTATGACAAAACTGAACACAAAAGCACGTTAATACTCCATCCATCTAGAAAAATGAAGTTTGACACACATGCTAATACTATTTACTACCTGAATAGGCTCCCCCTCCTATCGTTTTCATTGATGTGGCTGCGAACGATGCCAAGCTCGAGCGGCGCGAGGTTGGATCCCACCTGCGCATAGACCGTCACCCAACCATGAAGACTGATATGCTGAAATAATAATGCCACCAAGGTGGGGAGGGATATGAAAAATCAGAGCAAACCACACAGAACCTCAGTATGTGTTGTTCAGCCACCCATTCCATACCTTGTTTAACAATTCAGGTACTGGAGAACATATACACCATTGCCCCTCGTGCAAATCTTATACCATCATATGGTGCCTGAAAGTGACTGAAGAAACTGGTAGGCTGCAAACGGGAACATGTGTATGTGAATACATATGTGGGGGGAAATCAGAAACAATGGATTGAGCTGAAGACCAATGAGTAATTCTTCTCAAGTTAAGTAATTACTAAATATACAAAATATAATTGCATGCCCATGCCTTGACTGAGTTGTTTGCGGAAGCAATACCTTCAGCAAACTGGCCATGATTAAAATCAAATAAATATAGTATCACTAAAATTGGATATCGACAAGCTAGTATAAAGTAGAAGGATTTTAGTTTATTGTTCCCAGACTCTATGGGCCGTATATCATGTGGCTTCATTCTTCTTATGGCATTGCCCACCAAGTCTTTCTGCTTAGGAGTCTTGAAAACTAAAACTTCTGCAAACTAAGATGCCCCATGCCTCATAAGTTTGCAATCAAGGACACCTTATTACCTGTATCTATATTCGTTAACTGATTCCGTGTTGCAGTTCTGCACAGTGGCTGAGACTTAAGGCTTTTGCTAAATCAAAGTGTTGAAATCAAAGCAAATTAATTTCAATAATCACCTCCCACAACCTGAACAAATAGGGAACATAAATTCATTTTTAAGCTATATTTTTTTCGTTTAAAATTGAAGTCGACATCCTTTTTATTGGCTGGCCTAAATACAGTTTTGAATTGTTTCAGTCAAAATGGCAGCTCAGTATCTATCAAAATAGTTCATGAGCCAAGAAAAATCCACCCGGTACAGAATGCTAAGATTGATTATGTAAACCTTAGATATGCTTCCGGACAGAACTGAACAAAAATACGGCACAAATTAAAGGTCAAGAGGCTTTTTATTTTTTCAGAAAATGCTATTTTCTTTTTACTTCACAAAATAAAAAGTGACAGGAAATTGTGTCCCATGCCAAGAGATTTAGCATAGTTGCCTCTCAAAAACAGGAGATATGTGTTACTTCAATATAATATTCAGAACTTGGTCCTTTTCCAAACCATGTCGTGATGGTATTGCTTTAGGCATAACAATATAATCTGATCACAAATACACTAAGAACGTGTGAGGCATAAGCAGTTGAGTTGCCACTGACTTCACTGAAACAGTGTAAGAAGGAACTGATCCAATCCAAATTATTGCATCCTTCTTGCATATATATACTGATCCTTGGACCTCAATTTTGTATTTCATATGCTTACCCATGAAACAATTGTTCATAAGTAATTGTTCAGTGTAAAAGGTGAAACAATCATCTCCTTCCGATGATCTGGTTATAACGCAAATGCCCCAGGAAATAAAAAATTTGCAAGGAGGAATGAACAATCTCAATAGCAACCATCATCTTTGATGGCTAATATTTTAACTTGCTTTCCTGGTTTTTGGCCAAAAAGAAAATTGAAGACAAACTAATGTGCAACATTTTAATTTTTAGGAAAACATTAATCACACGGAAGAAACGCAAACCATTAACCACATAGTTCATGAAAGTAATTTTGAAATTCTAAAGAAATAACTTACATATAAATCACCTGCACTGTAAGAGGTGGCCGGATCTTTCTGAAGATGCTTCAACTCCTAAAGGATCCTCTTCGATGCCATGGATTAAACCTTCGAGTACAAAAACTTGCAAATACAATAAGGCCTTCGCATATAGAATTGATTCAATAAGGCCTTCACATATAGAATTTGCATGGTGGCTGAACGATGCAGGCTGGATATGGGGCCGACGCAGTGGAGTTGTCACGTCCGCACAGCGTGTAGGCGGCGACACCGGTCGGAAAGCGCCGTGGCGTCCGGCGGCTGCTCGAGGGTGCGTGCGGCGGCGACGCTGGAGCCGGTGGCGTAGGTTTCGGCAGGTGAGGTCGCGGGCGCGCGATGGCGAGGACCGCCGGCGAAGGCGAGGACGGCGCAAGACCGTGGCGGGTGAGGCTGACGGGGAGATGGATGAGGACGATGGCGGCCACGCGATGTCGAGGACAGCAGAATCGAGTGAGCGGGCGACGACGAGCGAGCCGGGTAAGGGGACTGCGGGGAGCGTTTCCTTTGACTGGATCTTTTTTTTTTAACATCCTTTGATTGGATCTTGATTGGTGGAGTGGACGTGGGAGCCTTTCGTTTTTTTTTTTTTCCAAAATCCTTGCCGTGATTGACTTCTTTGGACTATCATGACGAAAAGGGGTCCCGGACAAATCGCACGGCACGGGCGATCCAAAGGAATCTAGAGGGCATGGATCGCATGAGCTAAGAGTCATGGTCTCATGTGAGAAAGTCGTAAAAAAATTATCCACACTTTTTATTTGCGGGGAGATGGTTCCGCGGAGTTGAGAAGAGAGAGTGTGGAGCGGGGCGGGGCGGGGTCGTGCGGCGTTTGCGGCGGTTCTGCCGAGACAGAGCGGCGAAACGAATCGCCTAGGTGGGCACGAGCGGAGCAATTAGGAGACGAACAAGCCGATTAATTAGCGGAGACAATATCATTCGGAACCGATGTAAATATAAATCTTATATACTAGGTTTGTGCTTGTACGTTGCTATAGGTTTTTAAATTCACTCTATCCTATATATTTTCTAGCTAATACAACATAGGGCTTAAAATCACACAATCCTACATATTTTCCAGCTAATAATACATATATGAAAGAGATGTCTTATGTGCACCATAATTTCGATTGGAGTACAACCGTAGCTAACGTAAACACTTTGTATGGTCAACGTCTTGCAAGAACAGCTTGTAGTACACTCTACTAAGCACTTCCTTTTAAAAGCCAATGATTGTCCACCATTAATACCTAAATTGTTTAGATTGTAGTGCACATATGACCTTTGTGAATTGCAAACTTTTCGGATCCAACTTCAAAACAATACAATATATGATGCAATTTAAGATGCACTGCCATAAACATACATGGTCAACTCTGTCCAATTTGTGAGGTAGGATCTTAGCCTGGGCATGATCAATCTCTACAACTAAATCTACTAAATCTGGAGATGTGCCAATGGGTAGAAGCACCAGCGAAATCCATAACACTACCTGCCCAAGCCATATTGCAAACAAGCAATTCATTGGTCTTTTTGCTGCTGGCAGCTGTGGAAAGAGAAGGAACGCTCTGGTTTTCAGGAATGAAGTCCTGGATCTCCGTCAGGTGCTACCTTGCTAAGGCTACTATTTCTACAACAAGCCTTTCAAGGGCCAAAATAACAAAATCAAGTGGGGAAAATCCCCCATTGACCGTTAAAAAAACAAATCCAATAAAAACAATTGACTTATTCAAAATAAAAATGGTCTGGTAAATTTAATAGGAACCCATTCAAGGGCAATATTGTTTCTTGAAATGTAGCAATTACATTTGGAACATGCTAATTCAGTCAGCCTCTCTCTCTTCTTATTTCTATCACATTTTTATTTGCACCATGCAACCAGCAAAGGACAGACATTACATACATGCAAATTTGAGAGGGCGCCACTGGGACTTTCTTTAAATGGGTTCTAAAGCCAATGAAATTGAACCATCCTACAAGGAAGAAACAATTGATGAGACAAGCACATGTGAGGGCTTCAAAAATAGATTATTTCCTTTCAAAGCTCAAGGCCCCCTTAAAACCCTCTGAATCCCTACAGAAAAACAGAAGTACAACTTTATATGGATGGAAAGCTTAGCCTTGTATGAGTCACCAAATTTTCACGGCTATTAGGACATTAGTTTAGAGGACTGTAGCGGTATCGAAACCTTGTTAATGTGCTGATACTGTAGCAAATTAACAATGGAATGTGTGAGTATGTGACTGTGCTTAGACAACGACTGGGATAGTTTAGAAGAAGCATATATAAAACTGAAAACAGTAAATTTTCCTTAACTGGAAACTATACAGCATGCCTAGGATATGAGTTATGTCTACTATTGTGGAACAACAGGATTTAGTGTCTGGAAAGGCTTTTTAGACAAAACAGCAAAGCATGTCTCTAAATCTTGAGCAAAAGTTTGTTTGAATCCATCAAAGAAACCAGGATCATGTCTCTAAATCCAACTCCTTAATATTAAACCCATGATATTAAGAACAGAGTGATATATCAAGTGACTCAAACTAATTGCATATAACAGTAGTTTACCAGACTAATTTGTTTGAGAGGCATGCGCTGGTTTTTGTGGCATTTTTAACTATGGCTCACCAGAGAGAAATCAGATAATCATCCGACACTGATTGGTTGTGATCTTGGTTTTTTTTTTCCTGTTCCCACGCTGACAATACTCATTATTTCAGTAATACCTTGTGCCCACTAAATTCCATCCCTTTCACTCCAAAATTATAGAAAGTACAGAAAGTACCAACAGTTCTCAAGGTACTGCACATGTGCTGCTATAAACATTTGTTTGCTGAGAAAAATGGCCATGGTCACCAACATACTGAAGGGGAAAATAGCATAGAAAAAAAAAACTAAAGATTTCAGCATGTACCTCACTACCACATGGAGATGTACGATTATCTGTACTCTGGTCCCAATATGTGCAACTATTTTATCAACAAAGGCGGTTGCCAACAATCTTACTGTCAAGAAACAATTAGTATTCACTAAATCAAGAAGTGTCCTCTCATCTCATTTTCACAGGTGCGGATCTAGTAAATTGGGTGTGCACATTTATACGACTGATAATACCCGTAACTGAAAGGGATCAAAGTTATTGGCACGATATGAAATCAAAGTGGAAGTAAGGAGGGGATTTTTGGCGTGGTGGAAAGTAGTCGAGTTTTTTTCACCTGGGGAATGACGAAGTAAATCAGAGCAGTCATCAAAGAAAGAAAAATGAACAAACAAAATGCACCTTCTCGTTGGAAAGGAGGGTGAGCGCACAGACCGCCATGCTACCTGAACGTCGTGCATTAGATGTAGTCCTAGTATCTATAAAACTTTATATGTGCTTAGACGCATCTACACAAACCACATTTTAAGTCAATAAGTACTTTTCAAGTTTGGGGAAACAATGAAATCATTTAATAGTACATATTCAACACTTTGTGGGAGCGGGCACCATATATTAGTGTTATATTCCTCTGCAGTAATGAACTCTATAAAACTGCCCAATATAAAAGTCTAAACGACCATATGGATTTTGTATTAAAAAACCCAAGCAAATAAGCACTCTTGTGCATCTGAGTATCAGCTGCAATTCTAGACAACTGTACCATAAAATTTTCAAGGCATGTTTGGGACACATGAATTAAAAATCTTTGAATTGGCAAAAGCATTGTTTCTGTTTATCAGTCTATGTGATCTACCACGAGTCTGCATACCATCCTTGCAGGCATGATGATACCTATTGGATTGGACTGAATGCAGGTTTACCGATATTGTCAAAACTAAAACATTTTTTGAGAAACTCCCAACAGGATCTGTGAAAAGGAAGTACGGCTGCAAACTAACAGGAACATAGCAAACATTTCAATTTAACACACTTGTGGGCAGGCCTGTTGGGCTAGTGAACAGAGCCATGCCACTAACATTCTTATTTCTTACTACTAACAAGCAAGGAGGACGATGAGGAGGCGGGGTTTTAATGTCAGCTGGTGTGATCTGTGAAGGGAGTAGGAGCACCATTTTGCTAGAAACAATGCATGCATTCACCCCATAGGCATTCCATCGAACACCTTGACTGCAGTATGAAAACTCCCGTAGCATACATAACTAGGGGCGACACAAGTATACCGAATATTTTGTGCAACAAATTCAAAGTCTGTAGGCTTAATACACGTATATGACTTGTAATTGTATCAGAT
Source organism: Bothriochloa decipiens (assembly GCA_023333625.1). Taxonomy (NCBI): domain Eukaryota; kingdom Viridiplantae; phylum Streptophyta; class Magnoliopsida; order Poales; family Poaceae; genus Bothriochloa; species Bothriochloa decipiens. Next base: position 5,641,760 of record CM041638.1, read on the forward strand.
CAGATCCCAGTCCATTTAGCTTTGAGTTTGGATCCTCTGTTTCGCACCAGCAGGGAACGGAAGATAACGGGTGGTCGTACCTGGTGGGTGGGCGTCGCCGGCGAAGGTCCCGGAGGTCAATCTTCCAGATCAACACCCGACGGGCGAAAGAGAGAGAAGCCGAGGACGACGATGCAAGACAGGGCGATGTCGAGGCTGCGTACCTTGGATCCGCTCGGTGTTCTGCTCGTGACGACAACGGTGATGTCGGAGCAGGCAAGGAGCAAGGTGGTCTACTTGTTCCCGATGCTCGTGTGCTCCTGCTGCTGCAGTTGCTCGAACACGTCGGCGTCGGGGGAGGCTGGTCCTCCTGCCGCCGCAGTCTCCTCGTCCAGCGCGGTGCTGCACCACGGCAGGCGGCGAGGGCAAGGGCGAGCTGCAGGCGCAGGCGACGCGCGCGGACGGCCGGTTCCACGTAGGGAGAGGGCGAGGGCGAGCTGCAGAGCTGGACAGCGTGGGCGGACGACGGTTCCATGGTGAAGCGTGCGTGGTGGGGCGGCGGTGTAACGTCCTAGATGGTAATAAGTATTTAAATTATTAATCATGTGTATTATTAAGCATAATCATTGAGTATTATAGTATAAATATATTCATGTTTCATTAATATCTTCTATGTGGTATTTTGTTTAATACATGAAATGATGATGCTTAGATTTTTTAATAATTTTCTTATCATTTTATATGAATTTGCTTGCTTTTAAAATCAAATAGTTAAAATAAATTTTATTGTTTTAAGTAATTCTTTTATTGAATGAATTGTTTGGGCAATTTTGAGTCTTTGATTCATCGCCCAAGTTTGAATTTAATTTTAAAATCATTCAAATTCAAAATATCTCTTTTATCCCCTTTTCTATAATTTAAAATCTATAAGGAATTTGAAGATGCTCTAAAAAGATGGTTTGTAGATCTTGACAATAGCTACAAAGTTGGTATTCAAAGTTTTTCAAATTTTAATGCAATTTTGAAAGTAATTTTAAAAATACAAAAATAAGGGTTTTATCCCCTTTTGATTTTGAATTCATATTTTAAAATCTAGGTAGAATTTAAAAATATTTGTTAAATAAAAAGTGTAGCTCTTGAAAAGTTATGCAAACTTTTATTTTGAAGATTTTCAAGTTGTTATATAATTTTTAGAGTAATTTTAAAAATACCAAAGTGACATCAGCTGCTACAGTACTTCGATGACGTCATCACCCTCCATCTCCCTCACTGGTCACCGGCGCCGCCGTGGCTCCCTTGCCCATGCCGGCTTGCCGCGGCCGCCAGCTCGAGCCTCGTGCTCGAAGCTTCACCTCTTGCGTGTCGGCCGTCCAAGCGTCGTCCCCGAGCTATATATACATGAGACGGCCCCGTTTTTCTTCTTCCTCCTCCGATTTCTTCCACCGCCGCCAGCTCCGCCGCTCGCCGCTGCCGTCGTCGAGCCACCGCAAGCCTTCCCGCCTTGCCAGTAGCTCCGTATCGCCCTTGCACTTCGTGTGAACCTGGTTGCGTCCGCCCGCATCGCTTGTGCCGTCCGGTAGCCGCCATCTTTCTTCTGGTCCGGCAATTGCGCCGTCGTGGTCGGCTTCATCGTTGCTAGGGTGCTCCAATGAGCCATTTGCTCGTTTTTCTTCATAATCGTATCCGCCTGGTCGTCTTGTCTGTGATCGGCCTTTTCATTTCAGCTGAGGAGCACCGGACGCGCCGGAACATTGACGTTGCCGCCAGAGCAGGCTACCGCAACCGCCATCATCGACAAGCCCCGACCTCCGCTCCACCTCCGATCCATCTAGGGTGCGCACCAGACTCGCGGTGAGCTCCTAGACACGCTCGTGCTCTCTGCTTAACCTCTACCGCGCCGTAGGCCGCACGCCACCGCGTACAGACAGCCGCAACCGCCTCGCCGCCAACGAGCACCCTAACGTGCTCATTTTTCTTATCCAGTAGCCCCAAAAGTTTCGCTTTTTCGTAGTGATCGCATAGGAACAAACCGTGTCAAAAATGGTCCAGCCGTTGGAGAGAAAATGCGAGTCAAAGTTTCACCCTCGCGGTCAACAACCAGAGGTTGAAGACGACGCTGTTCATGCGATTTATTTATTTTGGAAAAAATTCAGAAAATGCCATTTTTTTCATAAATCATAGTAATTCATGTATAGCTCCAAAAATTCTAAAAATTTTTGCGTATTCTCTTTATGATGTCCTCTACCTAGAAAAAATATAAAATGCCAATTTTGAATAATTTTTTATAGGTTAAAATTAGCTCTTTTAATTGAAAAATGCATGTTTTATGATTTTTAATAAATAAAATATTGAGCTTTTAATTCTGAAATTTATTTTTCTATGTATTGAGACCATGATCTTTCTAAAATAAAATTTTGAGCTTAATTAGATAAATTTAATTTTGTGCTTAATTTTGCTTAATTAATTTATTAATTAACACTTTTAATCATGCTTAATCATTATAGGATTGTTTGACTTTGGTATTGATTGATGACCTTGGATCATTAACTTTAATGGCCTTTGGCACTTTAATTAATTATTTGAGCTTATCCTAATCATATTATTAGGGCTTATCAATGTTATTTTATGTGCTTAATGAACTCTATTAATGAAGTAGTTAACCCTAATGAACTTAGTAAGTAAGTTTTGTTGGCTTGCAACTTTATCATAAAGAAAAGTTATACTCATGTTCTTAAATTGGTTATGCATCCATCAAGCATCATGTTTATTATTCTATCATATTGAAGCATATCATTTTATCGTGTAGTCCCCGTGAACGAGGAGAGTTTCGATCCGGCCGTCAAGGAAAAACATCCTCAGGAGTTGGGTATCGAGAACTGCAGTGCTGATCCAGAGCTTGAGTCCGTCTTCTCCGACTACCAAGGCAAGCCTTGGATGCACTTAAACCCTTCCTTGTTTTTATAAAGTTTTTATCACTTCAGCTTTTGAAATGTTGCATTAGGTAATAGGAGTTGAGTGGTATCCTACTTACTGCATTACCTGCCTTATTACTCTAATATTATCCTTGGTACCTGTTTTTATTTGAAAATGCTTAGTTATGCTTAGCCACGCTTATTGAGATAGGATTTCAAATGAACTATTTTAAAATGGTTGAGAATGACACTATTTTATGATAATAAAATTTAAAACCAGACGGTAACCTACATCGGGAAAAGACTCTTGGTGTAGTGTTTTCCATCTGTGTCCACTAGGATCAGTCTTGAAGGCATGTGTGTGGTTGAGACTTTGCAACTCATCACATACCTGCGAACAAGCTTTACCCTAGGATATTCCATTACTAGAACGGTGAGCCCGTGCACTGGGAGTGGAGAGATGGCGGGAGTACAAGATACCCTCGTGGGACAAGGTCTTGGATTGGAGGCATACGTATACTCTCGGGTGGCGCGGAAGTTAGTTTGGTTTTGGAATGTCCGACGGTACTGTTGATATACTTGTGGGTTAGAGTCCCACGTATGTCATGTGATTAGGGATCCCCAGCTAGGTATAATCAGTTCGAATCGTCGTTGCTCCTCGGTTATGGAGACTTGACCCTCTGACCTATCATGTGGTCCACATGTAAGGAATAAGAATGAAGTTATTTGATAATCTTGATCTAGATTAGGATAAATTTACTTTCTGTTATAACTAATGATGAATTAAAATTTTGATCCAAAGAGCTTTTCTGCAAAAGTCCTTATCTTTCGTAGCCTTACCTTGTCCCTCTAGCCTACATTCCTGAGTCTTCTCCCTTCTTTTTCGTCGGGTCAGTCTTGTTGAGTACTTTTGTACTCAAGGTTTGTTGAACCCCTATTGCAGGTGCTGACTGGTGTTGCTAATCAGTTCATGTCGTTGGGCTCGATGTGATCTGGTTGACCTCTCCCGACTTAGGTGTTATTATTATTCTTCCGCACTCTGATTTATATTTTATAACAAATGTACTCCTTTGTTGATCCTGGTAAGAGTTGTCAAACGTGGTTTAATCGGTGTTCTTTTAGGACATCCGACAGAGCTTTCTAGGTTATCTAGAACACATGCATAGCCGTCGAAGGCCTTTGGGACAATGATGGGTGTGTGTGGGCCATATAATTTAGGAGGTTCTGCCACAGGCGGTTCCGTGGAAACGGTAGCGGGAGGAAGCGCACGGGCGGCACCATTAGCGGAGGAAGTAGGAGCCGGGCAAGCCGATTAGGCACGGTAACGATATTATTTGGTTCCTTTTAGGCCTTGTTTAGATACACTCAAAGTTCTAACTTTTTTCATTCTCTCCATCACATCAATCTAGAGACATATGGATGGAGCAGTAAATGTAGGTAAAAAGTAACTAATTACACAGTTTGATTCTAAATCATGAGACGAATCTTTTGGGCTTAGTTAGTTCATGATTAAACAATATTTGACAAATACAAACAAAAGTGCTACAGGAGTTCAAATTCTAACATTTTGAATTCTAACATGTAACTAAACAAGGCCTAGGTGTATAAGATATGGACGAGGCTAACGCCCCCACGTGCATCCGTTTGGCTTTCAGCGCGTGGGAGGGAATAGAATGGAGCGGGTGCTCCTTGACTATGGCGCACTGTGGATGGAGCGTGCGTGTCTTTAGCATAAAATAAATAAATAAATAAAAAGATAAAATATAGACTTTTTTCTTAGAGCATCTCCACTGGGGGCCTTTACTTGGGCTCCTATCCTAAATTTTAAAGGTTTGGACAAAAAACAAACTTCAGTGGAGCCTCTATTTAGGCTCTCATTTTTTATGTCCTTCAAATTATAATTTCAGGCCCTAGATCCAGCAACCTCCTCCTGTCCCATGGGTCCCACCCCACTTTCTCTCCCCATCGAACCCTAGCCAGCCGCCAACGCGCCGCGCGAGCCGTCCGCGGCAACGCCCGCCCGCCCATCCGCAACCGTCCTGCTAGCAGCTCGCGTTGCCTGCTGCTTCCGCCGGCATCTCCTCGTCACCCGTCGCCGCAGCCGCCTCCGCTTCGCCCCCTCGATCTCGTCGTCCTCTTCCTCCTCGTCGACATCCTCGTTGCCCACCACCACGTGCCTCTGCGCGAGCACAGGCAAGAGCAAGGGCGAGCCGCGAGCTCCTCCCCCTCCTCCGCTCGCGGGTCTCCATCGCCGGCGGAGCTTCTCCATCCGCAGGGCCACGATGAGCTCCTCCTCCGCTGCCGGTCATTGAGGCTCCCCATCTTGCAGCGCCGCCTCCCCTCTGGCTCGCCGTTGCCCTTGCCGACCGCCCGCCCTTGCGACGCCCGCCCTCGCGCACCACCGCCTGCCGTGCTCCCTTCACTGCCGGCTCCGGCAGCACCGCTACTTCTTCCCCCCCTCACTGCCGACTCCGGCGATGGTCGCACATGGCGGCGCCGGGTTTCTCCTGAGGCGCGCTGCCTTCCCATCCGGCTGCTGCCATGAAGCGTTGTTCCTTCGTCGCTCCTCATCGTCAATCTGCGTCGATTCCCCTCGCTGCCAACCTGCCTCGTCGCCAAGAAGGCCCTTCTCCCGGTGGCGGCAGCGGCGTACCTCGTCAGCTCCTCAACGACCAGCCTCCACTCGGCCCTCGCGCGTTGACCTTCACTGAGCCTCACGCTGCCACCTGGGACGCCAGCAGCACCACAACATCACCAGCACATGTCTATGAGGTTGCCGACGACGACTTTAGCTCCAGCCATGGGACGCCAGACTACTCGATGAGTTGTGTGATGTGGATTCATGAAGCTGAAACGGATTCTGTTGAGCTTGGTTCATTGTTTCTTGATCGCTCTGTGCACTGTGCTTTGATTAATTGACGGCGAGCTATTCATGATTAGCCATTAGTGTTAGTGTAATTGAACAAACTCTGTTAAAATGGATGAATGGTACAGTTGCAAAGGCAACACTGTGTTTGCTCTGTCCGCCGTGCTCTGCAGCAGGAGCTTGAGTACAGTATTCAATACCTTTCTTAAAAAAGAAGATCATGCTTTACTCCTAAAGCTTGTTCTGCAAACAGTCATAAGGTGTGCTTTGCTTTCTGTTTGGTAACTCTTATCCGACTGTTATGGGTTGCAAAGCCAGCAGCCCAAGAGGGCGGCATGCCCTAGAGTTTTCACCAGCCTCCACGCTGCTACCAGGAGGTTGCCCTCCTGCCATTGCCAGTTTGTCCTCTAAACCAAGTCATTGTTTATTTAGAAAGTTCATCATTGTTCAGTTTGGAAAGTCAGACCATTGAAAGCTCATCATTATTCAGACCATTGACATTGAAAAGTACCTGTCTCTTTTTTGTGCGGCAATTTTGTCTAATGGATCTTAACATATTTTAGAAAATGACTTCAAATGTCATTAAGTTGCACATGTAGCATCTTGCATATGTAGCATTGTATTCTAGGATTTTGTTTATGTTCTGATATTTCTGTATATTTCTTTGCAGCAACCAAGGGCTTCAAGTGCAGCAGGGAGTGGATATTACACAACCATATTGACACAGGAAGCGGATGATGATTTGGAATTGCTGAGGCCGCAGAATGCCACTTCAAGTACTGGCGGCAAAGGAGCATCCAAGAGAGGCAGCAACTACACTAATCAAAAAGATATCCAACTTTGCAAATCTTGGATTCATATCAGCAATGACTCTATCATAGGGAATGACCAACTAGGAAAAACTTTTTGGGCGAGGATCACAAATGAATTCCACATGAACAGGGACTTTGAGTCCGATAAGACTCCCAATTCACTCGAGCATCGCTTTGGAATCATACTAAAGGAGTGCATTAAATTCCAAGGCTACTACGAGGAGGTCGAGCGTCGTCATCCAAGCGGCATTCCATACCAAGAGCATGTAATTGATCTTTCACTTGGTTCATCCCATATCTTATCATTGCTATATATCTAATCATGCACTTGATCTTTGCTGCAGCTGCTGGAAGCCCAAGCAAGGTATGCCAGAAAAGCGAATGGCAAAAGTTGCCAATTCGAACAATGCTGGCTCACGTTGAGGCACACTCAGAAGTTCGCATCAATGCTTGAAGGCAACAAGAAGCCGGCCAAGTCCAGAGAGCTCAACCTCCCGGTAGAAAGTGAACAAGAGGATGATGAGTCAACCACCTAAGGCCAAGAGAGCTCCTCAATCCCTTCTGCCAAGAAAGCCCGACCTCCGGGTAGAAAGCAGTCCAAAGAGAAGCTAAAAAGAAATGAAGGAGATGACGAGTACAAGGATATGATGCAAAATTTGTTGGTAATGAAGACCGAGGAACATATGATGAAGAAAGAAAGGTGGGAGAAGGATATGATGCTTGAGGAGCGCAGGCTTAAGATGGAGGAGGAGCGGCTGCAATGGGAGATGGAACAAAAAATTATGCTTTGTGATGTCACTACCTTGGACAATGATCAAAGGACATATGTGAAGGCGAGAAGAGCGAAGATTGCGAAGGCTATGAGTGCTAGTGTAGGCGAGACGGCTAGTGGCGAGAGTGGAGTGTAGGTTTGGTGTGAGTGAGAGCATTGCAAGTGGTGATCAGTGAAGAATCATTGTGTTCATATTGAGTGCATGTTTGTTTTGAATGCATCTGGCAAGCTGATGTTATTCTAGTCTGGCAAGCTGATGGAAATCAGATAATATTATATTGTGTGTGTCTATCTGGCAAGCTGATGTGTGTGTATCTTGTATACATCAATCTGAATTCTGTATTATTCTGCCATTGTATTCTGAATAATATTCAGTATGCTCTTCAGTTCTATTATCTCCACTTATTCAGTATGCCCTTGGAGTTGTAACCAATGTTCAGTATTCAGTATTATTCTAGAAGCATATCTCTGTAGCCCTACTGTTCTAAGCTGTTTTTTGTTTTTAATTTCATATTCCTGTTCTGATATGATGCTGTGACTTGATGAGAGCTGGTTACCTATTGCTAGTTGAAAGTCCCTAGTTTGGTTTTGGGTAATTGATGAAACCTAAGGACTAACCTTGTTTCTAAGTGGATGATTTAGAGAAAGGTAGTCCATACCAAGTGGAGCTCAATGTTGAGGCATGACATGAAGTTATGCAACCTAAGCATGGTGAAGATCAAGATGGGCTTGGCTCGATGGATCGGTTGGAAGTGTGAAGGGCAAGTTGAGGCTTCGAAGCGAAGGACCGTGCGACGGTGAAGCTTGGGCATGACTTAGCGCCGATGGACCGACCAACGGTGAAGAGCAAGTAATATCAAGATCGATGGACCAAGACCGTTGCATGATGACATGGAGTGTCACGTATCATGTAAAGGCTTGGCAGTTGAAGGATCGACAAAATGGGCTCAAGGCAAAGGTATAACCTATAGGGCCATTTTGTTTTTTGCACTCAATACACCATAGAGGGTGTGAGTGGTTTAGGATCGATAGCCGAACTATGAAGAGGGGAGATCTTCGGTAATTCGGTTCATGAGTGCCACTAGGTCCATCATTTCATGTGATTGCATTTAGGATCTAGTGCGCGATGAAAGTCCTTTGAAAATGCTTTTGAAAAATGCTAACACACATGCACATGGAGATGTCACTTGATGGTGTTAGCACATTTGTAAAGGCGGCGGTATGTTTATAAGGTTGAGTTGGGTTTGGTAACCGCTCATCCTCCCCCGAGCTTGCGAGGGGGGATTCGGCGCCTTCGGGAAAATGAGAGAGATATTTTCTACTGCGCCGGATGGAAATTCGTTGGAGAAAAGAGGGCGTCGTCGCGGGTTTGAGAATGCTCTTATTCTAAGCGCCAGACGCTGGCCCAGTGTCCAGACGCTACACAGAGAGTACCGGTTGAGAGACAGAGCGCCGGACGCTGCGCCGGACGCTTGCGCCGGACGCCGGCTCGGCACTGTTCAGCGTCCAGAAGTGAAGGCCGAGGTTTCAGCGCGGACGCTACGCCGGACGCTTGCGCCGGACGCCGGCTCGGCACTGTTCAGCGTCCGACGCTCGTAAGAAATGAAGGCCGATGTTTCAGCATGTGTGAAGCGCCGGACGCCAGGGTGTGCGTCCGGACGCTACTCAGAGAGGGTCGCAGAGCAGTTGGTGTCGCCGGACGCTGGTCGCCGGACGCCGAGGGGTACCGCCGGACGCTGACGTGTCGTGGGAGTCGACCGTTGGAGGCTGAGCAACAGAGGCGCCGAACGCGTCCGGCGCTAGCGGCAGACGCGTCCGGCGTGTGTAATCGAGCCGCCCGAGGGGCAACGGCTAGTTTCAAAGGATGGGGTTATAAATAGAAGGTGGCCGGCCCTTGTGGAGGTCTCTTGGCTTTTCTAACACTCTTGTGCATCCTTTGAGCTAAAGCTTCTCCCTCCTACTCGTCTCCCTTGCTTGATTGCTAATCTAGAGTGAGATTGAGTGATTCGAAGTGCATTGCATGAGTTGATTCATCTAGTGGCACTTGCGAGTCGTTTGGCCGGTGATTTCTTGTTACTCTTGGAGAGTACCGCTCCTAGCCGGCTTGGAGGTTGTTTGGAGGCGTTGGGAAGAGTTGGTGATTGTTCTTTCCCACCTCCGGTGATTGATTTGTAAGAGGTTCTTGTGCTTGTCCTCGGTGGAGTGCCAAAAGCAACTCTAGTGGAATGCGCGTGTCATTGAGTTACCACGCTTGAGAGTGGTGTTTTACGGTTCCCTTGCGGGGGAGTGCCTTGCGGGGCAAGTGACTTGAGGGTCATACCGAGGATCCATCTAGGTGTTGGTCGACACAACCGGTGACGTAGCTTGTCGGTGCACAAGTGAACACTGGGTGAACAAAAATAATTGTGTCATCTTCTTGTTCCCGGTGATTGGTCTTCATATTGTGATTGTTGTCATATTGTATTGATTACATATCATCTTGGTGATTGGTAACATCTTCTCTCCACCGTCGGTATAAGAATCACCTCTCTACCTTGCATTACTTTCTAGCACTTATCTTGTGTAGCTTGTTTTTAGAATAGTTGTTCTTGCTAGCTCTATAGATTAGAAAGTAGTAGCATAGCCCTTGAGTGACATAGAGATCATACTTATACTAGATTTGTCAATAGGAGGCTTGCTCACCTTGTAGGCTAGGTAAAACCGCGGTTACGCCATTTGTTATACTAATCAAGTTTTGTCTAGTGGTTTGTAGAATTTTAATAGGCTATTCACCCCCCTCTAGCCATCTAGGACCTTACAATAGTATCTTTATCTTCAGAAATGTTTACATTTTTGGAAACTTTTGAATGCTAAAAAAATGTTGCTTGCAGTGCAGCAAGCTCATCATCTTCAGCTGTAGCTTTCTGTGGTGCAGGGCGAGCTGGTTGCTTGTTGGCTGGGACATGTACTGGATGCACTGGAGGAGCTGCAACAAGCTCCAGAAGCTGAGATTCCAACTCTGCTCGCTCCAGTTCATAAGTGTGTCAGAGAAAACTATAGTCAATTACCTCGTCGAAATCAGCAGAAGCCAGAGGCATGCTAACTGAGGCTCAATCTGTCACTCAAGATCATTCACATAAAAGCAATGCGCAGTGATATCCTAGAATATACTGAATTATACTAAATTGGTCTTACATTTGCAGAATTATTCCATACATGTTAATCCAAACTCAAAAGGCAATAACTAGATCATCACCAGCTACAGTGTACATTGGTAAATAACTAATCTCTAACTACCTAGAACTATGAATTGCCTACAAGTGCTCTACAAGGTCATCCCGAAGTCGCTCGTGTGAAGACCTATCCTCAATCTCGTCGTGTATCTTCAGGAAGTCCTCCTGATGGTAGTTAAAGTCATCTTACTCATCTCGCTCATCCTCAATTATCATGTTGTGCAAGATTACACAAGCTTGCATTATGTACCATAGATCCTCCTTGTGCTACATTCTTGCAGGACCCCACACTATTGCAAAGCGAGCTTGGAGTACCCCAAACGCTCTTTCGTTATCTTTCCTCGCTGCTTCTTGTGCCATTGTGAAGTGGATTTTCTCGTTGCCCTGTGGTCTTTGAAAAGCTTTGACAAACATTGCCCAGGCTGGGTATATCCCATCGGCAAAAAAGTACCCCATTGTGTACTTGTTTCCATTGACCATGTATTCCACTTGTGGTGCCGTCCCAAAAGTCAGACTTTGGAAGAGTGGAGAGCGGCGCAAAACATTGATATCATTTAGAGAACCTGGAAGGCTGAAGAATGCATGCCAGATCCATAGATCTTGTGATGCAACGGCCTCAAGGATCATGGTCCTCTCCAACCTACTGGGCACTTGTCCCATTTTCAATGCATGCAATCAACGGAACCAAGCATACCTAGGAACCCTCTTGCACTATTCATTGCCAGCGGTCTGGCTGGGCATTGGGGGCCCTCAAGTATTCTTCACGAAAGACCTCGAAGTCAGCCTTCACAAAATGTTTCAGACACTCAATGATGGTGCTCTGTTCCATCCTCACATACTCATCCAAGAAGTAGCCGAAATACCGTAGGCAAGCATCCGAACTGCGGCAACAACATTCTGTATGAGAGAGGTGCCAAGAGTTTCGATGGCATCGGGCCTCTGACGGAAATAGTCATCATGTGACTCCACTGCGTCCACTATCTCCACGGCATTAGGGGCCCTCAGTTTGAGCCCCTATTTTTTTTAGCCTAGCCTGTAATTAGAATTTTAAGGGTTTAATTTAGGGGCTTGGGCTGGGGTTGCTCTTAGCCCGGCTCGCACGGGGTCGACGCATCCAAATGGGTGGCTCATGCTGTACCACGCAGCGCCCAGTTCAGCGGAGACCGCAGTCACCCGCGCGCACCCACTCGCCCTCAGCGCACCTTATGGCCGTCCCAGCCCCAGCCGCGCTGGGCTGCAGGAGCCTCCTAGAGAGCAGTGACGGAAGGTGCTCCAGGGAGCAGCTCGCATGGTTAATTAAAGGTACACCCCACAAGATGCCGGTGTAACTACTAGATCCAGCCACGGTGTGCGCCATGTTGCCGTCTCTCCAAGGTTACAATGCCTTTAGCCAGCGTTGACAACCCCGCCTCAAGGTATTTGAGAAAATGTACAGCCAGCCGAATATATCTTTACTAAGAAGTTTACTGTTTACTTGATAGACATTTGATGAACTAGATGGCTCGACCACCTTAGGATTGATGCACATTACCTTGTCTCCTTGGTGTTTGACAGCCTCTGTAAGATAAAATTTCTGAATGAGTTAAGCACTAAGCACTTAAGCAGCACAGAGAAAATGAATCCTACCGTGCCCTTCCTATTTCTTTACTTGCAGTCAAGGAGTACTCAAGGTATGAGAATGTGCCCTTCCTCTTTCTTTAGTTTTGGATACTTGTACATGCACTTATCCCAGAGGAAAGCAATCAAATCACTATTTCATCTACTCATCTCCCGAACTTCTTTTTTTCGCAACAGAGAAATATAAACCCTTTTTCATTAAGAGTGAATTACAAGTCCGCTACGAGAGAACTCTCGTAACGCAGATTACAAACCACTAAGATAATAGTAAGTAACCTGGAATAAACATAAGAAAAGAAAGATATATTAAAAGAAAGCGACTCCCCTCGACGCCCTGCGTACATCGGTTAAAAGAAAGATACATGCACTCATCTCCCGAACTTCGGTTGGAAACTTTTAAGGAGAACGAAACAAAAGACCTTTTACGCACTGGCTCCACAATATCAGCACCATATACGTGGCACTGGCCTCTCTCTCAGGACTATAATAATGGAAATCCATGCATTGGTGGTATCTCTTTAGGATCAACCCAGCGTCGAGAAATACATGGCCCAACAACCTACGCCTCTCGCCTTCTCATCTGTCATCACCATCGTATTTATAAGTATTTAGCAGGCAACACTAGCTTTTCTCCTCTTGTATACGATCACTACAGCGGTTCATTATATTTGGGTACTGTACCTAGCTAACACTAGGGATCGAGAGGCGGCAGAGATAGGAACCATACGCCTGCTTCCCCTGCTGCTTCCTCGACACCTTAGCACACACGTTGCATACCTGAGCAATTCACGTATGCTGTATATATCTGCACCGATGATATATAAATGCACATTCTAGCCAGGCATGCATGCCCTCAATGAACGAGAGATGACGGGTCAAGAAATCAAGATACTCAGCCACCCACGTGAGGAATTACATGGAACGAGTATAGGAAAGGATTATGTAGTTGTAAATATAAATATATGTGCAAGTATCTAGTAATCTGATATATAGTCAGCACATGTGCTTCAGCTGGTTGGTCTCTGTTCAAACTTCAAACAAAGGCGTTCAAAACCTCATGCTCCAACAGTCCAACTGCACTAACTCTGACCGTGTTTACCTAATTAATCTGATGCGTCATCATCGCAATCGATTACCCCAGTGAGCCTCAACTGCTCCAACTGAACTACTGGTCTCTACTCGCCTGTTGCGTACATTTGATTGCATCCACAATACGACAGTCCCTCCTGCCTGCGTGCTGCCATCCTCTCGCCCAAACCACTTGTTTGAAACCAGTGCAAAAGGGAGACCAAGACAGACAACATAAACAAGCACGGGGGACGGAGCTCTGCCCGCACCAGTCACCAGTCACCAACCCCGGGGCGGGGCGCACCAACCTCCGTCCTCCGCGACCCAGCGAAACGAAATCGCGACGCTTTCAACACCAACCCCAAACCCCAAAAGCGCGGGGGCAGCTATTTAAACGCGGGTTCCCCTCCGTCTCAATCCAAGAAGAGCAGCACCATCCAGTGCACCACCAGCTCTCTTCTCCATCCAGATCAAGAGGCCATCATCGCCTTGCTTCTGATCCCGAATCATTTACGGCACAAGTGCCTAGCTCTTGTTCAATCGCCAGCTAGCCCCACAGCAATGGAGTGCGAGAACGGCCGCGTTGCTGCTGCCAACGGCGACTCCCTGTGCATGGCGACGCCCCGCGCCGACCCGCTTAACTGGGGAAAGGCCGCGGAGGAGCTGATGGGCAGCCACCTCGACGAGGTGAAGCGGATGGTCGCCGAGTACCGCCAGCCCCTGGTGAAGATCGAGGGTGCCAGCCTCCGCATCGCGCAGGTGGCCGCCGTGGCCGCCGGCGCTGGCGAGGCCCGCGTCGAGCTCGACGAGTCCGCCCGTGGCCGCGTCAAGGCCAGCAGCGACTGGGTCATGAGCAGCATGATGAACGGCACCGACAGCTACGGCGTCACCACCGGCTTCGGCGCCACGTCCCACAGGAGGACCAAGGAGGGCGGCGCGCTCCAGAGGGAGCTCATCCGGTTCCTCAACGCCGGCGCATTCGGCACCGGCACCGACGGCCACGTCCTGCCGGCCGAGGCCACGAGAGCGGCCATGCTCGTCCGTATTAACACACTCCTCCAGGGTTACTCCGGCATCCGCTTCGAGATCCTCGAGGCGATCGTCAAGCTACTCAATGCCAACGTCACGCCGTGCCTGCCGCTCCGCGGCACGGTCACCGCGTCCGGCGACCTCGTGCCGCTCTCCTACATTGCCGGCCTCGTCACCGGGCGCGACAACTCTGTTGCCGTCGCCCCGGATGGCACCAAGGTGAACGCCGCAGAGGCGTTCAAGATTGCCGGCATCCAGGGCGGCTTCTTCGAGCTGCAGCCCAAGGAAGGTCTTGCCATGGTGAACGGCACTGCCGTGGGCTCTGGCCTTGCCTCCACGGTGCTCTTTGAGGCGAACATCCTTGCCATCCTCGCCGAGGTTCTGTCTGCCGTGTTCTGCGAGGTCATGAACGGCAAGCCGGAGTTCACCGACCACCTGACCCACAAGCTGAAGCACCACCCGGGACAGATCGAGGCGGCTGCCATCATGGAGCACATCTTGGAGGGCAGCTCCTACATAAAGCTTGCCAAGAAGCTCGGCGAGCTGGACCCGCTGATGAAGCCGAAGCAGGACCGTTACGCCCTTCGCACGTCGCCGCAGTGGCTTGGTCCCCAGATTGAGGTCATCCGTGCCGCCACCAAGTCCATTGAGCGCGAGATCAACTCCGTCAATGACAACCCGCTGATCGATGTTGCCCGAAGCAAGGCCCTTCACGGCGGCAACTTCCAGGGCACGCCCATTGGGGTGTCCATGGACAACACCCGCCTCGCCATCGCAGCCATCGGCAAGCTCATGTTTGCACAGTTCTCGGAGCTCGTCAATGACTATTACAACAACGGCCTGCCCTCCAACCTGTCTGGCGGGCGCAACCCCAGCTTGGACTACGGCTTCAAGGGCGCCGAGATCGCCATGGCGTCCTACTGCTCTGAGCTGCAGTTCCTTGGAAACCCGGTCACCAACCACGTCCAGAGCGCGGAGCAGCACAACCAGGACGTGAACTCGCTCGGGCTCATCTCCTCCAGGAAGACTGCTGAGGCCATCGAGATCCTGAAGCTCATGTCCTCAACGTTCCTGATCGCCCTGTGCCAGGCCGTCGACCTGCGCCACATCGAGGAGAACGTCAAGAGCGCCGTCAAGAGTTGCGTGATGACGGTGGCCAAGAGGACTCTGAGCACCAACTCCACCGGTGGCCTCCATGTCGCCCGCTTCTGCGAGAAGGACCTGCTCCAGGAGATCGAGCGTGAGGCGGTGTTCGCGTACGCCGACGACCCCTGCAGCGCCAACTACCCGCTGATGAAGAAGCTTCGCAACGTGCTCGTGGAGCGCGCCCTCGCCAACGGCGCTGCCGAGTTCGACACTGAGACATCCGTGTTCGCCAAGGTCGCCCAGTTCGAGGAGGAGCTGCGCGCGGCGCTGCCCAAGGCGGTGGAGGCTGCACGGGCGGCTGTCGAGGATGGCACGACCGCGATACCAAACAGAATCGCCGAGTGCCGCTCCTACCCGCTCTACCGCTTCGTGCGCGAGGAGCTCGGAGCCGTGTACCTCACCGGCGAGAAGACGCGCTCTCCCGGCGAGGAGCTCAACAAGGTGCTCCTTGCCATCAACCAGGGCAAGCACATCGACCCGCTGCTTGAGTGCCTCAAGGAGTGGAACGGCGAGCCACTGCCCATCTGCTGAAGAGAGAAACCGATAGGGGAGAAAGAATGAGAGTGTTCATTGTTCAATACAGTAGTTCGAAATAAGTTTTTTTCTTCTTCATTCAATTTTGCGTGGGTAACAGATGTATATCATTCTTATGATAAGATCATGAGAATTACGTTATATTTTCAAGAATCTATATTCCATTTTAATAGTTATTGTTTTGTTTTGACGTCCGCCGCTTTTATAACAGCCAGCCAAGCACGCTAAGAAGTATGGAGATTTGTTGCATCTAGTTATTTTCTAATATTCTGATGATCACAAAAAGAAGTATAGACTTGTTAAGCAGAGTATACTTTGCAAGCCAAGAAGTATGGAGATCTGGACATCTTAAAATAATAAGAAATCTGTAAAACTTTTGAATAAGGGGGTATTCAGCGGAAATATTAGGGTCCGGACGTTCAGACAGAAGCCGTCGTCGGAAGATTTCCCGTGCGGCTTTCCCGCACTGCTGCACGGGCGCTTAATGCGCTCCTCCCCGCGCGCGGTGGATTGCGGTTGGGTCCCGTGTGGCTTTCCCGCGTTAATGCGTTGATGTGCGCGTGCCTAACGCGCGATGGGGCTATGTGTCGATTTTTTCATTTTTCTTTTCTGTTTTTCTTTGTCTTTTTTTCTTTTTTATGCTTCATTTATCATTTTATTTTTACTTATTCTTTTACATTTTTTATATTTTCATGTGTTTATTATTTTTATTTATTATTTAATATTTATTATAAACTTAGCTAAACTTGAATAAACTCGATCAGCACGGATCCTATAATCAGAGGAAGTAATTTAGTAGACTAAGAGGATTGTCAATAGCGTGCACAAACTGTAGACATGGGGTTTGATGTAGGCGCACATTATGTGCAGTTGATTCTTTCGTATATTTCAAATGGAAGAGCGTGGACTGAATATTAGTGAATTGAGAAACAAAGGGCCACCAAAATTTCGAGGAAGTGTGGGTGCGGCAAGTGCGTCCTCCTTTGTACGGCCCTGGTCAAAGATCAAACCAACTCTCAACTTAAAAAACACTTGTTGATTTGTACCTACAGTTGATGTCACGGTTTAAAAACACTGATTATGATCTCACAACATTTTTTTAACAACCTAGATGGCGCTAGCAAAGTTTAGTAAGCAGGATGAATGTCCTCACGTCCAGCTCACCCCGTATTCGGTTGCATTTCTTCGTCTGCATCTCCGTCTTCTTCTCAGTCCTCGCCTGCTCCCCGAGGTAGGCCTTCCTTCTCCTCCTCCTCCTCCCTCCCGACCATCCTTGCTCTGGTGCCTACCAACCGTGGAGATTAAACTCTTCGTTCCTCTCGCTCTGTTCACCCGTAGAGCAGAGCCAAGATTTACTGCACGGTGCTGTTGGAGCAATCCGTCGAACAGCTTAAGGGCACTGGACATGAGTATCCTCATGGATACCTGGCTATTGGAATCCAACCTTGTCCCCTTATGACTTCGGCAGTTGGTCTGAGTACGTGAACCTTTCTTGCTAGTTAATTGTTGCGCAACCATTCTGTGCTTCCTCTGATCGAAATTGCAAGGCTTATATCTTTTTTTTTTTTAACGCAAATGACAGGAGCTCTGCATATTCATGAAGAGGGAGAGTTATATTACAGCAGGATGTAAACACGCCCAAACATATCAAGGGCACCCTTTTGCAGCTTTTGGCTGGTCATCCGAAACTACCCCTGGATCTATTTGCATTCAGAAGTATGATGATACTGGGAATTCTATTGGCTTCTCTGAACTGCAACTGCTCAACGAGTTGGAATCGTATTTCAGTTTCCTGAGAGGTTTGAGCTTCTGCTTTCATGAAAGTTATGCAAAAGTCGACATGCATACCTATAAACTGTTGTGCTTCAAAGTTTACTGAACATATCCTATTTTTTGAGGGGAAGGTTTGTATCATTTCATTAGGACAAGCCTTTGACTACCGATTACGCCACTAGCGCAAGATCTTATGACACAAAGTTGATGTCATTATATTCAAATTTATAAATACTTGCTTATGATTATATTTTGTGTCATGCAAATAAAATATTAATGGAGTAATTATTGGTCAAAGTTTCCTAAAAACAAAATATACCATATGAAAGAAAAAAATAGGGAGTATCTGATTTATTACTTCCATTTCGAGCAAATCCCATTTGACATTTTGAGTAATGTCCTACTAATTTTTTAATAAATATATGATATGATGTTTTTGCATTTCAGGTATTACAGAGCTGCGTGTAAATCTTGTTCAGAAATATAACTATATATATGACAAAGTGACATTTTTTTTTAAAAAAAAAGGTTGAGCAGATATGGCAGATGCCCTTTTCGTTGTTCTCAGAAAAATTGCTCTCTCCCTGGGGGAAGGAGCACTAGAAAAGATTGGCAAAGAGATGGTAGAAGCAGCACCCCTCATGACAGATTTTGAACATAGCATGAAACAAATTGAGGGTGAACTTTTGGTTCTGCAGGCCTTTGTTAACCAAGTAAATGCACAGAAAGTCAGTGACTAGGCATTTGATGCATGGATGGACCAAGTTAGAGATGTTGCCCATGAGGTAGAAGACATCATTGATGAGTATGCATACCTTACTGCACAAGCCGTTGATACAAGCAGCTTCTTCGAGAGAAAGTTCCACCAGATCAAGAACATTACAGCATGGCAGAAGTTTCCTAGCCAAATCAGTCAAGTCGAAGCAAGGATTCAGAGGCTGTCAGAAATGAGGAATCGATATGGTTTCTCAGTCAGTGAACTAGACAGGAATAAAAATTTCCAGCTCTCCAGTCAGTTTTGTCTGTCAGATTCTGCTTACCTGATAGATAACTCTGAGATAGTGGGAAATGGTGATGAAATCGGAAAACTGACACAATGCCTACTTGAGGAGAAACAAGATCGGTCTCTTATTGCCATCCTTGGTATGGGAGGTGTAGGAAAAACTGCTATTGCAAGCACCGTCTACAAGAATCAAAAGATCATAACATCTTTCGATTGTCACGCATG
>CM041638.1:5660717-5710918 GCA_023333625.1 Bothriochloa decipiens
GTCCTGAAAACATAAGGTGTTGGGCAAATAAAATTGTTGCAAAGTGCGAAGGATTGCCACTGGCCATTGTTACCATTGCAAGTATTATGTCATACCGTGACTTAAAGGACCAGGAGTGGGCATTTTTCTACAACCAACTTAGCTGGCAATTAATGAACAATCCCGAGCTCAGCTGGATTTCCAATGTCCTGAATTTGAGCTTGAATGATCTCCCAAGTTATCTTAGGAGCTGCTTTCTATACTGCAGCCTCTATCCTGAAGATTACAAGCTTAGAAGAACGCAGATTTCCAAGCTATGGATAGAGGAAGGTCTTGTGGAAGAGAGAGGAGACGGAACAACATTAGAGCAAGTTGCTGAGTGTTACCTTATGGAGCTCACTCAACGCTCTCTTCTTCAGGTCACAGAAATGAAAGAATGTGGAAGAGCTAGAACATTTCTGATGCATGATCTTGTATGAGAGGTAATTTTAATCATTGCTAACAAGGAAAAATTTGGTATTGCACATGGTGGAGCCAGTACAACCCAATTTGCCCATGAAGCTCGCCGCTTATGCATCCAAAGAGGTGCCCAGACATTGAATTCTTTAAGTAACTCACGGCTCCGGTCATTCATTTTGTTTGACACTGAAGTACCATGTTCTTGGATACATGATATTATATTGCGTTTCAGACTACTGAGGGTCCTATGCCTAAGATTTGCAAATATTGGACAAGTGCCTGCCATGGTCACAGAATTGTATAACTTGCGCTATATTGATTTTTCATACACAAAAGTGAAGATAATACCAGCATCATTCGGTAAACTTGTTAACCTACAAGTTTTGGATCTCAGATTCACCTGCGTAGAGGAGTTGCCACTGGAAATAACTATGTTAAATAATTTACGGTATTTACAGGTGTTTGTAGTGCATAATCCTCTACAAAGATCATTGGGTTGCCTTAGTGCTACAAAAATTCCTGGTAACATTTGCTTTCTCAAGAATCTGCAAGCTTTACATGTTTCAGCCATTAAAGATTTAGTTTCACAGCTGAGGAACTTGAAGTTAATGAGAACTTTGGCTATTGCGGAAGTGCGATAAAGCTACATTGCAGAGTTATGGAACTCGCTGACAAAGATGCCTAGCCTGAACAGACTACTTATTTCCACGTGCAATATGAATGAGACTCTCGACTTGAAAATGCTAAAGCCGTTGCCAAATCTGACATCATTCGTCCTTTCAAGAAAGTTGGAGGGAGGCTTGCTCCCGTCGATATTTTCTGTGAAATTAAAGGAGTTAAAATTGGACTGGTCTAGTCTGAAGAAGGATCCTATTAGCTCTTTCTCTCACATGTTAAATCTTGTTGATCTATTGCTCACTGGAGCATATGCTGGGGAACAGCTAACTTTTTGCCCTGGATGGTTCCCCAATCTCAAATCTCTGCAATTAGCTGACATGGAAAATCTGAATTGGATTGAGTTAGAGGATGGAGCAATGATGAATCTACATGTTTTGTCACTTTCTGGTTTAAGAAATCTAAAGGCTGTACCTGAGGGCATCAAATACATTAGGACACTCCATGAGATGTTTCTGACAGATATGTCAAATGAGTTCGTAATAAGACTGCATGGAAGTGACAATCACATTGTTCAACACATACCCAACATCAAAGAGTTTGACTCTTCTGATTCTCAAGCAGGTTAGTTCCATATGAAATAACTAATATAATTGTCATAAGGCACTAAAATAGATGTAAACCAAGACAGGTTAATTAGAAAATGGTGAGACAAAAATTATTATGTTAAAGGCAAATGTTTGCAAATCTTATTAGTGAAGTAGCTCTAGAATTGTGTTTTGCCTCTTCTAAATAGTACTTGTATTATTTACACGGATTAATAGATACTGATCTTTTTTGCAGTAAACAACGTCGCTTATCTGCCATGGCTTGCCAAGAAGTTTGGTCCTGGTGCAATTAAGTATGCCTCTATAAACTGTGGCTCATCTGGCCTTTGACGGTTCAGTGGGAGTTGGGCCGAGCGCGGGGAGGAGAAGCAGGCCGCGGGCGGTGGCAGGCCGTCGGGCCGTTCGGGCCGAAAGGTAAGGAGGGAGAGAAGAGAGAAAAGAATTGGTTTTTCTTTTATTTGAACTTTTTCAATTGCATTTTCAAAAGGATTTTGAAATCCAATTCAATTTCAACAAAAACTTAGCATCACAAAATAAATTATGCATCAGCATGAATGCACAAGCAAGTATCTAGCCAAGATATATTTTTATTTCATTAAAATATTTATTTTGCCTATGTTAAATGCCCACAAAAATGCAAAATTAAATCAAATTGACTATTTTAAAAATCCTACAAAATTTAGGGTGTTACAATTTGTAAAAAAGAAAAGTAATGTGAATTGTTATACTCACCGATTACCATTCCCCAGATCCAAAGTCCCTCCCTTGTTTCATGTGCTGTTGGAGGGGTACTGAAAAATGTTAGGAATGTCATTTGGGTAGGAAAGGTTGCTTTAGCATTTTTAAGAATTGAGCTTGAACTTAGTAGTAAAGGATTTTGATACTTGCCCGGTTACCCTCAATAGGATCCTGCCATGCTGCTGGGCGGCTGAAATCCTGAAAATCATCATGTGATTCAGAGACCTGCAACTGTAATGGATTTTCAGGGGTAATAGCAGGTCTGCGTGCCGGAAACATACATGAATATGCGTCTCTGTTCACCAACAGGCTCCAAATAGCGTGCATGCAACAGTGCAGAGTTAGATCCTAAAACTATTTAAAGTCACCATGTCCATTGCGGCATCCTCTTCAAAAAGTCGCAGAAGAGTGAGTCTACAGTTTCAGAATGGGCATTTTGCCATGACACTTTCGCATGTTGTTGTTTTTTTCTTTAGAGAATATGCAGGAGATCTATGTATCTTTGTAGTATTAATAAAAGGAAACGAATTAAGTTCATTACCACACGAGGCGGTGACACTTTCACGATCCCAAGATTTTGACAACCTATCGTTTAGTCATCGAAAGAGGTGCCCAATCCATTGAATTCCTTACTTGCCAACTGGTTTGCTCGTTTATTTTGTTTGACACTCATTCAGAAACCTTGTGAACCTTTAGGTTTTGGATCTCAGATTCAGCTATGTGGAGAAGTTTCTCTTTGAAATAACTGTCAACAAATTTACTGACATTTACATGCATCTGTAGTCCATTATCTTCACCAAAGATCATTGAAGTGCTTGTTCCATGAAATTTCTTGGTAGCATTGGGCACCGCAGGGGAACTTGACATTACGCAGAGGTTTCGGTATAACGAGAGTGACGTCCGGCAAAGCTACATTTCTGTATTATGGAACTCCCTAACAAAGATTCCTAACCTGAGCGGACTGCTGCTTTTCGCGTCTGATATGGATGAGATTCTGAACTTGAAGATGCCTAGGTCCTTTTGATTCTCAAGCGGGTAATATCCATTTTCTTAGTACGTGGATTACATGAATCATGGCGAAACAACTAATATAGTTGTCACAAGACATTAAATAGCATACATTGATATCAAAATTTCAAATTAAAAAAGATAAGACCCAGAAGAGAGCAATTTCAGAAAGCATCTTATGCATCTGAAAATTTATGAGAACTCAATAACCAGAAAACATGTTTTTGTGTAACTGAGGAGGTGTGGTCGGTTTCAAATCACACGATTACAATCAAGCAACGTTCATGCAGTGTAATGCACAAAAGAGCGTTTGATTCTGTACAAGTCGCAAGATGCGTCCAGGAGAATAGCTACCCACTAAGGTTAGCATGTATGAGGCAGTGGAAGTGGTGCATGGCCATCTCCACAGACGGAGCGTATCTTCCAACACAGTAAGCCGGTGATTCCAGGCCACGCTGAACCCCCTCACAGAGGGCAATGTCTTCTATCTGCAGGTGAAACATATCATTGTCAAGCAACAAAATTGAAATGTTTTCTCTAATAAAACAACATTGAAACATCACACTGTACAACTGGTGAAGATTATTGCAAACACATCTATGTCAAACGCATAGACCAGGAAATACATCTGACAACCACTCAACCAAGGTATATATATTGCTATGCTGTTAACTATGTTGAGAGGACTCTTTTTTCTCGAACACGATGGAGAGCAGCGTATCATTATATGGAGAAGAAAATGTTGATAGGACTATCAGCTTGAGCATATACTGGAATATAAACTTTGAGTATATAAACTCACAAGTTACTGCCAAGCATTAGTGCTATGGTTGTTTACCTGTACTTGTTCACTGTCTTTTAGGCTTTTCTCGATAAAACTCTGGTCATCCTGCATGTTCAATATGGGAAAATTAACTGAAGAAATTTTTAGGTGGAATCTTTGTTAGTCCATGAGGATAAACTGGCAAAGTAAGGAAGTTTATGTAGACAAATAATTGACCAAAACTTTAAGATTTTCTAACACTGACTTTTACTAGTTCACAACTGAGCCTATTAAGTTGCTACGAAAATGAATGAAGCTCTTAGAAAGCAGTCTCATCTCGTCAAGGACAAGACAAGCAAGATTTGTTTCTAGTAAAAAGATGCTCGTCTTGGCAATTCAATCCAAATGGTTGCATCGATATTAAATGCAGTGCATGTGATATGCATTGCACGATCATAAATTGGTAGATAAGGTTGAGAAAATGGATCTACCAGCAAAGACTTGTCTAGAAAATAATCAAACACCACCTTGCACCTGGTTGAATCTAATGGGACAGCTAGATTAGTGTCCATCCATGGACCATACCTGAAAATTCAGAAGTTATACGCGCCTTTAAGCAACTAAGAAATAACATAAAGTGAGCAAAACATAATAGGTTTTCAATGTTGATTGCCTGTTGATCATAAAGTTTGGATAAATAAAGGCATAGAGAGCTTTTGTCCCTAAGCGATCAAAGTCATCTGGGTCTGCTGGCGCACTTTCACATCTTTGAACACTAACTCTTTCATATGTCTGCGAGAAATTCATAGATGGCACTTAATTATCCACCCTTAAAGAGAACAGCAACTGAAACTGACGTGGTACTTTACTGTACTAGGATTAGTTTCAACTGTGACCGTGGATGGAAAATGAAGACAACTGAAAAACTGGTGCCTTTGACAAAGCACAATCCAACAATGTAGGGAAAAAATCCAAAAAAACTCATTTAAACATTAGCAGAGTCAAGTTTCTCAATTTTAAACATGTCACTTCAAAATATTATCAATGAAATGTTTTCAGAAAAGGGATTTACGGACAATACAAGTGTTTCATAGGATTGAAGCTGTAGACCAGATGCAAGAGCCCCATGTGCGTATGGAACATGATATCCACCATCTAGGTAATTGTCACAAAAGACCTGCATAAGGAATATAGGATAGTTATAACATGTTTAAGAGAAACCCAGTGCATTTGAGAGACGCATGAACAAATCATGCCATGAACAGTTTATCAATAATGAACCTTCCAGTTACAGTTGAGAATATATTCTCGCCTGCAAATATGCGGCAGTGAAGTGTCAATGCCATTTGTACCCAACAGATCTGAAGCACTACCCAACCATTCATTTCCAACTGCATCATAAGCATTATCTTCAGTGGACTCATCGTCAAATCTGACCAACACAAAAGGTCCCCAGGTAGCCACTTTGATTGGTATGAGACCAAAATCCTGTTTGCCAGCAGAAGCATTAGGCAGTGTTGTTGGGTTGATAACCATATAGGATGAGGAAAGAACTTGGGATATACATTCTTATTGAAGTTTTTGATTCCTGATATTCTTGTAGCCTTCAGGAGGGTGCCATCCAATCCATATGTCCATCCCTAAAAATTTGCATGGCTAGTATCTCACACATGGTGATTGAAATATAAACAACTAGCTAGGGAAATATAATATGGCTATCATAGGATAACAAAGAAAGGAATATTATGTAAGCACAGAACTAAAGGATGAACCGTCTCTAGAAGTTTTTTCATCAAGGATCTCACATGATAAGGGCACTGGAAGCAAGTCTTCTGACCACTTCCACATGCAAGGAGTGACGCATGATGTCGGCACACATTGTGGAAAGCATGAAGTTTCCCATCTGCATCTCGGCATATGACAAATTCCATATTTCCCAGTCTGTTGCTTCATCTTATTAGATGATTGAAGGTTAGCAGTCTCCAACATAAATTATAATATTTACAAGCAATTTGAGGTAACAAGACTGTAAATTTTTTTAACAAGTCCCATGAGCATTTATTTTATGCCCTAAAAAGAAGTATCCAGTGTTACGCACCAGCCACCATATTGATATCCCAGACCAATCAACAACCAAATATTGGACTGTGAAAAGAATTAGCAGAACTAGTCCTGTCTAGAAGAAAAAGAATGAATAACCTATCCTACTGTCAGTCTACAATTCCCGGGTGGCAGATCCTTGCATCAATTCATATACATGAAAACTTTTTGCAAGTTATTCAGGTGCAAATTCAGTTTACCAGTAATAAATACTGAACAACTGCAATGATATCCTATATAAAAAAAGAAAAAACTACTCTTTCGCCATTATATAGTTTTAGTTCAAATTGTATTTAAATGTCTATACCTCAACACCCCCCCAAACCCCACCACCGCCGGGGCCGGGGGGGCCCCCCAACCCTACCGAGGCATGAAAACAAGATGTAAGCACCTTCCTGTGAAGAAATCATTTGGGTTCTTCACTTGCCATATGTGACCTGGAAAAGGCATTAAAATAAAAAGGGAGAATGGTATGAGCATTCAGAGAGTAACTTCGGATGCTGACAAAACTGAAACATGTGAACATGTAAGTGATAATTTATAGGCCGATGTAGATGTAGTGAACAATGATAATTTATGTTCCGATCGTAAAACCCAAAATCCTACTCATTCATTGCAGTACTAAACCTGGAATTCAGTAAATGGTGTCTAAAGCAATGGGAGCATAAAGGATCGAGTCCAAAATCGGATCCTCTCAGGCTCTCACTCCCATCCACTGTTCGTAATGGGTCAATGGCCCATCAACACACATACCAATATTCCAAAACTCACTGACAGGACACTCGTAGCTTCTGACAGACGAAACAACTTCCGTGCAAATGGGTTGTCCAAACGCAGCTCAAATCGAGACGAGGGAAAGGGAAATCGAGCGTACCGACAGCTTGCCACCCGCGGTGGAAGACGCGATCGAGCTCCAGCTGAAGGAATCCCGGATCGGTGTACCACCCGCTCGGCGGCGTCACCGCGGAGTCCAGCGGGACCGCCGGGTCGAACTCCGCCACGAGCCTCCGCACGTGCTCGGACGCGGGCTCGGCCGCGGCGCCGACGGCGACGGCGCGGGGCGGCCATCGTGCGCCCGCTCGGAGAGGCACGGTGCGGGCGGCTCTGGCGGAGTACACCGCTGCGAGCGATCGGGCAGTCGCCATAGCCGTCGCCGGCCGGCACACGAGTGCGACAGTGTGGTGGGTCTAGGGGAGTGCGCTCCTCGCTGGCGGTGGTTATGGCGTTTTGTTTCGGGGAAGAAACGGTTGGGCCCGTTCCACTTCCCCTGGTTGGGCCGATAGGCCCAGAAAGGGCCCAGTTATAATGGACCCTTACTTCAGTGGCGCGCAGTTTCGTCCCAAGAAAAAAAAAACTTCTTTTCAAAATTCATTTGATTTGCACGTTGCTAAATTTTGTCGTTACATCTTCCGATCACAAAATGTTCACAAGTCAAGCTCTCTTACCTTTTACTAGCAATACAAGTCTATATCAGTCTATATGGATCAACGTGGCCGCACCGCATAGATGTATTAGGTGAATAAAAATAAACAGTACAAAATTAAAGATAGATACTACGAATGGAATTGTTAATTGGCGTGCTCCAAATGCGAAAAGGATAGTGTAGGTGTAGGTACGCTCCGATGGGCATATGTGCTCTAAATTTGATTTTAGCATAGATTAATCTCGATTCTCTAGCACAAATGGGCTTATGGGCGTGCATATATATACACACACAACTGAAAATATAGTTGTTGGAGTGTGAAGTTGGAAAAAAAGAAAGTGCATGTTAGTTATCGATATATAATATTAAAAATATATAGTTAAGCGGAATACAGAGGAGTCAATTTTGTGAAGACAGTTTGAGCGCGCCGGTAAATAGAGCAGGCGAAAGGAACCTCCCATTTGGCGAGCAAGCCAAATCCAAAGTTTCTAAAACCAGTTTTTTTTTCTCTCGAATACGCAAAAATTTTATGTATTATTTTAGTATTAAGAAGAAGAGTTTATACAAACAACGCGCTTGAAATGAGCACCGAAGGAGGTCAAGGTAACACAACCGTAGTCAGGACCATTCTAGCCAAATATCTCTAGATCGATATTACATAAAAGAAACAACCAATATTGACGCGAGGACGAGAGCTAGGATGTGCCTTGCGTCATCGCCTTCGCGGCTGAACGGCTTATTGTTGCTAGGGTTAAAAAACAACAAGTACAGTTCAACGACTCTTCATCTCTTACTCCCGCCAGTTTACAAAAGGAAGTGGTTTTAGACATTAACATGATCTTTC
The DNA here is from genome assembly GCA_023333625.1 of Bothriochloa decipiens. Lineage (NCBI taxonomy): Eukaryota > Viridiplantae > Streptophyta > Magnoliopsida > Poales > Poaceae > Bothriochloa > Bothriochloa decipiens. Next base: position 5,669,255 of record CM041638.1, read on the forward strand.
AAATACAACTTTGACTACTAGATTTTAATATCTTAAAAATATATACTTTTGTGAAATTATATTTTTGAGACGAATCTATCCATACAAATTTCACATTTCCAAACTCAACACATAAAAGATTATTTGCAATTAAATTTTAAACTATTTGACTTAGGACAACTCTAAAACAACTACGTATATATCTGAGCATCCAATCTTGGAAAATGGACCTAATCGCGTGAAAATATATATACGCTAACGCCAATCTAAAGTGAAAGGTTGCCTGTCGATCTGATCCAAACAAGTGTGTTAATTAGGTCTACCATTAGCGATGACAGTGAACATGTAATAATCAATCAGCGTGCAAACAAAGCCCCGAAACCATTGAACGAAAACCAGGTGGTAACGGCTGGTGGACCCCGCACGAATGGAAGCGGATAAGATCGGGCACCTCAGCGCAACACGCGACGAACATGCAGACGCAGTGAACGGTGGTGGTCCATCGTCGTCGTCGTCATCCTGATCCTGGGGCGACCGAGCTCGAGGCCACGACGTGACCCGCGCGGACCGCAACGCGACGGAGACGGAGACGGAGACGGAGACGGCCGCTACCTCCTCCTCTCCCGGCCGGCTATCCGCAAGCTTATCCGTAACCACACCACACCATGACACCAATCGCTTTGGACAGCCTTGTCTCCCCCGTCCGTCGGTCCCTGTCTCTCCTTCTCTGGTATACTACTACGCCACCTACACGTGACACGTCACCGCAAGCAGTAGCTGACGAGGCACAGGCAGACAGATGAGACGAGCCTTATATTGGTCGTCCTGGCACGCATCATGAGTAGTAGTACTACGATCATGCATTATTGCATCTGTTACTATTTATACTTATTTTGTTTATGTTACCAGCACAGGATTATGTGTATATACAGTAAACACGGCAACATTATTCAGGTTCCACAGATTTAATTTATTCCCGGATTATATATGTATGATGATGCGGGTGAAATGAAACTGTTAGTACTAGCTAGCCTAGATCGGATAAGTAAAGGAATTTTTTAAAAAGAAGTAAAAAGGTGGTGGTTAAGTGTGGTTTGTTGGCGAGAGTGAGTAGAGAGAGTACTTATAAAACTTTCCATATATAATATCCATGCATGCCATCAGAGATTCAGAGCATATATATATCCATTGCTCCTGTCATAAGATTATGAAAACAAAATAAATGAACAGATTGTGATGAAACTTGCTCAATAAATTAGTGCTTCGTTCATCTGCACGCCTTGTAATCTTAAAAAAAAAAGGGTTAGCTCTACATAATTAGTGCATCAAGCCATCAACCAAGCTCAGGTCAATGCATTGCAAATGATGCACATCAAGCTACGATGCTCGATGGATGATTGAGTACGTGCTTGATTGCTAGCTAAATAGTTTAGGGGTAGGCGTTCTCGTTCATCTGCACGTACGCCTCGTTCATCTGCACGTACGCCTCCCCCGTCCTCGTTCATCTGCACGTACGCCTCCCCCGTCCTCAAGCATTGCAAATGATGCACATCAAGCATTGCAAATAAACGCCTACCCCTATAGTATATGTATGTATACCACCATGCTTGGTTGATGGATGGATGCTGATGAAGAGGTGAAATGGATCCCCCAATGCAAACTATTACTACAAGGGAGAAGGATCCATGGTGCGTTTCAATCCATCCGTCTTGCTTGCTGTGTGTATGTAGTAGTCCTTGTCTCCTTGATCTGTACCCGGCGAGAGCGGCTGGCGGCCCGTTCTTCATCAGCCACTTTGGCCGCCGGCGGCGCCGTCGTTGTCGTCCCCGGTGCCGCCGATGGGCGGCAGGAAGAAGGGCGGCAGCGCGGTGAGCGAGGTGGACGAGACCCTCCGGATGGAGCAGCACCGCAGCACCCGGCGACGCTTGTTGAACGGGTTCTCGGGCTTGGCCAGGTCCCGGGCGCTGGTCACCGCCGACGCCGCGTCCTGCAGGTTCGCGAACGACCGCGACTTGCCGGAGAAGAAGTTGGACAGGCCCCTCCTGCACATCATCATCACATCCGTGTCTCTCGTAAGAACTCAGATCGATCGGTAGAACCATGCGTGTGCGCCAACGGTTGGTGACCACGACGCGACACGATGCGTGCTTACTTGATGGGGAGCGCGTCGTCGAGGGCGTCCATCTCCATGCACGCGAGCGCGCCGCCCTTCCTCCTCCCATCGGCCGCCGCTGACGACGTCCCGGTCCCGCCGCTGTCCACCTCCTCCCCGTCCTCCTCCTCATCCTCTGACGCCGCGCCGATGGACGACCTCTCGGCCTCCGCGTCCGCCTCTTCCTCAACCGTCTCCAGCACGAACAGCCCCGCGCCACGCCGCGGCGCGGCAGAGCTACCCCGCAACGGCAACCCCGCCGGCGCCGGCGGGTCCGCCTCCTGGTCCTGGACCACGCTCACGCCCACGTCCTTCCTCTTCCTCGCCCCGGCCCCGCCACCGGCGCCTCCGCCGCCGCACAGCGGCTGCCCGTGCCCGTAAGCCGCCGCCGACGCCGCTGCGCCGGGCCCCACGGCCGCCACAACGGACATCGCCGCGTCCGGCCGCCGTCGCAACCAACGGTACTGATGCCGCTCTCATCAATGGCTCAGACGCCCATGGCCACCGCCCACCGCGCGCACCGATCAACCAACGCAAGATCGTATATTTGTTTATATGTAAATATAACTGACTTGTCCCGAGATAAGAGACGCTGTCGTGTGCCGATGCCGGAGGGGGAGGAGAAAGGGGAGAAAGGGAAGGAGAGGAGGCGCGAGGTGCGGGGGTGTTTATGTTTATAGATAGATAGATAGCTAGGAGAGGGGGGAGTAGGTAGCTTCGTAGGCTGGGAAGCAAGAGGCGATCGAGCTAGGCCGGCAAGAAGAAGAGAGGCCGGGCCGGAGGCAGGCAGGCACAGACAGACGTGGCGGGCGCCGCGAGGGCGACGGCCGCACCGGACACGGACACAAACCGCATGCATGCACACCACGCACAGGCACAGGCACGTTTCAATTCCTTCTTGCAAATTGCAGTTTCATTTGCCATTTTGCCTAGGTCTAGCTAAGGATTTTTTTTTTCCCTCTCGGATCGGATCGGAGGGTCCCCTGCATGCGGTCCTGCTGCGTCGTCATTTCATCTTGTTTATCTGCATTGCAACGGCAATAGTAGTCACGTACACGCAATAATGCTTATCTTATCTGACCTGACGCAAGATTAATTGCTGCTATAACTATAATAGAGACTGAGGTTGTTTGTTCATACAACTATTTTTTTGTTTGTTTGAATTGCAAGGACTAGTCTTAAACCAGTATTCTCCTCCCCTGTTTTTATTGCCACAACTATATTCATAAAATAGAATAAGAAAAAAAAATGTTTTCCTAAAATCTGCATATATAGTGAAACTTCAGCTCCCAACAGAGATCCTCTTATATGCACATCCCTATGACCCTATGGGAAATCCTGCTTTATTAAGTTTGAATTGCACTAAATATCTTGATGATTGAATAAAGAAGAAAAAGGAATTTGCTCTGACATATATACAGTACTAGCCTGACCGTCTTCTTGGCCATGATCATACTACAATCGTGGTCTGTTAGTTAGTCTACTCTCGTACCGCTAATTTCCACGCTTCTTCCTTTTTCAGTGACAGGGAACTTCATGCGGATTTGGTAGTAAGTCACGCTTGATTCGGATCAGGGCCAGATACGTCTCTTCATTTGGTTCTCACTCTACCTTTTTCCAAAAGTCAGCAACTGCTTTACCGAGCTATTACTTTATTTACTACTAGTAGAGAAATTAAAGCAAGAATATTATTACAAGACAGAACACAAGAACAACAGAGAATGGAAAGAAGAAGGAAAAAAAAGGGACAGCTTTACTGATGTCAATAGAAGAAATTCTTGTTCTCTTTTCTTTTACAAAAGAAAATTTTGTTTCTCTATGTTGGCCATTTGCGATGATTAATAAACTGAGCACAATTCGTGCCTCCTGTAACGTGTAACGATGTATATCTGCAAGACTGCAACTGCAAGTGAGTGTCCTCTTCCAGCCAACTTGGTTCTCCGGCCGGATTATTTGACCGACACCTGAATCTTGGAGGAAACATAAACAGCCTCACCTTGCCCTGATGGTAATTATTCATGTCGTTTTCGTGATCTTCCTGGATAGGTGACACGCCCATATTCAGGATTTCCCCCTGGCACGGCTAGCCGACGTCTTGCCACGTAGGACGTTACGGCTATTTCATTGTCAATAAAAAAAAAAGTTAATGTGTACCTATGTACAATCCTCTGAATAGATAGATGAAGCCTGAATTCTGTGTGGTTCAGACTGCATGGATGCATGCGTGTCCTCAAAGAGTTATCCTGGAGCAAATCGAGTGATTTGCAGACTCACTAGTAGTAGCGGCTGCAAAATTACTGTCAGGATCGATAGCATAAACATCTCAAAACTGTCAGGTATATATGACCAGTTCACCTTGACAGTAATGTGTCCATCAGTCAGCAGGCTCCCAAAGCAAAGGCATAGCATATTGTATTTCAGAAAAATTATACTATATGAACGTACGTGGCGTCTTGAAACGTTATCTCTGGGTGTGCGTCCAAGAAGCATGAGTTGGACCAAGCTTGGAACTTTGCGAGTGAAGATTATCTCGTCCCTGCAAACACCTCTCGTCTTTTCTTTTCTTTTTTTTAATTTAAAGGTCCAAATTGAACACCGATATATACTAACAAGAAGATCAGAGTTTTGCGCAAGATGCACCTACGACCTAATCCTAGCCGGGTCTATTTTGTTCAACCGCGTCCGCGTGCGTATCTTTCATGAGATCCCATCAACGAAGCCTTATCCTGACGGCGAAGAGATCGATTAGCGTTGATTTGAGCTTATTATACTCTAATACCTGCACTTTAGTCCTGTAAAAGAATGGCTGGATGAGGACTTTTTCTTCTTGGTAAGTCAGTCAGTGGCCAAGTCCAGTCATGTAGGCTTGCATGCCTTGCAAGGTATTACTACTATACTACTAGCCACGAGCTTATTATATTAGTACTAGGAAATCCAGAGTGCACGCAGAGCAGAGTTTCCATGTGGCCATTGCAGTTTTCAGAACTCTGAACTCTGATTGAGCTGAAGTAGTATTTAACTGCGCGTTCAACTGCAAACGCGCTTCGGTCTGACATCTCTCCTTGTTGTTTAACCAAACCCTGTCTGTCTGTCTCATCCGTTCTTGCACTGCATAACAGCACATACTTAGTTGTATGTACTCCTACTGTGTGTATTATCCAAGAAAGCGACGTCCTAATCACAGATCATGTATCCCAAGATCCTCATATGACAAAGCATTACATAAGTCAAAAGATGGATATCAGGTCAGCGCATAATCTGTTCAGATAAGGCCATTCCAGCAGGTAGAGTAGTATCCTGCAATTGCAGTCGCCTCGTCACTATCTTCGCCCCACTTCCTGTCTTCTGCAATCACGCCACCACCTGCTGATAACACAAGTGATAAACCCCAAGATCCACGGCAAAGCTCCGAACAGTTTCCTGATGCTGCTGCTGCTTTTATCCAAGGCCTTATTTAGTTTCTTTTAAAGTTTTAACTTTTTTACTCTCTCTTCGTCACATCAATCTAGGGACACATGCATAAAGTAGTAAATATAGATAAAAATAATTAATTACACAGTTTAATTATAAATTATGAGACAAATATTTTAATCCTAGTTAGATCATGATCGATAATATTTACTAAATATAAACGAAAGTGCTAAGTGACTGAATATATAACTTTTACAATTTTGCCTTAAACTAAACAAGACCCAAGTTCCAAAGCAACCGAGTACTGACGCGGAAATGATGTCGAATTCCGGGGACCTGGCCTATTGTCCTGTCGGGCCATGCGATGCCGATGTGCGACGGCGCCGCAACCCTTTTTCGAACAGGAATCTACTGTTCTTGCAGTGCTGCATAGCGGCTGATGGAGCGCTCCTGTTTCGGCTGAAAGGATCCACGGGAACTACTGTACTCTATCTGGCACTCGTCGGTTCTCTGTATTCAGACGACACAAACGATGGTCCGGCCGGAGGAGGACAGATGCAGATGGAGGTGGAGATAGACTCATGATTGATCATGTTATCCTCTTCTTATCCGGCCCGGCCGGTCTGAATTCTTCCTTCCTCCTTCTCTTGTCCTTGCTCTTTTTCATTTTATTTTATTTTATCTTGATGAAAAAGAACCTGCCGGTCTGAATTCTGAAAACCTTAGCCCTGCCGCATATTATCATCTTCTTTTTTTATCCCTTTTCTTTAGACTAGGAGGTGCCACCACACGGAGCTTTCAGCCTGCATGTAGTTTATCAGTTAGCACCACAATTATAGATGGATGGATGGATGGATAGATGCATGGCTAGATTAGATAGATAGATAGATAGGGACAGAGAGATAGATCAGGCAGGCACACTGTCCGCAGCGCGGCATGCAATGTATCTCCAGCTGGACTGCACGGATGGATGAGTCTTATTGTTCGGCGCAGAAATTAAGCTACGAGGGCATGCATGCAGGGTGTGGCAGTGTGCGTAAAGTTGCTCTCTTTCCGCCCGCGCGCCGCTGCGCCGCTTGTCGTCAGCGTACGTCTTCGGCAGCGGCGCGGCGCCACTCGACGCCGCTTGGAGGTTGCAGTTGCATGCATGCATATTTTGCGCGGTCGGCGGACGGCGGCTAGCTCTACGTACAGCGGCGGTTTGGATTCTCGGGTCCTGATCGATGCATGCGTGCAGGACGGACAACTCTAACACCTCTGGTGTTATATTAACTAAAACATACCATATTATCATATGCACTGTAAAGCATTTATGTTTAAGTCAACCTTAACATGCATTAACTAAAATAAGTTTATATTTCATAGGTTGATTGAGTTTCTATAACGTTTGTCACATGAAATAATAAAACCCTATTTTCGAATGTCATCGCAAATACTTAGTCTATACTCTATGTACTTGAGGTGTGAACTGTGTTTACACTAGTGTCAAGCATAGTGTATAAGTCTAAGTCTAACTCTAAAAATGATTTCCATATTTGACATTTAATTTAGATTCCAAAACTTATTTCTAAGCCTGGCAATTCAAGTTTAAATTCAAATAGGAAATGTTATAAGAGGTTTTTCAAAAGTCAACTTGGTCAACCAAGGGTGTCATTGGGTCAATGACCTAAAAATGTCCTTGGACGATGTTTGTGATCATTAATAACCAACCCATTAAGTTAGAAACCAAATTAAGTTTAAATTCTATTTCAAAAACCCTTTATTTCAAACCCTAGTTTTACCCCCTTTTCTCTAATTCAAAATCTATAAAGAATTTGGGGATACTCTAAAAAGACAATTTGTAGATCTTGACAAGAGCTACAAAGTTGGTATACAAAGTTTTTTAAGTTTCCAAAAGGAATTTCAAATTAATTTGAAAATACAGTTTCCAGCATTTATCCCCTTTTGATTTTAAAACCATAATTCAAAAATTATGCATCATTTGAGAAAACCTTGTATATGAAAGATGTTTGGTTTTACAAGCTCAACATTTCATATTTTTGAAGATTTTTCAAGTTTTGTTGAAAAATCAAAAGTAATTTCAGATGCTTATTTCTAGGGTTTTATCCCCTTTTCAAATTTGAATTCAAATTTCAAAATCTAGATAGAATTTGAGGATGCCAGTTAAAGGAAAAATGTAGCCCTTGAAAAGTTATGCAAATGATATTTTTGTAGATTTTCAAGTTCTTATACAAATTTTGGAGTAATTTGTACTTTTAAACCGATGGTATTTCTGTAATTTCTGCGAACAGTACCTAACCCTATCGGCGGACGCCATGGCCGGCTTCTCATCGCGCGCCGCCGTCCACCGCCGCACCTTTTCGGCCGCCCGCGCGCTCACGGACGCGCGAAGGTTCACCGTCGTCGTGTCGCTCGCTCAAGTATCGACTCCATGCTATAAATAGCAGTCGGCCGCCGTCATTCTTCTTCTTTCTTCCTCCCGCCACCGTCGCCGACGACCTCGCTCCGCCGCCGAAATTCGCCGCCGACGCTCCACCTCTGTCCAATTGCTCTCGCCCAAAGCTCCGCCACTTCCTTACGGTCCGTTTGAGCCAGTTCATGCTTGCTCTCCTCGCCCGAGCCGCTTGTACGCCATCATCTTCTTCGTGGTCGTTCAGTCGCGCCGCCGCGCCATCTCCGCCATTTGCCGTCGCCGGAGGTGAAAATATTTTACCGATAACCCTGCAATCGTGTTCTCCGTGTCGTCCTGCGTCTGATGCGCACCTTGGTTTGAGCAGCGCATTGCCGGAGACCGCCGTGATGCCGTCGTGCCATCGGAGCGCCGCCGCCGCCATCACCGTCGTCGACCGCAACTCAACCCAACCACTCCGGACCTCCATTAACGTGCGCATCAGCGCCGTGGTGAGCTCCTGCATCTATCTATGCCATCAATTACATCAATCCCTTGTCGAGACCGCCGGTAGCCGTAGCTCGCCGCCGCCGGCGCAGTGCTGCCGCTCCGTCGCGCGCGTTGCCGTTTGAGCCAGGGACATGGAGCGACCGCATGAAGTTGCCGAACCCGCTTGCCTGAGTGCCCTGCGTCTAACCGTAGCCTTACCGTCGCCGAAAATCGCTCCGGTGAGCGATGCCGCCGGGCCGACGCTCCGCCGCGCCGCCATGGCCGCCGGCGTGGGTGCCGCCGCCGCTCCCCAGCACCGTTACCCACCTCAATCGACGCGCCGTGTCAAGATGAGCAAGTAGGAGAAAACCCCATCACCGGAAACCTCACCGACGGCGAGGAATCGCCGGTCAACTCCGGCGGGGTCGACTGTTGACCCGGGAGCACTGTGCCGATTTTCCTTTTTCTATTTTCAGAAAATAATTTAAATGCTATTTTCTTTAAAAATTCATAGTAATTCATATATAGCTCCAAAAATTCTAAAAATTTCTGTGAATGTTCTTTATGATGTCATCTACCTAGGAAAAATATGAAATGCCAAATTTGAATACTTTTTGCATAGGTTAAAATTAGCCCTTTTAATTGAAAAATAGACCTTCAATGATTTTTAATAAATAAAATAATTGGCTTTTAGTTCTGAAATTTGTTTTGACATCTAATTAGGCTAAGAGCTTTCTAAAATAAAATTTTGGGCTTAATTTGATAACTTTAATTTTTATGCCTTTATTTAATGCTTTTAAATAATTAAATAACCCCTTTTAGTTAACTTAATCATTATAGGAGTTGTGTGACTTTGGGATTGATTGATGACCTTGGGTCATTAACCCTAATGACCTTTGACACTTTAATTAATTGTTTGCGCTTATCTTAATTATGTCATTAGGGCTTAATTAATGTTATTTTATGTGTTTAATTAACCCCTTAAATGGCATAGTTAACCCTAATGAGTTTTATAAACGAAGTTTTGTTGGCTTGCAACTTTATCGTGAAGAAAAGTTGTACCCGATCCCTTAATCTGATCATGCACTCATTGAGCATCATGTTTACTATTCCATCATGTTGAAGCATATTAATTATCGAGTAGTTTCCGTTAACGGAGAGTTAACGTTGTTACCCAGACCCGAAGGACGAGCAGATTCAAGAATCGGGAGCTGATCCAGAGTTTGAGAACTTCTACCCTGAACATCAAGGCAAGCCTCGGATGCATTCAACCCTATTCTATTTATAAAAAAGTTTTACCGCTTCAGCTATAATATGTGCATTAAGTAATAGGAGTTGAGTGAAAACCCACAAATTGCATTACCTGTCTTATTTCCTTAATCCTTGTTATCTACTTGGAAGATGAGTAGTAATGCTTAGCCCTGCTTATTTATTTAATTGTTCAAAGGTAAAAGAATGAAAAAGATGAGATTGGTTTCTTTGTTGGAATCTTGATGATAGTAATAAATCGAGTCCGGATGGCGAACTTGCACTGGGAATGGAGTCCCTCTGTAGTGTTTCCGTCTGTTGATGCCCTAGGTCCCGTTCGTTGGTGAACTGGTGATATCGAGAATTTAGAAATCCACATGCATGAAGTGGTATACGGATGGTTGGAGCCGTGTATGCCATGGAGTGACCTAGCGTGGGGCCAGAGATCCCATCTGTGTCATAGTGTGTTTTACTGTGGGGTTTAAGTTCCCATGTATCTCGGTACGCTGGGCCGCAGAGCTCACGTGTATCATGTGGTGATATACGGCTGAGGTTGTTATCCCGGTATATCGGTGCACCTGGGGTGCTTGGGAGTTAAAGTCTCCGGTAGGCTCAGTCACCTAGGTCCCAGCTGGGTATGAAAATGGATTCGAATCGCCGTTGCTTCTCGGAGAAGAAGACTCGATCGGTGTTCATCATCGTAGTAACAACTTGAACAAAAATTAAGGATCAATAATGAAGTTGGTTGATAATGGAAGTTAGTCCCAGCAACTTCTCTTTCTGTAAAGCTTTTCTGTAAAATTTCTTATCTCTTACAAGCCTTACCTTGTTTCTCTAGCCTGCATTTCTTAAGTCTCTATCCTTCTCTTTCGTCGGGTCAGTCTTGTTGAGTACTGTTGTACTCAAGGTTTGTTGCACCCCTGTTGCAGGTAAGCTTCATGGGCAGGAGTGTTTTGCATCCTGCTGCATGACAGTCGTCGAGGAAAGCGACGATGAATAAAGATGTTCAGCTCTTGGGCAGAGTTTTTGTGTAATATTGTAATCTACTGCTACTCCACTACTATTATGGTTTGTATAACTTAAACTTATGATTATAAATATTTGAAAACCAGAGGTTTGTAAACTTATGTTATTATAAGTCTTCCGCTGTTTTACTCCGTTGTATATTAATTATGGTAAACTGTTGTAATACTGCAACGTCTCTCTACAATGATTGATCCTGCTCGGAGAATCGTGGATGATTCGGGATTTACCCGACAGACTTTTTAAGTCATATGGAACACAGTCATGGTTATTTGGAGTCTGTTTAGACAATAATCATGCGTGTGGGCCATATGATTTAGGAGGTTCTGCCACAACAACCAAGGTGCGTGGCTGCGTGACGAGAGAGAACAGAAATAGGGAACCCCCACGCCGTATATGTAGCGGACTAGCGCTCGTGCCGCCGCTTTGTGTTGGATAATACTACTACTAGAGAGTACGTAGAGAATGTACCCCACGTGTTATCCTACGAAAATATGTTGCAACATTCCCAGATCCAAAGGTGACACATCAAGAAAACCATGTTTGTAACATCTTAAATCGATAGTTGCAGCATAAGAAAAAAAAACTACTGCAACAAAATAGTTTGAAGGGCTAAAGCATTCTCGAATATATGACTGCGACATCATAGATCAGCAGCTACAAAAACTGGGCTAGGGCATATGAAATACCACGAACATTTAATTGCAACATACCATTGATGGCTTGTGAAACACTTGAAAAATGATAAATTAGAATAGGGGGAAGAGCCTGGCGCATGCAAGCACCATTGCCACCAGAGGCGTTCGGACTCCTTGTGGAGGGAGGAAGTCGACCACGTCCCTCAAATCCAGAACCGAGGGAGGAGGAAGCCGACCACGTACCTTAGATCCATATCTGGAGGAGGAGGAAGCTGACCACGTCCCTTAGATCCATATCCGGAGGAGGAGGAAGGCTCATAGTCATCGCCCTCCTCTCTGAAGTAGAACGAGGGGAGGGATGCATAGAAGGGGTCAGCACGGCTCGCCAGAAGCCACCGCCATCACCTACTCTCCCACTGACATGGATGTCGCGGAGGCCACAGAGAGAGGAAGGGAGAGGGAGAGGAGATGCAAGGAGAGGAGCGCATGCTCGCTAGAAGCCTGCCACCGCACAGCATGGAGGGTGGAGGGGAGAGGGAGGGACGACAGCGCGTGACTGCAAGCGATAGAGCGGAGGAGCCACGGGGAATAGAGGGTGTGCAGAGCGAGAAAACAAAGGCACAAATGCGGGATGGGGTTGGATGCGTGGATGGGGATGGACATGTGGTCGAGCAGCCTGGGTGGTCGAATCGTTTTGTGACACATCCGAAGCCATCGAACATCAAAAGAGTAGCATTATCGTTTGTCAATCCTGCCTAATCTCGATTGATCCATTCGAAGTCGACATCTTTAGCTGCAAAGTCCTTCAATTTACTTTACTTGATCCACTTAAGAATTTCGTACGCCCTTCATGTGAGTTCATATTTGTTGTGCTTTGTGTGATTTTTTTTTGTGAAATGCAATTTGTGTGATTTGTGATGTTGCGTGGCCACATGCCAAGATCTTCTTTAGGTATTTCTTTATATTTTTTTAATAGAATGGGGGATGTTATTTAGGGTCCAATACAGTCGTGGGAGGGGGCTCTAGTAATGTGAGAGAAGGTGGAGGATAAAAGGAAAACGAAGAAGAAAATAGGGGGAAAGTATTTTGATGAACAACAAATGAACACTATCTTGTCACGCCATGGTGTCATTAGAGCTATGTTCTATGTCTATGGTGATGTTTACATCTCTATGTTGAGACTATGTTTCTATTTCTTGATTCATCTAGTTATTATTCCCACCCTTTTTATGTGTCTTGCCACATAATGTTGTGTTATTTTTGGTTGGTTGCGATGTTTGTTGAATGGACTGGACACAAGATCTTCCATATAAATTATTTTTGTTAGAATATAATGGAGAAGGCCTTGTAAAACTTCAAGATCTCGCCATCTCTATAAGGTTTTTGAGACTTGATTTTCACCCTTAACATCCATATACCTAATAAGCCAGTTTTTTTAAGGAGGAAACACATTGAGAGCACCCTCCCCATAACACTAATGTGACCATCACCCATACACCTCTGCCCCTACTTAGGTCCTCATTGATTGTTGGATAAGTGGAGCATGGCCCACGCGCTAGATACATGCTCCCGTTGGCCAGGCTGTGGGATGGTGTTTGCATCATGCCGCGCTGTACCAACCTCTACTGCAGGCCGCCAGTCCGTAGGTTGCATCCGACGAGGCTGGATGACACGAGGGTACACACAATGAAACCAATCGTCCTCATAACCAACCTCATCCCACCCTACCACTGCCATCTCCAATTCTTAAATTTTCCTCCCTCCATCTTTCCAAATTCCTAGCTAGTCCCACCCACCTCTTGCCTTGCTGGAATTAGCTTTGTATCCCTCTCCTCACCAACCCTACCCCTTTATAAATTGACGCTTCTCCACCTTCATCGTTCCTCATTATTCTTTGATAGCAACACTACCAGATCCACCGCCGCCACTAATAACTACGGATTTGTTCCCCGCCCACCTTCGCCTCACTGGAATTAGCTTCCCCTCCCTCTCCTCCTCCACCCTACACCTTTCTAGATCGGCACTCGTCCACCTTCCTCGTTTCCCCGTCTGCATACGGTAGCAGCGTCGCCACCGGATCCACCACCACAAGCAATAACTACAGATCTGATCCCCACTCCCCTCTGCCTCGTTGGAATTAGCTTTCCTCCCTCTCCTCCCCCATCCTATCCCTTTTGACGCTCCCTCACCTTCGTCACCGCCCCTCCGTTAGATGGTACCAACACCACTGGATCCACCGCCGCCACCATTCCACCTATAGATCCCCACTACCACTAGATCTTTTGACACCAAAATTACCCCCTTCAAATCCAATAGCCACATATTCCCTCACAAATACTATCTTTAATCGAGATCCCCTACCCCTAACTTGAATCGGATATCGTTATGTTGGAGGTCGCCGAAGAAAGAGGTGCTCTTTATGGTAGAGGTTCTTGGATTTTTTTGGTGGAGTTTTTATCTTCGTTCTTCCGTTTTTTTCTTGATTTTGAAAGTGATGTGGTTACCAAATAAAAGAGGCTCCCAGATCATACTTAAATTAGGAGGTCTCTTTAGATATCTTATGGTTTGTTTTATCACACTCAGATCCCCTTCGTACATATATAGAGGAATTCTTGAATTTTAGAGATTAATGGTCATGCTAAAATGAGGTCATTGGACATCTTGACAGGCTTTGGCTCCATGGCTTGCAAAAAGAAACCGCAGGTAAGGTCCTTCCCTATACTATGTAAACAATCAACCACATAAACATCCAGCTGGTGTTTTTTCTTGAACATTTTAGAGTATTGTGATAGTTATTCCAGTGCTCTATTTGTTTGGCTGGTAGTTTCTGTTGCTCATAAGCCGACTGATACTGTTTTGTTGTGAGAGAAAAATATTGCACCATGGCTGATAAGCCAGGACGATAAGTTCAAGCCATGAGCTGCTTCAGCAAGTCAGGAACAACAACACTTCTCTTAGCCAAACCCCAAAGTCAAACCAGTTAACTTATCATCTTGGCTCATCAACCTTGATAAAATATTTTTCTCTCACAACAAAACAGAACCAGTCGACTATCAGCCACAGGAATCATCAACCGAACACTGGTGCAAGCCGCTCACTTTCTCAAATCGATTAACACGAGCAGATGCTACAATTGTATCTAGACGAGAGGTGTCAAAAAAAAAATCGATTAACAACGGTAGAATGATTGTTGTTCGTTTTTATCGTGGGCTGCTCGGCTCATCATCGTCATGGTCTCGTGGAGACCGTGTCAATCGAGCCCATCCCAACAGAGAGAGAGAGAGAGAGGCTCCCCTGCGAGGCCCAGGTGGCCCAAGTAAAATGTCACCTCCGCGGCCAGGAAGGAGCCGAAGCCGAGCTGAGTTGGACTTTCGCACCATCTTCTGGAACCTGAAGCCGTGGTCAGGGTTCAGGCAGTTCATTATCCACTGGCTTCCTTATCAGTCACATGGCGGCGTGCGCCAAGCCTGCTATTTTGATGCAGCCCTGCGAAATGAAAACAATTTCATTTCTACAAGGTGCAAATGGCTACAGGAACTGGTGCACGTAAAGCATCTGTGGCAGCATTTCTAGGATCAGTGTAACATTGATACAACATCAAGCAATGCATTCATACCTGCAACCTGTTACTTGTCCAAGAAAACAAGAATTATCACTCCAAATAATATGAGATGCTGATGATCGAAGAGGGAAATCCATGTGACACTCAGGTACAGTGATATTTGTTCTATGCAAGTAGTCATGTTTAAAGTTCCTTTTTTTTCTCTCTATTTAGTCTCTAATCTGATTACAACTGAACTTACTAACCAAGTAGGCACATATTGCATATCAACAGAACTACAGAGGTTTAACCCCTTTTGCAACAATGTGTCACAAGGCCGTGAAATTAATGCATGATTACCAATGACACCAAAGGTATGAATTTTAGTTATCCCATTTTCTTGTCTGTAGATAGTATCAGTTTAATGTCAAAGTGTTATGCATATAGTCAGTAATCCATGAGAATAAAAGATAGTAAGCTTATACTCCTGTACAGCTTCATGTTTACTGTAAATCATTCCATATAAGAACGAAGATGGCCAGCCCATATAATTAACTGCTGTAATTCCCATTCGCCACCAGTTATAATGTACTCCATATAATTCACTGCATGTTCATAAGATCTAAAACATAGTATACCATTACCATATGAAACAATTTAACACCTATAATACAACCAATCTTCTAACATGCACCAGATAACTGATTACACATCCTCTGCTCCCACACAAGTTCCTGTTGGTGTTTTTTTTGGGTACATTTTAGAGTATTGTGATAGTTCTGGCGCTCACTATTTAGTACATTATAGTAGTAGATTTTTCGACCACTTTTGGGCATTTCAGGATTCGGTCTGCTTTATGTCCTGTACTCGTTTGCAGGCCAGAAGCTGCTTGAGGCCTATTGGAACCTAGGCATGTGCACAATCCCTCGGCTTCAGATATCCAGGCATGCAAGTCAAGAACAGCCACATTTCTCTTGGCCAAACCCCAAAGTCAGACCCAGTTCAACTTGAAGCTCAATGACCGGGTGTTTGGCACTGAGTGCAAGCCGCTCACTTTTCTCAGCAAATCGAATGACAAGGTAGAATGACTGTTGTTCGTTTTTCTCGTGGACACCGTTTCGGTCGAGCCCATCCCAATAGAGAGAGAGGCCACCTTGTGAGGCCCATGTGGCCCAAGTAAAATGTCCTCCGCGGCCATAGGAAAGAGCCGACCGTAGTTGGACAAGACTACAGGGAGCATGGCTGATAAAATGCCACCTCACCTAGTCACCTAGTACTGCAGTATAATTTCCCCTCAAAAAAGAAAACCTAGTACTGCAGGTACAATAGACTCATAAGAATCCAATGCATTGAGCTGCTTAAACATGCAATCCTATCCAGTTCTATGCTATAGGATGAAAAGGAAATTGAATTTCACCACCCCTTCGCTAAATAGAGAGTCAAAATGTGCATACCAGAGTTCAGACTTTCTATACCTTTCACACCATCTTCTGGAACCGGAAGCCGCAATCAGGGTTCGGGCAGTTCAGTATGACAGCATCCACTGGCTTCCTTATCAACTGCAGTCAGGGTTCAGGCAGTTCAGTATCAGCCACAGTCAGGGTTCAGGCAGTTCAGTATGACAGTATCCACTTGCTTCCTTATCAGTCACATGGAGGCTTGAAACAAGCCTGCTTGATTTCGCTGCAGCCCTGCGAAGTGCAAACAATTTCGCACCTACAAGGTGCAAATTGGCTACAACTGGTGCATGTAAAGCATCTGGGGCAGCGTTTCTAGGATCAGGGTAACATTGATACAGAATCAAGCAATGCATTCATACCTGCAACCTGTTACTTGTCCAAGAAAACAAGAATTATCATTCCAAATAGTATGAAATGCTAACAATCGGACGGAAATCCATGTACTCAGGTATAGTTTTATTTGTTCTATGTAAGTAGTCATCTTTAAAGTTCATTTTTTCTCTCTTTATTTAGCCTCAAATCTGACTACAACTTAACTTACTAAGCAAGTAGGCATAGGCACATATTGCATATCAACAGAACTACAGAGATAAAACGCCTTTTGCAACAATATATGTGTCACATACATTAATACATGATTACCAATGACACCAAAGGAATGAATTTCAGTAATCCCATTTTCTCTTGTCAGTAGATAGTATCAGTGTTATGCATATAGTCGACCATGAGCATAAAAGGCATTAAGCTTTCCTATACAACAGCATACTTCAGTACATCACAACATCAAAGGTCAAACAACAGATAAAAAAATAAACCATTCCATAAAAGAGGAAGAAAGATGTAACAGTGTGGCAATAGAAATTTGGAAAGGGAAAAAACAGTATACTGTCACATAATTAATTGCTGTAATTCTCATTCGCCACCAGTTATACCATATAATTCACTGCATGTTCATAAGATCTAAATCATAGTATACCATAACCATATGAAACAACTTAGCACCTCCTATAATACAACCAATCTACTAACATGTACCAGATAACTGATTACACATCCTCTGCTCCCACACAAGTTCCTAAAATGAATTGAGTATACTTGCTACAGATAAGAATGCAATAGAAGGTGAAAAAAATGAAGGAGACCCACTGAGGAAACACTCCTGTCATCTTCTCCCCCACAATGTCAGTTCTGGAAGAGTTTTATGTTCTTCTTTTGCTCCAGCTGTTCTAATCATGGGACCATTATTGCATCCCCCACATAAGTGGGGATCTTGACTTACTGGCCCGGATCATCCTTGCCTACCAAGTTATTGGCTTATTGCACAGATTGTGCGTTCTCCCAACTCCCACTGAAGCTACTTCAGAGTTGAAGCACTCCGATACAATCCTGTCATTGCACTGGTAATCTTGTCATTCGAATTTTTTATTTGGAAACTTCCAGTTCTCATTGGCCTGCCTGGCTTGGCCAGGAAGAGTGTGTTGAGCTTCTTATCCAGATCGTCGGCGCTGTACTTCACATACCTGCTCGCACTAACGTCCTGCTCAACGAGCGGCCCATAGTTCTGCATGAAGCTCCTGTAAACAGGCACTATAGCCTGCACCACGAGGTGGCATGTCTTTTGCTGCAAATCCCTATCCGATATCACCCATTTAGACTGCTTTTGAAACATCTCATCAAAGGTAGCATTGAATGATTTCAGCCTCTGTTTCACTAAATCTCTTGCGGTAGCCCGGCCCTTGGAGAACATGATGAGGCCCTCCCTGCTCAGCAGGGGCGCAAGTGTTCCCCAGCTCTCCCTCAGAAACATTGCTGAGTAGTAATCCTTGTACTGTTCATGCTCCCGGAGCCATGGATCGCCTAGCAGCTCACCTAGCTTAGTACCCTTGACGTGTTTGAAGAAGTGCCAGTGTATGTTCATCATGAGGAAAGATGACTGTGTCGAATCCCCATAAGCCTTTGACCATGTATCAAAGTTCATCTCTAGTGTCTTGACGATATTAAGCACTGCCTCAACCAGCATCTTGTCATCGAACACTTCTTTGCGCCAGCTGCGGTGGATGGTCATCACCTGTGTGAGCACAGATCGATACGGCTCCGCAAGAAGCTGATTGCAGTACTTTGCGACAAAGCTCACTATGCGTGGCACTCCGCCATCAATTGGCGGCGGCAAATTGCGCTGCAGCTCCACCTGAACAAGCAATTCCTCAAAGATCCCAACAGCACCATCCACGACCGTCTTGACAAGCTCCCTAGTCCTGCTCTGGATCTCCACACAAGCCTTTCCCCCGAACAACCGGTTGAAGTCGAGCCTCAGCTTGTTCAAACAATCAAACACATCGAGCAGCCGCAACAGCTTGATGGGGTCCTTTTTGGCAGCAGCCAAGGCACTGCCGAAATCCAGGAAATCAAGAATGCCAGCACGAGCCGCAATCTCAGCGAAGCACAAGGGCGCCGCCTCAGGACGCCGTTCAAACACCGCGACGCAGAGCTTCCTCTCGGCTTCAAGGAGGTGGTGCACCGCGAACTCCAGATGCCGGCCCCAGCGCTCGACGCTGGGGCTGAGCGCCTGCGCGTCACCCGACGTCTCCTTGAGGTAATCAAGCCCCAACGCGCGGAGGATGGCGCTCACGGTCTCCCCTCGCGCGTCCGCGTACGCCGCCGAGCAGCGGTCAATCCGGCCGTTGGCAGCGAGGCGGTCAAGGATGAGGCTGAGCTTGTAAACGACGGAGGCAGGGATCCGAGACGGCACAACGGCCGGCGGCGGGTCGGAGCCGCCGCCGCCAGCGGCGGGGTCCTTCATCGCGAGCGGCGCGGAGTGGTCCTTGAGCATCCGCCTAAACTCAGCCTCCAGCAAGTCGAGCGCGGCGGCGAGGAGGCCGGCGTCGAGGTCCGCGGAGGCAGCGGCGTCCCTGAGCCGTTCCAGCGCGTCAGCAAGCCCCGCCACGAACCGCGCGTCGGCGAGCCTCCGCTCCCCGAGGTAGGCCACGATGTCCGCCAGCCACTGCGTGGCGAGGCCGCAGTTGTCCGCGAGCAGGCGCAGCGCGGCCTCGAGCTGCGCCAGCACGGCGAGGTACCCGGGGAGGTCGGAGGCGACCGCGGCGCGGTCCAGCAGCGGCGGCTCGAGGCCGTGCACGGCGTCGAACACCTTGAGCACAGCGGCCGCGGGACCCACGGCGCGGTCGATGTGGGGACCGGCGGTGGCGAGCGCGTCCTGCGCCGCCCGGATCGGACGCACCGAGGACTCCATGGCGGGCAGGCGCGCCTGGATGGCTTCTAGCCGCGGGGCTAGCGCGTGGCTCAGCGCGCGTGATTTCTCCAGGCCGGTCCGGAGCGCGCGCCGCGCGGAGAGGAGGCTCGCCAGCCGGCGGGACTCCTCGTCCTGGTGGTCCAACCCGGCGGCGTCGTGGTGGGATGCCCCCATCCGGAGCAGCGAGGCCCCGGCCCGGCGCACGCCCGAACGACGCCTCTGTAATGCGGGAACGGTCGCGGCGGTGAGTCGGAACCCGCGAGGTTGTTCGTCCGCAATCCCGCACGGGAAGCGAAACAGAGGCGTGGCGCGGGGGGAGAGAGAAGGTGTTGGTGAGACTGGGAGAGGCGGCGCTGCCACGGTACGGCGGCTAGTAGTTATCCGAGGCCAGGGCGAGGCGGGGGATGGAGACGGGCGGCACGGTAGGTGACTGGCGCTGGGAACAGGAGGCCATGCCGGCCGGCGTGGAGGGGAGGAAGCCTAGGGAGAGGGGTTTAGGTTGGAACGGGGGAGCGAGAAAGGAGGGGAAGTCCGGGAAAGAGACAGGAGTCTTTTGGCTCGATTGGGAGCAAGGAAAGGAAAGGGAACGGAAGGGAGGAAGAGGACGCGGACGCGGACGCGCTCGCGGCATGGCGCTGGCGCGGGCGCGCGGCCGAGGGAGAGGGGGCGCCGTGCCGCGTGCGCCGGTTTGCTTCTTTTGTTGCTGTTGGGCCGCGGGCGGAAAGGCGGCCGCGCGGGCGCAGGTGGACGTGGGGCTCGGCAGACGGCAGGGCGGCCGCGCGACCGAGGCAACCAGGCAGGCGGCGGCCAGGCGGATACGGAGGTGCGGTCGCGGGCGTGGCTGGAACCTGGCTGGCTGCGGCGGTCAGCACAGCAGGTCGCGGTGGTGGTTTTTGGGGGCGGAAACGGTGTGATTTCTCGTGGTTAATTTGGGTGTAGCTGCGCGTTTCTTAGGCGGGGGTTGGACGACGGGGCGAGGCCGCGAGGTGATGTGGGGTGGAGGAATCAGGAACGGGTGGTACATCTTGCGTGAGGGCCGCGGCAGTGGACTCTGGCATTCTACCAATGCACGACACGACTGCACACGGCCGGCGGCGGCGAAAGCTGTGCCACCGGTCAAGTCAACGACTGATTCCCGCCTGGCGCGCCGTGTCGTAAGGGGATCCGAGGTCGTCCGTTCGAGTACAAGTACTCGCGACCGAGCATTTCCTACGGAGTGTAGTAGTACGAGTTTTTTCTTTTTACTACTTGTCGTGGCCTGCCAATGCCAGCAGTCCTGGCCTGGTGACATCTGTCGCGGGTACTGTCGCCTAGTGTAACTGACTGACTGCCGCCGGCGTGGCTCGTGTCTACCAGGCTTTCTTGTCCACCTGCCAGATGGAATGCACTAGTAGTACTCGTATTCCGTGCCGTATGCAGTACTAGTACACAGAAGCAGTGTTTGTATATCCTGTGTACGGAGTACTCCAACGCCGGTCGCCGCGCAACGGCAGCGTGCGCCGTGCAGGGCATTCGAGTCACGTACCAGCGACCATCCTGCCAGCCCTCGCTGTTGCGCTAGCGCTACTGTACTGCCCCCTCGCTGATGCAGTGATGCACGATGCTGGCGTGGTCAAGTGCAGCAATGGGGGACTGGTGAGGGGTTAGTTGGGTGAATGCTGGTGAGTTTGTGTTTGGCAGCGGACAGTTACTGGTCCCCCTGCTGTTATTGATGGCCTACCAGCAGTGCCTGTGAGTGAAGGTTAGTACGGGGCAGTTTTTGACCAAGCCAGAGCCAGATCCTTTTGGTTGGTGGTACTGCTGCCATCGCTTGCTTCCTTAGCCTGTTTAGTTCCCTAAATTCACCTCCAAATTTCATTATACAGAATTCTTATTTTTTATCACATCAAAATCTCGACAAATACATGGAGTACTAAATATAGATGAAATTTAAAACTAATTGTACAGTTTTGTTGTACTTTACAAGAAGAACGTTTTAAGCTTAATTAATCAATATTTAAATAATTATTAGCAAATAAAAATAAAAAACTACAGTGTAACGGCAACTAAACAAGGGCTTAATATCCAGCTAAGCTTTCCTCTGTTGGTGCTGGTGAAGTAGAGAGACATCCACCTCTGCCTGCCTGGACTAATATGTAGTAGTAGGAGTACTCTTTTTTTTTAGTTTATAATAGGCCAGCTACTTTACAAATTTAGGTTTCTAATTCTCTGAAATGTACATCTAGGTCCTTCCTCTACGAAGTCATCAATCAATGGGAACGATTCCTTGCATGCGAAGCTTTTTACTACCCCACAAGTACAGATCAGCTAAGTTTTGACCGCTTTCGAAGTAGTACTATACTATGACGTAGGACTACACTCCGAGTACTGCTGGTTGTTGGCTAAACAAACTTTAGTAGGTGACTCTCCTAGGTGGTTACTTGCAAATGCAAGACCAGAACTCAACGTGGCACGGAGCTCGGTTGACAACTCAGGTAAACAATGTAAAGTGTGTTGAGAAAATTGCTGCATATTAACTGTACAGTACAAGTAGTTCTTCTCCCTTCGAGTTCACCGCACGAGTAAATCTTTTTGCCTTTTTTTCTTTGTGTCCGTGTCCGTGATCTAGATAAGGATCCTTTCTGCTGTCTTGTCTTGTCGTCGTCCTTCTCGAAGGCTCCCTCCTCCGAATTGGCACGACCCTAGTTTCTGTGGGCCCGGGTGTACTTGTCATTCGGTAGGCTGACCCCGCCCCAGTCACGTTGGTTCCACCGAATAGGCTGACCCTAGTGGCTAGTGCTAGTAGTACACTTGTTGTTAACATTATCTAAGAGATTCTCAATAAGAAATAATTCTGCCCATTTCATTCTCAATATTCAGGGAATCCACCGAAATACTCGAAAACAAAAGCTTTTTCGCATAATTGTATTCGGTCCGATCATGATTATTGCCCCCATTAGACTGGCGAGTAACATATCGATCTAATAAATAACTAATAACAAAATATAAGTGTAGTATATTAGTATATCTTATACTAGTACCGTAGATATATTCCACTAAATTCCCATGCCTTTCTTGATATGCGATCAATCCTATAATTGGTGGACACATCACTTCTTGAGAAGTAGTTTCTTTCAAAAATGATATCTGTATTTTTAAAGTTTTATTACGAAATACATGTCACGATTAATATATTTATATTTTTATGCATCACAAATGCTAGTACTTTTTTAGTTTAGTGCTATAACTTTTTTTTTGTTATATATGACAATGAAGGAAAAAATGACATGGTATTACGACCTAACCAACCAGACCTAAATTCCTAAAAGACATAAGCGGACTCCACGTCTCCATGGGATCGGGAGTGGTAGGGGGGAGGGGGAGGGGGAGGGGAGGGGCGGGGGGCTCGTGCCCCCTAGTCCCCTCCCCTGCAACCCACACCCACCGCCTCCTACCCTTCTTTGCCCTCCTCTTCCGCACCGCCACCACCAACATCATCTTCCATAGCCTTTTCTTGAATTTGGCCAAGACAAGCGCAATTCTTCTCACCGGATGCCTTTTCTATTCAAGGCACGCAATGAAGCGGCCAAAGAACGTATTGCCCATGGTAGATGATGTTTTGCCAGAAAAATCACTAAGGCGGTCTCTCTGGGATTTGCAGATTATACTACTTTGTACTAATAAGCGCAGACGTGCAAGTATATATCCGTATACAAATAAAGTAAATGTACAATAAACATAGAGGACAAAAGTTCAGGGAAAGATTGTTGTTTTTAACCTTTCCCATCGGTCTAGTTTGCGCAGCCAACTCATGCCATTAGAAGGAAAATTCTATTTTGTAAAAGAAATGGCAATGCTCTACTTAGGTTATCCTGGGCATCGGAAAGCTGCCTGCGTGCAGGACCAACGCGTGCCCACCCCCACCCCCACTCTCTTCCTCCGACTCTCTCTCTCTCTCTCTCCACTGACTCGCTCTCCTCGCCGCGCTGCCGCCGTCACCGCTCCCGCTCTCGCGCCCTCCTCCTCCTCCCCTGCGCCCACGCCCACTCCCCCAGCTCCTCCCCTGCGCCCACAACTCCTCCGGCGGAGTTGATGGCGGAGGCCATGACAACGGTGTCGGATCCGGCCCAGGTAGGTCTCCCCATCCTCTTTCCTCCCTCCTCTCCGCTCCTTCTCTTTCAACTCCGACGAGCTCGTCCCACGCCGATGACCTCACCCCTGACCTCCATCTCCTCCTCCCCGGGTATAGAAATGTCCGACCGCCGGGGAGAGGAAAGGAAGACAGACGGTGGGGAGGTAGGAGGACAGTTTAAGGAGCCTTGGCGGCTGAGGAGGCGGCCGGGCCAGGCTAGGGCGGGTGCGTCATGGCCAGAGCTGGGAAGAAGCGACGGCGAGGTCGCTGGAGGCACTGGAGGGGGGAGGGAAAGAGGGCGGCCGACGCCGGCGCTAGGGCTCGCCGGACGAGGTGGAGGAGATGAAGATGGAGCGGGCATCCAACACGTCGGACGTCCGAATGCGTGAATTCCTCAAAAAAAGGCTTTAAAAAAGAAACATGAATATATATTGCCATTGTTTCTGCATCACAAATTCAAAGTTGCAAAATTGAGCATCCATCCATCGACACCTAAACAAACGCTGTCCTTCTTTGTGTCTTTGCCTTGCATATAGTAGTTTAGTGTGCATGCTGCCACTTTGGTTGACTACACACAGGTGTTTCTTATTAAGGCCTTGTTTAGATTGCCTTCAAATTCTAAGTTTTTTTATTCTCTCTCCATCACATTAATTTTTAGACTCATGCATGAAGCATTAAATGTAGATAAAAAATAACTAATTACACAGTTTAGTTTGAAATCACGAGATGAATTTTTAAGCCTGCCTTAATATGGGAGGCAAAAGATTCGATGACCCATCTACATGTGCCCTGTCACCTGCACAGCACAAGCACGGCCAAAAACAATTCGGTGGGGGACACGTTGCAAACTAAAGCTATAGTACTGATGACTGTACTTACTGATCACTAAGCACTAGTATTCCTCACTTGGCCTTAATGAATTACTCCCCCCGTTTCAAATTATAGTTCGTTTTGATTTTTTTGGTGCATGTATTTTGCTATGTACCTAGATAAATAATATGTCTAGATACATAATAAAATACATGCATCAAAAAAATTAAAGTAAACTATAATTTAAAACGGAGGGAGTAAATCATAGTCTAGTATTTTGAGGAAAGATTTTGTTACAAAAAATTAATTGGTTTTATAAAAAAATATTGTGGAAATTTGTATATCGTAATATGTTTATTATAAAAGTATATATCACAGTCAATCTAACACTATTTATTACACACAACACACATTAGTATTTTTAATATACATTTGTTCAACTTAGAAAAGTTCGACTTCTGTATGTAGGATTATTTTTGAACGAGGAAATACAGAAAAGACAAACATTTTCATTGCTGCCCACTAGCCATTCCTCACCACCATATGCCTGCTGGAGATATGGGCGTTGGGGGTTTTATATTCCTCATGGGAAGAAACATTAGAAATGTTGAAAAGGCTGGTAAGCAGAACAAGGAAGGAAATCCCCCCAAGTGAGCTGACAGACAGGTCAGTATTATAATAAGAGCTGACCTGAGCCCTTGGATCGAGATTGTACCGTTGAACTGAATACAATATTGTTGCTCTTCTTTTTTTTTTTTAAAAAAAACTACTCATAGTAGCATGTTTTAGTATACTAGGTTTGCTAATTATAGATAAAAAGGTATCAATATTTATGATATTAAATAAACATCATTAGATTAAGTATGAAATGTATTTTTATAATAAATTAATTTGAAGTCATAATTTAAATCCTGTTTGCTAAAAATTTGGTTAAACATGAGTCTTTTTAATGGACACGTAACTCGTAGTTGCATTTTTTTAGAACAGCATTACCTGATTGCACACAGCGCCACCAGGATGGACCCCAGTGTTTTCTGTCTTTTCATGGCATAGACAATGCATGGGCCTCGGGCCCACGGAATGACACAGATGATAACGTACGGCACCACCGTTGAGTCCAGTCCACAACCACTTGGATGGATTCATTCATTTCCTAGATTCAGTAACAGTGAAGTGAATAGTCTGTTGATATTGAAAGGTTGTTTACTTTCTAAACGCTGTGATGAACGCACATGTTTGTCTAGTTTTCAAAAACACCGAGGGGCATTTGTCTTAGTTTCAACTGAATTTTACTCATACTTGGAAAGTAAACCTATGTAAAAAAAGGATTCAATAGGGCGAGCTAGATTGAAGCCGTCAACGTCATGTGGATGCTTAGCACAGTGATTGCCAACGGCGGGCGTGTCGGTTGATGTCTACGTGTACCAGCGATGAGCAAACTACCTGAACGGGAAACCCTGTCGCGTCAGTCGCCGCGATTTGGACGTCCTGAGTTTTGCCATCCAAACCACCGGCTTGGACTGATCTGCAGTCGTGACAAAAACCCCGTTCAAAGTTCAAGACAGTGAGATCGGTGAACAGCAGCCGCACATTACCACATCACTCCCTCGCTTCTCACTTCTCAGCGATGGCAGCGACACACACACGAAACGTTTCCTTCCTTGATTGATAGCAATGTGTCCACGGGGAAAGGGGCTCGCTGAAAGCTCTGAATTCAAATTTCAGGCGGAGATTTTTTTTCCTGCTTCGCACGGTTTTTGTGTTAAAACGACGTAATTCTTCTCGTGTTCCTTAGTTCCAAAGGAGGCCGGAAACTGCTCTTTGATTTCAGCAAGTGTAGTACGCATGGGCAGCAGACAGAAAAGAGATAGGATACGATCAGGCGGACGGATGGAATATTGGAAATGGAAGGTCGTGTATCGCTGTACGACTAGTGCATTAGCAGCACGAGGCACAAAAGCATAATATACGTCTTGGTAGTACGTCGCTGGTGCTGGGATGGCTTCACAGAAAGGAACGCAGCAACGCCCTTCACTGCCCATACCATTGCTGCCTCCAGAGCTGCAGCTCGATCTTCGCACACTACATGGGCTGGACATACGGAGACGGAAAAAATCGACGACGAAGCAAGACCTGCCGGGCGAAAAAGCGGCCGATAATCTGCAGATCATGCCATAATCTGCCTGAAGTTCCAGGTTTTCATCAGCTAGCAAATGGCAGAGTAATGTACAACCTGTTTGTAAATGAGGAACTGGACGCAGGCACGCATGACTCGCACGCGTCCGTTTTCTCTGACTCCTGCAAACCACGCCACATCGCCTGCTGATGCCTAAATTCAATGGCTAAGTACCGCAGTCCACACCACAACCGTTTTCCCAACCACTTGTGCGGCCTTGTTTGAAATCAAATCATGTGGCCAGGGCCCAGGGCTAGCAACCGTTCACCTGTCGGAAGAACAGAGGGAGCCTGGGAGTAAGCTTTGCATGGGAAGTGCTACGTGCCATCAGACCAGCTGCCTGGCAGAGGCTTTCAGTAGAACAATGCACACTCTCCGTCGCTCCTAACACTCGGGGAAGAAGGAAAATGGCGGCCATCTCCATTGACAGACTCCTGATTTCTTGACTTGCTGAGAGGCTGGGATCGATGTGGCCGGTTGGTCAGCAACCTGGATCGATGCACGGACGTTTGGGCAGAGGCTTTTTCAAGTGCTGCTGCACTTTGCCTGATCTGCTCTGATCTTATCTGGTCCTTTTCGTGCGTTTCTTGCTAGTCTTTCGGAAAGGGGTCAGGCTACTTGTTTGTTGGCACAGGATAGAGCCAGGCTCTGCTCCGGTCATGTGGAAATTAGCTGCAGCCTGCTGCTAATCTGCCTGCAAACTGCTGGAATGTTGGAAATGGACCGGTGGGTTGAAATGGGCCCTGCATTAAGCGTTACTTGCATCTAGAGGACCTATTAGTCCAGTCCCTTGTTGGGCTTGGGATTGGGCTTCATCTCTATCTGTAACCGTAAGATGCATTGTTTTTTTTTTTCCATTTCTGAAATTTCTGATGATAGTGCAGGACATAGCAAAATATCTTCACGATATTCCTGACTAGCTTTTTCGTTGCTGAACTTCAGGTTTCATTTTCTTGACTTGAAAAAACGTTCGGGTGACGAAAACTGCAAGCATTTGTTAGCCTCAGTACTCAACTACTCGTGGCTTATGCTTAGAACTTGGAGCCTTCACTTGCCAGACACTCGTAAGAATTGCACATCCCTTCACTCCTAGTCTATTATCTGGCACCGCACATCATCCTGGTTTATCTCGCACTCCTCAGTAGCTTTGCCTTTTTTGTTTTCCCGAACAGCAGCATGCTTTCCTTACAAACTAGAGCAAGCTTGCTAGTCTCAGTCTCACCAAGTGAGCAACAACGCACACACGTCCATACAAGAAAGGAAAACACACGATACTCTTGTCTAGTAATAGTAGTACCCACTTTTGTCCCACAAATGATACCTAGAGTCGCACCCAAGTCAAACTAGTTCAGATGTTTATGATGTTGCTCAAAATAACTATACAAAACCATAGTGTTTATATATGCTGCTAATTATGTATCATTACGTTCATCGCATACCCACTTTTGAAACCTTAAGTGTTTGAGATTCTTTTTTATATATAAAGTTAGTTTGGTTAAACTTGGACAATTAGAATTGTATCTTTCTTTGGACGGTGAGAGTGACAGTGTCCAGTCCCGATGCCATGGTGAAGCGAGCAGCCAGAGCCGTGCAGTGAATCTGCTGGCCGCCGCTAGCGGTAGAATACTTTCCATTCACCGGAAAACAAAGATGCTGGAGGATCAGGAACAGCCTGGCCGGTGATTGTGCGGCACTACTCTCCCACATGGCCCGCAGCCGTCTGCTGGTAGCTGCTGCCAATGATTGGCATGCCCGGCCTGACGAGACGAACCCATGCGTCAGTGTCGACCAGCCATCGTCTCGGCGAGTGAATTCAACGGGGTCGTCAGCGGCCGGGGAACCACTAGCTGCTGGGCATGGGCTGTACTAGGCCTGTAGCATTCCGAATTTGGAATTTCTGACGATATATGCCAGGATACCCGTCCCTCGATCGTCGTCGCTTGAAATTTGATCTCTGCTGGCCCTGCGCTGTCCGCCGTCCCGCCGGCGGCGAGCCTGCTTACTCAGCCGGAGCCGCATTGCACGTGGTAGCTAGATGATCATCATCAATAATCCACTGTGTGGAATGCGGCTTCGGCCGGAATCTCATCGCTTGCTCGTTGGATTGTACTAGCTGACGCCTGACAGCCATTTTTTTTTCCTTCCAGATGGGGTAGCATGCAGTCCCACGCCTGCCAGCCATTTTTTTTTCTCTTTCAGATGGGGTAGCATGCAGTCCAGTGCAGCTGGCCTGGCCAGGCATTTGGATTCGGTCAGGCTGTCTCCAACAAGACACCCATCCCAGTACCCATAACCAAAATAGGTACTACACATGGAAAATAGACCCTCCAACAGAGTAGGTATACGGAGGACCATTTTCGGTCTTGAGGAGAGAGAAAACCCAAACTGCGTCCTTCTCTCTCCTGGACGCCGATCTTTGGCGGTGGGCCAGGGGATGGACGGATGGTCGGCATGGGAGGGAAAATGGGAAGAAGTGGGGCGAGGCGGGCCCATGGCCGGCGCGGCGAGGAGCGATCGGCGGCGTTCTCCGCCGACAAGGCGTTGCTCGCGCAGTGCCGCCGCGCGCCGCTTGCTGCCGTCGCCGGCGCACCTGCTGGTGTGGCGTGTCGCCGCCGCGGGCGACTCCCTCGCCGTCTGCCGCTTCATCCACTTTGCCGCGTCGCTGTTCGGCCTCCCTTGGCTTGCCCGCGGCCTCGTCGTCCTCGCCTTCGAGGGCCGCCGCCGCCGGTTTCCCCTGCCTCCGAGCACCTCGTCGTGCGGAGGAGTGGTGGCTTGCCTCGTCGTCCTCACCTCCGAGCGCCTCCGAACTTCCCCGGTTCCCCCTGCCTCCACTCCTCGAGCGGCGCCGCTAGCGCCACGGGGCCCCTGCGCGCGCGCTCTAGCCGGGGATGCAGGAGAGCTCGGGAGCTGCTCGACGTCCACCGCCACTTCCGCAACTCCAGCCACTCCTTGCTCGCGCCTCGCCGGATCTCGGGCCGGAGCCCGCCGCTTGGTCGCCGGCCGCGGGGAAGACGGTCGCGCTCCATGCGCCGCCGCCGCCGCCGCGAAGAAGAAGACGAAGACGGAGGACCTCCGTGCGCTGCCGCTGCCGCGAAGGCCGGGAGGAGCGAGGCCGTTGGGGAGTATGGGAGGGGAGGGGGTGGTGCCGTCGGCGGCCGGATCCGGGGAGGGCAGGGTTGAGAGGGAGAGAGGACGGGGCGGCGCCGGCGTATGGGCGGAGAGAGAGAGAGAGACGGGAACGGGCGGCGCTGGGGAGAGCGAGGAGAGAGAGAGAGGGACGACTTTGGCTATGCTGTTGGAAATCGTGGTTTTCTGGGTGCGGGACTTGTTACGGTCGCTGTATGCCGTTGGAGACAACCTCAGTGTTGTATTTTCTGTCAAACTTTTGCCGGGAAGAGAATTATGTGTGTTGTCAGCTGGACATGCGGTGCCAATGATGCATGCGCGGGGAATAAACAAATAAACAAGCGATGAGATTCCAGGAGATGACGAAGCCTGCCTGGCTCTTCCCGCGCATGGACTGGACTGGACTGGATCACTGGAAAGTTGCTGCTGATCGTCTAGTTCCGGCGTCCATCTGGTGAGATCGGAGGAATAGTATCAGAATTCAGAAACCGGACGCCTCCGAGATTATTTTAGGCGCCTGCGCACATGCCGGTGCGCTGTTTCCTCCTGCCGCTCATGAAGACTGTTCCGTGCTCTGCTGTTTCCACTTTGTCTCGACGCCGCCGCTGCCCGATCAGGTCACGCGAGCGATGAGCCCATGCATGGCTTTCGCGTGCGTGCGTGTACGCCGGCACGTACCGGTCTCCCTGTCGCACGGGCGTGAATTCTCTGCTTGTGCTTGCGATGGATACCGAGACGCGCACGCACTTGGGGTCTAGTACGACTACAGTAGTCCTCTGGGCCCGTTTGCAGGACCGGCGTGGAATGGGGTCCGGGAGATCTGAATCCAAATCTTGTCAGTGGCGCGTCGCATCCCCACGTGCCGCCGGGGCTGCTTCACTACCCTCCGCCCGCCTGCAAGCCCTCTCCACTCGCGACACGAGCGCGGCGGGGGCCGCGCAGCGCGTGTCTCGGTACGCACACGCACCGATGGATGCCGTGCGGGCCGCCCCGCCCACCGGCGAGCGGCAGGACAGGACAGCCAGCGTCCGGCCGGGGCACGGACGAGCACGGCGAGCAGAGCAGCTCGCTCTCGGCCTCGATCCGTGCCAAGGACGACGGCGTTTTGGCACGGTTCGTGACGACTCCGTGTCCGTGTGCCACGTTTTCGTTCCGTTTCGCGCGTGTGTTGACAACGCCGCTCCTGGTTTCTTCCTCGTGATCGCGGCAAAGCAACAAAGCGGGAGCCGGATTTGACTTTCCGGTCATCCTACCCAACCCAACCCTGGCGCACGGCAGGGCATCGACATGGGGTGGCCGGTCCGACTTCTCAAGATAGCTAGCCGCCTCTAGAATACGGACCCCTTTCTATGGCGGCGCAACAAAATCTCCCACATATATTTAATTAAAAAACAATAATTTCCCACCGTCGATCCTTCTCTTGAGTAGTACTGTAAGTATGTGTCTTGACGGAATCGGGGGTGAGTGAAGGCAGGCCCGGGCAACTCAACCATGTACCGATCGAGTGCCCCATCTCCGTCACTGACTTAATTTGCTGCCACGTACCCTAACAAAAGCTTTGACACCTAAAATGAACAAGAGACACCAACCATGAGTACTGTCTGGTTCCGCTAACACCCACTACTCATGGACACTGTCATCACTAGCTATAGCTATAGTGCTCTGCTAACACAGTAAGAGGCCGGGCACGTAGGAATTCGCCATCGGGAACAAGACAAACACATATAGCAAGGGGAATGATGGTCCATATATGCGCCATGTGCATGAAAGTATATATTACACACATATTGTATGGTATACGAATACAAAAATTGCATAAAAATTCCATACTTGTTCTCATTTTAATTTATTCCAAAGTCTATTGATTGGCCAACTCTAATAGTTTTGTTTAGGCTCCGGCCATCATACCAGATCATGTGACACTATTAGGGATGTAAATGGGCTAGCTTGCCCATGAATCCACCTATTTACGGATTCGCAGACACCATCCAACGTGTCACCAATAATCCATGCATGTCCCTGTCCTAATAACCTTTAGTCCACGACCCCAATATCAAATTGTTTTTACTTTGACAGGGACAGAGAGTTTCATTCAGTGGAGAGTAGGCATCGTCACAGTCACGGAGCACCAACCTGAACCATCACCAACCATCTCATGTCATATTGGACAAGATGAGCATATTGAACAAGCTCATAAGCTACCATATTCTAATCACCTTACTATATTACACTTGAAAAATCCAGGTTCAAAATTTTGGTGACACGTATTTGCAAGATGTAGATCATTATTATTTCACAAATCTGTTACAAAAAGGTAATGTTGAGAATTATCTGTAAACATTTTTTTAAAAAAATATATTAATATTTCAGGTTCTGCATCGACTAATGCATTAGTAAAAGGGAAGAAAATGATTTCAAAGCCACCTTTACTCTTAATTTATCTTTATCCATATAAATTCTTATTTCGCGTAAACTGGTGCGAAAAATGTCCAAGACATCAATCCATATTGTCTTCTATCCTATCTAGGACTTTTTTTTTTTTCAAAATCACACATGCACATTCATCATACCCACAGTCATGCATTGACACTCGCTCCTGTGGACGTGCATACGTATGTACATCATCCTACGTATATGAGTGATTCGAAAGAGTGAGCCAAAATAATCTAAAGGTTGACATCGTTATCAACGAACATGCCATTTACCACCAAAGTTTAGCACAATTAAAATATTGAAATAAATTCAGAAAATACTAGCCTCCGTGTTAGGTCGAGAAAATCAATCCAAGCCAGCAGCTTACCCTACAAGAAAATCTAACCAGTTAAGACCCTTTCCATTTTCATTTCTCCACATGCATGTCGAGAAATCCGGAGATGGAGTATGGATAAAGACAGTCGACAGAGGGTGACCTCGCTTGTGACAAAAGACGGACAAATATAATCTCTAGTTTTTTTTTATTTTAGTAATAGCCTCCATTAGTAAATACAAAAGAGGGTGCATATTTTACAATGCATCAAGGCGCAAATATGGGCATGATGCCTTTGAGCATAGAGAAAGGCCAAAAGTAACATGTCTCCTGTAAGTTACTTAGAGTATGTTTGGATCTATTAACACTAAAAACTAATAGTTAAAATTAGTGTCAGTGGATCTAAGCACAGATGAATGCTAATAAAACCTGTTAATTATTTGTTGGGGGTCTAGTAATAGACGCTAATGGTTCATATGCACCTCCAACTCCCTATCTAACCACCTATTAACAAATGTATCCAAATATTCTTCTACTAAAATTTAGTAACGATTAGCTATAAGCTACTCCATCCGTTTTAAATTATAGTTCACTTTGACTTTTTTTCATGCATTTTGCTATGTTGTACATAACAAAGTGTATGAATAAAAAAGTCAAAGTGAACTATAATTCAGAACGGAGGGAGTAGCTAATTTTTAGTGCAAACAAACCTTTAGTTGATATAAGGTGTTTTATTTTTTTTAAATCTTTCATTTACAAACTCGAGGTGTCTTCATGTCTTTTTCTTTTTAACCTTTTACTAGAAATCAGTGTTTGATTTGTCACATTGCTCAGCGTATGAGCTTGGCAACAAATTAGTGGAAGGTCGATGTGCTTGAAGGCAAAGTCACCGCGTGACATTATTATTAGTACCAGTATTTCATTAATTATTATTATTTTCTTCCAGAAGACCTTGGCCATCCCATCCCCATCCAGGCATCCCACCCCCCACTGTTTTATAGGGAGCTCCTCCGAAAGCGAAGTCCAGCTCCTCCCTCCATTCGCGCAAAGGACGCCAAGCCCACCCAAGAAAATCTCTCCCCAAACTACCCCTCGCCGGCGCGCGGCGGCGATGTGCCCGACGAAGCCCGATCGCCCCGGCCAGTCTGCCGCCTCCGGCGGCGAGAAGAGCTGGCGGGAGGAGGCCGTGGCGGCGGGCTCGCTTCGGCGCGTCGACCTGGACCGCGGCGCCAACGGCTGGGCCTCACCGCCGGGGGACCTCTTCCACCTGCGCGCGCGCGGATACTTCTCCAGCGGCCATGGCGGCGGCAAGCGCGGCAAGGCGCCGTCCGCCGCCGACTGGCTCCTCCGCCCCGCCGGCGTCGATTGGCTCCGCTCCCACGCCCGCCTCGACCACGTGCTCGCCCGCGACGACAACCGCGTCGCCGCCGCCTTCCGCCGCGCCCGCCTCAGGAAGGACCCCTCCGCGCACTTCCTCCTCGCCGTCAATCTCCAGGTGCACCCTCCCTCCCCCCACCGATCGCATCGCATCGCATCTAGATTCTGTTCTACCACCAGGGACAGGGAGGCCGCGCGTGATGCGATGCCCGTGAGGAGCGAGAAAGGAAAAAATATTCGGTTTTTCTTAGTTTGGTGCGTGACGCGTTTCCTCTCGTGCTTCTGTTCTGATTCCCGCCGCAGGTGCCGGGGCGGCCGGACGCGTACAGCGCCGTGTTCTACTTCGCGGCGGAGGCGCCCATCCCGCCGGACTCGCTCCTCGGCCGCTTCATCCACGGCGACGACGCGTACCGCAACGCGCGCTTCAAGATCGCCAACCGCATCGTCAAGGGGCCCTGGCTCGTGCGCGCCACCGTCGGCAACTACGCGGCGTGCCTGCTGGGGCGCGCGCTCACATGCCGCTACCACAGGGGCGACGACTACCTCGAGATCGACGTCGACATCGGCAGCTCCGCTATCGCCAGCGCCATCCTGCACCTCGCGCTCGGCGCCGTCACGTCGGTCACCATCGACATGGGGTTCCTCGTCGAGTCCCAGTCCGAGGAGGAGCTGCCCGAGAGGCTGTTCGGCGCCGTGCGCATCGCGCAGATGGAGATGGGCGCCGCCAAGTACGTGGAGCTGCCCCCTGATGAGGCCATGCCTGAGACGGCTGGCAGGGCTGGGGCGGGGTTCAGGGTAAGCTCGGCAAAGGTGGTCAATCATAGCCGCCAACAAGACCATGCCGGCGGCAAGGTCGGCAGGTCGATGAGTTGCCCGGACAGCGGAGGTGAGCACTGAATTCCCTTCCCCGTGGCATTATCTCCATCCAGATTATTATTATTGTTAAAACGCAGCAATGCAATTAGCTTTATCGATCTCGCTATCCAATGACCACACGGATGCGATGTTGAATTACAATATAAAAGATGCAATAATTCTGTTCAAGCATATGCCAGCTCATGATGACAAGTTCTTGTTTATATATAGCACATGGTCACATGCTCATCTTTTAGTTAGGTATATCACTAACCGGTGTCTTAGGGTGGACTGCATTGTTAAGTGGAGCAGTTGAGTCTTACGACAAGCATGAGAAATAATGGCAATGATTCATGGCCGTTTTCAGTCTTCCACAGTTCCACGCATCATTGGTACCTTGAGATTTGAGAGTTGTTTAGTGAAGAGGCTTGGTATTCGAGCAATTTTTTTAATTGATTATTTCGTCTGCTACTGGGAATGACAAGGACCATTGCTGCTGTCATTGCTTATGTGAGTGGGCTCTAGGGATCTGATGCTGTGAGCTAATTAGTACGGCCACTGGCAAAAAGAAAGGCTAGTGCGTGTCTTGATGTGACTTTTTAGTGAGGTCCAAGATTGGGAAATCGGATGGCAATGCCAATACTGTCAAGATAATATCATGTTTCTTCTTGGTGATAGGATAGGAACTGTATCCACTTTGTTCCATTAGCTTCAGGATATGCAAAATTCTTCAAATTTGTGTTCTCTTCACCTGTATGCAACCACAGTACCCCTTTACAGGTTTCTCACTAGGTTAGCCTGCGGCATCTGCACATAATTAACACACACTGTAGTAGGAGAAATGTGGAATGTAGGCAGGAGTCTCTTCCCTGGGATAGATAGAGGAGATAGAAATGGTAAACAGTGAAGTTTAGGCAATATTTGCCGCATTGGGCACTGCTGCCAGGGTAGATGGGAGTAATTGGGAAAATGTGCGTTTGCCGTTTTGCTGTCCCCCCATTATGCTTCCAATAATGTCTGTTAAATTTTACCTGTTTATTCTGTACCACTTATCATGGATCGATGTGGTATTGTGGTCCATGTTGGCCATGATTTGTGGCTTGGAAAAGCATGTTGCTTCACTTGTTGAGGATGGGTGGGTTGGTGATGTGTTTAAAACTTTTCTTGAACACAAGATTTCCTTCATGGCTCCTTTGCTTGCATGTGTAGTTGTTTAGTTGCTTGAGGGAGACAACATGGACATGTGCCCTAGTAGTACATGACTGATAACAACACACATTTAGGACCTGCATTTACTTTAGGTAGGTTGCTAATCAACCTTTGGCCTTGTCTGATAGTTTCATGCTGTTTACAAATGGGTTAGGTTTTATTCCTTGGTTGAACTATCCTAGCTGTTTTTTGGTGAACGGAAGGTTGATTGTTTGGACAAGAGAACATGATTGTTGCTAGTGCCCTGGTGGTCGAGGGCATCTGAAAACACTGTCATATGCAAAGGAATTCAGTAGTAACTTTTGGGCACGTCATTTGGAAGCATAAGAAATTCTAGCAGTTTGAAACGTACAACTCAACATTTCAAATCTGGATGAATGTGCAATTGTGCTCGAAAATCAGAAAGGATGTGGGACTCAATTGTGGAGTGCCCACGTTTCGTTGATGTCAATGAAAAGAAAACTGAACCACCTCTCCTGCGAGGTGACTTGTGAGGGTGTGCATCTTATCACTATAGTTTTGACTCTCTGTGTTTTTCAAGTTTAAGCTAAGACTTGAGCCTGGATTTATTACCCTTGTCTTATTATCTAAAGAAGCATAGTGCAGGCTTTGTCATATCATCAATAAAAACCAATGCTAAACCAAATTTGGTCTTTTTTTTTTCAGGAAAATAGACACAAAGTACACTGGTGCAGTGCAGAAAGAAACCTTCCATTGTTGGGAGAGCGATGGCGAGGAAAACCGGGAAGACGAAGGCAGGGCAACCCCAAGACATAAAACGCTGAAGCTGGTGCCATGACCACGACCTCGACCACGAATGACCCCTTCATCATTCATAAAGTCCTGACTTCCTTTGGCTGTGATGATGAGAAATTTAAAACCTGATGGATGCGAAATCAATTAATAGCAGCATATTAATCTATCTATGGCTGAGTTCCTTGACATAGTTATGATGATGTCCGGCTTGTCTTCAGCTGCAGCTGCAGCCAGCCACATATATGGTGTCTCGGCCTCCCTCCCCTGTTGGAAAAGTATCTCTGGCCTAAAGAATGCCTGATCTTGTTGCTCAACTGTGATCTCCTGCTGGATCCAATAGAAAAAAATGTGATCTCCTACTGAAACTGTGAATGTTTCTCAGTACATTATACCTGAAACCGGTAATGCCTTTGGTAATAGCTTGTGATGCAGCGGTCTGCACTAGGCATGGCAACGCAATGTAACTGACGATAGTGGAAAATTCTAGGACAACTGATCAGTGGTAGTAGTAGTTGTAAACAATGCAGAAAAGGATCTTGGTTGCCGACCATATGAGTCAGCAATGCGACCTTGTTTGCCATGCCCATGGGCCATGGCCGGCCGGAAAGTCTGCGCAGGAGCCTGTTGCGGCTAGGAAGGCATATTCTGACCGACTTGGCAACGAGCCCGGCCGCCGCTGGGTGCGATGTGACGCCTCCGTGCGCCTTTTGCAGGCACACCGTCTGGTCAGGATCTGCAAAAGCAGATGGCACAGAAAGCACGGAGCTCTGCTGCGTGCGCAGTGTCGTGTCATCGTGTGGGCGCCTGCATGCTCGTGTCAATTCATTCATTCGCCCGTCCGCTAGCCCTTTTACGACGATGGGTCCGGATTCGGCGGCCCGATTCGGCAAACGCACAGTGCCGTACAGGTTAGTAATTTTGTTTTTATTTATTAATAATTATTTAAATATTAATTAAATATGTTTAAAATATTTGTCTCGTAAAATACAATAAAATTATATAATTAGTTTTTAATTTTATCTGTATTTAGTATTTCATATATTTATTAATATTTTAATGTGATGGAGAATAAAAATTTTATATAGTAGAATTTAAGGATGAATTTAAGGATGAATTTACGGAACTAAACAAGCCTCGAGAGACAAAGAGGACAGCGAGATGGAAATGGGATCCATCGTTTTCCACCGTCGCTGATCGCATCTTGGCGTAGGGCCCGCGATTGATGTCGTTGGATCCGTCCGTCGGCATGTTTTTGATTCCTGGTCCTAACTGTGGCATGGCATTATTACAATACAATTAATAAATAAATAAAGATGGATCCAAACAGGGTCTGTCTTTTCTATCTATGGATCTACTAGTAGTACATGTTAACAAGTGAGGTGGCACATGTGCTAAATAGGAGTAGTTAGCAGCATGCTAAAATTAGTAAGATCCCAACTGTTATCCTTATTAGTATATGTACAGTAATACAGTAATGAAGTAGATGTTGTGTTAACGATAGAAACAGTCTTCATAATCACACTGTTTTCCACTATCAATCAATGATAAAGAATGTGGATCAAGGTGGATATGAGTGTAGCCAGAAATGATGTGAGGAAACGAGAGAGAGATTCAGGTAGGTAAGGCAGGCTGCAGTGAAGGAAAGATGCTAGGAGAGGGTTGCATAAATCCGACCTCAGAATCTTAGCGCCTCTATGACTGAAGCAAATCAAACATTCAGGTCCCTGTGGGAGCGTGTCGCCTTCTGAACAGTTCAATTCAAAACAGTTCGATTAGCATTATTCGCACGACATAAAGCACACAAATCTGTTGACTTTTCAAAAATTAATAATAAAATACAAAAAAAATAGATCGGTGCCCTTTTAGGTTACCATCGTCATGCTAGATCACCGTGCACAACCATAAATCAGTTTCTCACTCTCAGTAACAAAGGAGTTCAGGTCCAGGATGGATACTTAGGTAGTCATGCCACGATATGGTTACCTCGTTTTCTGTTTTCTAAAGTTGTTAGCTCAGCCTGAGGGGAATTTTGATTTTAATGAAGTTAAGAATGCCACGAGTCCTTTTAATAATAGTACAAGGATTTTTTTTTTCTCCCCTCCTAGTAACGTGCCGGTATGCCCGGTATTTATATCTATCTTTATATCTTGCATTTTCCAACCCACTACCAGCCTGTCTCTCTCATTGCCGTGTCTAATTCTGATAAGAAATCGATGTAAGTAGATCTAATAACTCATACAGTATATGCTTTACTTTTTTTTTAAAGCCCCTCGGCCTCACGCAGGGTGGCTTTTAGTAGTATTAAAAACAAGTCACTCTGCTAGTGCATAATTCCCATAACACAATTTTAAACCACATTTACAAACAGACAACTAATGTAAGCCAGAGCGTGCAAACCGAATCAACAAAATGTACACTTCAAAATATATATTATAGGTAACGAATCTAATACCATAGGGCTGTTCATTGACAATGCAGTAAGAGATAATATCAACTCAACTCTTTCTAATAACTCCCTCAGGAATAAGTACAGGAAACGCCTCGTTACTTGACCGTAGAGGCAAGCCCGAAAGAGAAACAGGAAACAGTGAAGATCAAATGTTTTCTGGTTCAAGTCCACACACAAGCAATGCATGAAACTGGAATCTCCCCTTTTTTTTCGATAAACGTGATCTCACTGTTGGCAATCTCCAGAAACATACAAACTGGATAACCAGTATATTTCAAAATAAAAAAAGAATACTACATTCTTACTGTCAGCTACAGCAATGAAACTAACTAAAGCTATATATTATACATTGCTCACTATTGCGGGGAAGCATCAATCCTCATTTGTGGGACCTTTTTTCTCCTAGAAAGAACTAATGGTTGACGAGGTCAGGCTACTCTACCAGATTGGGCAAGGCAAGCAGACTTTACAAAAGGCGCTTATATGCCAGCAGGTACCAGCAATCACATGTAGCGTATTACATGTTTGGTTGTACAAACTACAAAAGCTTATGCTACATCACCAACTGAACCACCATGGCCGCCTACCATATACCGGAAATTACCAAGCAGTTTTGATGTGTGTGAAACAGGAGTCAACCTTCTGTTTCATATATAGATAGGTTTCACATCGTTAACACCGAAGCTTAGTCCACAAGATGGACACCTCTTCTGACGGCTACCAAGTGACTTCTGTATGCACTGATTGCAGAATAGATGGTAGCATTTGGCAATCACAACCTACAATAGGAAAAAACATCATTTGATTAGATATTCATTTCTATTGTCAGTATGCTAGGAATATCTAAAGATCAGTACCTCTTTCTGCCTATCATGACAAATACCACACTTTAGTATTCCCCTGTACTCCTTGGCCTCATGGAGAAGTTTTTGAAGGACTGCTGAATTATCTGCCTTCTCTCTTAGAGAATTAGCTTTACTTGACATTAGATCCAAATCATCCTCTATTCTCTTTTTACTAAACCTGGAGAAAAACTGATCTTGTTAGACCAAACATTAAGAAACCAGTTGCAAAATAAAAGGAGATGTGTGTATAATCCACCTCTCCTTCTCTAGTTCTATAAGCAGCTCAGCAACTTCCAGCCGATTGCTCCCAACCTTCGCTTGTAGAACATCCATCGACTGCCTGAGCTTTGGAGCTTCTCCTTGCATACCAGCCAACTTTCTTTGAGAATTGCCCAATGAAATAGACTGCTGCATTCCATCTTCTGACAGTCTCCTCAACCGCTCTGACCAACCTCTTAGCTAGAAATTCATAATTTTAAATATTCAGATCTCCAACCAGAATAGTATAGCTCTTCAGTATGAATGTGTCACCAACCTGGTCCTCTAAGCGGATAATTTTCTGGTTGCACAGATCCATCAAAGTAGTTGCATGATGCAAATTTCTTTGCAACGAGCACACTTCCAAATGCAAAGCATCATGTGACTGTTTTGCTTTAACACCCTCCATGAAAAGCTGCACCAGCAATTAGGTAACTAAGATACTACGTCAACCTCTACTGAAAAATGGTATGATTCTTACAGTTTCATACAAGACAAAACTAACTCAAACTATAATGCCCTAAGCATATCATTACTACTAAGACATTTTAAACAGATTATTTGCAAACAAAAACAATAATACATATTAGTTTTCTCAGGGCCATTGGTAACATTAAGTGCAAGATGACCAGCACAAGTTACAAATTACAAAAAGGGAAAATAAGAGAAAGCAAAGAGAAGTAGAAGATGTTGGCTTTGCTCCTACTTCAATACAATGACACACAGTTCTCCTGCGCATTCAAATAAAAAAAAAAAGAACCAGCACGGGTACAACACACTCTTTGCTTTGCGCAATGCTGAATCTATAAAATCAAAATGCAAAATGACATGCCTGTTTCAGGAAGTCAACCTTTTCCTTCTTTAAAAATGTAGGTCGTTTTTATTTTTAAGTCAAATTTCGTAATTTTGACCAAGGGCACAGAAAAAACGCATCAACATCTCCAAAATCAAAATTAGTTTCATTATATACATTTTCCTATGAACTTTGTCAAAAATAAATAAGCCTAACATAGGACAAAACTAAAACAACCTACATCTCGGAACAGAGGGGGCATTCAACTTCAAATAAACACAGGTTGCCAATTTCCTTTGGCCAATAACCTATCTCCATAGCAAGTATTACAAATCCAGGAAACCATCATGGTTTCTAAGCCACCACTCATGTACTCAGTATTAAGCTTTGCTTCCTAGTTTGGTTTGAAATAACAGCCATCAGAAGTATCAAGTTCTACAGTCAGGAAAAGTTGAAACACTGCCAACTTTGGATTCAATTATACAACAACAACAACAACCAAGCCTGTCAGTCCCAAGCAAGTTGGGGAAGGCTAGATTTGAGACCCAACAAACCACCCTCGGTCACGGTTCAGGC
>CM041638.1:5715918-5750241 GCA_023333625.1 Bothriochloa decipiens
TGGCTCGCCACACCTAAACACAACCCTTCTCCTTTACCCGGGCTTGGATTCCATTATGCTTCATATATTTGTTTTAATATATAACCTTTTTTTATTTGATTGACAAGCTCAGAGCACACTCTCACATTTTTTTAATGGTCTGGCAGTAACCCTTCCTATGGCTTCCATATCATACATTTCTCCTTTGGCTTATTTAAGGCGCCAAATATAATAAAATTCTTAACCACTGATCCTAAGCAACAACATCACTTTTCAAAAAACACTGAAAAATATGCAGCAAAACCTAAATCCAAAAGGCTGTACAAGAAGCACCACTAGTAATTGAAAAACCATGGATGGCATAATGAATGCATGGACTCTGGCAGGATGCCAAACCACCAAATTGACATTTCTGTACACGGTACTGTATCAAACATGGCACGGCGCAGTTGAGACACCAAAAGTGCAGGGGTGGGGGGTCAACATGGCCTCACTTTGGACAAATACTATGGACAACAGACAGAAATGGCTCGGTCACCCAGACACACCAGTCAACCCAGAAAACTGGCCCCTTTTTCTGCTGAACTCACCGATGACCCTCCATCCCCACCTGATGTCCCTAGCCATGCCGATTCCTTGTCCTCAATATCCCTCTACCTATTCTTCTTTTAGTTCATCTCATTCCGCCAAATCATCTTCTAAATTGTTGCATGCATTAGTCAGTAACAATGAAAAAATAATTCACCCAAAACGATTTAATGGGGGTGGAAAACAGAACCTCTTCTTAAGGAGTAAAGAATTGAAGTAAAATAAAATTATACAGGAGTCATAAACAATAACACGGAGAGAACAAATCAACACAAATTAATTGCTTAAATTGGTTCCTTGAATCATCACCTTGGTATTATGATCATCTCTTTCGATAATCTGTTGTAGCAATTGTTGATTTTGTGACATTATGTCTTCATAGGCATGGCCAATGCTCTGTAATACAAAATAAAATTGAGGCCTGAAAATATGATATCGATAACCATGGTCGAAAGGTATACATGGAAGATTGTCCACACCTCGATCTCCACCACGTACGCTTCACATTCTTCATGTTTAGACTTCAGTATATCAGATTGTTTCACTAGATCTCTGAGCCATATAAACCCAGCACTTGATATCACTTTACTTGAAAATTTTATAAAAGAAAATATGCCTCCTGTACTATTTCAACAGTCGTGAACCCACCCAGTATAAAAAGTGGAAATAAATTGTCTTTTCTGATTGTGTTTCTAAATTCTAAATGATAGCAGGAAGAGTGAATAGATGCATGAATACCTCCTAGAAGTTTCTAGCTTCTGTCCTAATTCAGCAATCTCAGCTTCAGCAGTTGCCAGTCTCTGCTGAGAGATTGCTTCAGCTTCATTGGCTGCAATTACACGCTGCTCTAATTTACTTTCATTAAGAGAACATTTGAGAACGTGGACTCGAGCCCATTCAGCGAGCTCCCTATCTCTCGATTCCATCAGCTGTCTGCCACAAGAGAGTAAGACATGTGAATATAGCAGAAACTCGTACCCATGAAATAAATGAACTGGACAGTAGACAAGTTGAAATGCTCAGCAAGTATTTCCATCACTAAAATAGGAGTAACTGAATTACAAAAAAAATGCAAAGCATGATAGACACAGACCACTGGGAGTAAGGATGAGCTACAAGATATAACATGCCATAAGCATGCAATGCAATCCACCCCACCTCAGAAATGTCACTCTTAGGAGTTATTCCACAATTTGATTTGATTACGACATACGATGAATCTACCTGGAATCAGCGGACTCATGCTTATACAACTCCACAAATAGTTTAAGCTCCTGTGTATTTTCCCTCAGCTCACGGACCTACGATATACAAAATATGTTAATATAAAACAATGGCATGGACAAAACATGCAGTAGGTTCATTGCACATCTGTGGCCAGTACAGAGAAAATATTAAAAGTTTTCAAGGTACAAAGAAAATCCAAAAGGAAAATGCTTACCAGAGATTGAAGTCGGCTTATATCAGCTCCAGCATGGGCAGATCTACATGATGTTTCTTCAATTTCTTGTTCCTATAAAAATAAATTATAGAAAATTGACACATCAGCAAATCAACTCCACTTGCCCACTGATCGTGCAAACTAATAAAACGGAACTTACCTTTCTGGATCGGATACTAGAAAGTGAATGAACTTCTGCTCGCAAGGAATGCAACTGTATGGAAGCATCCTTGTGTTTGGACAGTTCATTTTGCACGGCACCCATTTCCCTCGGTAGTGATGACACCAGAGCTTTAAATTCTGAGATAACCTGGTTCCGACCTGACAGATAAAAAAGAATATCATTTCCTGCATTGAACAGTGACCCGATAGAAAAGTATTTCAAACTTGCTTTGTTGTGATTACAGCACCAGGTTCTCTCGAAGCCTCTTCAAGTTTCAGCACAAGCATATTCTTTTCATTACATAGTTTCTGGACATCCTTTTCAAGATCAGCAATTCTAGATACATAGTATGCAGAAACCTTCTGGGGGATTTCAGCCAAATCAACTTTTTGATTAAATTGCCTTTCTCTCCAAACAAAGGTATCCATCTCAACCTGAAACATGGAAATAGAAGTTTAACCAAAGATCAGATCTTGGCAACCAAATCTGCTATACAGACATGCAAATGCACTGACCAGTAACCACCTGTAATTTCTCTAACAATGTTTGGTGATCATCCAGTTCTGCTTGTGACTTCTGAAGTTGGTCATTGACAAGTTGAAAAGCTTTGGAAGAGCGAATGCTTTTGAAATCCATCAGTATATTCTGGAAGCAACAAAACAGGGTTAAAAAGGACATTAAGTTTGACATTACAAAGTCTAACCACACAATAAAAATTAGGTATGGAAATCCAAAACTATGAAGCAATTTGTTCTGGGCTTCATCGTGTATATTTGGTTCAACGAACCTGAAAAGTTGCTAACTTGTTCAAAATTTCAATTCTCTCTGTATGCAATCTTCTAATTTCCTCCAAACGCTTTGAAATCAATTCCTGCTCATATTAGTGTGAATCAGTCTTAAAATTCCATGAACATCAAGCAT
This sequence comes from Bothriochloa decipiens, assembly GCA_023333625.1. Classification (NCBI taxonomy): domain Eukaryota; kingdom Viridiplantae; phylum Streptophyta; class Magnoliopsida; order Poales; family Poaceae; genus Bothriochloa; species Bothriochloa decipiens. Next base: position 5,719,011 of record CM041638.1, read on the forward strand.
TCTAGCCAATAGTTTGCAGATCTAAAAATAAGAACTTGGTATTACCATTAATTCCTTGTGGGTAGCTCCAAGATCTTGCAGTTCGGTTTGTTTATCTCTCGATTTTTCTGCATTCATATTTTTGTTTCCAAGTGTAGGAACAAGGATCGGTGTTGCTTGCTTATTGTCTCCCTGTGCTTTCAGTACTGCTAGTTTTTGTTTGCTTCCTTCCAACTTGGCAACAACACTAGTCAACTCCTCTTGAAAAGTACATAAATACTGGGTTAATTTACCATTACACGGCAGCTAGGTACACATAATAGAATAAAACATAGTATCAGTATGCCGTGTCGGCAGTGCCACTGCAAGAACAAGAAACAGTCAATTTGCAGTTTCACAACATAATGAACATATTATTGACACAAGGCATTCACCATTTTACGTGAGATTAGTATTAACTTGTTTGATGGTCTAGGGTACAGAACAAAACTTTAAACATTGCTAAAATACTTTAATTAAGAACCCAAATACCATTAGAGATGGACCCCCCCCCCCCTCCCTCCCCCCGTGCCCACGTCCAAAAAAAAAAAAACCATCCACAAAACAAATACAAAATACCTTTCAGACGTTTTTGTTCCGCTCTGTTCCAGGCATTCGAATCTCTTTGTTTTTGATAGTTCCCTGCTAACTGCCTGTGTTTCAAATGAAGATTATCTACTGCACACATCACCACATGAAGCTTGGATAACACATCGCTGGTAGCACTTTGCAATTGCCTGCTGTGTTCTAGAGAACATGAGCAAATTAAGGAAAATTTTAGCATAACTTAAATGACACATTAAAGCTATTCTACAACAGAAAATATGGAGCAGAACAAACCATTTTCTGGCAACTTCATGAGAGCAGCAGAAACAAACTCGTTATTCACATGCCATGGACCACTTGATGGAAGGAATATCTTCTGCAGAATATCAATTGTTGTTGATTGTTCTGAAGAGATGCCATTTCCTAGTTGGCAATTGGAAGAACCTGAACTTTCTGTGGCACCAGCCTCCAAAAGTCCATTTAAAAAGTCTGTTTCTAGGTGAAAGCATATACCATCCAACAAATAAGATATGCATGTATATGAAGGATAGAATGAAAAATAAGACACATCTAAGGCAGACAACATAAATCAGCAAAGGCTATAAATTAGCTAGCCTGCTATTCAAATAAATAATTTATATGTTAACAATCATCAATTGGTAACAGCAGTTCTGGAGACATGCATGTAAATCTTCTTGCCATAAATTTACTTTCAAACGAGCAGAGAACTAAAAACACCTCAGATAGAAAATGTTTCAAAATACTACTTCGCTCCATTAGTAGAAAGAAGTATAAGCCAACAGCAGCCAGCGACATCATAGAATCCTTCCATGTATGATTCTAGAACAATGCAATATCCAATATATTCCTAAGGCACAAAGTATAGTTCCATACCCTTTCGTATATTGTTGTTCCCTGTACTGCAGCTTGAATGTGAAGATTCACTTCTGAAAACAGGACCTATACCCAGATCTGCTACAAGCTGTTTGGATAAGGGAATTTCAACAGAGAGCCTATGATGTATATATATGTTGTAACATGGGCAAGGTTAGAACAACTTACTCGCTCCCAATAACTTTTGACTAGGACAAGTGTCTCATTATGTGTCTTCTGTTTCTCTTTTAAATCATTAAATGTACTCTCAAGAGCACGGAACTCAAATTTGTGGACTTCCAGTTGTTCCGCAAGCTTTTGATTTTTGTATTTAAGCACAGCAAAATCGAGCTGCCAGAAAGGAAAACATAAGATGCTGGTGCAGCACAACAGGTAGAACATCATAGACCAAAACATGAGCACCTTCGATTTTTGAACCTCAATAAATGCAAAGATGCTGCAGATACCTTCATTAATTAATACCATTTTTTTGTCACACATGCAATATGTTTTCTTAATTTGAAAATACAAAAATATTAGAGAAAATTACATCAGTTTTGAACATACGTGAAATGTGCACCGATGCTAATCACGTAATGAGAGTGAAATAACAGTATTATTTTAGTTGGAATAGTAAAATATCATGTAACGTGATTTCAACAGCTAAACATACAGGTGAATTTTGTTTGGTACATAGTTGCATCATAGATAGATGTGGAACAGATATTCATAGCTCTTTTCATGTGCTGGGTTTTGTGCATTGTAATTTGCAGCTTGCAATGTATCAAAATAAAAGATCATTCACAAACTGTATGGTTGTAGATAACAAAGGAGTTCTCTGATGACTTCTTTAATGCTTGTCGCATGAACTAACTTTTTGTGGATAGATTATATATTTCTTAGTATTATGATCATAAGCTAAAAAACCCAATGGCTATATCATTGGTTTATGAATGGCTCTTCTTACATCACAGGAGTGAGATAATTGTCACAAGTCACTTTTTTTTCTCGAATATGCAGGAGATCTGCGTATCAATATATTAAGAAGAAATTGTCGGAGGTCACTCAGTAAAAATAAAATTTATCTCATGGTAATCATGCTGTAATCATCTCTCAGCCTATGAAAATGATTGCCTACCTGATTATTTTGTTTTACAAGACGGGGAAGTTGGGTAAAGTTGATACACCTAGATTGCTAGTGCTAATCCATTGCTTATCAGGTACAGTAGAACAAGGGAACTCATTGTGGTTCCCTCATTAGGATTTGAATATGCTAGGCCATTACATTTAAGTTTTGGGTACCTACATCACATAATATCTCTCAAGTACCAGGTTGCACAAAATTATACCTAATCTATTTTTTTACAAATTTATCATAAGGTAATTATTCTTAGAAGTAAATGTAATAACATGGAGTGCATAGTTTCAATTTTCCTTGCAGCAAGGAGTCAAATAAGATGCAGCAACTAAACAAGCAGAAAGTACAGAAAGACACGGTGCAGAGGACTGTATAGTATACAGCTGTTCCATTTTCAGTAAACTATTACTAGTAAAACCTCGCAAACCACAGAAAATAATTGCTCATTAGTACTTACCGGACGAGACATAGCAATGTTTCTGGGATCTTGCACGTGGAGGCAAGTTGACATTCAGCTAAGCTTGAACTGCCTAAGATTTGTTATGATTTGAGAAAGGAAAGTACATAAGTATGAACTCTAGGAGCGGAGCGCCAAGAAAATCTGTTTCCAACCAGTGCCTGTGTATTGTGATGTAGTGTGTTAAGAGCACTTATTCGGCTTAGACCTTAGAGAGGTACAGGAGCTTATAGTAAGTTCAAAGGACTGACAAGATGCACATGTATTATGTAATTTACCTATCTTCAAGAGGCGTGCCACATGCCTCCGTTTGGGCAGTGGTGGTGATTGAGTAGGTCCTTTGCACCACAATTCGTCATCCACCTGGACAGCACTGTCTAAACCATTGTGGTCATAGGATGCTGGGAGGCAGAGTGGAAAGATCTAGAGTTTGATCTGTCACATGTTTTGGATTAAAAACACGGTATTAATTAGTTGGTCTCATTAGCAGATATGATTTGCAATAAATAAATATAGCTAAAGCATTTTTCCCTTTTCTGAGCATCCTAGTGCATTGTTCTGGAATTTTTAAGTCTTCATTAAGAAAATCATGTGCTGGGACAGAACATATACCAAGATAAACAGACATTTATTGATTGAGGCAGTTTCTAGATTTCGCATAGCAAATAAATTACATCTGAAACCAAATCGATTGCTATCAAGCATTCAAGACAAAATGAAACACTGCAATTTTAAACAAGTTGTATCTTCTAGTAGACTCATGGCCTAGGTTACGTCAAAACTTCAATAATCTTTAGAAAAAATATAGCATTTGGTTCTATGCACTTAACAGATACCGGAATATTATTAAGCCTAAATCCTCCAAGGTTCATTATCATTTTATCAAAAGTTCTGCTTATTCTGCTCAATATTTCCCCTTGAAGCTGTATAATATTTGTTCCAGTATTTCATCCATTAGTTTGCTTGACATGTACAGTATAATGGGAACAAAATACCTAACATGTCTCATTGTTCCTAGGATTCTTGCGAAGTACATTTAGAAATTTTGTGTGACAAAATTACAAAAAGAAATCTTTATCTAAAAATGCATCCTACTTGTGATTCAATTTCTTTAGTAGCAGGCATAGGCCCAGTGGACAATGTTGCAAAGTTGCACACCCATGAGACCATCCAGATCAGCCGTGGCAACACTCGGGATACCAGGATCAAGGTACAGGGCTCTGGCAACATTGTTAGCCACATGTGTTCCTCCTCTCTGATAGCCGCAGCAGGTTCACAAGTTGAAGTATTCCAGCTGGCAACCGAGTCAAATCTCTTATAGGTTGGGTCGCCTCAACTCATGGGATAGGACAGGCAATAGCGCCCGGCACCATGGCTGCTTCCGACTCAGGCCGTAATTCTTCATTATAGGTTTGCATGCCCCTTTGCATCCACCGTGCCTCCAAGCTCACACCCTCCAACTCAAGAAACAGGGAACCCAAGGCGCCAGCCACGCAACCACGGCAGCACATTCAAAGGGACTGAAACAGATACCCTGAATTCCAGGGCCACGTCCACGATAGGCAAGATGCCACCAGCAGCATGCACCAATGGACCCTGTGGCTGGAATGCTAGATTCCTGGGGCGTTACCAAGAAACTGAGATGCTTGTTTGGAATGTAACCATCTACGATGCAGATGCCCGCAAGGGTTTCATCTCATTGGTCATGTTGACGGTAAGATGGATATGGAAACATATGAATGGGTGTGTTTGTCTTTTTAAGGGCTTTTGGCCTGACCTTGATGCCATCATGCGGGTTATTAGAGATGACGCCCAAGTTGTGGTCTACGGCGGGAGCCAAGGGGGCTCCATAGCATATGGCCATGACAGTCTCTCTTTCTTGGTTGCTGACGTGCACTATTTCCCGTTTGGCGAGTCCTTTCCGAACTTAATTTTTTGCCCCTATTAGGGGTTGTACAAGCCATCTAGACTCCTTTTCTTCTTATTAATATAATAATGCAGAGCTCTCCTGCATGTTCGGAGTAAAAACGGATATTCATCATCCGTTATTTCTGAATTATGTTTCAGGTTCTGGTACATGCTTGCCTTTTCCCCTGGATTCACTTCCGTTACCCAGTAAACCATCTCAGTACATAGCTTGTGCAAAAGCTATTGAAGTGTCTGATTTCTTTTCTACTCTTTTGTACTCGAACCTTAGATATTGATGATGCATAAACACGTCTAGATGTGGGTGTGGAAGTATTCATGGGCGCAACAACACCAACAGAGACACAATCAATTCAATTTTAATGTTGAGTTCAAAGAATTCTAGAATCTAGTCTTACACAAATGAATCCAGCCCTGGGTCTCAAAAAATTCGCTACTGGTGACAGGCAGGGGCGGATCCAGTATAGGGACATGGGTGTACACATGTACACCCAATAATATTTGCAAAAACTTCGAAAGTTTGGAGGCTTGTCAAATAGCTAATAGCTTTAGGTTAGGGTTTCCGTGCTCAGCTTGAAGGGAAGGGAAGAGAAGGGGTGAACCGTGGAAGTACCTGGTGGATACTCGTCGCCGGCGAATAGACCAACTAAAACCTCAGCAGCTGGCTTGGGGCGGAGGCGGCGGCGGCGGCGGCCCACCCAGTCGTCGGAGAGCGAGAGGGGGCTGAGAGAACGCACGAGTAGTGGACGGAACGGAAGGGAGGCGCGTTTGGTACGTTGTCCTTAAGAGTTGCCTTGCCTTGCCGGGCCAGGCCAGCCTCGCCAACACGAGCAAGCTGTTCTTGCTCTTCTTCTACCTGCAAAAGCCAGGGAAATTCTGTCTGAACGTATTTAGAAATTTTCGAATAAATAAGTGTGAAGTGACGAGGAAGAATCATATATAAGACATTTATGAGTAGTTCCATATATACAACTTAAATGATTTTTTGGCGAAATGCATGGTGGTGTGGCGAGAAAAAAATAAAATTTGAATATAATTAAAACAATAATTATAATTATAATAGTATAATACACAATTGATATCTATACTATTTTTTAACTATATTAAAGAGTGAATAAATTTTAAAATAAGTGTCACTCAAAATTTTATACCCAGCTTATGTTTTTACCAGCAAATATAACTTTCTAACAAGTGATCCACCTCATAACTTGTAAGATTTATTTGTGTTTTTTGTCGTACAAATCCATTATCGGTGTTGTATTTTTTTCAACCCGTGATTTGTTGGGCCACCCCATAACTTGTAAGATTTATTTGTATTTTTTTGCCGGCGTTGTATTTTTTTCAACCCGTGATTTGTTTATTCAGCCACACATACCCAGCTCAGGGTTTTGTATTCGTGTCCAACCGAAGTGAGGTCTCCATCCATCTATTTGACTCGATGGCGGATCACTTCCCTTCATTTAACCTCACGTCGCCAACAGGCGCCAGACTCTCCTCCATCCCCATCTTCCTCTACTCCGGCATATGTTGCACGTAACGTACAACATGCGCGGCCATGATGAATAGGGACGATTAATCTGCATGCATGCATGCATAAGCAGGCCTGAACAAGATGGACAAGAATAGTGTACGATGGATTAGCCTGGGCACAAGAGGGATCTTCATGCGGCACGCTCATTGTGGACAACCGCGAAACCCTACACCATCGTCATAGAACAAATCCAATTATATTAGTCGCTTGTATCGTTCCTTGAGTGCTTCCTTCCTTCTCCATTACATGCGACTTTTACGCCCACAAGTAGATTTGTTTTGGTTTTTGCTTGCAGGGACATGCATGCCAACGATTCATAGGTGACTGGTCTAACTCGTATCATAGATGATATATGGGTCAGAAAACATATTTCACCAAAGTGTAATTAGGAGTAGTCAAGTTGCAAGAAAAACAGAAGAATTATATGGATCTTTGGAAACGACTTCAAAGACACCGAAATTACATACACCTTGACTGAGAGTGAGTCAAGCTTTCTTTTGCCCCAGTGGTGCAAATATCAACAAATAATTTCTTAAGCCATGTTTTCTTGGTTTCTCGAGAATATTTCATGAAACTCCAGATATGAGTTAGACTAGTCACCTGTGAATTGCTGGCATGCAGGTCCCTGCAAGGAAAACCAAAACAAATCTACTTGTTGTTTGGTGGCTCTATTTTTTCTGTTAATTTCTATTCTGAATTAGATAGAGTTGCAGTGAGTCCTAATTTTTCCACAGAACTTGAGGTTGTGATGATGTTTGTCTTGTTAACTTGGGGATGTGCTACCTATCTATCCCTGTTAGTTCTAATAGACTGAAGGCATTACATTACCAAGCAAATGCCATCTTTTAGGAAAGACTTTGGTAAATACGTGAGTTTAGTCACTCTTTTTTTTTTCTCGAATACACAAGAGCATTGTGTATCTTTGTACTAATCTCATAGAGTGCAACGTTACTTAAGACGATTTAATAAACTACATGCACAACAGTTGTCTTTTTAAGTTGTTTCATAGTAACTCACAATTCCTTAATTTATAGACAAAGTAAAAATAAGATTATGAGGTGCATGACGACAACAACTCATATAATGGTAAAATAGTTGTCTCATAGTCCTAAATTTTAGCTAATGAGACGGTTGTTTCGCGAAACAACGACCTCATTCTCTCTCACCTCTTTCTTTCTTCCACATCATCAAAAATCCTACATGGCAATGCATGAGACGGCGTATGAGACTGCTCACGTATAACAATGTACCTGCCCTAAGAAAGAAGTTACTCAATACAGCATCATTTATTATATAACCGATATATAACCATATCTGTATATTCTACTATGGTGCACCACGCATCTGTCCTTTAGGCTGACTTAAAATTTCATTGATAAAACTATATCTTTTTTCTATCACACCTCCTTGTGTTTTCTATTACATCTCTTTATCGCTTGTGCTCATCAAATGTTATCTTTAAATTCCCACAACAACAACAACATATAGGGAATTCTTTCGAGAAATTTTCTAGTTTATAACCTTATAAATTTTGTGCTGCGAACCTATGATAGACCATTTTGTTGTCGCAATATTCAAATTTGAATTATATTTTTGCACTTCTCCCATGTTTCAGATGCTTGATTTTTCTATTGTTCATTTACAAAATTTTGTTATGTTTGGCTAAGAAAAACTACAATTTGTCTCTTCAAAGTTGTCATTTTAATTATACATTGACTGCATGACACTTCCTAAAAATCGAGGCACCTAAAAATGCACCTACCTTTTATTTGTTTTATTTTTATTTTTGCAAAAGAAGCCATAACAGTTCGATTAGTCCATCAGCGATTCAGCGGTAGGCGCGCGACGCCAGGAACGTACTCGCCGTCCTTCACCCTTCTGAACTTCGGCGCCTGGGCTGCGGCCTCCGGTGAATCACCAGGCCGCCGCTCCATGCCTAGAGACGCGCCGGCGCCGCGTTTCTTGTTTTTCCCGGCGGCGGCTCCAGGCGCGGAAACCATGTGGAGCAGCACCCGCGCCTGCTCGATCAGCGTGCTCAGCCCGGCGAGCTCCCGCTTGGCGTGCTCCATGAGCGCTGCGTCCTCCCGCTCCAGAGCGTCCAGCAGCTCGCGCAGCTGCCGGCGGCTCAGGCCCGCCAGGTAAGACGTGACGGCGCCGCGGGGGCGGGCCCCCGGCTCCGCGAGGAGCGACGCGGCGTGCGTGGCGCCCTCGACGCCCACGGGCTCGTCGTCGTCGTCGACGCGGCCGCCGGCGGCGGCGGCGGGAGGCGGAGGGCGCTGCGCGAGGCCCACGCGGAGGTCGCGGCCGCGGAGGGTCCGTCCGTGCAGGTTGCGGCAGGCGCTGAGGGCCGTCTCGTCGTCGAGGTACTCGACGAAGGCGAAGCCCCGGGGCCGGCGGGTGTTGGCGTCGGTGGCCACGCGGAGGGACACCACGGGTCCGATCTCCTCGCACGCGGCGCGGAGCTCGTCCTCGCTGGCGTGGTACGGGATGTTGCCCACGAACACCACGCGGCTGCAGCGGCACGAGGCGGCGGCGGCCATGGCCGGCGATCGGAGGTCGTCGTTGGCAGTTAGCGCGCCGATCGAGGAGAGAGACGTGGGTTTTGGGTTAAGCTAATTAAAGCTTCGTGGTGACTGGAAAGGTTTTGTTTATGAGTGGCGGTCGTGCCGCGACGTATGGTCGGTTCGACTCCGAGGCGGTGATGTCTCGTCGGCGTGTCCGGCACGTGTTGGCGTCGGAACCGATTACTCGGTTTTTTTCTGAGCAACCGGAACTTGGGCTGTTTGCGATGCACAAATAAACCGTGGCCCACACAGCCCGGCCCGGTCCGGCACGAATAAACAGTATGGCCTGCTAAATTTGGGCCCAATTATTGACTGAAGCTGCACTATCCATATCGGCAACTGGGATTTGATGAATTTTGGCAAGCCTATAAGTCCTACAATTTTGAGCAGGATTTTTTTTTTTTGCATATGTCATCGACAATTTTGACATTATAACGTGCTGGAAAACAGAGCGACACGAATCACATCTTCTCCCGATTTGAGTGATGAAGAAGAGGCAAGTAAAGGCAAATGCAGAATTGTATCCTTAGTTAGTGTAGTGGCTCAATCCTGGATTACGACGACTATGAGTACGGCATCGGCATGGTGGAACATCGAACTTGGCCACGGACATCGAGTTTGAAGCTAGCCGCTTCTCAACTGCAGCACGTCTGATTCTAAAGCCAAGAGCTGACGACCCTGACCCTTGTCCCTCGACGTGTACTGAATCCGCGTCGGCGCTATCATTCCGGTACGGCTCAGGTGTCCTTCCCCCTCACCGGCGGTCGCCCCACGTGTCCGCTCACTCCACGCCGCCGTCTCTTGACTCTCTTCCTTCGTCCTTTCCCAACCCCAAGGCGACCGCCGACCAGCTGACGCGCGGCGTGCCGTCGTACCGAGCCAAAGGCAGCCGCTAGGCAGCGCGCTGCGGCTGTACTCCTACGCAACGCAACGCAACGCGCAGGCAGAGGCAGAGTCAGTTCGGCCGCGGCCACCACGAATCCAAGACCGACACGCGGGCGCGGCGGCGAGACGACGCGCCAAGAAAAGGAGGGGATCCGAGGTGCCGTGCCGGGCGGCGCGCGGCGGAAGCGGGAGGCGTCCACGAGTCCCCTCTGGCCTGCCGCCACGTACGTCACCCCGCCCACAACGCACGCCACCGCGCGTCGTGCCCGTCCGCTCCGCGCTTTTAGGCGCACGAGCCCCGCGTTGCAGCCCCGGCCAACCTGCCTCCCTGCTCCTCTCCTCCTCCATTTACCCGTGTACCTACTCGAGAGAAGCTCCAGCCGGGGCCATTGCTTATGTTCCTGGCCTCGTCGCGTCGTCGCCGTTAAGGTGCTCTGTCTGTTCCTGGTGCCCTGGTGGTGCCGAGAGGATCCGTCGCCGTCGTCAGCGGCCGTGATGGGGTTCGCAGGAAAAGGATCGCCCGTCACTGGCGGAGGGTTCAGGTCCGATCATCGTTATTGCTTAGTATTTCCTTCTCTTCTTGTCCGTACAGTAAATCTTTGGAAAATACAGATTTGGTTTGCTTATTAGGTTCTGCAAGTGGTCCGTTTTGTGTGATGAAATCTGTGCCAGCATGTTATGTGTAGTGGACAAACATGGTCTTCATCTTAAGATTGTTTCTTGCTACCATGTTAATGTTGGAACTATGCAGTCGACAGAGCTACCTGTTAACAGAATGAAGGCATGGCCATATGAGGGCCAATCTTTTAGCATAGTATATATATATGTACCAAATTTCTTCTGCCTGACACTGGCGAATTACTGCTGAATTTTGTGATTAGGCTGTATAATATTAACGCGTCCATTTGATGATGAACCATGGTGATCCCCAGTGCTTTTTATTTCACACAAATGCAGTGAAAACGGCAAGTTCAGCTATGGGTACGCAAGCTCTCCTGGGAAAAGATCATCCATGGAGGACTTCCATGAAACAAGAGTTGACGGTGTTGATGGAGAGACAGTTGGACTGTTTGGCGTCTTTGACGGTAAGACAGACAGTTCTGGAAGCAAGTTAATTTCACATCTCAATAAGCGTTTCACATTGCGGTGTAAACGATGTCTTTACATTACATTACATCAACCGAATGTATAACTGGTTTACTGGTGGCTGAAATTTCTACCGCTAGAGCTGATGAAGTTAGACTTTTTGCATATGAGGGTTGGATGCCTGGATACAGGATATTGTTTGATTGCTAACCAATTTTATCACCCCTGCAGGTCATGGTGGAGCTCGAGCAGCAGAGTTTGTTAAACAGAACCTTTTCACAAATTTAATCAAGCACCCAAAGTTCTTCAGTGACACCAAGTCCGCTATTGGTACTGTAAATCCTTGTTACCACTAGAGCTTCGAACAGAAATACTTCACTCCTGACTCCGTAGCCTGAACCTCTGTGAATGGTATCGTCATGCAGCGGAAACTTACACTCATACGGACTCGGAGCTTCTGAAAGCTGATACCAGCCATCACCGTGATGCCGGGTCAACTGCTTCCACGGCCATCCTTGTGGGCGATCGCCTGCTGGTTGCAAACGTTGGGGACTCGAGAGCAGTCATCTGTAGAGGAGGGGATGGTAAGTAAAAAAAAAAAAATTAGAGGACTCAGATTACAATTAGAATAAGGGCAGCTAGCCAAGTAGCTTGCTGTTGCAGCTGATCTGCTGCAGAACTGAAAGTCTCTTCATGACACTCATTTGTTTATAACACCAAAACACGATGTTTATTGGGCACTTGGTTGTAATAAGCATAACTAGATGGCAGCATAGATTGCTTTTCAGATATTGCACTATTGACCTTTTGTGTTCTGATTTTCTAAGAAGCAAGAAGACTCTCATTAATTGTTGGTGATGGTGCAGCTATAGCAGTTTCAAGAGACCACAAACCTGACCAGACAGATGAGAGACAAAGGATAGAGGAAGCTGGAGGTTTTGTGATGTGGGCAGGTATGTCTTCATGCCTTTGGTTTACTAAAACCGAAGAATAACGGAAGTTGGAAAATCCCTGTTATTGTTACTAAAACTACTTTCTGCAGGGACGTGGCGTGTAGGCGGAGTCCTTGCTGTTTCTCGAGCATTTGGGGACAAGCTCTTGAAGCAGTATGTGGTTGCAGATCCAGAGATCAAGGTTTGTGTTCTTCAATCTTAACATTAGTCGAGCTCTCTGAAAGCCAGAATGCAAATGCCTTGGGCTCAGTGTGACTTGGAAGATCGCTGCTTGGTACAGGAGGAGGTGGTGGACAGCTCCCTCGAGTTCCTCATCCTTGCAAGCGATGGCCTCTGGGACATGGTGACCAACGAGGTAACAAACCACGAAACGGAACACATTCTTTCATCATCTGCAGATCATCTGCAGTTCTTCCAGGTGCCTCGCTTGAAGCTAAGCATGCAACTGTGTTCTTCTGTTGGCAGGAAGCCGTTGCCATGGTGAAGCCGATCCTGGACTCGGAGCAGGCGGCCAAGATGCTGCTGGCGGAGGCCTCCCAGCGCGGCAGCGCCGACAACATCACCTGCGTCGTCGTGCGCTTCCTGGAGCAGCACAACGGGCTTGGCAGGGCCACCAACGAACAGGCATCGTGAGAGAGATCAATCGTTGTGGTGCTGGTGCTGTTATGGGGCTAGCGTGGTCCATTGCAAAATTCCTAAGTTCGTTCAAAGATCACAGGTCCAAGCTGCTGCTGCTGCCTCAGTTGATTGTAATTGTAATGTGCATAATGTGCAGAGTTGATGCTTTAATTTCTTAATTTGGGGATTGTTTATAACACTAGCTTGCTGCACTGAAACGATATACAATGCTTGCGTCTGGGCTCTGCAATACATGATACTTAGAAAATTAAATCATTTGAGTTCTTGTTGCCGAAATTGTTGGCCATCGATATTATCTTGCTGCCAAAATTGTTAATCATCCATAGCAAAGCAAAATCGCGAGTGGGGAGTGTTGGGTTGCTCAGGTAACCGCTCAGGAGGAAACAATGCGAGATTATTTCCCAAGCTCATCGAGCAGAGCTCTCAGCAAATGAGATTCTCATCATCGCAACACCGTCTCGACAAACCAAACCAAATCGCCACAGAACGGGCCAAGAAGGTCAGATTGTCAAAAGCTTTTTTTTTTTCTCTTCGTCCTTATGTGTAAGGATTGCATGCTGATCAAACGCGGGACGCCAGAGGAGAAGGCATGGCTACAGACGGCCGACGACGGCGGCACTGTGAGCCTGTGTGACTACCGATCGATGGCGATGGCGATGGCGATGGCGATGGCGATGGCGATGGCGGCCTGGTCAAAGTCAATAACCACTCATTTTTTTCTATCCTGTTGTAACCGTGCACTACGTGCCAGGACTGAAAAAAAAGCATATCCTTTATAGTAGCTCGGTTTTCTCGATGGAGGGGGGCAAAAGGACGGATAGTCATAGACGACCAGTACACAGTACTGCCGGTACACGTACTGCAACAGTAACCGAGCAAGGCCTTATTTAGTCGCCCAAGTTGACGCGGCCGAATTATTGCTCGGCACTATAGTATTTTATTTTTATTTGATAATAATCGTTTAAATATTAATTAATTAGGTTTAAAATATTTGTTTTGCAAAGTACGACTAAACTATACAATTAGTTTTTAATTTCATCTATATTTAGTACGTTATGGATATGCTGATATTTTAATGTGATAAATTCTTTTTATAGTGAAATTTAGTGTCAAATTTAGAAACTAAACAAGGCCCAACAATGCAAATGTCATCGTCACGAGATCACGCGCAGGAAAATCTTGCCGTCGGCCGTCGCTTTTTCACAAGGTTGGACGTTGGACCACCGCGGTGCGCGCGTGCGTCTTCTTGGGTTCGTCGTAACTTTCGTGACTCTGGAGAAACACAAATGACTGAGTTTTATCCTTGCAGATCAGCTAATATTGGGGTATTCATTTGTGTAAAATGTTCTGGAGTCTACAGAAGTCTCGGTACACATATTTCGAAGGTTTCTACAGTCACATACTCAAAACCAGAAATAATCTTACATGTTTCTTTCTTTCTTTTTCTCTTTCTTGTTTTTTCTTTGTTCTTATATGTGTCTGCTAGCAATGATGCCATTATTTTCAGGCAGCAATACAATATGCAAAATATAATTGTCGGGTAGTCTACAGTATTATTCCATGGGATATCGTCCTTAGCCATAATCATCGCCATGAACCTAATGTTTATCTGGCACAGGTTCTGTCAGTGACCCTGGACAAGTGGGCTGACAAATCCATGATAGAAGTTGGTGGCAATTCTCAGGCAAATGCAATATATGAAGCTTTTCTGCCAGAGGGCTACCAGAAGCCACATTCAGATTCTACCTAGGAAGAGCGAGAAAAATTCATCAGGTTTGTGCTTATTTTGAAAGGATATTCTTTTTCAGTGGACACAAGAAATTTCATCGAGCTCTTTGAAGATTGTTGCTTACTGGTTTGCCTTGCGAACTTGGTCTGCAGAAGGGCATTTAGATTCAAGCGTGTGGTCCATATTCTCACTGTCATAGGTAGTTAACTACTGAAGCACCCATTGTTTCAGGTCAAAATATGAGCTGCAGGAATTTCTGAAGCCAAGTTTGCGGATTGTTTCTCATCAGCCTAGTGACTCTGGAAAACATGCGGGCAATGCTTCTCATTCTGATGGTTCCAAGAGTCAAGTAAGGCTGTCCCCAACTGAACATTTACCATATGATTCTGTATTCCATTGTTAAGATATAGTGGTTCATTGTTCGTTTTTGCAGATTGGCATGATCGAGTTCATTGGAATATTAAATGTCAAGGTAATTGGAGGCACCAACCTAGCCATAAGGGATATGTCGAGCAGTGACCCTTATGTCTTGGGCAGCAGGTAATTTTGGTTGTTTTGTTATAATCACCACAGAGTAAATAAAATCTTTGTTATCAAATTTCAGCACATCCTTGTTGATTGCAGAAAGCACAAACTTCAGTAATCAATGGCAACCTAAATCCTGTCTCGAATGAAGAACTGAAGCTCTCTGTTCCTCAGCACTATGGACTTTTGAAGCTGGTAATCAACTACAACATTACTACTACTATACCACATACTATATGTTTGAGCTTTGTAACTGAATCAGATAATGCCAACCAAATTTTGAGGGTTGCAACGCTTACTGAATCTGACAACGCCAACTTGAACAAACCCCTTTTTCTCTCAATCACTCACGCAACAATGCATCATGCATGCATGTTCGATCTTTCTTTCACTAATGCAACAATGCATGCAGCAAGTGTTCGATCACGACATGGTGACCTCATGGGAGAGGCTGAGATCGACCTGCAGACAATGATCAATGCTGCGGCAGCATTCGGCGACCCGGAGCTGCTGGGCGACATTCAGGCCTTGTTTAGTTGCCGAAATCGGGCGGCTGATTCGGCAAAGCTACAGTGCCATTGTATTGTAGCTTTTTTTTTGTTTTTATTTACTAATAATTATTCAAATATTGATTAATTAGACTTAAAACGTTTATCTCGTAAAGTACAACAAAACTGTGCAATTAGTTTTTGATTTCATCTACATTCAACACTCCATGTATTTACCGACATTTTAATGTGATGAAAAATAGAAATTCTATATAGTAAAATTTAAGGATGAATTTAAGGAACTAAACAAGAGGCCTCAGATCGGCCGGTGGCTCAAGTCTGACGATAACGCTCTGGTCAGGGACAGCACCGTGGTGGTCTCTGGTGGCAAGGTGAAGCGGGGGGTCGCGCTCAAACTGCAGCACACTGAATCCGGTGACCTGGAATTGGAGATGGAGTGGATGCCGCTCAACGTGTAGAAATCTGCTGTCTGTTGCAACTTTTACAGTCCAACATGAAATCAAAATTATTTGCCTTGTTGACAGATAAAGGGTGTTGCTGTACAATGATGTTTTTTTTTGCCTTCGTGTGTTTGGCAAGTGGCAGGGGCTCCACAAGTTCTTCAAAATAAAGATCTGAACTCACAGTACGGTACCTGGAATGTGTTTTCTAGAATTTTGAGACTCCGACGATGCTAAGGTAAATTCATTTTTATCAAAGTTCCAAAACTGTAGATATGGCAGCAAATTCATTTCTGTTGTCCTCGAAGCATTTGTTTGCTTCTGTTGCCATCAGAAAATGATGATAAATTATGTTAGTCCTCTCTGCAAATAGCTTCTTTTGCATAGAGAAAAAAGTTCTGTCGGTGGGATTAGTTTCTTTGTCAAGTAGCGTTTTGCTTCTGCCATCAGAAAACGTTCTTTGTCAGTGGCAACATGTAGTTTAGTATCCCCTTTAAAATTGATGCGGAAGTATATTTCTTCAATATATTGAGAGCTCGTTCGTTTAACGTTAATTGAGGCCATCGAATTGGTCCATCCGTAATTGCTTCATTCAATTGTATGGTAGTTTCAATTGTATAGTAGTTTTGGTAATTGGGAAAATTTCCGGGAGCAAATCCTGAACCTAAGTATTTCTTGAATATCGTCATTGCATTTGTTTGTACAACAAAAACAACAGGGCTAAAGACCGACCCTCACAAGAAAAGGAACAAATAACATTTAAAATCGTTTTGGAAAGACAACTAAGAGGATTCCTTTGGAGGGATCACAACACAATGCTCAGTGGAAAGAGAAGTCGTTTTTTGGTTTGAAGGCTCACGGCGTCCAAATGGATAACCACTGCCAAAACCATTTATGAATCATCATCGCATTGCCATTGCACCCAAATAAATCTTCCACATAGTTAAGGATCCGATGAGAACTACCCAACAAAAAGACGAATAATAAAAAAAAAGAAACGATTGCGAGAGGCATAAAAAAGGGCTTCAGTGTGTGTAACAACTTTAATCGATCAACGACGGACGAATCCGCCTCACCGAAATCCGCTAAGATCCTTTCGGATCCAAATCATCATGAGCCCAAGCAACGGAGAAACAAAGCAAAATCGCGACGAGAGATTGCTAGTTGCTCAGGTAACCGCTCAGGAGGAAACAATGCAAGATCGTTTCCCAAGCTCATGGAGCTGAGCTCTCAGCAAATGAGATTCTCATCATCGCAACACCGCCTCCACAAACCAAACCAAACCAAACCGCCACAGAACGGGCCAAGAAACACAGAGCAGAAAAAGCAAGAGCAGCAGATCAGATCTGGGTCCAGAGGAGGGAGACGAGGGGCTCCGACTACTTTTAAGCTCAGCAAGGCAGTGGGGATTGAACCCGCCGCCGCTCAGACGAGCGAACCATAGTTTTTCGTCATCGCCGTCATCCTCCCTCACCATCATCAATCAAAGAGGAAACAAGCGCAACCCCAAACGGAGCCAGGAGAAACGACCACGAAAGCCGAACGGCGGCGCGAAGAACGAACGGATACGAGAAGAACAGAGAGCAAATCCCGCGTAGAACCCCCGTAACGGCCGGTGGACGGAGCGGACCATGGCGGCGCCGTGGAGCCGGCGGCGCGGCGGCACAGGCGACAGGAGGAACCCTATACTGGGGTGATGCACTGGTGGGTCGCTTTATAAGCCGAGCGCTGGGCGAATGCCCACGGGGCTTCGTTTATTCCCGTAAGTGCCACCGTCTAGTGGGCCGTGATCCTGGCCCATCCGATAGAAAGCTTATTTCTCCTGGGCCGAGTGGGCAGGCAAGGTTTCTGCGAAAGAAGAAGTCCTTTTGACGCTCGCGACACCAATAGAATAGAATAGAAGGAAACCTTTTTTTTTTTTGAGCCTAAATAGAAGGAAACCTTTGGTTTCGTCTAAACCACCACCAGGATGAAAGAAACAAGCAGTTTCAAATGCTGAGATAGGTCCAATATATCCGGTCTTATAAACTGATTGTACGGAAAACATGAAAGTCAGCACCCAAGCATAGTTGATGAGATTACTAGAAGGTCAGATTGTCAAAAGCTTTTTTTTTCTTCGTCCTTATGTGTAAGGACTGCATGCTGATCAAACGCGGGACGCCAGAGGAGAAGGCATGGCTACAGACGGCCGACGACGGCGGCACTGTGAGCCTGTGTGTGACTACCGATCGATGGCGATGGCGGCCTGGTAAAAGTCAAACACCACTCATTTTTCTCTCTCCTGTTGCAACGGTACCACTACGTGCAAAAAAGCATATCCTTGTACAGTAGCTCGGTTTTCTCGATCGAGGGGGCAAAAGGACGAGAGGCCAGTACACAGTACTGCCGGTACACGTACTGCAACAGCAACCGAGCAATGCAAATCTCAGCATCACAAAAGATCACGCGCAGGAAAATCTTGCCGTCGACCGTCGCTTTTTTCACAAGGTTGGACGTTGGACCACCGCGGTGCGCGCGTGCGTCGTGCGCGTCTTCTTCGGTCTTCGTCATCAGCGGCGGACTTGTTGGAGCCCGGGCGCTGCGCTCGTGGGGCATGCGGCCGGCGGGATAGAGCCGGCGCCTGCGGCTGCGGTGGTGGCTGGCTACGGCACCAGCAAGCACGACGACGGGTATGCTAGCTTGTACGGCGGAGACAAGGATGGGGCGCCGTACTGGCCGGTATCCACGCACGCGCGCGTCGGAGACTTGCCGGTGGTGTTCCTGTCCGAGAATCCAGATCGTCAACGAACAACTGGCCTGCAGGTGTTACTGTCGCCAAACGTGTCGGTCGTCGCTCGCCTCGTTACCGGAGATGAACAGGCCGGGCTATTTGGTTCCTTTATGTACTTCCTACTAGACATGGTTTGCCATAAGTATCTTATTAGGTAAGCGTGACGAGCTACAAACGGTATGACTATAAAATTTGAAGCTATACTCTTGCCATATATGTTTAAGAGATTTACTCCGAAAAAAAGAAAAAAGAAAAAAAAAACATACTTACCCTTTTAGTATCAAACAATCAAATCATTTATGATGTGTATGTGTAATAATAAATACCATTAGATTAATAATAAAATATGATTTCATATCATATATAATAAATAGATTTAGAGATTATCTTATGAAATATATAATATAACTGTGAGGCGTACAACCTAGATAAGATACCTCGCCGCCCGGTCAATGAACCGTGACCGGTAGATCCATACACAAGACACACACATCAATGCTTATGTTACGTGCGCCGAGCTGAGTCGGAGAGAAAGATACGTACGCGTCAGTCCCAGTCAAAACCTGCACTGATTGCTATGTTAGTCGTGACAAAATTTTGGTTTAGGCACGTGGACGTTGATGGTTGCAGATGCAACGCAACAACCCACGGTAGACGGTCGATCGACTCTAGTGTCTCGTATCTCATCAGTTGCCCTCCCAGTACGGCAGCGCGGTAGGAACGGAACGGTCTCTCTGACGAACCTTCTTCCGAAGGACTGCATTTCGTACGAGCTACCACCTGTCCAGTTACGTGCTACAAATGTGATCTGATGATTTCGTGCGATGCGAGGTCGTTGGCCTGTGAGATGTGTCGCGGGAAAAGAAACATAATTTGTGGGCCGTGTGCTGATGCAGGTGTGGACCAAAAATGACTGATGATGCTACAAGTAGGTATGTATTCGCGATGAAATGCAGAGACCGTTTCATGCTTAGACATTTTTGGTGTATTCGCCGATGATGCTACGTTTATGTTGCCTTTTGCGGTAAAAAATTTCAGAAAATAAAAAAAGCCCTCCGAGCCCAATCGAGTCCGTTGTCGGGCCCAATCGAGCCCGCTGTCGTGGCCGGGGGCTAGATCCATGCGCGCCGCCAGAGGAAGATGGAGGGGCGCCGCCATGACCGGTGTCGAGGTGGAGGAGGCCGGATCCACCGGCGTCTAGGTGGGGGAGTCCAGATCCGCCGACGCCGAGGTGGAGGAGGCCGGATCCGCCGGCGGCAAGGTGGAGGAGGCCGGATTCGTCGGCGCCGAGGTGGAGGAGGCCGGATCCGCCGGCGTCGAGGTGCACGAGGCTGGATCCGCCGACATCGAGGTGGATGAGGCCCGATCCGCCGGCGCCGAGGTGGAGGAGGCCGGATCCGCTGGTGCCGAGGTGGAGGAGGCCGGATCCGCCGAGGCCCCGCGACCCGCACCCCACGCCGCGCGCCAAGCGCAGCCATCTTCTTTTGCTGTGTAGAGGAAGTTGGAGGAGAGGGAGTGGGGGAGAGGAGAGGAGTGTGCTCGCGAGTTGTGCTGAGGAGAGGCGCGACTGCGGTGAAGTGTGGGGAAGAGAAGAGGTGCGCAGAGGAGAGAGGGCTCGCGAGTTGTGCAACTGAGGAAGTGGGAGGGAGCGGTTAGGGTTAGAGTGGGTGCGAGTATATATATGCTGGCGGGTTAATGGGTTGCAGTGGATTTTTGGGCTGAGCCGTATTTACCATAGCAGGCCTTATAACGTGCCCGCTGCGGTAAATCGATTTACCGCAGCAGGCAAAAGTGCCCGCCATGGTAAATGAAAAGTGCTCGCCGCGGTAAATCGATCGATTTACCGCAGCGGGCAACATAAGGGCCCGTCACGGAGTCCAAATTAGCAACGCTGCGGTAATTCATTTTTGACGTAATGAAAGAGAAGCATCAAACGGCTAGGTCCCGGTTTTAAGACACACAATCCACTCTTTTTTTCTCTCGAATGCGCAAAAGCTTTGCGCATATTTTGTATTGAAATCGAGAAATAGTGATAGTTACACAATGCACCACGAACATAGCACACTAGGGGGATAATGTTATACAATCGGCTCTGCCCTCTATATCAAAAATAGATCACAACTATTACTCGCTAATCATACTACCTAGCCATCACCGGCAATCAGACGCGCTGAGATAGTCTACTTTTAGTAGCTGATATATAGTGGTGGCGGTGTAGACCTTGCTTGCCTTCTTAATAATAATACAAATAGGTCTGGTTTGAACCCATTAAAGATAAAAACATCAATCCAAAATTATTGTTACAAGGAGATAGTTGCAGGAACAGAACTCACTCACAATAGCTATAGAAACAATAAATATGAAAACCAGTTCGACATCATTGATCAATGCAGAAAAAAAACCCATCCATAGGATGCAAAAAATTGCATAACTATTGACTCCAAGTTTCAAAAAACTCAAATAGGTTCCTGTTGATCTTCGAGTCGCCGCAATGGCGTCCGGTGCCGTAGCTAGTAGGCCCCCCTTGCATAGAGTCCATAGAGAAGACTTAGGTTTTTTTGATTAAATAGAGAAGACTTTTGTTGGCATTTGTCAAAAGTAAATGTCATTTCTTGATAGCCATAGGGCCAACACATTGTAGAAGCACATGTCAAGAACTTTAGCATATTATCTCACCCAGTTAACACTCTCCGGTGGTTAGATAAATCATTCAAATCCCTGGTCTAATTCCGGGAGTAAAGAAACAACTCGCACCAAAGAATTTTTGCATGACATTTGAAAAGGAGGTGTTGAATAGATTCTTCGTGCCCTTTTAAAAAAAAAAGATTCTTAGTGACTAAAAACAACATGTTTTACTACCAAATCAACTCCTTCCCGCTAGGTTATCCCCTGTGAGAACAACACCTTTATTTATTTTCAAGTACCACATAGAGGTTTTTATTCTTTAGCTACACGTTAGATTGGGCAGAGAGCTTCTCCCTCTTTTCTGAAAAAAGTAGTGACGTCATATACACACATCATGGGTTTAGCAAATACTATAGTATAATTAATCCAGTAGTGTTCACTTGAATGCGCAGGTGAATTATGTGGATCATCAGCCGGGCAGTTTGAAAACCTGGTATAGCTAGACTGTAGACTCTAAAATATTGCCTTTCCAAATCCAAGAAAGCACAAATGAAGCTGTAGTACGTACGTGGAAGCCTAGGTTAAAAGACCGAAGACCTCGTCGAAAGATTTGGTGGCTGCTGCTGGTGGCTACTCGATCTCTTCAAAACTGATTGGTTCGGCGACTGGGACGTACGAATCGCAGGTTTGATGGAATCAGGCGACCCATATGTTTGAACGAACCAGCTAGTCTAACGAAATATATTATCATACCTTTCGCAAAAAAAAAAGAAATATATTATCATACGAATAAAACACACACTGAAGAACATCGGACAGACCTGTCCAAACCATCATGTATTATCATGAGAAATTTAAAGTAGACCGACGATCAGAGAAAGTTTCTCCATCAAGGCTAAAGCACCCTGCTCCCTTTTTGACTACCGCATGGATTTTGGACCAAATGATGGGAGATCTCAACCACCTCCACTAAAGCTATATGCTGCAGTAAGGCGGTAAAACAAACAAGATATCCATCGCAGTAAGAAAAGAACATAGCCGGTGGCTTCGGTAGTACGTAAGCCCTGTGTGCAGTAAAAAAATAACAAAAAACTTTCTTGATATATGTGAGATCATTTCAGAGATTTTGTCCAAAGTGTTGTGTCGACCAGGTTGATTTTGCAGCGCATCATGGTGAATTATTGCAGCTGTTTTGGTTTGCGACTTTGCGTGATTGATTTCGATCGGGTGTACGCGTGTGCTAGCTGCTGTCTGCTGATCGTATTTTCAGCAAATGCGGCCGATCTGCCGCGCGCAGTCGCAAAATGACTTGTGTACATGCGCGTGTGTGGACGCTAAAGAAGTAAATGAACAGGGCTCACACTTGTTGCAGAAACAAATGTACAGTATACAATATGATTCGTAGCTACGGACAAGTACAGTACAGTAGTACGAATGCCACCGGAGCGCCACCAGGACTTCTGACTTGTGGTCTAGAAAGATCTGACTTTTGATCCGTTAACATTACTGTTCCTGGTTTCTTTAGAAAACATTGATAATTCCGGATAATGGTTGCATGTTCCATCTGTACTTTTGTGTATACTACATACTACACCCAAGCGAAGATTATCCTGGATATGCATGCATGTGCTAAACTTGCCTCCAAGGCTAGCTAAACCAAGAGACCGCATGCATGTCATGCAGTGCATTGCACTTGATCAAAAGCTCTCTTATTTTTTACCGAACAGTAGAGGAAATCCCCCACCCATTTTTCTCAGACCTTTTTATTTCGCTCCTACAGCCAGTCAAACCCAGATCTTCTAGATGCTACTCAGGTGCTCTAACCACTAGACTACAGGCCCTTTGATCAAAAGCTCTCTCATCAGCTGGCTACGTTTTTTTCCAGTGCACGTATGTGTTCAGACAAGACATCCTTAGTTTTTCACGTGTACTACTAGCTACTCGTCGATACTAGTACCACTATCAAAACGAAAGCGCATACCCCTCCGCGTCGTCTCCTAGGACCGTCGTCGATGTTGCTCCTCCGGCAGTGGCGGCGGCCCACGCCGCAGCCGAAAAAAAGACCTACACCGCATCGTCTACCTCCCCTTCTCATCCTTTCTCTTTGTTCCTGCAGAAGGTTGTCAGGTGCTCGGTGGTAGGGCTGCAGTTGTGGTGGCGGCGAATCTGGGGCTCCTCAGTCCGGATCTAGCCCCCCAGGTCCTGGTTCTTGGGCGGAGCCAGGGCTGTGCACGTCTTTACTAGGACTTCCACCATTAGAGGGCCTCCATGGTCGCCGATCGCTGCTGCCGTCGTCAAGATCTGCCAGCCCGGTCTGGCCATGGGCGGAGGCCTATGGTCAGGGTCGCAGGCCACCGACAGCTCGTGTCGGGCACCTCGCTCCTCCTCCACCTCTCCCCTCACCTTCAACTCCGGCGGTAAGCGCCACTGACCGACGGTAGGGTGGATCTGGCCTCCCCGCTGGTGCAGGATCGGGCTGCCCCTGTGCTGGATCTGGCACCTTCGGCCTTTGTCTTGCCCATGCCTGGGCATTCATCGTCCATGGAGGCTACTGCAGGACGGCTGCTACTGCTAGTGTTCTCCCACGGCCTCAACGGGACGGGGCGGTGAGTTGTGGTGGCTTGACATGCTCGTGGACAGCCATGCCGGTAGGCTGGTGGTGCCGCGGGCTCCTTGCTCCATTTGACCTACAGAACCTGGGAGAAATCCCTGCCTGGTCTTCCTGGGCTGACGGTGATAGCGCAACCACATCATTTGCCTTGTTGGAGGAGTCGTCGCAGTTCCTATTCGTCAGAGCAGGCCAAGGTCCAATGACTTAGTGCTTCTACCAGCGCTATCAGCATCTGCGGATGTCGATGTCCTTCTTGAAGGCAACGTTGGTGCACCATGTCAACCTGTCGCTCTCCCGTGTGGTCACCGTGTTTGTCGTGTTGTGCCTAATTGTGCCTCATGTTACTCATCACTTGGTATGTTAAGTGGGTGTCTGTCGCAGGTCCTAGTTAGGCCCCCTCCTATGCAGATGCTTTGTTGCTAAGAGCGTGTTGGTGGCATCCGTGGATGCTTTGCTGTGTCGATGGTCTTATGCTTGGGCGGATGCTTTGCCGCCAGTGTCGTGGAGGATGAGTTGTCATCGCCGTGTTCCTTGGTCTTCATGGAGGTCCTCCTCGCCCTGCCCATAATGACTCGGAGGAGTACTTGGAGTTGCGCGTGTGTCAGCCCCATCCAGGGATGCTTTGCCACGTCGATGGTCTTGTGCTTGGGCTGATGCTTTGCCACTGATGTCGTGGAGGATAAGTTGTCATCGCTGTGTGCCTTGGTCTTCATGGAACTCCTCCTCGCCCTGCCCTCAATGACTCGGAGGAGTACTTGGAGAGCGACTCCGAGCCTTTGGTGTTGCGCGTGTGTCGGCCCCATCCGCGGACGCTTTGCCGCATTGATGGTCTTGTTGCTTGGGCGAATGCTTTGTAGACAGTGTTGTGCAGGATGAGTTGTCATCGCCGTGTGTCTTTGTCTTCGTGGAGGTCCTTCTCGCGCGTGGTCCTGAGGGAAACCCTCAGTGACTCAGAGGAGTACTCGGAGAGCATCTCCGAGCCTTTGTTGCTGTGTGCGTGTTGGCCCCATTTGCGGATGCTTTGCCACGTTGATGGTCTTTGTGCTTGGGCGGATGCTTTGCTGCTGCTATCATGTACGACTCCTTGTCACTGCTGGCTACCAATGTGTTGAATTATCTTGTATTAGGTTCAGTTAGTTGGGTTGTCAGGTGGAGGGTCCCACACCCCTCATGTTTCTTGTTTTTCGTTTGTGTTGTGACTTCATTGTTAATCCACGGATTATTCTTGAATCTTTTTGTATCAACTATGTGCAGATCTATTGACTATTTCTGTTTGCTTAATTAAAAAATTGACTATATGCTTGATCCGAAAAAAAAAGTACCACTGTCCACTAGGGTACTGGTACTAAACTCTAGCTTACTCTCAGCACGGCCTATCGTACTAGCTACGTTTCGTATTAGCCAATAGAATGGCTCGTTTAGTCGTTTTCCACGGTGATTATGGTGTACCCGAGTTTCATTACCAGGCAACGGAAAAGTTACAGAGTGCATGCACAGTTTTTCCACGGAGATAAAAACAAGAGATAGATGCATACGACCAGAGGGATCGGAGGCTAGCTTTTTACTGTCGTCTACAGTTGAAAATGGTCTAGTCCGGAATTATGATTCATCAATTACTCAATTAGTGATATGATGATGCTCTTAAAATGTCGTCGGTTTCAGGAACCATCCCTGCTGCATCTGATTCGCGCGGGAGACCAGGAAACGGCCCTCTGCTAGTCTTAACCAGCTGCCCCGGCCTTTCCATACGTCGTCACATCACTCGCCAGCAGTCCAATCGCAAAATTACCCGCCTTTCCTGCAAATCCATCTCTTCTGCGTTCAAATATAAACGTCCTCTCGCTTTAATTACGACGATTAACCTCTCACTAATCCCTGCTTGCTGTGTCTTCTTCAATCCACACACGAAACTGTCTTTGTCCTCTCCTCCTCTGCCGTTTTCGCTTCTTCGCGGGTACGACAGGAGCAGGAGAGGGCATGGTCGTCGCCCGCCACCTGCGCCTATAAAGCAACAAGGCTAAGCTTTCTACTAATCCTAGTCTACTACTACTCCGGCCTAGACCCTGGCGTCGTCTTCTCCTTTCCGATTCCTTCATCGCGTGCGGTAGTGCTAGGGCTAGCCCAGCTACTAGCTTCGGTATATAGCACTCGTGCCATGGAGGAAGAGGGGTTGGGGAAGTCATGGCTTGGGCTGGGGATAGGCGGCGGCGGCGGCGGCGGCGGCGGCTGCGATCTGATGAAGCGGAGCCGGCCGCCGGTGCAGTTCGACCTGCTGTTCCCGCAGAGTGTCAAGGAAGAAGCTGCCGTGATCGCGAGCAAGAAGGCGGAGAAAGGTGCACGGAAGAGGTTGAAGGTCACGGCGGCCGACGAAGATGGACAGTCGTCCGGCGGTACGAGCCACAGTGACGACGAAGGTGCTGCCGGGGCGGCTGCGAGGAAGAAGCTCCGGCTCACCAAGGAGCAGTCCAAGCTGCTCGAAGATACCTTCCATGCCCACAACATACTCTCCCACGTATGTATGCTTCCTTCAGTAAATGAATTTCAGAATTTCTCATATCCATGCATATCATGTAGTTTATAGGAGTGTATTAACCTGAATTTTATATGTTGTTCATGTCTGCACATACGTATTTTCTGCTTTCATATACTGTTCATGTGTGTAACAGAAACTGACAAAAGGGTCGTTTCATGGATGTTGGACAGGCTCAGAAGCAGGAGCTCGCGCGGCAGGTGAATCTAAGCGCCAGGCAGGTGGAAGTGTGGTTCCAAAACAGGAGGGCAAGGTATGTACAGTTGACGCATGAAAAAAAAAATTAGTCAGCACTGGCTTCCGTTCCGCTTGTTCTGAACTTGTGCAAAAATATGATGTTTCGTCAGAACAAAGCTGAAGCAAACGGAGGTGGACTGCGAGATCCTGAAGCGCTGCTGCGAGAGCCTGACCGGGGAGAACCAGCGGCTGAGGCTGGAGCTCGCGCAGCTGCAGCGGTCGGCGGCGGCCGCTGGGCTCTACGTCCAGTCGTTCCCGCCGGCGGCCACGGCCATGGCGAGCGTCGTCTGCCCGTCCTGCGACAAGGTCACCGTCACGGGTGGCGGCGGCGGCGAGACAAGTGGCAAGAGCTCCACCAGCTACTCCTCTTGATATGCTTGGTTCAATGGGCAGTCGAGGATTTGATCATTTCAGCAGAACACGGTTTAGTTCCGGGCTTCATGCCTGTGGATTTATTTATTTATGTAGATTGTAGATATATCAGTGTGCATGGCATGCATGCCATTAATAACTTTGGTATGAACGACCTTACTATAGGATCATACATGCATGGTCTGCAATTTCTGCATGCTGTTGCAACATGCAATCAGTTATGATTGATTTGAGTTTTAGGATAAACACTCAAAGATCATCATCTAAATGTATGTAGCACCAATTATATAGTCACGCCAATTATGCTTCTTCATTTGTTATTATTTTTATTATGTTCGTTATATATAGCTATGCTAATAATAATAGCCATTCCGCCGTCTGATCGATCTTCACTAGCTAGTTCTTGGAATATGGGATGGAAATGAACATACATAGCAATTTTGATTTGGTTGGATATTTTGTTCTCTATGTTTGCGTCTCGTACGTCCTTTTGATTCGGCCTTAATTTATTGCTTCTGCATAGCGCAGCAGTACTCATTTTTGCCGCTTGCCAGTGATCTTATCATATTTGTGGTCTTCGCGAATGCGGAGAGATATAGGAGTAATTCGTGTGTACCACTAGGACTTTGGAGGTACGACGGCCCGTGCGTACGGTTATCCTTGCTTTGACCCTTTCGAGTCAACTGCTGTTACCTGTTATTACCTTCCAAGCCACTTTAAATCAGTAGGCGGGCTCATCTGTTCTTTCTTGACCAGCACATCGTCCCTACAACACCGCACTACAACAGCTGTGCACGCCCTGGCCTCGCCGGCCACCCATCGGTGTGACAGCAAGTGCGGCTTCAAGCACGGCCGCCCCCCCTAAGGCCCTAACCCCAGCGCCCACTGGCAAAGTTTGGCGCATGAGACCTGGCAGGAAGAGCATCATCCTAGGCACGGCGGGTAGAGCTGTGCTTGTGGCAATGCTGGTGGCTACCGGCTGCCCATGGTGTCGGGCGTTGTCTCCGTGGTTGGCGGGTGGCGGTGGTGGCCGTGGCTACTGCGACCGCCGTCATCCAACGCGACACACTGCCAAACACAAGGCCCCACAAAACATTTATAAGAAAATCATTTTTGGTTCATGAAATTGTTCTCTGTTCGAGTAAAAATGAAACTGAAACAAAAAAAAGGACTATCATCCTTCCTTTTAATAACATACAATTTGTTTTTTTTTCAATGTTCAAATAAATAACAGTATTGTTTCTCTTATTTGAAACCAATATTGGCCACTGATGTTGTCCTATGAAGAGAACAAATAAATCTCTGCCAAATGATAAGATGTTATGCTTTTCTAGATACAACTAAAATGTCTTATAATTAGAAATAGAGGAGTACAAAATAAGAAGAATACAAAATGACAAGGGAATTTAAAAATTTTAGCTGCACAAGGGCATTCTTTGCCTTCTAAGAGAATTTTTTAGATTATTTTTAATAATTAATTAATTGTAAATCTAGAAGTTTTTTATGAAGAATTGTAAATCTAGAAGTTTTTTTTTGAGAATTACACAGAACAACACAGACACTCATAACACGCACGCACACTCATCCCCATGAATACACATACATAAAATTATCCCAACCTATATAAGCACCTCCGAAAAACTGAGTAGCCGGGAACGTAGAAGTGCTATATGAAAATTTGAGATATGGCACCTGTCTGTGGCTCCCGGGCCGACAGGCCTGCGTGCAAGGAGAGGGCCCATCCGAGTGCCGTTTCCCGCTAACCCGCAGCTTGGAAGGAGAGGGCCCATTAAAGGCCCAGCTACAACCAAGAGGATATATACTGCGAACGGCCACCGCATCCGCCTCTCCTCCCAGAGTCCCAGTGCCAGCCGCCGCTCGCTCTGCTGTGTCTTGCCGCCACCGCCACCGCCGCCGCTCGACGCGAGGTGCCGAGGCCTTCGCCGGCGAAGAGCGCCCACCAGGTATCCCCACCCCTTCTCTTCCCTGTATTCTGTGCGAAACAGAGCTCCCAAACTCTAACCTCAAGCTATTTGGCTATTTGATTCAGCAAAAACTGGCTATTTACCCCTGCTACGTCCGCCCCTGAAGAAGGAGGAAGAGGCGGGAAGCGAAGATGCTACGGCGGAATATACGTCAGCGTCGGGAGTACCTGTACGCCAAGAGCCTCGAGGGCCCCCAGCGGGCGCTGTTCGAGAAGAAGCGCCGCATCCGGGCGGCGCTCGAGGAGGGCAAGCCCATCCCCACCGAGCTCCGCAACGAGGAGCACGACCTGCGGAGGCAGATCGACCTCGAGGACCAGGAGCGTCAAGGTGCGCGCTCTGTTGCCTTATCTTGTCCCCCTCCTTGCTCCATTTGTTGTAGTTGTAGGGAGTGGGAGGTTTGCATCGTTTGTGCCTGGCTAATGATGTGTTGTTCGTTCACTCTGTTGTTGTGTGGATGGGCGTACCACAGTTCCGAAGAGCGTCGTTGACAACGAGTACGCTACTGCCACCAATCGGGAGCCCAAGATTCTCTTGACCACGTCTCGCAATCCCAGCGCGCCCCTAACCCAGTTTGTCAAGGTATGTTTTTGCTTCTCTGGATGAAGATTTTTAGATGATTTTCAATGGTTCAAATGATGCATTGCATTCTGGCATTCAGCTAAATCAATCACTCTGGTTCTTTCTTATATGCCTAGGAGCTCAAGGTTGTCTTCCCAAACTCACAAAGAATGAACCGTGGTGGCCAGGTATAGTGTGGCAGCCCTTTACAATGATATGTTTCTTTTGTTTATGCCACATGTACTAGCATCCTTTGCAATGAATTAAAAACTTGTTGTCCATGATGTTCTCGGGTAGTGAACATATTGCCGTGCACAATTCATTTGCTTTAGTGTATCCTGCACTCAAGTCTTTGGTTGTCTTGGTGCTTATTCTACACTCTCCCTTCTGTATTTTTGGCAGGTCATATCTGAAATTGTCGAGTCCTGCCGCTCACATGATATAACGGATCTTATCCTGGTCCATGAACACCGCGGTCAACCTGATGGTTTGATTGTCTCCCATCTACCGCATGGTCCAACTGCATACTTTGGGTTGCTCAATGTGGTAAGTGTGCTTATTGGTTCTTATATTCTGAGCTTGTGCCGAGCACAAGTGTACAGAATGAGTGCTCACACTTGATTGTATCCTGAGATTCTGGTGTTGTGTTCAGGTGACGCGTCATGATATCAAGGACAGGAAGGCAATGGGTAAAATGTCAGAAGCTTACCCCCATTTAATACTGGACAACTTCTCAACTCAGGTGGATCATACATGCATTGTTTGATGTGAACAGTTTTATTTTTGTTTGCCTGCCCTCATGCCTTATCTTTGTTGTCGTAGTGTGTTGTTCTGGTTTACCATATTTTCTTGAAAGGTAAGCAACTTGAGTAGTTGGGATGAAAATGCCGAAGAGTGTGCACACAATTTTGTTTTTGTGGGTGCGTGCAGGGGTTGGGGGGCAGTTGTTTTTTGTTTACCTTATTCCTTACTGTTATTAGGAACTGGAGGCTCCTGTTATGATTCTTTCCAGTCTGATAAATTTTCAAAAACTGCTCTTCCTCTTTGTATGCATGCTCAGTAATGAAGAATTGTTGGAAAATTTCTGCTTCTGCTGCTGTTTCCACACAAGTTTGCTGTTTTATTTCATTTCTTATGTTGCTCATTGTTTGATTTAACAATAGTTCCAATCTGAAATATACTGCTGCTCACATTAAACAAAATTTTGAATGTAAACAAGTGTTCACACTACACTTTATGCTTTTCTTACTACCTTGTGTGGCTGCCATGATGGACTTCTCGTTAACCTGAGATATACTATGCGGATACAATATATCCATTCAAAGACTAACTGAGCAGCATTGATTCTAAAGATATACGAAATTGAGGGTGTTGCGATTTGTTTGTGGCAGTATTTTCATTGCTTCTTTTGCCTAGCATCCCACCATGTGCATGCCTATTTTACAATGTTGGGAGGCAACGTTGTGTTCTCATTAATCTGATACATGTTTGTTTGATGAAAGACACTTAAATCCACTCATAGCTCAAGGTAGAGTACCTCTACTCTCCACTTGAGTAGTTCTAAATTAAATAGAGCTGCAGTGAATCCTAATATTTCCATGAAACTCAGGTTGTGATGTTGTTTGTCTTGCTAACTTGGGGATGTGCTATCTATCAAACCCTGTTACAAAGGATGTTACAATGATGTCTTTCTCGTTAACCTGAGCATTTATTGCATGGAAGAC
>CM041638.1:5766679-5779201 GCA_023333625.1 Bothriochloa decipiens
ACGCCGGACAGGCTGATCTTCTCCCCGCCGTACATCCCTGGGCCTCCGCCCATCATCGGTGGGAATCGCGACATCGTGAGATGACGCGGCGGCGGCGGCGGCGCATTGTCCCGCTCGGCATCTTCAGTCGTCCTCGTCCGGTCGAGGAGGCCGAGGGAGCAGTCGATGTCCTCGACGACGATCAGCGACTTGGGCCGCGTGCAGGCGAGCAGCCTCCGGAGGTCGGTGTTGGACTGCACCGTGGTGAGCTCCAGATCGTAGATGTCGAACTCGAGCAGGTTAGCGATGGCCGCGATGAGGCTGGTCTTGCCCGTGCCCGGCGGGCCGTGGAGAAGGTACCCGCGCTTCCATGCCCGGCCGGCGCGCGCGTAGTGCTCCCGCCGCCGCACGAATCGGAGCAGGTCCGCGCGGATGCTGTCCCGGAGCGCCGGGTCGATGGCGAGCGTGTCGAACGTGGACGGGTGCGCGAACGGGTGCGACGACCACATCCCCCCGTGGGGGTCGGGTCCGCAGCCGCCCCAGCCGCCGCCGCCGCCGCCGCCGCTGTTGGTGTAGAGCTTCCGCTCCCGCATCTTGAGTCGCAGCCTCGCGGCCACGTCCAGGACGTGGGGGATGTACGCGTCGCGCACGACGTCGCGGTGGCGGCGCGGGAACTGGAGGACTAGGCACCGCTGCCGCTGCAGCCTGCCGTCGCCGACGCCGACCGCGTAGCTGAACCCGCCGCCGCCGCCGCCGAAGAACCCGGACGGGGAGTATCCGCCGTTCGACTCCGCACGCCGCGACGCCCACTGGACGTGGACGCCTCTGAACGTGTCCCACGCGGTGTGGTGGTCCGGCAGCGACGCCACGACGTCGCTCGCGCCGTGCGACTTGTGGAGGTGCAGCGCGGGGGCCGACGCGAGGCAGCGCGCGCCGAGGTAGATCTGCACGGCGTCGTAGAGCTCGTTGGGCACGCCGTTGGCGTCCGTCTCGTGCACCACGATGGTGTGGGGCGGCTGGGAGAAGACGGCCGCGGCGCGGGCCACGAGCGCCCGCAGCTCGCCGTGCGCCTCCGGCGGGAGCACGTCGCGCACCGCCGTGCGCACCACCACGGCCGTGGCCACGAGCGAGCCCAGGGAGCTCCAGCTCAGAGCTACCGTCTTCATGCTTGCAAATACTGTGGTGTGTGTTTTGAGAATGCGAATGCGACTGCGAGGGGAAAGTCGCATATATGGTTTGAAGCATCCGTGTTATTTCGCGCGAATATATAGCCTGTCTGGAACCGACTTTGCGCTCGTCAGTCGTCAGTCTGCCGTTCAAAACCGATCGATGCGGCGAGTTAGTTGACTTGACGAACAACGCGTCATTTGCCCGCTGTTCGGATCAAAACATGATTCTTTTATTCTTAAGAAAGATACCGGGACATGATTAGGGGCAGTAGTTGTTAGTGCATGGATTAGATTCGTCATTTTTTTTTCTTGGTACGGTCCTAATCCCGAAAGGAAATCAAACACACGCCAGAACCACGAGCAGCTTGATGGCCAAGGAACTGATGCGCCGACTCTTGATTATACTAGCAAAGTATAAGCAAGTGGTCAAGGCCCAAGGAACATGAAGCATAGTACTTGACTTCTTCATTTTTGTTTGTTTGTGGGGTAGAATATAATGAGTTAATGCATCACCATCTTATTCCTTTCTATGCTTAATTATATAGTTAGTAAGTATATTAGTATGAGGAATGAAACAATTCCACTAAAAATTTATAAGAAATGAACTCATGAATAGGCATGAGGCATCACTTTCTTTATCTATAATGCTCTCTCCATCCTAGATTGTAAGTTGCTTTGACTTTTTTGTTTACTCACTTTGCTATGTATCTAGACATAGATCATGTCTGAATACATAGCAAAGTGAGTGAACCACAAAAGCCAAAGCGACTTACAATTTAGGATGGAGGGAGTAATAGATTGATTCTTTGAACCAAACACTCCATAAAAGTTATGTTGCAAGGATTCTAGCTTCTTCTGAACAGAGCTCCAATTTCTTTAAGTAGCTTTTCTAATGGAATTGAAGTGTTTTTTTTATTTTTTTGAAAAAAAACAGACTCGAATGACATTCTTGTAATCATCTGTGTCACGTTTATGAGGACCCTTGTACATAAATTGTTTTCTTCTGATACAAAAATATGCAGAGATGATAGTTTGAGCAGAGATGATAGTTTGAGTCACTATCATGACTGCTACTTATCGCGTGCTACATACTGCTTCTAGTAAAACCCGTCAGGAATCTTATTCATAGGGAGTGGTGTGAAAAACTGATTGGCACAAAGCGATGGACTAAAATTTGGAAGAAGAGAGTTTTGCTTTCTAATATTATTACACCAGCAAAATTGTCCGTGGGTAGCAATGGGTGAGCAGAATTGTTCTTAGCGGGCTGGCCTGTTGGACTTGGTTGGGCCTGATCGAGTTCAGCAACGGACGATCCAAGAGACGCGTCCGGATCCGTCAAAACAGAGAGAGGAGAGAGAGAGACGCGTCCGGTTGCTGACTATAAAGGCACCTTCTTTCTCCGGCTCGCCTTCCAAGTTGCGGCGAGCGCCACCACACCCTTCGCCGGCGACGAGCACCCGCGAGGTATCCTCGCGGCCCGCCCCCCTTCTCCTCCCTTCGTCCTGTGCGAAGTCGAGCACCCCAAAC
The DNA here is from genome assembly GCA_023333625.1 of Bothriochloa decipiens. Taxonomy (NCBI): domain Eukaryota; kingdom Viridiplantae; phylum Streptophyta; class Magnoliopsida; order Poales; family Poaceae; genus Bothriochloa; species Bothriochloa decipiens. Next base: position 5,769,355 of record CM041638.1, read on the forward strand.
CCTAATGCCGTATACTGGTTCCGCCTCTGGTTTTACGGGACAGAGATTCCTTGTTCCTTGTGGATTCGTGTGCGGCGGCGTAGTGCCGACCTACCCAATCACCAACGTAGTACGCGCGGTTCGCTTAGGTCATTCGGCGTGCACGGTAGATGAATCACCTTGCCCTAGAATTGAAATTTCCCAACTAAACCCTGATCCCCTCTGGTTCTTCTGCGGAAAACCCCATCTTAAACCCCACAGACTGCCGCATCGAATTCTATTCCATGTCATATCTTAATCCTTAGATAGTTAGATCCCTCCGATCCCCGTCGGTTTGCACGTTTTGCCACCGGGGGAATTTTGTGACTTTCTGACACGGCGTGCTAAGCGATTGCTTCTCATCGTGTGCAGGAAAAATGGCTGAGCACCTATTCAAAGAAACATTCAAGGTGACCAGGCTCGATCCTGATGGCAAGAAGTTCGACAAAGGTAATTTATCTCTGGCTTTTCCACAGCAACACTGAGTCCACCATCACACTGTGACGTGTTTTCGTCTTCTGAAACCCTGTAAATTGTTTCTGCTGCAAATATCGGATGATGTAATGTCGCTTTTTTTTTTTTTTAACAATGTCCATGGACAGTCACTCGAATTGAAGCCACTAGCGAGAACGAGATGATGCACATGCAGCTAGATGTTTCTTCTGAGGTCTGTCCCATGGAAAAAGGTGACACATTCAACATGGTTTTAGCTCTCACTCTGAACCTGGATGGATCAGCAGACACTGGCTACTACAACTACACACTGGTGACCCACCTAATTAGTCTCATACTTCCTCTGTTTTTTTTTTACATGTTGCATTGCTTTTGTCCTAAGTCAAATATTCTATCTTTGACCATCAAGATTCAGTGTTATGAGAAATACTTTAATAGGTTCACATGTTGTGAAACTACATGGATTTTTTGGAATTGATGATCAATTTGACTTAGGACAAACCGAATACGACATGAGTAGCTTGATCATGAAACTTTTGTGATAGGAATACAGATTCGAATGTGTTTAAGGTGTCATGATATTTTTCATTTTTCTCTTGGACTTGTCTACCACGAGGCATAGTTTTATTGGGTAAACAACATGATGCCATTCCTTTCATGCAGACTGGAAGAAAAACACTTGCTGACGATTATGACTACGTCATGCATGGAAAGCTTTACAAGATCACAGAAGACAGTACCAAAGACAGTAATGACAACTCATCTACTAAAGTGTATGCCTTCTCTGAACTTGAGCAATATTACTTGTATATGATACTACACTGTTTATTGTGACATTGGTCTATTTCCCTGCCCCTTCTCATTTTTCTGGGTCTTGCATTATTTATATATGAACGTATAAAGGCAATGATGAGCTATGCGGGGGGCTATTTTGTGAAGACGCCCTTGCAGTTACTTATTTGTGACACTGGCTTATTTCCTTGCCCCTTCTCAATTTTTTGGGTCCTAAAAATTATGTATGTATGAACCTATAAAGGCAATCGTGAGCTATAACCTATACTGGCTGTTTTGTGAAGACGCTCTTGCAGTTAACACATAACAGCCTGTGTAAGTGTAATAGCAAATTAAAAGTTACAGAAATGATCCACAACATAAGATGGAACAGGGATGATTGATCCCACATGGTATTCTCTTTTAGATTTACTCTCTGGTGGACCTGAGTCCGAGGATACAAATAATTCATTTCATGTGAATTTGTGATTCATGTCTTGGTCATGCCAATTCTTGACAGCACTAGTTCTTGTTTCTTGCATCCTGTTAAATTCGAATTTAATAAGGTACTCTTATCGATTAAGGTTGTGTTTGTGATTTAAGATGAAATTTAATTTGTACATCTACATGGTGATGAAATCCTACCACGGTTTGTGGCCATGTGAGCATATATTAGTAATTATTTAAGAAATAATGTTCATTTGATCATTGAAGCATCATGGATTAGGCTTTGCATATTAGATGTTTCTTGTGTGTAGCTGTCCAAAACAATGGAAATCATTGCAAGGCCAGTCTATTTATCAGAATAAAGAAGCAAAATTGTTTAAAGCAACTGGCTTAATTGGACAAATGGTTTATAGAGCAGGCGGAGTAAGTATGTCACACATGGTTATAGATGATCGGCGAAGAAACTTGTAATTTATTCAGCTTTGTTCTCTTATCAAGCACTTGCTATTTCAGAGAGCAAAATTGCAATATAGACTGAATTGCACAGTACACACATACCTGACATGCCCTGTTCAATGTTTATTCCTCAATTATGTGTTTCTGATCAGTTTGTTATATGCTACATACCCTTTCTAATTCTATACCCTCTTTATAACTCAATTATGTGTTTCTACCCAGTTTGGTAGCATTTTCTAATTCAATATCTCCGGTTTCTTCATTCCAGGGAGATTTATGCATCTTTTGGAGGCCTCTTGATGGTGCTTAAAGGTGATCCTTCCATTGCAGCTAGCTTTCAGCTGGATCAGAGGCTGTTTCTTCTTATAAAGAAGTAAAATTATTGGCTTCTCAGAAAGGCTAGTTAGCTACCTTGTTATTAGTATTGCTACTCTCACCATTCATGTACTCTCTGCATGGTGAATCAGTTAGAGATAACTTTTAGTACCATGTTTAACATGTTTGGATAATATTATCGTCGTTCTACCTGTTGGTCTATTGCATTGGTCAGGTTGTTTTGGCATGGCACTACGGTTTTTGATCTGTGCGTGATAATTATACCATCAGTTATCCGCCATTGCTGCATATAATTGGGTAGTGGTATCAATGAGCTGAGCTCGATCAGAACATTGGACCACTCAATCTCCAGCATCTGATCGATGAATCCCCCGATGGCAGCTGTTGCGAATACATGCTTGCTTTTGTATGGTTACAAAGTTCACATGCCATTTCCCTCCCAGCCTTCGTGAGGACAAGAACCAGCTGAGGCCCAGGAGAACAAGCCTTTACTCCTACCAGATATAGACGGGGATATGAAGGTACAGCCTTTATATGCATAAATAAAATAAAACTTTACTCCCAAGCCTGCCGCACCTCATCTGCCAGCAGAGCCACAGAAAGGCTCCAAGAACCATTTGCCAAAAACCAAAACGGACTGAAGATTCAAGATTGCTGGACCAGGAGGACCACTGCCTGGCTCTCCAACAGAGCTTGAAGACCTGGCAAGGGGGGCTCTGGTCCAAGAACAATCCATGGAGCACGCCTCCTGGCTCCCCTGCTCATCTGCTCATTTGCATTTGCACCTCGGAGCAGTGGCTCTGCTTTTTTCCCGGGGATCATATCTCTCCAGAAGACCAGAGATACTACACAAATACTGCTTCCGCTTCACATTGGCTACCCATCTTTATCGTGCATGCCCCAAGCCCAGCAATTGTACTGGCACATATAAAATCCTTGTTTAGATGCCCAACTTTCCCAAAATTCACTATACAGAATTTCTATTCTCCGTCACATTAAAATACCGGTATATATATAAAGTACTAAATATAGATGAAATAAAAAACTAATTGCACAGTTTTGTTATACTTTGCGAGACGAACATTTTAAACCTAATTAATTAATATTTAGATAATTATTATCAAATAAAAACAAAATTATTACGATGTGACAGGAAACTTAGTATATAAAGTTTGATATCAATTTTAATATCTAAACAACGCCCTAGACATGTTGTGCAGAGTGGCCTTCAATTCAAGCATCAGACGGACGCATGCTAGCTACACTGATCAAGACCAAGGACAGGCAAAAGGGTACAAGAGCATTAACACATGCCCATTCCTAGTGAGCAGTTCAGGTGATGGGCTGCAACAGCGTTGTCTGAGTAACTAGCACTTCAAAACAATGCATGCTACTAGCACTTCAAAAAGAATGCATTGTTACAACGATATTACATTGAGGAAAGGAACAATTTTTTTTATACCTTCAGTTAAGAAGGTGAATGAATGAATCGCTTTCTGCCATGATCACACATCACAGGGCCTACAGGAGATACGATGCTCGTAGGATCGCCGGAGATCTTTCGTTCAGAAGGACGTGTGGATAGCTTGTGAAGCTTTTGGTTGGAATGGTCAGAGAGAAGCAAGCGATTCAGATATGACGAACAGCCGAATCTTGCGTTTCCAGGATGGAAACAAGCGCCCGGCGGAGAAAGCTGAGCGAGAGCTGAACCCAACAATTCTTGCTTCTGACAGAGCAAGAGAGGAGGCACAGCTAGCTAGTCGGCAGAACAGAATATACACCCGGTGCTGGCAGACCAAAAGCTCGAAAAAGAAGTGGAAATGGACGGCACCCAAAAGAATTTTTGACTACTGAAGCTGAATTACTACTACTGATCACTATCTTCTCTATCTTCTGGTCCATGTCCATGATGAACAGAGCAAAGGGGAGTAGGAGATAATGATGAGCTCGTAAAATACCAAGAAAGCCAATGCATGGCTGTTGTCGCTCCTACCGCACCCCCCCCCCCCACCCCCCCCCCCCCGAACTCCGGTGGCTTGGCTTGCATTGCTCCTCTCCACTTGTGTTAGATGACATGGATCTTGTTGGGTTGTGCACGATCGTCTATCTGTTGTGCAGAGGGTTAGGACCCGTCGGAATGCGCCGCTTGTCGTCGTCATCGCCGGCGCACGCACCACCGCCAGCAGCGCCGCTCGCTGCCTTCCGCCCGGCACTCTCACACGGGACGGCGGCGGCAGTGTCGAAGCGCACTGAGGCGCCGGCGGCCGCGGCCACAGCATGCTGCACGGTCGTCGTTGCACCCGTCGACGGCGGCGGCAGCAACGACGGCGCCGACCTCCCCTCGGCGACGGCGGCGAGCTGCAGCACGACGGCGACGGCGAGGCACGACAGCGCGGTGACGGCGCGTGCCCACCGCCGCCGCCTCATGGGCTTCGCTCGCCGCGACGTCGTACGTGGAGCTCGCACGCTCGCTGGCTCTGGCCGTCACGGGCGAACGCGCTCTCTTGGTCTGGCTGGCGGCGGCCGCACGGGCCGGGGCCCTCTGGGTTGGTGCGTGCGCGAGGAGACGGCTCAGGTGAGGTGGTGAAACAAATGGGAGTGTTCGTGGACGGGAGAGTAGCCGAGCCTGCTCTGAGTTTTAACACCCGCGCGCGCGGTTCGTTCGGTTCAGCCTTGAGTCTTGAGTGGTGACCACTGGCCGGGGACTGCAAGTGCCAAGTAGTAATTGCAGTTGCAGGCCGCAACCGAGCCCCGGCTAATCGCGCGTCTAGTGTACTAGTAACTCGCTGATGAGCGCACGAGAGGAGAACTAGCATCAACAGAACTTGCTGCCAAATGGCTACTATGGTGTTTTCACTTTGACCGTACCATGGACTTTTAACTTTTAAGGAAATGCACTATTTGGCATTGGTTATATTCATATGGAACGAACAATATCACCATTTGGAATCTGGAAATTAACTAAGCAACTTACAAAATTTTACCACTCACTGGCCGGCTCCCTGCAGCTACAGCTGCAGAGTAATAAGTACAGTAAAAGCCAAAGGGCGCACAGCACAAGAGCCTTGAATCCCCCATACCGCAGCGCAGGTAAACACACGACGCCATGCCGCACCCACCGAACCCCATTGATGAGCCTTGAATCCCCAGTCGCCCTCGATCACTCCGCGAGGAAAGGGACTGAAGCAAGACCCGGGCCGAACCCACCCCCGGAGGCCGGAGGACGCCAGGACGGAGAGGTGTGTGCGTTGCCGTGATAAATGAGGCGCAAACTCCAGAGTTAAAAGTTGCGGCCAGTTTGCATGCAGCACGCGGCGGGCGACGCGAGGGGCTCGAGGCCGGCTGGCACGCCCGGCCGGTCGCCGCGCTGCCGCAGGCTGCAGCAGCCTGCAACCCTCACTCCGGTGCAATGCCATTTGCCAATGGCATGCAACACCTTGTCAAAAAAAAAAAAAAAAAACGGGGTGGGGGGGACTAGTGGGAGTGTGGGATCGGCCAGATCCGATCATCGACCTCGACGAGACGGCAGAAAGGCTAGCTGCCTGACTGCCCAGCCGGCCGGCCGCGGCGGCGCGTTTGACCGCTGCCGTTTGCATGCTCACCGGTGCATCGGACACTCGGACGCCTGCCTGCCTTGCTGCCTTGGCATCGATCTATCTAGCACTACAGATTCGCGCAATCCATGGGGCCTTCTCGGCATGCAATGCAGCGTAGCGGGCTCCATGATCGATCAATCAGCTACGAGTCCATGCATTCATATGCTACGCACACAGGCTGCTCTGCAGGGTCGTCCTCTCTCCCTATGTGTAGGGTTAGGGTACGTAGCATGCAAGGACGACTAGTCGACCGATTTCGTATACCGGTCATACTGGCTCAGCAGTCAGCGGCGGAGCACGCAGTACGGTTCCTGTGGGATGTCCCCGAGGAACTGGACGGACTGCTGAAATCATAGACGCGGCAGCAGTTCTTCAGTCTTGGCTTCATCATCCTGCAGCCCTCTGCGAAGTACGGTATCCTGCAAACATGCATGTCGTTAATTGCTACCGCCGGTTTAGGGGGTACCTCCCTTGATCAGCAACAGGACCTCCGGCAAGGGCCATTGTGAAGATAACAAAATATTTCCTACGTCCCAATCTAAGGGTATGTTATTGTTGGAATCGGCACGTACATCTACAAAAAAAAAAAAAAAACAAGAGAAAAATACCAAAATTCTCCATCCATTTGATTCTCCTCCCAACTCCTTGACTGCAGGTGCACCTGTCGCCGCCTTGTCAACCCAGACCTCCTCCTCCTCGCTTGTGCTTGGGCCGCGCCCGCCCTGTACGCTCCAACACCTAAACGTGCGAGCTGGCCTCTCCCAGTGCGGTAGAATCCTCCGAGTTGAGGCTGCTCCATCCCTCACTTCAAAGGATGAGCGGAGTGGGGACGAGTGTACAGAGAGAGGCAAAAACAACGTCCTTTTTGGGACATGATTTAAATCTTAAAACATCACTTATTGTGGGACCAAGGTAATTTTGGAACTAATTAAGTAGCTAATGGGAAATCAATGATAAACGCAATGGCTGTTAGTTCTAAAATTGCTACACAAAGAAAAATTCATGTTTTCTATAGATGACGGTGAGTCTGGTCGGACGACTCTGTAGATGGAGTGTCAGTCTGCACTCCTTGTCTGCAGTTGCAGCTATGTACTATACTGTAGTACCCCGGATCATGATCACTTCTCACGTGCTTCAAATTCAGTTCCCATGCCATGCTATGTTTCCAAAGCTTTCGTGGCCTTGTCCCTAGCGTTCTCGCCCTAGCGTTTGTCTGATACTCCGATGGATGACAGTTACTACTACAAATGTAGTAGTACTCGATCGCGCGCCAAGTATATGCGATGCGTGTAGCTCGTCGATCGCAAAGCCTGCATGCCTGCCCGGCCCCCAAATAAAGTGAGAGGATTATTTATGTTCCTCGTTGCCTTTCTGCAGTTGCTATCCTCTGATCGATCTTTTTTCACCTAGTTGTTGTTTCCGTGGTTTTATGAGACCGACTCGGCGAGACAGGCATCAGCAAACAAGTTGTAGAGTCTCCAAAGGAACTGACAAGATTGCACGCCGTCGTCGTTGGCTCGTGTCTGTTTGTTAATAAAATGTGCACGCAGATATGCACGAGCGTGCACAATTATGTTACTATAGAAAACAATTAAGATGTGAACTTCGAAAGAGATCGAAACGAACGAAAACTTGCACAAAACTTCTTCGGTGTTCATTTTTGAGCTCTGAATCCGATCCACCAGATATATATCCGTTTTCGTTTTCGTTTGGTCGGTGATATATACATCGGATAGCAAAATGGGACCGTCGTCCTCCACCACCTCCGATCGATCCTTCGTTTGCTTGGCTGGACTGAAGCACGACCGGACGACCGGGACTGCTGGAGAGGAGGGAGAGCGTCGTGCGGCGGCGGCGGCGGCGGCGGCGGCGTCGGCAAAGTGGGGCCGACGTCCGGGCGTGCCTGCACAGACGGGCACAGGGGCACAGGGCAGCGAGCGCTACACGGCGTCGGCTGTGTTTAGTTCCCGAAAGGAAACGTCACCTCGTGTCACCATAAAAATTATTCAAATTTTGAGTAACTAGACTCAAAATATTCGTTTCGTAAAGTATAATAAAATCGTACAATTAGTTTTTGATTTTATCTATATTTAGTACTCCATGCATGTGCCGGTATTTTGATGTAACGGATAATAAAAATTCTACATAGTAAATTTTAAGATGATTTTATCTACGTTTAGTACTCCGTGCCTCCGTGCCATAGATGGCAGGCAGCTTGGATCGGTGGCTCCCCGAGACGGCCGGACCCGCAGATTCAGATCCGCCCCACGTCGATTTGATGGGGTGTTTATGTCTCCAGCGGCGCTGCACCAGTACCACCACCCACAGTAGCTGATGTGTGGCACGTAACATCGGAATGGTAGTAGTAGTGGTGACCTCGACCGCAGTGCATGCATTGCTCCATGCTCCATGCTCCATGCGTCATCACATACTTCTGAAATCTGATTGCTCATGGCCATGGGAAACCAGGCCAACTCAAGCAACAGAAGAAAAAGCTCAAAAGAAAGTGTGCACCTGACGCCCTGAGCTGAATTGCCCACCGAGCCCAGACATGCAGAGCCCAGTCATGCAGTACATAGGCCTGGCCCAAGTTCTAAGTCTTCAGAAGGAATAATACGCAAAATTGGTTTAGAACAGGTTCTAGCGGTGTCTGGTACTGGTAAACACGGCAAGTCAGACGCTGCACTACAAATCCGGAAGGAAAGCATATATAATAACATAATAAAAGTAGAAATGTCGCTCAAAAAAATAAAATAAAAGGAGAATTCAATAGACTGCAAACTTCTATTTATTAATAAACACTAGGTCTATAATGTAGTACAAGAAATAAAAAAAATTATCAAATCGCGTAAATCTTAAACCTTAGCTATAATCCTAAGCGCTAACAATGCCAACGTAAGACAACTTTACGGATCCAATATATATTTTGCCATCTTGTCTTTCCACCGCCTCTAACATCCTTAGGACCTGTCATTTCTTAGAGCTTTTCACCATTAGCACCAATCCTGATGGCGACCAAGTGCTTGTTCCCGCCAAGTGGATATGGGAGCTCATATTTCTCCCGATGCAACGCAACCCAATACCCTCCCTTTTCATCGGGCCTCACGTTGTCCGGGTATCCTGGCAGGTCTGTAAAAATCTCAGACGTGTTCGCATTGGGCCCACGAATCCAGTACCTGAGCAGCTTGCAAGGTCCGGTGAGGGCAACGATGAGGTGTGTCCTGTCCTCGCTGATGGCGATGCCGTTAGGCTACGTCACGCCGGACTGGAGCACGGTGACTTTGTTGGTCCCCGGACGCGGTCACCATCTGGTGCTGTGAATGCTGATACGTCTTACTACTGTCAGTAAAATATACATCACCAATGACTTGGTCGATGTCCACTCCATTAGTGAAGCGGAACGGCTCGCCGCCGGCCTCCGTGCCTAGCACGGTCGCCTCACCGTCGTCCGGTTGCCGGAGTTGTGGTGGAAACGAAGGCCCAGCGGCCGGCCGCACGAGCTCTCCGTGGCTACCGGCGGGAGCTCGGACAGCGCGTCGCAGTTGTTCCTGGTGTAGCTCGGGCTCCAGCCAGCTCCTTGTCCACCGTACTTGAGGATGCGGCCATCGGAGATACTGACGTAAGGTCCGGCATCGTGGCCGTCGAACGCGACGCTCTCGGGGCCAACCAGCGCGTCGGGCAGCTCCAGGCGCTGGCTGTTCAATGCGTCGATGGCCTTAGCTACGGCGGCGCGGACGAGCGCGTCGCGGGTGCTCCGGCGAGTGAGCGCG
>CM041638.1:5779211-5800685 GCA_023333625.1 Bothriochloa decipiens
CGCGCGCGGCCGGCGTGGCGAAAATAAGTCACAAAGAAGTATATAGCGACGTATCACTTGAAAAACGGGACGTCGCTGATCACTTGCTTTTTGAGGCCCATGATTTTTTAGAGGCCCTGTTCGATCGCCCAGCCCGCACGCGGGCCCATGGACGCCCCTGGTGGCGAGCCGTGCGGCGGCCAGCGAGTAAGCGCACAGCGGCCCGCGGACAGCGAGCGGCATTATTATTATTAACTGATAGAAACGAGCGGTTTCTCCCCTACGGCGATTTCGGCATTTCCTCACACCTCGGGTCGAGGGTCGACGCCGTTTCTCGACGAAGAAACGATTTCCTCACTGTTGCTTCTCTTTCCTCGTTAACTGATGTGCCACGTCACCATTTTTGCCTACGTGGCGTCACATTTAATGAGAATAGAAACCGGCATTTAATACCGTTGGGACTGAGTTCAAAGAAATCGAGGACACTTTTACCTATTTATTGAATGTCAAAATTGTTGTTTGGGCTTTTGGATAATCCGATATAGTATTATAGTGGTGAAGCTTTCCTGGCCGGCTTTGTCGCTCTAGCGTTTGTCTGATGACAGGTACCACTACAAATGTGGTAGTACTCGATCGTAAGTGTATGCGTGTAACTCGTCGCAACAGCCTGCCTGATGCGTGCATATATATATGCATGGTCGCCCCAGATAAAGTGAGAGGATCTTTCGTGTCCCTCCTTGCCTTTCTGCAGTTGCTATCCTTTGATCACTGATCCAGCTTTGTTCACCTAGCGGTTTTATGAGATGATGCATGGCGAGCGAGGAGCGACTAATCGAGAGCGAGACAAGCATCACCGAACAAGTTATAGCATCTCAAAGGAAGTGACAAAACTGCATGCCGCTCGACATACGCTTAAGAGGCCGTGCAGTGCTCCTATGGGCCGGGATACGATGGCCAATCGGATGCCAGCGATTCGTCGACTGCGGAGTGAAGTCGACGACGCCGACGGCACGCCGCGTCCTCCGCCAGTCCACCCGTCCGTCTCTTCGCGTCGCCTCCCTCTCACCGATTTGGTTGCTCGCTCTCGTCTGCCATTGCTAGAGCTCTGGAGGTACCTGCGTTTTCGCCGTTTGCTCCCCTTGTTTTTGCGTTGCTGCTGCTGCGGAAGTCCCGCTGCTCGCTGATCACTTCACTAACGGTGCTGCTCTCCCTACTGAGTGCTGAGTTCTGGTGCCTTCTGGTGCGGCTGGGATTAGGTTAGGGTTCTGTATTGGAGATTTGGGTGGGGGATTTTGGAATGTAAGCGGGCGGCGGGAATCGATGGGGTAGGAGGTGGGAGGACCAGCACCGACGACGACCCTACGGCACCCTCGTCGCCTGGGTGGGGCATGGGTGCCGTCGCTTTTTCGTGGCCGCGGGAGACAACGAGGGACCGAGCGCTGGTGCGGGTGGTTGTTGACACCGGCGTCGCTGCTTCTGAGCTCGTAATCTAGCGCGGCGGTTTCTGGCAGGGGCAGTGGATGAGGCCGTCAGACGCCACGGACGGAGCTGCCGGGGCATTTTTAATTTGCGCCCCCCGTGTTCTGTCTGTAGACCTCGTTGTGATGCAATGCTTGTTCATCTGTTAGTTTCTGCTTCCACTTTCAGTTCCCTTGTTCTCGAGGTGGGTGGAAGCTGAGCTGTCTTGGGATCTTGTAGCAACAGGGAGGGAGGAACCTGACATTGCAATGTTTGTTGACATGATTGAATTAGGATAGGCTGTTAATTTAGCTACTGTAAATTAAATCTGATTGCAATGCTGTTCATTTCTCTGTTTCCAGTTGGGACTGTGATCTTGTATTGAATTAAGTCTCCCTATCACTCTTAATCGAATGTGCTAGTACTCTTGATATGCTTGCATATGAGTTTAGAGTAAAATATAGTTCTGAAATGCCATCGTGTCACGAATGTTCAGTGCCATACACTTTTGTTGGTAGGCTAGTAGCATGCTTACAATATTTTTGCAGTTGTCGGCTTGCATAAACATGAAGTGAGTATTTACCCGTAATAATTGGGTGTTGTCTTCTTTAGGTTTTGTCAGGCTAGTATTTCCACTATCCCGTCTGGACATTCTTGAGTTTCCCTCACCAATTATTGATTGGTTTGAACTATCCTCGTCCTCAGCAACTCCAAACCAATGAGATGCAGGAGCAGACTATTTCTGCTTGCTATTTTCATTGGATTTCATGGCTTGTAGGTTTGATAGCCAGGTCCTGACTTAGTCATTCCTTTTGTCCTTCATTTCTTTGAATTTTTCTATTTGGCTAATGGTCAGTGCCTGAATCCTTCTCAAAAGAGAGGGTGCTACTTCTACTGAAGAGGTGCTACTGTAGTAAAGCCGATTATAGTGCTGCAGTGGTTTAGTGGAATGATCAGCTATCATGTATAAATTTTGTGATACCATTTTTGCTACTGTTACTGAATGATAGGCATGCATATTTTTAGTGGAATGATCAGCTATCATGTATAAACTTTGTTATTATGTTTTCTCATATAGCCATGGATGATGATGAGTTGCAATCTGATGCTGAATCTGTAAATGGTGAGAGTGATGATGAGTTTGATATGTTCGAGAAAAAAAAAATGATGATGAGTTTGATATGAACTCTGAAGAAGACAATGACTCTGCTTCATTGAATATTGTCGAGGTTATAAGTTTACTTGATTCTGTTGTTCATTTACGCACTTGTGTATTATAATGTGATATATGTTGTTATCTCTTTAGGAGCCAAATTCCTGTGGTGATGATATTGATCCTGCTGTACTTGTGAATGGTTTCAAGCATCCTAAAGGAGCATGTTCTGAAACTTGTTTGACTGAACTGTTTGACTGAACTGTGCATCTTTTTCTTTTTTTGTGCCTTGTTATGTGTTTACAATACTCGGTTCCTGATTCTTGTGCCTTTTGTCAATTAAGTTTAACCTGTTTTTGTGATTCCAGTGTATATGCTTATGCTGGACATTGCTACATTGCTGAATATTAGTCCTGCCTCTATAAACCTGGAGCCTGCCATTTTCAGTATATATATGCTTAGTGCCACTGTACATTTTCAGTATACTATCACTGCTGTACATTTTCAGTATATATCTTTTCTTGAGGACTGAAACCCACAGCTTAACTTCTGTCTGTATTTGACTGATCTGCATTTCTGTCTGCCATTGGTATTGTCCGCTTGCTCCTAGCTACTGTGCCATTACAGATTTCTTAGTTAGTGGTGGCATCAGCTACTTGCTACTGTGCCATTGCAGATTTCTTAGTGTGTTAATTCCAGCAGTGATAGTACCCATGTAATTTTGCCTATCGGTTCTAAATTTTTATTCGTGGTCTTTTCTTTGGTGCATAGTAGTTCTATTATTTTTTAGACGCTGATCAACTTAATTCTAGATCACCAATCACTTGTGGTGTAATGACCTCATAGCTATACTAGTGAATTCATGACCTATAGGATCCATTTTGAGATGCCTGTGCTCACTCAGTCTCTGGTGTCCAGTGATCTGTGTTGCGCTGAATGACTGAAATATGTGCTTTGTCTCTTGTCTATGAGTAGGTCTTGGTTTATATGACTGTATGTACTATACTATACTGAATGTCAGTGTCATGCATCCTTCTAGTCCTACGTGATAGTGATAGCAGTAATTAGTTACATTAGGAAGACTGTTGTCTCCAGTTTCTAGAAACTGTAGTGTAAATTTTCCTATCCAGGTTCTAGAAATTATAGTGACATTGACTGGATGCTATTTTACTTGTGCATTGCTGCGTGTAGAATTTTTTTATATCTATTTCATATTGTTTTTTTTCAGTTTGCTAAGTCCTTTGAGAATAAAAGGAAATCACAACGTTCTGGAGTTAAGAAGCATACTGGAAAGGTAAATTCCGTAGCATGTGTTTTTTTTTTGACACAATGTTTAGTGAATTCATGATTAGTTTCATAACTATAACTTTTTTCCATTGGTTTCAGAGTATTAGAAATGTCAAAGGCACTGGTAAAGGAAAATCAACTGTTGGTGGTAGTACATCAGATAGAGCAGGAAGTAGGTGCAATAGCAAGTATTTTGGAGAGATAATAAGAAAATTGGATGAGCGTAAGAGAAAAATTATCAAGGATCATGGTTTTGGGATCTTGCTTCAGTATGATGGATGTTCTGTACCTAGAGGATTTATGCAATGGCTAGCGGATCAAGTCGATGTGAACTGTTGCGATCTAGTTGTTGGGGACAAAATAATCCCTTTTTCCGCAGAATCAGTTCACCTTTCATTGCTATTTCCATACACCTGCAATTTTTGTTACCTAGCCTCTATATTGAATTTTACATGATTTTTATATGGTACTACAAATTTGACAGACCAGAGATGCTATGTGTGGTATTTTCCAAGAACATCACACAACAAATGGTTTTAGGAGCCCTGACAAACTTGTCATTTCAATGTTCAAGCACATGTACGAGTGTTATCATCGTCATGAAGCTGATGATGACCCAGTGCCTGAGAATTCTGATGCGAAATCTGATGCCAAAATGCCTTCTCCGGCCAATACTAGTGACGAAGATGTTGATCCAATGGACCTTGAACATGACGCCCCAATGCCTGCTGGTTCAACTCATGCTACTGCGGAAGATGTTTTGGATCCCACATGGCTACTGGTACAACTAATACTACTGTGAAAGATGTTGATCCAATGGGCCATGAACATGAAGCCCCAATGCCTGCTGGTTCAACTCATACTATTGCGGAAGATGTTTTGGATCCCACAACGGTTGCTGGTACAACTAATACCACTGTGAAAGATGTGGATCCTTCTGCTGCGAATAATTCCACTGTGGAAGATGCAATTCCTTCTCCTACTAAAATTAATGAAGAAGAATTTTCTGTGACTGAGAAAATTGAATCAGATGGCTTATACAATGGGTCTGGTAGTGAGAATTGTGGTGTTTCTCAGGCAACTGAAATTATTCCTTCCAATAACTCATCAGCTCAAGGTATATGAAGAAATCTGTAACATTGTTTCAGCATTGAGTTAACTTTTGTATCTCTTGTTCATTACTCTTATGATTTTTTTCAAGTGCAGATTCAGGTAGAAGGAATAGGAAGAGGCCAAATGTGATGTGGGGGCGCCAATATGAAAGGCGTCCCAGGGATCGCGATGTGACCAGAAGGGCTAGAGCAGCATCCAAGGAGGTACCAGCTTTAATCAGTAGCAATTAAGTATTTTGGGCAATGGATTAGAGTAATGAGAGAATGATTAATGGGGAGAGAAACGAGGGGACAGAGCTGGGCGCCTAGGGGCTGGGCTGCTCTTTACATACTCTGTAATCAGCTTATGAGGAATCAATCAAAAAACAAGTTACCTCCTAATCTACCTTTGCTTCATCTTAATCTCATCCCCTTCACCATAGGGCGCCCAGGGAAGAATCCCAGCGCCATATTACCCAACCAAGCTACGAACTCCGAGACGGGGACCTGCTGTCTTGGGCACTGACGCCCTTGACACCTGATAGTGTAGCTTCTAGGACTCAACGTGGACTATCTCAATGTCTTGGCAAATCACCTATCAGTTGCAGAAAGATGATGATGATGAGGTCAACGTTCCTATATCTTATTTATTTTTCTTTTGTATTTTCTAAATTGATGGATCATGTGCATTCTAAATTTTGTTTTGTTGATTATGTTATTGTGTTTTGAATAGTGATTTCAGTTTAAAGTTATTTCCCTGAATAATGTATGTGTGAATTTTAGGCAAGTGTGCTGGATCATAGTGGAAATGGAGGTACAAAGGATATTCCTGTAGATGTTGAAGAAGCCCCAGTGTTAACTTCTAAAGTTGCAACCAAACGTCAGAAGCTCCAATTAAAAGTGAGTTTGTGTTTATAATGTTCTTATTATTTTTTGATGAGCTCTTGACCTAAAGTGCATGTATCCAATCCAGTTTCTTAAAATATCTGTTCTACACTGATAACTGAATGCATGTCCTTGTAATTAAAGAGTTTTTTGATTTATCACATCTGTTTTGTCATTGTTTAGGCAATTGAAAGTACTAGTGGTGCTGTCGGACCGTCAATGGATAAGATTGAGAAGACCCTAGGTTTGTCCTGCTCGAGAAAAAATATTTAACCAAAATCTATCATACAACCTGGATACATCTATGATCTTTCTGCAGGAGAAACTCTATCGGCTGAAAGTGCAGCTTGTGCTTCGGATCGTACTGGTTAGTATCTATTTGTAGATTGCACATTTGTTGGCAGTAAATTGCACATTTGAATCACTGCAATTGTGGTATGTGAGATTTGCAATACCCTTTCTTGTCACCTATAATTTTCAATCGTCTTTACTAATTTTATATTTGATTAAGCAAGACAAGCACCTGTTGAGAAACCTTGTGATAAGAAGACTCCCTACTTCTTCGGTGTTCATTTTTTGAGCTCTGAAGCCGATCTGCCAGATATATATATATATATATATATACACACTGAAAGATGAAGACCTCGTAGCATAGAGGTATATACGGCTGATGATGCCGAAAGATGAAGACCTCGTAGCACAGAGACTCTTTGGCTAAGGATGACACATGGGCCATAACATGCTTTGCAAACATCCGATCAGGATTACCAGTTGAACTCACTAGTTATCTTAAGGCGTATTAAGACGTATAAGGCTGGGCGAGAAGAAACAAAAGGTTGGGCCAATTAAGACGTATAAGGCTGGGCGAGAAGAAACAAAAGGGTTCCTTTCAAAAAAAAAAAAAAGGTTAGCAGGGAGTGGGGCCATGAGCCCATGATGACGTACACTGACACACGGGAGCGAGGGACCCAGCCGGCGGCGGACAATGCATGGACGCCGCTGCAACATGGTTGCCAACAGCTGGTTGCCATTTGCTTGCCTGCCAGCCGCCAGACGCCAGCGCGGATCCGCATCGCAATCGCATGCATGCAGGCATAGCTCAGCGGAGCGCCGTCGTACGTCCCCCGCGTCTCGCCTGCCTTCCGCCACGTCGTCCGGCCGTACCCCTACGCATGCAGCCACACTGCCACAGGCCCACATGCAAGGCAATCCTATGCGTGCGCGCATCGCCATTCACTATGCCAGCAGGCCAGCCAGGCTTCCGGCCACAGCCTGCCGCGGGCAGGCACCGCACCGGACTGGCCTTGCCTTGAAACACAGACCAGTAGCCTAGCAGTACGTACGGGTGGATGTGCAGCTACAGCATGCCAGCATTTGCGTGCACGCCCGGGTGACGGAGGCCAGGATCATCAGGATCCATCAGCGTGGGCGCACGAGCGAGCGGCGAGAAGGACGACTGACTGCCTCCCGGGCCCGGGGTCCAAGGGAGCGAGTAAATGAGCGCCCGCGTCGCAACAATGATTCCAATCAGGTTACCTAGGATGCGTTTGTTTCAGCTTCAGAATCAGATAAATCAGTTGAATCAGGTGATGAATAGTAAGAGAGGAATCGGGATCCATCGAATCTGGATCTAGCGCTCGGCTTCTTTCTTTTCTTGAGCACGGTAGCCGGCGCCCGTGCTCGACGATCGCAATTCGCATGCGCGGCACGCCCGCCACGGCTGATGAGACTGGTGCCGGCCGGGGTAACGAGCAGGATCAGCTGAGCAGAGCGGTACAGGCTGGAAAAAAGCATCTACCGGGTGGTGGCGTCACGGGAGACGGGACCGACGACGACTATGAGGCCCCGTGCGGTCGGCCGGGGGCGATTCGGTGCTCTCGCCTCTCGGTCTCGCGAGACTTGGCGGACCGGACGGTGGTGCGTTCGTAGTCATTCAACTGACAATCGTGTGGTTGCGCAATTAACACGGCCAGCGGCCACGACCCGAGCCCATGATGGAAGCCATCGGCAAATCTGCAGCCGAGTGTCAATGGCCAAGCCCAATCAGTGCTAGTGGTGGCAGTCGTACTACTACAAATTGTGAGATTAGTGCCGTGCTGCCGGCGACAGAGAGGACGCTGCGTCCGTCCGTCCGTCCGTCATCACTCCCGACCTCGCTCGTGTTTTCCATGCGTGTGTGGGTGGGTGAACGAGCTTTCAACGCAGCCATACGGATAGATAGACACGTCCCGTGCGTAGGGTTCCTGTGCTTGATGATCCCTTCCGAGTTCCGATCCGATCCACGGGTCACTTGTTTCAGCTCTCGGACAGGATACGACTGTTCACTTGTTTCATGCATTGCGCTGTGCCAACTTGACTGACGAGAGGTATATACGTACGGGAATGGGTACCCGGTGAGCGAGATAATGCTAGCCGTACGTGCATTGCTACTTCACACTTAACCAAGATGATTCGTGGTGGTTAGGTTAGTAAAGTGCATCCATATACGTATCCAATGTGGATCGGGAGATGTGCATGTGTTACGGGAGCTCATGCTCATCTCAGTGAACCCTCACCGCTTCAAGCTCCTCTACCGCCCGTGCCGCGCTGGATATGACTGTTCAAAACATAGTACACACAGGATATTTCTTCCATCATTGTTCTCATGTTACTGCTCCTTTGATTTTAAATTATAAATTAACAGAATAAATAAATGTACTAGCTAAGTGATTTATAATTTGAAACATTAGCAGTTTCTTCATTCTGCTTTTCATATGATCATGGATGCATCACCAGAGATAACTTAGTACTATCATACGACTGCAAACGTCCATGCCAGTCCACCGAAATTGAACTTAAAAGGGTTGTTTAAATGCAAGAATTAAAACGGATCGTGCAAGAATTTTATATGTAGTAGTATAATTCTACAGAAAAAAAAACCCCCCATAGAAATAGAAAAATAATAAAGTCCATTCTATACAAACAGACTCCAGGACAAAACTTGTACCGAGTACACGTAACAGCATGCATGATGGTTCTTCAGGCATACTGTACTATATATATTATTGTGGACGAGATGTCAGTCACTTAAAAAACGTACCCTGGTAGCGTGATAAAATAAGTTGAAAACTTGATCCATGACTTTTGACAAGAAATATAATACCCTGACACGCTAACTTTGTAAATAAAAACAATAAAGATAGGGCTATGGCAGTGTACAGTGCGTACAACAGTCACGACAGTCATCGCAATGGTATCACCGCATTGGTGCCTGTACATGACATTTGTGCACATGATGACACTCCCAAAAAAGCATACCCGTCGGTACGAACCAGGCGGTTGGAACCAGCTACCACATCGGCGTGTCCGTGTGTGAGCGCGTAAAACTGTTTCATCTCCGATGCAGTAAACAGAACTTCACCATCATGTCAAATGTAAAAATGTGAATGTGAATGGTGTGATCCATCACGCTGGAAACCGCAGAAGCTAGTCACCATTTTCGTCACACGCGAATGTGAATGGTCTGCCCTGTTTTGAGTAGTTTCTAGTTTGCTCACCACGCCAGCTCTGCTCGCTAGAGAATTTTCGGTTCCAGAGCCAAGAGAAATCATGCGAGAACCCACCGTCGCCAGAACAAACGGGCTGGTATGAGGATGCACGTCCCGGTCGAGTCCACCCTGAAAATATCTCGCTTGGTTCGCTGCTGTGCGCGTGCCGTCGCCGTGCCTTCCTCCCCTGCCGCCTGCCGCAGTGTGCCAGCTCCAGCTGCCCCTGCCCCTCATCAAACCCCGCTCTGCCCCGCCGCAGCGTGCTGCACGCCCCTGCCCTGTCTCCTCCCATCTCCTGAATCTGGCTGGCGCCAACTCACACATAGGCCTTGTTTAGTTGAGGCCAGTGCCGCGTCCACAAGTATTTTATTTATATTTAGTAAAAATTATTTAAATTTTAATTAATTAGTTTTAAAATATTTGTCTCGTAAAATATAATAAAACTGTGTAAGTAGTTTTAGATTTTATCTATATTTAGTACTCATGTATATGCCGGTATTTTGATGTGACAGATAATATGAATTCATACAGTGAATTTGGTGGCAAAATATTACCATTACCCACACACAGATCACACGCCGGGGCAGTACATCCTCTGCTTCCCGGCACCATCCGCGCGGCACGCCATTCCCATTCTTATCGCCGCCGCCGGCCCAAAACCCCTGTCCCTCTATAAAACCCCCTCGCTACGCCGCCTGCACCCACAAACCACAGCAAGCTCGATCATCTCGCTCTATCCGATCCGATCGAGCACCCTGCAACCCTGCTTGATCCTAGTTCTAGGTTTCCAGCTAGCCATTAGTGAACGAAGTGTAGTGTGCCTCGGTTGTTTAGGCTATAGCTGAGTCGAGTGAGTTCTCGAGTGATCACCAGTACCCATGGTCATGGCGTCTCGCCGGCTGTCCGTGCTGCTAGGCGTACTGCTAGCCTACTCCACCACCTTGGCCTTCGCCGCCGTGTCGGCGGCAAACTTCAACCAGGAGTTCGACATCACGTGGGGCGACGGGCGTGGCAAGATCCAGGACAACGGGCAGCTCCTGACGCTCACCCTGGACCGGACCTCCGGTTCCGGCTTCCAGTCGAAGCACCAGTACCTCTTCGGCAAGATCGACATGCAGCTGAAGCTGGTGCCGGGGAACTCTGCCGGCACCGTCACGGCCTACTACCTCTCGTCGCAGGGGAACACCCACGACGAGATCGACTTCGAGTTCCTCGGCAACGTCTCCGGCGAGCCCTACACGCTGCACACCAACGTGTTCACCCAGGGACAGGGGCAGAGGGAGCAGCAGTTCCGTCTCTGGTTCGACCCCACGAAAGACTTCCACACCTACTCCATCCTCTGGAATCCCAAGCACATCATGTAAGTTCAGTCTCTGTCTGCATTTTGGATTCCATCGATTGATCAGAGTGCGTCGAACTGACTGTCGATTGACTTGAGTGACTGACATGTTCTTTGTTGATCGATCGTGGTTTGCAGTTTCATGGTGGACGAGATGCCGATCAGGGACTTCCGGAACCTGGAGAGCAAGGGGGTTGCGTTCCCCAAGAACCAGCCGATGCGGCTCTACTCCAGCCTGTGGAACGCCGACGACTGGGCCACGCAGGGCGGCCGCGTCAAGACGGACTGGTCCCACGCCCCGTTCTCGGCTTCCTACCGGGGGTTCAGGGCCGACGCCTGCGTCGCCGTCGCCGGCGGCAAGACGCGCTGCGGCGCCGGCTCCGCCGTCGGCACCGAGGGCGCCGGCGGCAACGGCGCGGGGGCCGCCGGGGACTGGTACAACCAGGAGCTGGACCTCACGCTGCAGCAGCGGATGCGGTGGGTGCAGCGCGAGTACATGATCTACAACTACTGCACCGACCCCAAGCGCTACGCGCAGGGAATCCCCGCCGAGTGCTCCATGTAGTGGAAGCCCGTGTCCGCGACTCCCCGTTCGTCGTCGTCCGTCCAACAGCAGCCCCCACCAACAATGGCGATCGAGATCGTCACCGGAACAAGCAAGACGAAGGGCATGGAAACATGGGGATGGTTTGATCGAGGCCGTCTGTATGGTAAATAAATAAGGATCTGACGAATTGTAATGCAGTAGCTGCTGGTGGTAAAATTCTTCTGCCTGTTTTGTAACCTCCTCGCCCTTCACCACCCTGTTCGTGCGTGTATGTAGTCTACTGTTCGTGTTAATGTCTCATGTCTGTATTATAAACTCCATGAAGAAGTCAATACGTGTTTTTCGTTTGTTCCATGTACCTTTGTGCACTGTGGTGTGATGTGAATATGTGATTGTGATTAGTCCTGCAAATGATCCTGCGCAGATCGACAATTAAACGACTTAGTTTGGTCTGTCGATCTTCGGTCGTTTTCGTGCATTGAGACACGGTCAGTGTCACTGTACGCCACTCTGCTGAAGCGAATTGAAATAGGTTGCCCACACTGATGGGATCACCTGTCGGGTATGAATACTATGACAGATCGACATGCAGGCAAGTAAATGTTGCAGTCGCCAGATGTGGTGCACTACTGGCGCTCAATTAAGCACGCGACAAGTCCATCCGTATCTCAATCTGTCACGATAGGGATCCCTGTACATTGCTGGTACTCCGTTGTTCCACGATCGAAAAGGCACAGCAGACCGACATTTCTGGACGTATACATAATCAGAATACGCGTGTTTTTAGCAGAGATTGATAAAACCACTCTCGGCATGGCAAGAAGTGCCAAACGCTCAAAGAAGCTACACGTTGCTCCACTCCCTGCTTGCTCTCGGCCGCTGGCTTGGCTTGAGGCTGCGCGCCATACCCATGCGGCCACACGGCCAATGCATGGCGCAAGGTGACACGCGAAGGGGTCAGTCACAGGCTCACAGTTTCCGTTGCAGGCAATGGGAATGGGAGCTTTCCTCGCGTAAAAAAAAAAAAAGTCACAGGATCACAGGCGAACCCGCAACGCGACGACGACGACAAGGACTGGAAGGACATGGCATGGCATGGCATGGCTCGTCATGATCCACTGATTCGTCAGCTCCCAGCGGTGCGCCTCTGGTGTGTCGCTCTCGGTCGCAGCAGGCCGAGGTGCCCGGACGCTGACGCGGACAGGTGGCCGCACCGACAGATCGGGTGTGTTTGTTTCGGATTTTCTACTGATTATTTACTATTCCTCTCTCATTATTCCTCGCCTGATTCATCTGATTCTGAAACTGAACCAAACACACTAATAGCTTCCTTCCTCGGCTACGGCCTGCGGCTACTCATCGGATCAGCACGAAGGTGCACGAGCTGGCCGCCGCTGCGCCGACTGCACCTGGCAGCCTGTTGGGTTGGAGCAGCTCGTGGCCATTTCTCTGGTGTCTGGATAAAAAGGCCGTGCGGCGATGGGACTCGTGGCGCCATGGCGGCGCTTCGACCTCCGAGTAATCAGAGTACGGAGTAGGTCATGGGCCAACTTGCCAACGTAGCCTGTGCCATGAAGTAGCCGGAATATTCGACGACAGTTGCCAAGAATGCAGAATTACAAGGCTCCTGGGATCACAAATCTTGCTGCTTTACTTACTCTGGAAAGCAGAGGATTTTGCCGAAGATTTACCAGAAGAACAAAAAAAGAGTTTAGCCTACTCCTGGTTTTGAAGAAGAGAATTAGCCAGTTTTGCTGTGTACCTAATTGGTTTTTTTGGCTAAGGGGCCTTTTATTGCTTGCACAGGGTGTAGCTGAACTGGAAACGAAGTGTATGGAGACAGCATCGATCAGTCTATTATATGTCGCCTCATCATGTCGCTTGGGCCGTCCTGTGGTTTGGATCCCTCTCGTCCCTCTGGCTGCTCGCATAAGCACAGTCATAATCATACAGCACAGGAGATGTGCTTGTTTACCTTGTGCCTTGGATCGATCAGAATCGAATGGTCACTGCCTCACTTGCTGGCTAGGAGTATCTTCTTCGCTCTTCAGGGGACGACGCTGTTGAACTGCTCTCATCATCAGTCGTGACTGATGAACTGCAGTTTTCGATCAGGGTCAGGGCAACAGGGGAGGACTGCTGCATGTCCTTCAGCATATTTTTCTTCAACGCTTGTCTACTTGGCTGTGACACTCTGAATAGACATTGGTTTCAGATAAATTACTTTGCCCCCTGGCGCTGTACATGCATGATTGAGCTTGAGCAAGCTAGCTGTACCCCTCTTGTGCGATGATAGACTTCACAACAGGAGAGGAAGAGCTCCACTGTCAGATTTATAAATTTGGCAACGTGCCAATATTAGGATGCCCGCTGATGTTTATCCTGGTGGGCCATGCCACGACACTAGCATGCTTTTGCCGGTTCCTGCCTGTGCTTAGTTCTATCGATAGCTGCTTGCTAGGAGTAGTAGACTCTAGCATAGTTTGTAGCTTGTCTTTCATGTGTTTTTTGCACGCCTGAATAAAACAAGAACAGGCAGGGGATATCCATCTGGCAGTCGAAATCACCGATCTCTTCTCTGTACTGGTGGTGAATCAGAAAAAAAAAACATATTGATTTCAGTTCTGTACCTCTTCCGGGTGTATGTATGTATTTCGGCGGAGTTCATCATGTGTTCGTAGTACTAAACACTCGAGTACTAACCAGGCTAGCAGTACAGAGACAGGCAGACGTAGCACAGCCTGCATTGCATGGAAACGAGAGATGGTTGTTGCCTCGTTGGCCCAGGACGTGACTGGAGGAGAGCCGGCTCGCAGATTCACCACATGGAGAGAGCATCATCGTGGCCTTGGACAAGGGAGGGAAAAACTCCCGTAGCTGTATCTGCATGCCACACTCTGCTCAATCCCTTGATGATTGCCATATGGTCCTGAAACGACCATAGGACAGGAACTGTACACGTACAGTGTACTCCGATCCTACTCTCCCACATACTCCACGAGTCTCCAAGCTGGATATATGAGTACGTCCTCAGACAGATCACACAGCTTCGTAGCCAGATCGTCCAGGAGTAACAAAAGCTTACTACTCCTGAAGCTCCGCAACCACGTCGGCAATATGAATTCACCAAGGAGAAAGCACCATTCACCTAAAAAAAAAAAGAAGAAGAAGGAGAAAGCACCATCATGGGATTTGGCAGGTGATACGTGCAACACCACTCATGGCTTTGACGATTTCGAATGGTCCGAAAACGAGAATAGGATAGCCGGACAGGGCGTAGTACGTGTACAGTGTTCTACCACTCTCCCACATACTCCAACTAGTCCCTCCGTTTCAAATTGACTGTCGCCGTTGGTGTACGTGTCACAAGTTTAACTTGATTTTTAAAAAATATATACAATATTTATATTTATAAATAAATATATTAAAAAACTAGATCCAAATATCTTTCTAATGATACTAATTATGCATTACAAATATTAATAATTTTTAATATAAAATTATTGACAGTTATTTATCGGAAAGCGTAAGCGACGGATATTTTAGAACCAAGGAGCACGCCATGGTGAGTTCTCTCGAGCAGGGATATGTATATCGTCAGTCGGTGCTGTTCAGATCATCCGATCCATGCATCCAGAAAGTAACAAAAACCGCCTCACGCAGTTTCAGTTCAGGCTTTCAGCTGGAATGGAATGCACAGTAGAAGTAGCAGGTGAATTGTGAGTGATGCAATGCAGGCGGCTGTAGCCTGTAGGTACTCCGTAGGTAGCAATAGCATAGCATCCCTGCTGAATCCGTCCAAACGAAGCGCGCAATCATCTCCATCAGTGCGTGCATAATTGGCACCGGTATGCCCGAGTACAGACAACCGCAGAGCGACCCCGCTCCGGCAGGAGCCATGCATCCTTGCTTATGATTAATTAGCTTAGCGGAGGAGAGGCCAGCTAGGTAGGCAATGTAATGCCTTTGGGGTGCTATACTGCGATTGGATTGGTCGTCAATGCGTCGCCATGCCATTGCTGAAGCTGAACCTACCTCCTCATGATTCAGGGACCAGCTAGCAGGAAAGCAGGGCCAGCTGCTTCCACTTGGATCGGATCGCGTCTGCTGCTCAAGTCCAGGCAACGCAGGCGACCGGCCGGGGAACCTTATCAGCCTATGTCTTCTTGCAAATGTGACCATGATCGAGTGAATAATCTGGGATGAACCTGACTGAAGGAGGCTTTTGATAAGGAGCAGTGGAAGGAGCCTGACAGGGACGAAACGCAATAGTTGGTTCTGAATTGTGGCTTGGACATCGTATAGTAGTAGTTCAGAGTTCAGACTTCAGAGCCAGTAAACTCTATACTGGCGCCTTAACTCTAGATGCGGTACAGCCACAGTGCCACTGTGTTTCTTGGGCGATGCGTGCTAACCCCCTATCATATCATTTTGCCAGCGTGGGACGACCTTGATCACTTGTACAACGTTTTTTTGATCTCGAGCGACCTCATCCGATCAGAGTTTTTGTTCCTCTGGTACGGATGGTTAATCTCGTCTGAGTCGATTGCCTTGCCGGTGTACGATTCGACGATGGTGCATTCCATGCGGTGGTGGTCCGGCTTCGGTTCCATCCATCTGAGCCCACTCGACGCCCTTGCCCATGCGGCGACAGGATGCGCCCGTCCATCGTTACCGGGCAACGGCAATCATCATCAGCGACGGCCCGGGGTTCTGCATACTGCATCCATCGGTGTTCATCAGCAGCAGCGGGGAGCGCAGCTGCGAACACGTGGATTTTATATGACCATTATAGAGCATCTTTATAGTTATGATGAGTGATTGTCAATATGCCAACACTTTGGTGTGTGGTTGGTTTAGTGGTTCTACTGATCACCTGACATATGGTTATGTGTCAAAACGGTGTCTCTTGGCTCGTGATGTGTAGGTGTGGAGTCCGGATACGGTGACAGCGGTCGGAAGAAGGTCAAGTATGGTGTGCCGTGCTGACGGACCGGTTGCGGTGAAGGACGGACGCTAGGCTTGGACTGACGGACCAGACGGCCGGGTGGCCAGCCGCGGTAGCTGACATTTGGGACATCGACGAGCGCAAGTGTACACGGTGGGGGACGCGTACGGGCTACGCTACTCGCGGACGGTTTGGTGGTTTGCCCTCAAAACCATCGGCGACGGTTTGGTGGTTTGGCCTCAAAACCATCGGCGGGGGATGCGTACGCGGTACGATACTCGCGGGCGGTTTGGTGATTTGTCCTCAAAACCATCGGCGGCGGGTTTTTCGGGTTTGGGCCTCAAAACTCGGGCGGATGTCTCGATGCGGACGGACGGCACGTGGCAGCATCGTGGAGATCGCTACCGGTGAGGAGGCGCGGTGGCCGTCGGATCAGGAAAACTCGAGTTGGACCATAATGGCCCTGGCTAGGTGGTTCTCTCTTAGAATGTCTAGGGGTAGAAGTGGAATTGTGTAATAAGACTATAAATAAGAGGGACTGCATCCACTCAGTCTCACCTCTCCCATTCCAGTGTTAGGGTTTCTCAGTCTCTAGTCTTTCAGAGTGTGTGAGGTCCACTGTAAGACATTTATAGTGATTTATTTGTGGAAAGAGCACCCCCTAGTGTGCTCGTGCCCTCTAGGTGTTTATCTTTATGTGATTCTCGTGATAATTTTGTGTTCTGTTGTTTTTGAGTTGCTCATCCCGAGTTCCTTTCCTCCCTCTATTTTCGTGGTCGAAATTCTTCGATTTTGCACCATTTGAGGTCATTTTTCTTGCCTTGGATTGAGCTATGACGTGAGTAGAGTGTTTTCACCGAAGGAAATAGTTTGATTCTTCACGAGCTCATAGATCGGGGCGTTTTTGTGTTCATGGCGAGTTCTTGACGGGTTTTCACTCTTTTTATGATTTTTCTTGATTCGTGTCAAATTGAGCCTTGACCTTTTAGAGGTTGCTTACCTATTGTCTTGTGACCCTATGGTTAAAATTTCGTGGCAATCAGAGTTGATTTATCCAAGAAATCGAATTTTTCTTGTTCCGGACGATTTTCACTCGTTTCTGTCCGGTACTACTGGTACTACCAGTGCTACTACCGATGTTACTACCGGTAGTATAATTTTGCCGCACGATTCTTTTTGCACTACCATTTTGAACCATCGGTACTACCGATACCTCACCGGTGCTACCGATAGTAACGCCGGCACTGCCGGTTGGTGCGTTCCGATCGCGTTCTGGGTCTGAAGTTTGGTCCGGTACCTCACCGGTACTACCGGTAGTAACACTAGTACTACTGATAGTGCAAATTCAGGCACGTCTTCACTTGTTTTGATCGGCTCTTGCTTCCATCTTCTTTCATGGGGTTCCCTTTGTGTCTAAGACTTCGCGTGAGATATTTGCTACCCGTTAGTACGTGTATCACTCGCATCTTGTGAGGTTTAGCTCTTGGGGTTGTTTGCCGAGCCAAGGACCTAAAGTTTTGAAAGAAATTTGAGGCTCCCATTCACCCTCCTCCCTCTGGTCGTCGTATCCGGTCCTTCAATTGGTATCAGAGCCAGTTAAGGATCACTTCCACCTTAATTGGTCCATGATCCATAGAAGGCGACATGGCTTTGCAACACCGGTCGGGTAAGCCACCCCAATTCAATGGGGAGAACTACTCGTACTGGAAGATCCGAATGCAAACGCATTTACAAGGGATCGATTAGCGTGTTTGGGAGATCATTGAGAATGCTGACTACCAGGTGCTTGATGCATGTGTCAATCAAGAGCAGATCGACCAACATAATACGAACAATATCGCCCGTGCTAAGATTTATGCTGCTTTATCGATTCTTGAGTTTGATCGTGTCTCCGATTGTGTGACGGCTCGAGAGATTTGGAGAAGACTTCAAAGCTTCTATGAGGGTACAACCCATGTCAAAACCAGACTCTACGAGACATACAAGCGAGAGTACGAGAACTTCACTCAAGTGGATGGAGAAACTGTTAACTCGATGTTTTCTCGCTTTACCACCATCGTGAACAACATACGAGCCAACAATGCAGCTATGCCCTATGACGATCATCAGAGAGCACTCAAACTCTTGTATGCTCCAGATCGGAGGGTCTGGGAGGTCAAGGTGCAGGTGATCATCGAGTCGGCCAACTACGAAACCCTCACCGTGGATGAACTATTCAGCAAGCTCAAGTCCACCGAGATCGACCTCTAGACGTAGGCGAGGATCAAGAGCCCGTCTGCCCCAACCATGGCTTTGGTGTCAGGTAACGCAATTTCAAGTTTAGCTTTGACTAACCCATTACCTTTGTCGCTTGCCTTGTCTTCTCTTGTGTTTGCAACAGAGGAGCTGATGGAGGCTCTTGGAGATGATGAGTTGGTGCTGGTCTTCAGTCGGTTTTCGCGGTTTCACAACAACCGCTTGAACCTCCGGTGTGGTGGTCCAAAGGAGGGATGCTACAGGTGTGGAGACCCTGACCACTACATCGCTAGCTGCCCCAAGAAGGACAAGTCCTTCGACAAGTACGACTACACCAAGCATAAGGACAAGCGCGAGCATACCTCCACCAAGCGCAAGGGCAAGCGCGAGCACACCTCCTCCAAGCACAAGTCGAAGGGAGGGTCTGAAAAGGAAGTGCTCAGGAAGCTCCTCGAGAAGCAACAGGCAGAACAATGAGCCATCCTCGACGCCCTCAGCGATCGTGAGAACTCCACCGACAGCGACTCCTCTACTTCTAGCGATGACAACTCAAAGCGCAAGATCAAGGACAAGCTGGGTGGCCTTTGCTTCCACGCTGAAACCACCAAGCAAGGCTTTTGTACCATGGCACTTGACGAGGAGGTCAACCATGGATCTGAGGTGTCGGGCAGCGATTGTGATGCACACAGCAATGGCTCCAAATCTAAGGTATCACTTTCTGCTGATGAGCTTGCCGCTGAGGTTGAGAGAATGACAGATATTTTGCTGAGTCAGGATAAATTGCTTAAGCGTGCTACTTATGAACGCAATGACTTCAAGCGTAAGATTCTCATAGCCTTAGATGAACTTGAGTGCGCAAAGAAGGATAGAGTCGTTGTGTCTGACGAGACTGAGTGCGATGAATGCGATGTTCACATGTCCAGTCTTGTGTCCTTGCAGTCCAAGTACTCTGATTTGGTTGAGAAGTTTGATAGGGCTAGAGCTGAACCTGTTTTGTCAGGTCCTTGCAAGCCATGTGCTGAGTTATGCTCTGAGCTTTCTGAGAAAGCTGCTAGGATTGCTTTGCTTGAGAAGTCTAGTGCGGATGGTTCTAGTGCTCGGTGTATTTGTTGTGAGGCTTTGGAGCTAGAGCTAGCTAATTGTCGGAATGACAAGAGAAAGACCGAAGAAGAAAACACATTCCTTCGGCACGTGTTGAGTTGGCTTTCTTGCAGTGAGCCACAATTAGGCATGATGATGAGTCAGTACAAGAGGGGTACTGACACAATGGGTTTAGGCTTTGCTTCAGGTGGGAAGGGTGATAATGTTTTTGGCAAGGTTGGTGAACATAGTGGTTTGAGCATGAGTGAGAAACTCACCAATCCTTTCAGCCCATCAAGATAAACCCACCTAAGCCCTCTGAGCCTACCAAGCCCATTATGAGGATGGAGTGATTGATGAGAATCCCAAAGCTTTACCTCAGAAACAAGTGTGGATTCCAAAACCTAACCACCTCAGGAACCCACTTGACACTTTGCCAAACATCTCTGATAAGCCTCTTCCTAAGGCTAAACCACCTCTAAGAGTGAACCATGTCCACAATAGAGTGAGTCACCCACAACGCAAAAGAGAGGTGTACCACTGTGAGTATTGCAAGAAGGATGGTCACTTGTTTGAGTTCTTCTTTAGGAGAAAGAGAGATGAGAGGCGTAAGTTTGAGCTTTCACACCAGAACATGCATCGCCCATTTCATGGCATGCATGCTTCACCTGCTCAGAGGAGCAATGCTAGGCCTAGAGGTGGAAGACCTCAAGGTGCTAGGCCCCAGTTTGTGAGACCACAAGGTGGTCATGCCCAACGAGGTCCAAGACATCCTGAATACGACTCAAGGTCTCGTGGCAGTGGCTATCAGTCCTACACTTCTAGCGAACCATGTTTTCCCTTTCATGGTGATCGCTTTGTTTGTTGGCCTAGGATGAGTGGTTTTTCAGCTAACCCCTTTTCTGAACAAATGGCCCAACACTGGTATGCTTCACAGTTTACTAACCCCAGTGTTGAGTCATTTGCCCGTCCTATGTCATTCTATTGAGCAGGTCAGAGGACGTGGGTAGAGAACATGCATTTGATGGAACTTGATCCTTTCGTGTGGTCAAGAGTTGATGGTTCTCTACACCCACATTGATGGACTCCGAGAGGCATGTGTTTTGTTGTGGCGCCTACACACACTTTGTGAGCTATTATATACACTCATACTTTGTACATTCATGCATCGATACTAGTAGTATGAGGTAGTTGTTCATGTGCTCACTTGTATAGTTCTTACTTGTATCATGCTTTTATATATAGTTTAGCATGTTTTATCTTGTGTATCATATGCCATGCTAACCTTGTGCATATCTTGGTGGATTAGCCACTTTTCATGTTAGTGTGTGATACTCATGAACATTTTCTCATACTTTATCTTGTGCTCAAATTGTGTAGTTGATATTGTGTTCATTAGGTATCTTTTTAGTTAGTTTTTGCATAGTTACATGTATCCTTTTTACATGTTTTGGTAGCCCAAGCTTTTAGCTTTTTAATTAGTTTCATGTTACATGCTTTTACTTCTTATTTGATATCATTATGCATTGTAGCATGAGTTGAGCTTTTGGTTGCTTTTGGGTTTGCTGTGTCATTAGGTTGTTCTTGGCTCTTTTGAGTTTTTCTTCTCTTAGAATCGGTTCTTTTTCTTGTGGTTTTTATGCTTTTTGTTTTCTAGCTTTCTTTTGCTAGGCGTCTTTGTTTTAGGGGGAGTTTGGCCTCTTTCGAAGGGAAGTTTGGTGGTTTCTACCCATTTTAGTTGTGGGTTGCTTTGGTTCTTGCATAGTAGTCCTTCTTTCTTTCTTCTTTTGCTTTTATATCATATTGCATTGCATATCATCATGTATCATATATCATGTGCTTAGCTTCACTTGTATAGCTTGTTGAATAAGGTTATGCTCTTGTTGATATGATCTATGGATACATGATGTCTATATAGCAGCTTAGGCTCTCTTTGATCAACTTG
>CM041638.1:5800695-5908262 GCA_023333625.1 Bothriochloa decipiens
GATTTGTTGAGATCCATGTGCTTTCATTTGTATGCTCTAGTTGCTATGTCTCATGTTTCTTGAATCATACACTTAGCTTGGACTCTTGATATCTTTATGCTAAAACTTGATGTTTAAAGCTAAATGATGAATATGCTTTTGAGTTGGATCTTTACTGTCCCATGTCAATGTCACGAGATTTCTTCTCATTCTGCCGAGTGAGATAAACTTGGGCATTGTAGTGCTAGTCCTCAACCATTCATGACGAGACAACTTTCCACTTGCACATAGGGATGAACTAGGCGTGGTTGAAAAACATGATAAAAATAACATAATTTTTGGCGGACAGTTTTGATCCTCTCACATACACATGTCTAAAAATAACCTTGTAATCCGCTGTAAAACTCCGATCAATGTTGAAGCTATAAGTGTTAAGTGCTTCCTTGATACATGATGTATGATCGTTATATGGGGTAGTTCACTTTTGTATACATGTGCTTGCACTAGTTTGGTCTCCTGCTTATATGTGCTATGTGCTATCCTCTTTGGTGAACACATTTTATGAGATATGCTTAAATTTGTTCAAAATGCTTATGATTTATATTTTGTTCATTTGATCAGTTTGAGCATTAGCCTTGTCTTGCGCCTATTGTAATACATATACCATACCAACTTGAGCATGTTTTTAATCCACTTGCTATACTCCTGAAGCTTTGTACATTCGCATTGTGCATCTCATAGCATG
The DNA here is from genome assembly GCA_023333625.1 of Bothriochloa decipiens. Classification (NCBI taxonomy): domain Eukaryota; kingdom Viridiplantae; phylum Streptophyta; class Magnoliopsida; order Poales; family Poaceae; genus Bothriochloa; species Bothriochloa decipiens. The sequence continues at coordinate 5,801,420 of CM041638.1, forward strand.
ATTTGAGGGGGAGCTTATTTTGTGAGAGCTTGATAAGTGCATTTGCCAACAAGGGGGAGAATGATTCCACAAATCCAGAGTGTGCCTTCATATGCATTTGTGAGGTTGATGCACTTGTTAAGGGGGACTTGCACATTTGTTTTGCTAGACGTGTCGAGCCATTTGCCTCTGTCTTGAGGGTCTAGCTGCTTTCAGGCTCTTTGAGCTTGTTTTGCTTGGTTGTGTCGAGCTGTTGCCCATGTCTTTGGGGACCAAGTTGTTGGTTTTGCTTTGCTCATTGCAAGTGACCCGCTTTGAGCTTTTCTTTGGCTTTTGGTCACTCGAGTGGGTTTTCTCTAGTTTTGTATTGGTGTTGACAATGCACTCATCAAGGGGGAAATTGCGAACACATGGTTTTTACATAACCATTGTGGAGCACCCATGTGGTTGTGATGAGCGATTGTCAACATGCCAACACTTTGGTGTGTGGTTGGTTCGGTGGTTCTACTGATCCCCTGGCACAGGGTTATATGTCAAAATGGTGTCTCTTGGCTCATGATGTGCAGGTGTAGAGTCCAGATGCGGTGGCAGCGGTCGGGAGAAGGTCAAGTAGGGTGTGTCGTGCTGACAGACCGGTTGTGGTGAAGGGCGGACGCTAGGCTTGGACTGACGGGCCAGACGGCCGGGTGGCCAGCCACAGTGGCTGACATTTGGGACATCTACGAGCGCAAGTGTACACGGCGGGGGACGCGTACAGGCTACGCTACTCGTGGACAGTTTGGTGGTTTGCCCTCAAAACCATCGGCAACGGTTTGGTGGTTTGGCCTCAAAATCATCGGCGGGGGATGCGTACGCGGTACGATACTTGCAGGTGGTTTAGTGGTTTGTCCTCAAAACTATCGGCGACGGGTTTTCCGGCTTTAGGCCTCAAAACTCGGGTGGAGGTCCCGAAGCGGACGGATGGCACGTGACGGCATCGGGGAGATCGCTTCGGAGTGAGGCTACCGGAGAGGAGGCGTGGTGCCCGTTGGATCAGGAAAACTCGAGTTAGACCATAATGCCCCTGGCTAGGTGGTTCTCTCTTAGAATGTCTAGGGGTAGAAGTGGAATTGTGTAATAAGACTATAAATAAAAGGGACTGCCTCCACTCAGTCTCACCTCTCCTATTCCAATGTTAGGGTTTTCTAGTCTCTAGTCTTTCAGAGTGTGTGAGGTCCACTGCAAGACATTTGTAGTGATTTATTCATGGGAAGAGCACCCCCTAGTGTGCTCGTGCCCTCTGGGTGTTTATCTTTATGTGATTCTCGTGATGATTTTGTGTTCTAGTTGTTCTTGAGTTGTTCATCCCGAGTTCCTTTCCCCCCTCTATTTTCATGGTCGAAATTCTTCAATTTTGCACCATTTGAGGTCATTTTTCTTGCCTTGGATCGAGCTATGAAGTGAGTAGAGTGTTTCCACCAAAGAAAATAGTTTGATTCCTCACGAGCTCATAGATCGGAGTGTTTTTGTGTTCATGGCGAGTTTTTGATGGGTTTTCATTCCTTTTACGATTTTTATTATTCATGTCAAATTGAGCCATGACCTTTTAGAGGTAGCTTCCTTATTGCCTTATGACCCTACGGTTAAAATTTCGTGACAATCGGAGTTGATTTGACTGAGAAATCGAATTTTCCTTGTTCCGGGCGATTTCCGCTCGTTTCTGTCCGGTGCTACTACCATTGTTACTACTGGTAGTGAAATTTTGCCGCACGATTCTTTCGGTACTACCATTTTGAACCACCGGTACTACCGATACCTCACCGGTACTACCGGTAGTAACGCCGGTACTACCGGTTGGTGCGTTCCGATCGCGTTCTGGGTCTGAAGTTTGGTCCGGTATCTCACCGGTACTACCGGTAGTAACACCAGTACTACCAGTACTGCAAATTCAGGCACATCTTCACTTGTTTTGATCGGATCTTGCTTCCATCTTCTTTCGTGGGGTTTCCTTTGTGCCTAAGACTTCGCGTGAGATATCTTGCTACCCGTTAGCACGTGTGTCACTCGCATCTTGTGAGGTTTAGCTCTTAGGGTTGTTTGCCGAGCCGAGGACCTAAAGTTTTAAAAGAAATTTAAGGCTCCCATTCACCCCCCTCTGGTCGCCGTATCCGGTCCTTCAGCAGCGTTCGTCACGCCTCACTAGTCATGATCCATCGGCCACGGGCAGTTCAAAAAATCAAACCGTGGAACGTGTGCCGGCGGGCCGCAGCAGGCGGCAGCTGCGCCCGCTGCACGAGGATGACTACAGGGGGAAAAAATTGGGTCCAGCACAAAACACAACCGAGTCAGCACGGAGTCCATCGCTCTGTGGTCTTGTCCATACAAGTCAACATTTTTTTAAGAAATCCATACAATTCAACGGGTTCTCCCTATTCAAGCGATGGGCCAAACTTGATGCGAAGCCCAATCACACAATGCCCTTAGTTTCACTTTCGGCCACCCGATTCCCCTGCCTAAACAATCCTCCTATCCATTCATCCCGTGGGATCTCCCCTTCTCGTCCCTTCCAGGCGCTACAGTTGAGAGCGGCGACCGGGGGCGACTTTGCTTTCCCCCATCGATTCGTCGTCGCCCTCGCCTCTGGTGCCCTCACCGGCGTCGGAGAAGGAGAGGGGCTGGATGAATCGACGGAGGATGTGTGTGTTCTTGTTCTTAGTAGTAGGTTTAGTCTAAATAAGTTAGGGTTTATTTTCCCCATGCCAGTGGTGTCGCATGGGTTTGTCTTCCTAGATGGCGTGTCCAGCGGCCGATGGTGTGGTCGTGCGGAGGTGGCTCTGACATCTACGGTGACTTACCCAACGATGGTGGTGACTGCTTCAGGGAGAAGTACGAGCTTGTTGGATCTGGAGTTCTCCTTCTTTGGATCTGTTTAGGTTCGCCTTTTGTCCCTCCTTCATCTTCTCCGGTGCTCTGGTGAAGATTATGGGAGGTATGGGAAACTGGTTTGGTCTCTAGTTCCCACCCTTTCTGGTGGTTTCTTTTCCCTCCGGGATGTACCGTTGTCCGGTGAGCTAGGGCTGTCGACGGCTGTAGCGTCTGTGATCTAGTTCTCTGGCGATGCAGTGGCCTTTGGCCATCTTGTTAGGCCTGCACGTTCAGCGAGTAAAGTGTGCGTCAGTGTTGCCGGTGTGCTGTTCTGGGTGTTGCTCCAAATCAGTGTTTCTTCGTCGGTAGGATCGTCGGCTTCAGCAAAACTGCTCCAGCCGTCGACGACGAGAACAACCGGGAGAAGCTTGCAAGGATGTGGTTGTAATTTTTATGTTTTTCAAGGGTGTATTTGTAAGTGTTATAATGTAAACCATCAGAATTAATATAATCCCAGTTTCTCAAAAAAAAAAGATTCCCTTGCCTCTGTAGCCGTTCCGTTCGTTTTGTTTGAAGAAGTTGCAAAACATTAGCACCACATTGGCTACCCAAACCAGCGCCCAGAGGCAGGGATCAACAAAATAAGGAGCTTGGCACCAGGTTGGATCTTACCTTTCTCGACCTTTTGGCTAAGATCAAGTGTTATCTGTTCTTATCAGTTTAATATCTTAATATCTGGTACGTGGGCCATGTGCTACTTTTGCTGGGGGAGGAGGGCCTGGCTTGCCACTGGGCTGGTGTGGCCCGGGCTGTTTGAAAGTCCCTAGTTTTATTTTGGATAATTGATGAAACCTAAGGACTAACCTTGGTTCTAAGTGGATGATTTAGAGAAAGGTAGTACATGCCAAGTGGAGCTCAATGATGAGTCATGACATGAAGTTATGTAACCTAATCATGGTGAAGATCAAGATGGGCATGGCTCGATGGACCGGTTGGAAGTGTGAAGGGCAAGTTGAGGCTTCGAAGCGAAGGACCGTGCGACGGTGAAGCTTGGGCAAGACTTGGCGCCGATGGACCGACCAACAGTGAAGAGCAAGTAATATCGTGATCGATGGACCAAGATGGTTGCATGATGACATTGATTGTCACGTGTCATGTAAAGGCTTGGCGGTTGGTGGATCGACAAAATAGGCTCAAGGCAAAGGTATAACCTATAGGGTCATTTTGTTTTGCCTCAAGACACCATAGAGGGTGTGAGTGGTTTAGGATCGATAACTGAACTATGAAGAGGGGAGATCTTCGATAATTCGGTTCATGAGTGCCACTAGGTCCATCATTTCATGTGATTGCATTAGGATCTAGTGCGTGATGAAAAATCCTTTGAAAATTCTTTGAAATATGCTAACACACATGCACATGGAGATGTCACTTGGTGGTGTTGGCACATTTGCAAAGGAGAAGAAGTTGGAGAAGGTTCGACAAACTCTTATGAGAAAAGAGAGATGATGGCTCTTGGGTTGAAAAACTACTTTGATCTATTGTATTGGATCAAGTGGATATGTGAGTTGTCTAGCCCTCTGAGTAAGCTTTCCAACAAGTCCAAAATCATCGAAAACGGAGTTCGGAGCTAAGAGATATGCTCGATTTAGTGCGGAGTCTGCTGTCTTGCGAGCGTAGGACGCGTCCTGAGGCGAGCGTAGGACGCGGGGTGAAGCGTCGGACACATGACAGAGAGCCTATGGGCGAGGGGGAGCGTAGGACGCACGGGAGAAGCGTCCTACGCCTTGCGTTGGACACGTCCGGGGCTCGGGCAACGGCTAGTTCAGCCGAAACATCTTTGAACGATTAGGACACTGCACAGTGAACGCACGACGTCCGACGAGGAGCATAGGATGCATCCTACGCTAAGTTTGAAATGAATATGATTCCCACGCAGTTTTTGTATAGCGTCGGACACGTCCCGCGATGGGCGTAAGGCGCGTCCTACGCAGTGTTTTTCGGGCGGTTCGTCTTTGAAAGCTTGGCGCGAGAATTGTATAGCGCAGGACGCGTCCTGTGAGGGGCGTTGGACGCGTCCTATGACCCCGAAAGTGTCTGTTTCGAGGGAAATCTTTGGCCAACGGCTAGTTTTGGATAGATGGCTTATAAATAGGTGTTGCCGGCCCTTGGGGAGGTCTCTCGCCTATTCTTTCATTCTTGAGCATCCTGTGAGCAAAAGCTTCTCCCTCATACTCATCTCTCTTGTTTGATTGCTAATCTTGAGTGAGATAGAGTGATTCAAAGTGCATTGCATGAGTTGATTCATCTAGTGGCATTTGCGAGTCATTTGGCCGGTGGATTTCTTGTTACTCTTGGAGAGTACCGTCTCCTAGCCGGCTTGGAGGTTGTTGAAGGCGTTGGGAAGAGTTGGTGATTGTTTTTGCCCACCTACGGTGTTGATTTCTGAGAGGTCTTGAGCTTTTCTCGACGGAGCGCCAAAAGCTACTCTAGTGGAATGCGCGTTTCATTGAGTTACCATGCTTGAGAGTGGTGTCTTATGGTTCTCTTGCGAGTGATTGCCTTGAGAGGCAAGTGGCTTGCGAGTACACCGAGGAACCATCTAGGTGTTGGTTGACACAACGGGGACTTAGCTTGTCGGTGCACAAGTGAACCTCGGGAGAAAAATCATTGTGTCAACATTTATCTCTTGGTGATTGGTATTCATATTGTGATTGTTGCTATATTGATTCATTGGTTATCATCTTGGTGATTGGCAACATCTTCTCTTCACCGTTGGTATTAAAATCACCATCCTATCTTTACATTACTTTCTAGTATATATATATATATATCTTATGTAGCTTGTGTAGAATAGTTTTCTAGCTCGCTCATTAGTGTAGAAAGCAGTGACATAGCCTTTGATTAACTTAGAGGTCATATATATACTAGAATTATCAATAAGAGGCTTGCTCATCATCTAAGCTAGGCAAAATCGCGATTATCGCCATTTATTTTACTAACAAGTTTTGTCTAGTGGTTTGTAGATTTTTAAATAGGCTATTCACCCCCCTCTAGCCATCTAGAACCTTACACTGTTACACTGCTGGCTAGGCTGGCACACCCCAAACCAATACAAAGCTAAGTTTGTTTAAACTCGATACAAAGTGGGCTAATTTGTATCCTTAGTTCCCACCTCAATTTGGAAGGCAGTCCACTAGGCTGCATTTAAATTCTACCAGTCCAATTGAGACCGTTTTTTTTTTACCAAATTTGATTTTCTTGCCTTGTTGATTAACAAATTACACTGCTATAGGTGTTGACCGCCACTAACAGGCCGACAGGCCAGGAAATGATAGTACAGGCAAACGTAGCAGCCGCATGCTTTCATGGGAACAAGAATACAAAATGGTTGTTGCCATGTTGGCCCCGGACGTGACACTGGAGGGCCAAGATTTGCTGCTAGATAGCCCTCCATTTTCGTGCAACACACGAGTTGCTTGTGCAGATTCAAAGACATGGAGAAAGAAAGCACCATCATGGCCTTCTGGGCAAGTGACGCAAGAAGTCCGATCCCTTAGCTGTGTATATATATATATGTCATACCACACTTGCTCAATCCCTTGATGATTGCCAAATGGTCCTAAAATGACAATATATACGACATGAGTAGTACATGTACAGTGTACTCTCGCACATAGTACGGAGTACTCCATAAGTCTCCAAGCTGGATATGAGTTGTCAGGCGCCTCTGAGGCAGATTGCCAGATCATCCAAGAGTAACAAAAGTTTACTACTACTCCTTCAAGCTCCCATGCACACGTCGACATGAATTCGTACCCAGTAGTTCGTTCGTGCAGGCACGTGCTTCTACCGTCTCATGTAACGCAAAGTGAACATGTTTCCCAGAGTTTCAGCTGGAATGCAGAGTAGCAAGTGAACTGTGACTCTTGACTCTTGCAACGAGTGAAGCGGATGGGGCTGACCGGCTGAAGGTATATTCACCATTAGGAGAAAGCATCATCATGGGTTTTGGCAAGTGAGTCAAGATCCTGGATTCAGTCCATGATCGACTGAATAATCTAGGATGAACCTGATTGAAGGAGGCTTTTGATGGCCTTTTGTTTCCCTGATGAATGAACTTTTGATGGTGCTTGTAACACTGAGTACGATGCTTATCCAGCTTGCAAGTGGCTGAGATCCTGGACTGTTTCTTGGGCGATGCGTGAGTGCTAACCCCAATCCTTTTGCCAGTGTGGGAGAGCTTGGGCACTTGTACAACGCTTTTCTGCTCTCTCGATCGGCCTCATCAGACCAGAGTTTTGTTTCTCTGGTACGGATGGCCATTGCATGCGGTGGTGGTCCGGCTCGATCCATCTGAGCCACTCGATCAGATCTCTCGCCCTTGCCCATCATTACCTAGCTTGCTGTCAGCTAGTCGTCCAGACATGCATGGCCGGGAGATGGCAATCATCATCAGCGACGGCCCGGGGGACCGTACCCATAGGTGTTCGTCAGCAGCGGGGAGCGCTGCGTTCGTCACGCCTCACGGCCACGAGACCGTGGACCGTGAAAGGGAAGGGGATGCCCGATGACGAACAAATCCAAGGCGCTAGCGCGCCTGCTGCAGCAGGAGCACAACTGCACAAGTGCGATGCCGCCGACAGTTGGCCCATAAAACGGTCTGACGCGCAGGAAGTCCAGAGAGGGCGCGATAAACAATACAGTACGAGTAGAGGAGAAATGATTTTTTTTCTTTTCTTTATTTAGTGGGGCACAAAAAATACGAGAACAGGAAAAACAAAAAGAACCAACGTGAACCTTCCTTTGCCTCGGTCAACATGCTCCCGTTCAACCGATGGCCCGGACGCGATGCGAAGCCCAGTCATAAAATTACTTCAATTTGAAGTTTTTACCGATGACTAAGAATTGAGATTGTGATTGCTAAAGGTGCTGCTTGACAGAATAGTGCCACATTGGGAATCTCTTGGACGAGATTAGCTGCGCATTGCATGTATGCACACTGCATGTAGAAGTAATGGACGTACTGCCGGTTGCTGGTTAGTTCCCTTGTTCACTGTCACTGTGCTGGAAGAGTATAGATATTTTTTGTAGGCATCTACAGCAACCTACAGCTATAGAAATAAATAATATAATGTATGATAAGTGAAAGATCCATGTTCTCTTCCTAGGTTTCAGTTGTTACTTGGCTATCTTTGCAGCCTGTGGTGATTCATGAGCTGAAAATTTGGTGATGGTTGGGGCTAAGAGAGGAAATGGCCGTGGTAATTCTAATTTGGACATTTCGATTTGGTGTGTGCAGTACAATGTAATGATTCCTGATTTTCTTTCCCGTTTGGATTTGGTGATGACAGGTTTTTAACCCAAATATTATGGCGCTAATGAGTGATGACGGCAATGCAGGATATATGCTTCAAGGTTTGTCAGCTGCTGCAATTTTAGACCACGATAATTTTTTTAGCAGTTTCTGAATGCATACTACAAAAACTTAGTCCTTCCACTTAAATGCTAGGAAGACAACAATACATAGATATGGTAAATGTCATCAGCTTACTTCTTTCAGTTTTTTTCCCTATACGATTCTACAGAAAAAACACAATAAGACTCATGGCTAATTGTCTGTGTGAAAACAAAAATTAACACAATGTACTAATGCAGTGTCAAGACCTCAATTTGTTAATTAGTTGTCTTCTATTTTTCACATTAGGTGGTTCATCTTTTGAACCTTGTATGGTCTACAAATTATGACACCGTTATGTAGTATATATTTCTCCCCACAAATAATAGCTCCCAATGGCACCTCAAAATACAATTACATCAATGTTTCTTTACCACTGAAGTGACGAGGTGAACCTGCAATTCATAGGAAAAATATTTAGCAATGATTGGATAAATATTCTACTGCAGCCTAAAATTGTGACTCTTTCTGAACCAGTAAACCTGCAAGGTTAATGGACAATGTACAAAGGTTTAGCATTGATTATGGAATTTGTTTGTGAAAAATGGGTATTGTGGTCCTGGTAGTAAGTCTGATTCAGTACATTATTTTATCCTGTGCCTTTTATGTATCCTGTGACATGTTTATTTAGGCTTTGCCTGTACTACAACACCAGTCTGTAACCCAAATAATGATCTTGGTCAGCTTACTTCATTTTATTTGTAGCCTTTTATTTGTAGCCTTGTGCTTCTTTCAACTGACATATAGTGTATATCATCTATGCGACTTCTACAAAAGTACAGTACCACATGTGCTAATTTTTATGATCTTAGCACCTCCAATGGCCTATATGGTTAGGCTTTTGCAGCTGTGTTTTCATCCTAGGAAGACATCAGGAAATCAGCAGAGCATTTCATCATTGGCATAGCATGACGATTCATCAGGTCCATTAGAGGATATATAGCTCAGATAGGAATTACGTAACATGCTTTAGGTTGACATATTTTTAATAGCCTTTTGTTTGTTGTCCTTTCACTAATTCTGAGAGCAGAACATTAATAAAGTTTTTTGTCAACCCATACAAGTGCTTATGTTAAGAGGAAACTTCAGCACATAATTAGATTAGTCTTTATGGGGCAACGCTATTTTCATACAGGTATCCTGGTTATGCTACTTTGAAAACTTCAGCACACATGGATGCATCCTTATAGTGGGACTCCTGGTCATGAATCTTTTATAGTATTGGTGCATAAATTTATACTGCTACACATAGGAATTTTCAGGACCAAAGTAGCTTTGCCTTTTGTCGTTTTCTTTTTGCCTTCTCAGTGTGACATGTAATTTCTCTTTCCACTAAACAACCTTTTCCCTGTACGTAGATTCAGGAAGGTCAAGCTTATTATGAACAATGTAAAAAATTCCACTCTTTTTTTTAATTTAGAGATTTTAGATGTACCTTGATTTTGGTTTTAATTTGATGGATGGTTTTAATTTGATGGATTCCAAATATTCGCTTCGCTTTGCTTACCTAGAAGCTATATTCATTCCCTGCGTGATTCTTGATGCTTTTGCTGGGTTCCTGACTTCATTTTGAAGATCCAAATGACAACACAAACATCCTCAGGCTCAAGGTTTTTCTACCTTATCAATGGGAAAAGTCTTATTAAGCCGAGATATGAGATAGCAAATCGATTGTGTGCAAAGATTTAAATCAGCATGACCATTGATAACACATCCTCATACAATAGTTCCTGTCAATTCAGTGACCAATCAGTTTTTGCATTGGTTCAAGCAAGCGATTAAACATTACTTTCCTATGTCTAGCAAGAGTTTTGATTTCCTTGGTGCCATGGATGTTCAGTAAACTGATTTGCACAGCTATCACAGCAGAATGGGTGCGTTGTTAGTTTCAAAGTCAGGTAAAAACTATTCTCCATTACATTTTACAGCGAGTAATGCGCCTGAACCATATTCGCAGTGGCCTGTTAGTTCTAGGTTTTGCCTGTATTAGTTAGCCTTCATGTTTTTAGTTCGTGCATAGGTTGTGCTGAATCTAATGCCTTTGCAAAATAATGGGGCTGCAGGTATGTATGTATACATGTTTAGCGGCTTAGGCTTTCCTAGAATATGTCCACTGAATGTTAAATAGTTATCGCTCTTATTTGGGGATTTCTATACAATACTATGATAATACGGTAGTTGCTGTGATTAGTTGGTTCATAGCGTTATGAAACCAAATCACCTCATAGCCTGCTACTTTTCTTTTCATTTTTAACAATTCTCGCCTTACCCTCCTAGCTTTAAAATATGATGTCGACTGAAAACAGTACAGACTACAAAAGAATCTTGGGAGAAAACTGTCAGGAATACCAACCACAACACAATTGTTTCATAGCTTGCCAACTTCCTTGGTGCCATATCTTTAATAAGGAATGTTTATTTTTCAGTGCATCGAGTAGATACTAGGTTCAGAAAATGCAGTCCCATGTGATCTAACAGTGGGGGCTTCCCTTGCTTTGTCCCTGGTTAAGAAAATTACATCTTAATTCATTATATTGATCTGGCTTCCCTCATGTTCAGAATAGGATATTGTTGGAATATTTTGTGAGATTTTTGAAAAATAATGTTGTAGTTTACCAGTGTGCGCTACTTATCTATTGAAACCACGTTGCTTCAAACAGAAGTACAACTATCAGGCTACAAAAATCCTTTTCTACAAAGGGCGTACCCAGTGCCGTAGGCTCCCACACTGTGGGGTCTGGGGAAGGAAAAATAGCCAGCAGCCATCCCTGCACAAATGTGCAGAGGCTAGGGCTTGAACCCTGAACCTCTTGGTCACAGGCGGTAAAGCTCTACCGCTTGCACCAGGGCCTCCTTTTCTACGCTATTAAAAAATTGGACCATTTCCTTAGTTATTTAGGTTTCATAGCTTCATTTTTTAATCTCATCCTTCTTAGAAAGAGTCTAAATAGTCCATAATGTGTCAACTTCTCCAAGAGAGAATTTTGATTTACAAAGTCAGTTGTAGGCTTGTAGCTAGCCTGATTATTGTCTCAGTGGTAACCGCTTTTATCTTGTTGAACAATGCATTTTTTGGCAGGAGAGAAATGAGAGGCTATTTTACAAGCTCCTGATTGACAATGTCGAAGAACTGCTCCCTGTTGTGTACACACCGACAGTGGGGGGAAGCTTGTCAGAAGTATGGGTCGATCTTCAGATGACCTCATGGTTTACATGTCAGCCTCAAGAATAAGTGCATTGTCCCTCCACCTCTCCTCACAGTAATTGCTTATATCTGCTGAGAACCTTAAAGGATTATGGGCGCTTATAGTGCGCTTTTCATGCTAGGGGGAGGATCTTGGAGGTACTGAGAAACTGGCTAGAGAAGAGTATTCAGGTTAAATTTGTGATTTTGGACTAGCACGAGCTGCGTTCAATGATACCCTAACAACAATCTTCTGGCCATTATGTTCTTTGAAATGTTTTTCTTCTCTTAGTTTCATTTATCTTTGTTTCTGTCTACTGAATGTGAGGTAGACGTGATGAATAATGATGTTTCTTGTGTTCATTTGCCTGCAGGATTATGTTGCGACAAGATTGTACAGAGCTCTAGAGCTCTCTGGATCCTTCTTTTCAAAGGTACGATGCGTGGTACATCACAGTGTCCCTTGGTTAAACTTTTATAGTAGAAACATTAAGCTAAAACCAATATAGGTCAATTCTGTTTTGGATTCATTGACCTTTTGATGATACACATTGTTGTAGTGGTATTATGAGCATCAAAAGGCATTTCACGTATTTAAATAACTTCTAACATCATATAGAGATAGTGATGAAAGTAAATGATCATGCCAATTGTTGCCTGCTCTGATGTTGTTAATGCAAATGGGGTTGTTATTCACATTGCAGTATACAAAACATTGTCAACAGCATCGCCAGCTATTGCAGCAACGTTCACAACTTATCCATGGAATTCAACAGCAGTAAGGTGCAATATCAACACACCTCTATTAAGCACAGATACAATCACATGCTTCAATAATAATAATTCAGCATGCTCATATATTTGCAGATCTCCTTCCTATCAACAATGGTCCGAGATGATACACCAGACATAACAGCCCCCGCTGGACCTGGAGCCCCGCATAGAATTGAAGCATCAGACTACCATGCTCAGCCGCTACAGTTCCTGACGATGCCATAAAGCTTTTGTTGCCATCAGCTTTCTGTAAATATTCCGCAATATCTAGCTGTGACAAGCTTAGCAGCATGAACGAATGTATCAAACTTAAAATATAACTAAGCTCTGACATGCTAAAGAGCATATGGAACACTTAGCCTATGCATGTAAATTTAAACCAAGCTACCGAACTGATATGCTATGTTATATAAGTATGTGCTTCTGATCCTACCAGAAATCTTCAATTTCATTTAGTCCCTCCATTACTGTATCCATTACTGTATCCACGTCGACTCACCATTGACAGGCAACCCCACGGGCGCGCGAAGCCGCGGGCTTCGACACTAGTTAGGCACACATTCCATCTCCCGAACTAACAACCAAGAGCGGTACTCTTGTAAACTTAACTTTCTTCTAATATAATGATACACACACTTTTATGTATTCGAGAAAAAATTATACACTTTGTATCATGGTTTTTGGAAAGTTAATGAAATACTTTGAGAAAGAAAAATGTGTTTTGAAATTTTGTTTGCAAGAAAACGCACATTCATACAAAAAAAAAAATCCAAAATATTCGGAGTGTTTTTACTAAAATATTAGGTATTTTACTATCCAATAAACCTGACATAAGAAAACAGATGTTACGGAACCAGATTTCAGTTTCTACAATATAGGGAAACTTTATGTTAAAATTTGTTATGTCTTCCATGGAACCATCGATGCTTGATTGCAGTCTAATCACAAACAGAACGAGGATATAATAAGCTGTACTAAGCTTTGGCCATATCTCTCTCTGCTGTGTTCGATTGACAAAAACCGGAGTATTTGACTCTGTGTTCGATTGACAAAAACCGGAGTATTCGACTGCCAAAACAAGCGAGACAAAGCTTGCTGACGACACTGAAGCTCTACATATCGCTCATCGTTCAGTCTCAGTATACCTCTGTCGGCGACGTCCAAGAGAACCCGTCTTGGCAGTGGCACGAGTACCCGCCATGAGAGGCGCTCGTGGAGCTGCGGCAGAAGCGCTGTCGCTGCTGGCCGGACTCGATGCTCTTGGCGTCTGTCGTCGGATCCGTTCGCCAGCCGGGCATGTCGGTGACTCGGTGTGCCGAGTCCAGCACGAAACAGCCGGTCGGCGTCGGCGAATCGATGCTCTCGGGCTTTCCCCGTTGAAGTGATGGGCCGGACTGATGCGAAGCCCAATCTAACAAGGCGGCCCAGTTTCACTTCCATCACGCTCACCCAGGCCACCCAATCCCGCCCGCAGCAGTTGCGTGCGTTTGTTGGTAAAAGCTGCAAAGATTTAGGACCACATCGGCTACCTAGAGCAGAACGCGTCGGGAGGGAGCAACAAAACAAGGAGCACGGCACAGGATGATTCGTACCTTTCTTGGCCTCTTGGCTAAGATTATCTGTTTTTACCACTTTAATACCTGGTATGTCGGCCCTTAAGTTGTGGGCTTGTAATCGGGCTGTGATTGATGTGCAAAGCTGTTTCCTTTTCCGATCTGAGTTTGCACTAGGCTATGTTAGTGTTGTTGAAGTCTGCCTGCTCAGACAAAAGTTTCACCAGCTCAACGGAGGACAGATGAGTGTGGCGTTTCTGCAAACTATACAGAGCCTCTTTTTTCCAGGCACAGCATAGTTGCTGAAGAGATGGGTGTCAAGCCTGCCCCGGAAAGGGAGTTCGATCGCAAAGACAACAGCACACTCAAATACTCAAATATGTAGGTCCGTTGCCACTTGCCAGCGGTTGTACCGACCTATAGCTAATATCTGATGGCGTTGTGGGATTGTTCACTTTGTGACATCTTAAGGTAATGCCCATTTTTTAATTGTACGCTGTATTTTAATAATTAGAATCTAATTCAGTAACTCAAGATCGGAATTTCAGAAATATATATAACCTGCTCCTTGGTTCAGCCTACCTGCAGCTGTTACACTTGCCGGCCGGGCCAAATCGGTGGCCAGAGTAGACCCCCCACCCCCAGCCCACTGAAAATTCATTGAGAGCCAGAACGATGCAATGGCCGGTCCAAACTCGGAGTGGCTTCGGAATTTCAGGGCAAGAGGCGATGCCGCGATGGTGCACCATCATTGTCCCGTCTGCACGTCAAAGTGTTGGATTCTTCTGTACTTGTGCTGTGCGCAGGGTTTTCCAATTCCAAGTCCACGGTTTTGACACTCCCGCTCCCTCCGTACGTATATATCTAGCTATGTCAAAGCCGAGTGTCCACAGGTTCTCGGCATCTTTAAAAGCTCCTTTTGACAAACGAACGTTGCCGTGTTGACGGCTTGACGCAGTCAGTCCAACAAAGTCTTGAGGTCGGTGTAACACGGCCATTTTCACCGTTAAACTATATTTACATACATGTACACTGCACGTACATACATAAATATATACTCCATCCGTCTCAAATTATAGTTTACTTTAATATTTTTTTGATGCATGTATTTTGCTATATATCTAGACATATTATCTACCTAGGTATATAGCAAAATACATTCATGAAAAAGTCAAAGTGAACTAAATTTGAGAGGGATGGAGTACATGCTACACGGATAAATGCCGTATATATACCAATTTCGCGATTGAATTGTATATCCGATGATTCTACTCTAGCTACTTGGCCGGCGACGAGCACTCGGGCGGCGGTCCCTGCGGGAACCGGTACTTGTCGGTGCAGTAGTTGTAGATCATGTAGCTGGCCTGCGCCCGCCGCAGCTGCTTCTGCGCGGCGCTATCGAGCTCCTGCGACATCCACGCGCCGTTCGACCTCGCGCACGCGGCGGCGTCGGGCGCGGTGCAGCCGGCGGCGGCGTACCCCTTGTACGAAGCGACGAAGGGCGCCTTGGACCAGTCCGTCTTGACGCGGCCGCCCTGCGTGGCCCACTCCTCGGCGTCCCACACGCTGGCGTACACCCGCATCGGCTGCGACGTCGGGAACGGCACGCCGGCGGACGCGAAGCGGTTGCGGAACTCGCGGATGGGGACGCCGTCGACGTAGAAGACGATGTGGGCGGGGTTCCAGAGCACGGAGTAGGCGTGGAAGTCCGCGGTGGGGTCGAACCACATCCGGAACTGCTGCTCCCTCCCGCCCGTCCCCTGGCTGTACACGTTGGTGTGCACCGTGTAGGGCTCGCCGGAGGCGTTGCCGAGGAACTCGAAGTCGATCTCGTCGTGCGCGCTGCCTTGTGAGGAGAGGTAGAAGGTCGTGACGGTGCCCGCGGAGTTTCCCGGGATCAGCTTGAGTTGCATGTCGAAGCGGCCGTAGAGGTATTGGGACTTGGACTGGAAGCCTGAGCCGGACGACCTGTCCATGGACAGCGTCAGGAGCTGGCCGTTGTTCAGGATCTTGCCTCGCCCGTCGCCCCAGGTTATGTCCACGTCCTGGTTGAAGTTGCCGCCGGCGGCGCTCGCGACGATTCCCCCGTGCAGCAGCAGCAGCGCCGCTGCCGCTGCCGCCGCCAGAACCGACGTCTTCATGATGGATCGAGCGTTCAGAGTTCAGACTGGTGCGACCAGCTCGTCTGTGCAAGACACTGCGATCGATCGATGGATTCTGTATAGGATGGTAGTTGGTCGTGGTGCTGCGACCAACAGGCGACGGTGCCGCGGTATTTATAGCCCGCTGGATCGATGATGCTTCCTTCCGGCCGGATGGTTGGACCAGAGAGGATCGATCGCAGGGTGAAGAACTGGCTGCACCATCCACCCAATGGCTTGCGCTGCATGGCGAGACCCGTCCACGACGACGATGACGCGGTGGGGGAGACGGAGCCACGCACACATCTCTCTCTGCCTGGATCGGCTCCAGCTTTGCGTCCGGCATTCGTTCGTTTTGTTCGGGTCCAGGGTCCTGAGGGACGTGATGGCGGCGTGTGACCAACGGACGAAGTGCCGCGCGGTGCACGCCGAAGGGCCGGGGTGGCAGGATTGTTCGGTGGGCCGGGTGTGTTGTTGGCGTCAGGACGTCAGCTGTTTTGCCCGCACACAATGAGAGAGCAGTGTGCGACTGCGCTGAAACGAACGCGCATTGCACGCAAATTGCAGCTAGCTAGCTGCCATGCATGATATGAACTGTGTTGGCAGAATAAAGCCCGCCATAGGCTTGCATTGGCCGTAGGAAGCACTACTAGGAACTAGTGGCGGATGGTGTTAGGTTGCTAGCCTGTTAGGAGAAGATTGAGTCTATCTAGCCGCTGGACGAAAAGGAGAACCAGTATGCTGCATGATGAAGCGGCGGATTAGTTAGGGGGCAAGCATATGATTGGGGGCTGATTCGGATTAGGTACGTGTACGTAGTATGGGCTCCATGCACGTATCGTGTTAGTTTACACGTCCTGTTCATTATGAGCTATCTTTAGCAAGGAAATTTATGGGACTGCTTAACTGTCAGCACAACATAAAGCGCGCACGCACACGAAGATGGATACTTCATCCCAAAAGAGTACACTCCTTGTCTTTTTTTATATAATACTCTCTCCGTCTCAAATTATAAGTTATTTAAAAATATTGAGAGTCAAAACATCTTAAGTTTGATCAAAATTTATATAATAAGATAATAGCATTTATGATGTCACCTAAGCATCATTAAATTATTTATTAACTATATTTTTATAGTATACTTAGTTGATATCATAAATCTTTATAATTCTCTCTATAATTTTGATCAAACTTGAGATGTTTTGACTTTTCAATATTCTTAGAGTGACTCACAATTTGAGACGGAGGGAGTAAAAAATAAATAATTTCAAATTTGATTAAATATGTAGTTATGTGCAAAACTACTAACATCTGATACTGACAAAGCATGGCTAGATTAACAATGAATATATTTTCATGGTAAAACTATTTAGCAAGGTAAATAAAGATGAACTGTAAATTCAATTAAGCTTCAAAAAATGATTTAGTTCCAAATTAGAAGTGCACTCTTTTTTCCTTTTTGGAAGGAGGCTGGCATTGGAGGGAGTACCAATCACAGCACAGTGTAACGGCCATGCACCACAGTCCAAGGGGTGAATTGATCCCAATTTGTTGCTTCTTGTTCCCTTGCGCAGCGCTGTATATCAATCGATGTATACGTTTTTATCGTCTCTGCGATTGACTCCAGCCTTTCGACCATCTGGTGCGCCACGAACGCACTTGGATGGATATAATACTGGTACGTAGCAACTCTGCTACTAGCAGTATTAATTTCTGGTCAGGGACGACGGTCAGCCCTCAGCCGTACGGGATGCAGTCGTAGTAGAGGTGTTACTGTCTTTCAAAATCATCTCACTGTATGTCACACACAGCGTAATCATCTCACTGTATATCACACACAACGTAGACTTGGATAAGAAATAACAGCTAGCGCTCCACCTGTAGCTGTAGACGTACATATTGCTAGAGAAAGTTATGAGTCTGACAACCAAGTCTACCTATACCGCCCAAAAAGTGTCCAGAAAATGAACTATACTGAGCTTGCATCTTTTTTTTGGAAAGTAAGTTTTGATATCTAGATTGCTTCCAACCTTTTATAGAAAGCTAAGAGAGAGAAAGAGAAAGAGAAAGAGAGAGAGCAATTTATTTTTTTTCTTTTTTTACTTTTACAGTAAAACATAGATGTCTACAAACATGTGTGCTAATTTACCACATGAACATGCGTATACAAATTTCTTATAAAATTGACGAAGTCACCATAATCCGAAGAGCATCTTTAAAAGATTGATCGGGCAGTCATATGATGATCAAACTTCCGAAAGAACAAGCATACATATCTTGACATTGATAAAGTTATCATATGTGACTCTGTTGTTGGCGGCATCACCTATCACTAAAATAATAGTGGCAATAGATTCTCAAATAAATCCAAGAAAAATGAGTGTACTATTGCCAATCCAAATTCGGCCGACTAGACTACACACTACTAGAAGCCTAACCTACCGAGAGTTCACACCTTGATATTAATTTAACCTCCAAGACAAAGCAATGTATAGTATCTATAAATTCTTCAAGCATAGGTATATATACCATATCCAGAAATATATAAATCTATAAAACACACCTATTACAAGGAGAATAGAGAAATTAAATTAGGCGTAATAGGACTTATATATCTTTTGTATTGGTATTTGACCAACAAAAAAAGCTTCCACAATAAATCTCAATGTCTACACATAATGAGATTGACCAGGAAAATTTAAAAGCAGAGTAAGCCTTCACATGTTGATAATCCTTTACCATCATTGAATTACTCAAGATAATGTTATCCACCTATATATCATTATTAAATCAAAGAAAGTCAACAACTGCTAGTCTTTATTATTCCACAAATTTCTCGCCTCACATATGCTTCATCACCGATTTCCAGTGCGGCAACTTCTTATTAATTCGGCCATGAGTTTAATGTATATTTATACAAAAGAAAATCGTCATGAGTTGGCTATGGTGAGCTAATTACGCCACATGTGTAGATTCTAATACTCCGTGGACACATAATACTGGGCCGGCGACCTTCAGATTCATCTTCGTGCGCCACCAACGCACGCATCGCAGTCGCAGCCGCGTAGCCCCATTAGCACATCGAAATAATCAGATCGTACACGGCAAGGCAATGCGCGGAAGCCAGCATGACATTGGTGAATGAATTGAAGGCCCTTGCTACTTTGGGTGCACCCGACTGGAGATTTCAAACTTGGCTGCCCGCCCAGTCTTGGCAAGCCGCCGAGATGCCGCTCGTCGGCGCTGGCTCATGTCATCGACGACTCATCGTCGTTGCTCGTCTCTTGAACTTGGGCACGTCTGTACATACAGACATAGAATACGACTTAACGAATCGATTCAGACAACGTTGCAAGCAAACTCCAAAACCGCCCAAACGAACACCGCGCTACTCCGCTAGCTCTCGTCTTCTAGAGCCAGTAGCCGACCTCTAAGAGGACTAGGGGAGTGTCACTGCACTCTGGTAGCTAGCCTGATCCATGCAGATATCATATCACCTGCCCATCCCGTTTCACCTGCTGCCACGCACCACACACACTAGCTATCTACCCTTCTACCTGCAGCAGGAAGCTAGCGCTAGTTAAACTTATCTATCTTTCGCAAAAGAATGGGTTCAGCAAGCAATGCAAAGGCAAATAGTATTGGGCCATTGGCCTACCCTTCGCATCGATCGCTATCGCTCGACCAAGTGGAGGTGCCAATTGCAGAATTGCACGATCGGCTGAATGGGCCGGCGGTCAAGACCCATCGATTGACAGGTAAATTCATTAAAGATAGGCACCACTCTTCCACCCATGTCTTTTCTGAACTTGTGTCTTGGCTACTACGAGTAGAGTAGCTAGCTACTCTTGTGGATACGCCGGCGGCCGGCCGGCCGTTCTTTCTCTCCTCTCCGCCGTGTCCATGCCGCCACCAACTCAACCGTTTGAAAGGATGCATGATGGTCGAGGGTATATGCTAATCCTGTCTCATAGTTCTCGCCCACAAGGCCACAAAGGCGATATGCATGATTGCCGTTCGCGCGCGCGTGGGTCGGAGGGCACCATTTCTTGTTGACTTTTTGCTGACCCGACCGTCCCTGGATGGACACGTGTGGTAGCTTTTTGGAATACCATAATACTATCACTGATGAAAGTTTATCATGGTGGTCAATCAAGTTTGTATAGTAGTGTCAGTTGACGAGGCCGGCTTAAGTGACACAGCCGAACCGGCCTCTCTCTGGCAGATAGGAAGACACGAAGTCAACATAATTTTCCTCCTGGTGAACATAGTCACATCTTTGCGATTTCGCGTGGAAGACATACCTAGCTTTGTGAGAGGGAATGTAATGAATCATGCAAGGCTGATCAAGCAAAAAAAACTTTGTTAATAACTACTCTTTTCCTTCTAAATTCTAAGATATTTTAGTTTTTCTAAATACAATACTTTTATTATACGCATAGCAGAAGCCGTGCATCTAGAAAATTTAAAATGCCTTAAAATTTTAAATGGAGAGATCGAGTAGAAAGTTTAATGTATTTATTTTTATCACAATGCGCGCACATCTTATATTGTGTTGGAGTCCGTTCTGCCTGATGTAGACTCCAGTAGATTTTGGACGTCTAGTTGTTTCGATAGATTTTGGACGTCCAGTTGTTTCGATGGTTCCTGTTAACTTCGAAGAAACTTTGACGTGGTACCGCTATCATTGGAAAGCTTTATCTCCTTACTTTCCAAGTGTAGAACATCGAAACAGAGTTTAACCTGAACTCTGTACGGCTCGAAAAGTGCTCACGTTTAGAATGAACCAGGATTTGTGGAGTTTTTTTATATATTTTTTGGATGAGACTGTTATAGCTGTTCTTCCGTAGCCAGTGCAATGCCAAAATGACTCTAAATAGAGCTGTCATGACCATTTGAGTTCCACATTTTTTTTCTTTTGAAATTTTTAAGAATGATAAGTTTCTTCGGAAGGAGATATATTTGGTGAATAACTTGTGAAATTCGTCGTGACGACTAACAACGCATATTCATGTTTTATTTCAGATAGGCAGGTGTAGTAAGACTCTGTTTGGATTCAATGGTTTTAAGGTTAGCCACTAATAACTTATGGGTGCTAGGTCACAGATATCGATCCGTTGTCACACAGGCCGGAATGCACGCATATGATCGGCTGATCGCTGCTGAGCGGGGGATGCTGCCGACATCGCCGTCGGCCTATCAGTACGCGCCATCTGAAATCGCTTGAAAACCTCCACTGAACAAAACCAATAAAACCCGCAATAAAGCAAGGCAGATATCGCTCTCGGACAGGCACCCGGCCTTCTTGTCGTCTCGGTTGTCTTTCTGCTGTTCACCGGATATCGCCGTCGTCGACGTTATCTCATCATCACATTGGCGTCCGCGCATACACTGCTCCTCCGTTCCATTCCATCGATCCGATCCCCTGCTTTCTCTTTCCGGTTGGGACCGGCGGCCAGCCAGACGACACGTTCAATCCAATTCGCAATTTCACATCGGCTTTCCAATGTATTCCAATAAGCATTGGTGCAGAGGGCTGCAGGCCGCCGTCTCGTCGTCGACGACCTAACTAATATAATCGAGCAAGATGATCGATCGGAGGTGGTGGAATTGTGGTACGTCGCCCACGCCGGTCGGCTGGCACGTCGTGCTCACTGCACTGATGGTACACAGATCATCATGCCTTAAAGCATATCCGCCTGCCAGTTTGTGATCGGACCATTGAGCTGGAAGCAGCTGGTGTTCTGGACTTGTGGTGCTGCGTTGCGTGGTCACCGTTCACCAGACCGCAGGCATTTATGCGGCGGGTTGGGCGCCTCTAGCTGCTCTGCGCCTGGAACTCATCACTCAGGAACCCGTGGGGTCTTGAATTCTTGAGGTGATGTCCGGGCTGCCGATTCGGGGGATAATGTTGGAGTTTTTCGTTGGGGCAAATGTCGTCGATCAGTGCCCAGCTCGGTTGAGGGGTACGTGAGGATGGCATGTCACCGTGGTTACTGTGCACAAGTATTGCCTGGCCCTGACCACATATATTCCTTTTATTTTATTATATCTATTTTAAAATGGTTCCAATAGCGTAGTCAGTACTGTGTACAGAAACAACCAACAATGTTATTGCAAACAATTCTTTTTGTAAAAAAAAAAGAAAGAAAAAACTGAACTGCTGAGACATGTGCCGGCCTGTCAGATTCTACGGAAAATGCCGGAAAAAGTGCCTGTGCGGTCAGTAGCGCCCAGCACAGAATCTGGGCCAGCTTATCACAGAGAACCAAACACGGGCATTGGACCGGACTAGATGTGAAGCCCAATCACAAACAAATGGTCATAAAAGGATGCCCACAGCAACGAGAGCTCAGCGCGCAGTTACTGCCTTCAACTAAATGGTCATGCCGCTTAAACCATACGTTATGCCACACAAAAACAAGCATGTGATCAAGCTGGCACGCCTCGTCTATGAGACTTTTTTTGCTTTTGCTTTTGTTGGTTTCGTTTTCGCTTGATTCTATCTATTGATGAAACTTGTGACTGCGAAGACATGGTTTTTACATAACTATTGTAGAGCATCCTTGTGTGTGATGAGTGATTGTTAACATGCCAACACTTTGGTATGTTTGGTTGGTTCGGTGGTTCTACTAATCCCTGGCACAGGTTCATGTGTCGAAATAGTGTCTCTTGACTCGTGTTGTGCAGGTGTAGAGTCCGGATGCGGTGGCAGCGATCGGGAGAAGGTCAAGTAGAGTGTGCCGTGCTGACGGACCGGGTACTGTGAAAGGGCGGACGCTAGGCTTGGACCGAGGGACCAGACGGCCGGGTGGGGTGGCTGACACTTGGGACATCGACGAATGCAAGTGTACACGGCGGGGGACGCGTACGTGGTACGATACTCGCGGGCGGTTTGGTGGTTTGTCCTCAAAACCATCGGCGACAGTTTGGTGGTTTGCCCTTAAAACCATCGGCGACGGGTTTTACGGGTTTGGGCCTCAAAACCCGGGCGGAGGTCCCGATGCGGACGGACGGTACGTGACGGCATCGGGGAGATCGCTTCAGAGCGAGGCTACCGGTGAGAAGGCGCGGTGGCCGTCGGATTAAGAAAACCATGAGTTGGACTAGAATGCCCTTAGAATTAGTTGGTTCGCTTTAAAATATATAGGTACAAAATAAGGATGTATAATAGCCTTATTAAATAGGTGGGGGAGTCTCCAACTCACCCTTATCTCTGTCATTTTCGTTTTTTATTTTAGCTCTAGATTTTCTCTTCCCCTAATGCTGTGAGAGAGGTCCACGGCCAGAACAAAAGTTCGTAATTGTAGTAGCTGTGATTTTGAGTGGGAACAGAGGCCCAATCCTCCTCGTATCTTCCGGGCTTTAGGTATTTGGTCTGTTATTTTTGTTATCAACCTTAGCTGTGTTTCTTCTATTTTCGCCTTGGCCACGATCTGAGTTTCTGGCATTTTGAGTTCATCTCTAGCTATGATTTTTGGGGAAGCGGTTTGCAGCAAGTTGAATTTTATGTGAGCAAAGTTTGACTTCGTTTCATGGACTGTGGTGTCGGATTTTGTTGATTCTTGGCGCCGCCCTTTTTCCTGTTCGTCTGTCTGTGTTCGTCGTTCTTGGTTCCAGGTCAGTCACAAGCGCTACCAGCGACGTGTGCCTAGGCACCGTGCGTGTTCTTGAGAGCGGTGCTTGCTGATTGAATCCCGTGGCTGCCTGTTTGCTTTTCCTCTGTTGGTGTGCAGACCCGCCGGTTCTATCTTTTCTCTGTTCCTGAGTTCATCAGGTCGTTGGTCTTTGTTGATTGCTTTTCTCTTGTTCTTTGCACGCAGGAACCAGATCAGAGCGCCGGTGCAGACCCCGGTGTCCTCCAGTGCTGGTTGGAGTCGAGCGGTGAAATCCCTCCTCGATCTACCAAGTTTTCTCGGTTCAGTCTGCCGGTCGTCTCCAGTTCACTCTGCACCTTCTGACCTTGCGTCAAACAAACTGACTTGCTTCAGCTGCTCGTCAGGCAGATCTCAGTACCAACCGGTGCTCTACAGTGCATGATTTTTTCTTTGCTGAACTAGCGCTAGCTAGCTTTTTCTTACTGACCCAGTAGCTGCGTTCAGCAAGTGTTGAGGACTCCAATTCGATTTTGTTCAGTAGCAAAAGTGATTAGCTTTCCCGTGATTTGTTTTTCTAAAATATGAGGTGTCCCTTTCACGCTACAGTAGCAATCATTTCGTTTTGCTCGTACTCACCGTGATTTTGAAGAAGCACTAAATTTTTCTTACTTGAACCAGTATTCACGAGTGTCGGTCCAGTTCGTTGTGTGCGCAGGGGGAAGGCAAGGTGTAGCTCTTTATTATTGGTACCCCGTGCATCTTCGTGTGTCAAGTAAAATCTAGCAACTTTTTTTGTTTTGTAGGGATCTAGTTTTTCGCTGGTAAAATAGAGTGTTTTATTTCTAGCCGTTACTCTGTCTGTTTGTTTTTAAGAATTTTCAGTTGAGCTTCTAGAATTGCTAGTTCGTGATTTTGGTTCGCCTTTGGTTTCCGTATTTGATCTTCGATTCGATCTTCGTCTCTTTGTGTTAGATTAGTGGTGTCCCGCTGTGTTTTTAGGGAATATCCACTCATTCACTTGGGTCGTGGACATCACGGTGGTTGTTTTTTTGTGTTTGGTGGTGAGGTTGGGACAGTGACCTAAATATTTTGAAAGAAATTTTACGGCTCCCATTCACCCCCTCTAGTCGTCGTTTTTGGTCTTTCAATTGGTATCAGAGCCGGTTAAGGATCACTTCCACCTTAATCGGTCCGTGATCCGCAGAAGACGACATGGCTTTGAATCCTGACCGGACAAGCCACCCTAATTCAATGGAGAGAACTACCCGTATTGGAAGATTCTGATGCAAGCGCATCTCTTGGGTATTGATTCGCGTGTTTAGGAGATCATTGAGTATGCTGATTACGTGGTACTTGATGCCCGTATAAATCAAGAGCAGATCGACCAACACAACGCGAACAATATTGCCCGTGCTGTGCTTTATGCTGCTTTGTCGATTCCTGAGTTTGATCGTGTCTCTGATTGTTTGACTGCTCGGAAGATCTGGAGGAGGCTTCAAAGCTTCCATGAGGGTACAACACATGTTAAAACCAGACTCTACGAGACATACAAGAGGGAGTACGAGAACTTCACTCAAGTTGATGGAGAGACTGTTGATTCAATGTTTTCTCGCTTTACCATCATTGTGAACAACATGCGAGCTAACAATGCAGCTATGCCCTATGATGATCATCAGAGAGCACTCGAGCTTCTATATGCTCTAGATTAGAGGGTTTGGGAGGTCAAAGTGCAGGCGATTATCGAGTCGGCCAACTACGAAATCTCACCGTAGATGACCTATTCAGCAAGCTCAAGTCTACCGAGATCGACCTCTAGACGCAGGCGAGGATCAAGAATCCGTCTGCTCCTACCATGGCTTTGGTGTTAGGTAACTCAAGTTCAAGTTCTTCTTTGGCTAACCCATCACAACTTTCGCTTGCCTTGTCTTCTCTTGTGTCTGCAACAGAGGAGCAGATGGAAGCACTTGGGGATGATGAGCTGGCGCTAGTAATCAGCAAGTTCTCACGGTTTCACAACAACCGCTTGAACCATAGACGTGGTGGCAACAAGTAAGGTTGCTTTGAGTGTGGAAAGCTCGACCACTACGTTGCCAGCTGCCCCAACAAGAGCTACTCTGGCAAGAACGACTGCACCAAGCACAAGGATAAGCATGAGTCGTCCTCCCGCAAGTACAAGCCCAAGAAGGACTTTGACCCCAAGCGCGCTCTGGTCGTGAACTTCAGCGACGTCGACTCCGACAGTGATTCTCCACCAAGTGATGATGAGGCCAAGAAGAAGGTGGAGAACAAGTTCAACGGCTTGAGCTTCTACGCCAACGAGCGCCGAGGAGGTTACTGCACCATGGCGCTCAACAACAACACCACCACCGGCGACAAAGAAGAGGTCGACACCAACCCTGAGCATGAAGGCTTGGAGAACATATGGCTTGTTGATTCCGGGTGTTCGCGCCACATGACCGGAAATTCAAATTGGTTCTCCAGCCTTAGCCCCATGACCTCCAAGGAGTACATCACATTTGGGACAATGGTAAGGGTAAGGTCCTTTCTCATGGGTTAGTAAGGCTCAATGAGAACTTTGTGCTCAAGGATGTTGCATTGGTTTCAAGCTTGCATTTCAATCTCCTTTCGGTTTTACAACTCCTTAGAGATGGTTTCGAAGTGTGCTCGCATACTTGATTCGCGTGGTGATCTTGTGTGTTCGATTGTACCTTTTGGGCTTGTCTTTCATGCTGACTTTTCTCGTTCTTTCAGTGTCTCTCGGTGTTTGGTGGCAGGCACTTCTTCTGAGCTTTGGAAGTGGCATAGGAGGCTTGATCATTTGAGCTTCGACTTGCTTGCAAGGTTGAGCTCTCTCAATCTAATCCGAGGATTGCCTAAGCTAAAGTTCAAGAAGGACTTGGTTTGTCACCCGTGTCGTCATGGGAATATGGTAGCCGCTTCTCATTCCCCTGTGAACCAAGTGATGACCAAACAACCCGGTGAGCTTCTTCACATGGACACTGTAGGTCCAGCTCGGGTTCAGTCAGATGGTGGAAAGTGGTACATTCTTATGATCATGGACGACTTTTCTCGCTATTCTTGGGTCTTTTTCATGGAGTCTAAGGATGAGGAATTTTCCCATGTGCGGGATTTGATTCTTAGGCTTCAAAATGAGCTTCCCAAGAATGCCATGAGAGCTATATGTAGTGACAATGGCACCAAATTCAAGAACTCATAGTTTGAAGCTTTTTGCAAGTCTTTGGGTCTTGAGCATCAGTTTTCTTCACCTTATGTGCCTCAACAGATTGGGATTATTGAATGCAAGAATCGGACCCTTGTTGAGATGGCCAGGACGATGCTTGATGAGCATAAGACTCCTAGGCGGTATTGGGCCGAAGCGATCAACATAGCTTGTTACGTCTCAAATCATATCTTTCTTCATGCTTTCACAAAGAAGACATCTTATGAGTTGCGGTTTGGTTATCTCCCCAAGGTAAGCTATTTTAGAGTCTTTGGGTGTCAGTGCTTCATACTCAAGCAAGGTAACTTGGACAAGTTTGAGTCATGTTCTTTTGACGACATTTTTCTTGGTTATGCTACTCACTCATGTGCATATAGAGTACTTAATCTTGAGACTAACCATGTTATGGAGACTTGTGAAGTTACCTTTGATGAAACCACACCTTGTTCTTCTCCTGTCTTTGAGCGTGCAGGTGATCAGGAGATGGGTGAAAGCATCTTTGTGGAGGAGTAGCAGGATGATGCCGATTGGGGTGCTCCTGAGCCGACTCCACCGGCTGCCCCTGTCGACCCTGTGATGACTACGTCTATTCATGGCCCCGATCCTTCCTCTTCGACTTCATGGGGGCTGAACGACCAGTATCCCTC
Source organism: Bothriochloa decipiens (assembly GCA_023333625.1). Classification (NCBI taxonomy): domain Eukaryota; kingdom Viridiplantae; phylum Streptophyta; class Magnoliopsida; order Poales; family Poaceae; genus Bothriochloa; species Bothriochloa decipiens. The sequence goes on from CM041638.1 coordinate 5,828,815, forward strand.
TCTTGCACCTGAGGGAGCTCCAGCTGCGGTTGAGGGGGAGGCTACTTCATCAAGGATGGCACTTGTACACATTCAACATCGCCATCCTCCTAAGACCATGATCGGTAACCTCAACCAGCGTGTCACTCGCAACAAGTCCTATGAAATCTCTCATTTTGCACATTCTACTTTTATTGCCGATTTTGAGCCCAAAGATATTGGACACGCTTTATCTAACGCTGATTGGGTCAATGCCATGCATGAGAAGTTAGAGAACTTTGAGAGAAACTAAGTTTGGGTCCTAGTTCCTCCATCTCCACAATGTCATCCCATAGGTACCAAGTGGGTGTTTAAGAACAAGCAGAGTGAGGATAGGGTGATAGTTAGGAACAAGGCTAGGTTGGTTGATCAGGGGTTTTGCCAGAAAGAGGGGATAGACTTTGAGGAAACCTTTGCTCCTGTTACCCGTTTAGAAGCCATTAGAATCCTTTTAGCCTTTGCAGCTCAAAAGGGTTCAAGCTGTATCAGATGGATGTTAAGAGTGCTTTTCTCAATGGGTACATAGAGGAGGAAGCATATGAAATGACCTCGATTTCTGCGAAGGAAAATCCACAGAGTCGAAGTGTAATATGACCATTTAAATCACATTACCTGATAACAGTCGAATATCCTGATCCATACATCGAACAAAAAGAGTGCAATAGAGAGGTTTACAATAACTTATTACATCACCTCTTGGCGGAATCAGAGTTCATGCAGCATAAAAATAAAAGCTTGAGGTGCGGAAGCTATCATCTTCGATCCAACTTGAGCGTAGGCACGAAACCCTCAATCGCTGTACTCCCCAGAAGAGTACTCACTCCTTGAACCTGAAACCAAATTTTTAGTACAATTTGTACTGACCACTCCCACCCTATGCATTGCTTTGTGGTAATTGGATGCAATCATGGATATATTAAAAGGAACCTATAAAGGCTGGGGTTTTCCTAAGCAAGTAATCAAGTTTATAAATAATATAGTCAAGTTTTATACACATTCCTATGCCCACAACATCCATCACCATCCATCTCTGAATTACCATCCCAACTCCTCCAACACCATCTCAAACTTATGTCGACAAGCCAACTCCCTCTCGGCTTGTCTCAGCGGCCCGCAGCCCTTAACCTAGCTCACGGCCGGATATCACACTCTGGGGGAAGGTAGAACACTCCACTCACTAGTCCGTTGCATGCGAAACACAGGAAGGGTCCATAGCCAAAGAATTGGCATATGTATCGATCGATCAACCATACACTCTGCAGAGGTTTCACTAATCCACTAGATAACCATCATCGGTGTTGATCACCACCTAGGCAGATTTCGGGCGCCTACTGCCATAGAATGATGCCACTCTACCATCTAGCTCTGGATCGCTAAAACTATGAAGAGAGCATGTATCCGCTCCCATAAAGGATTCCATGCCACGTACCCGCTCCCAAAGAGGGTGCCATGGTCATCTTGGTAGGGTGTTAGCTCTATCCTATGCATATACCTTCCTAACACTACTCGCCTAGCAGTAGTGGCATCGATCTATCCAGCGGTTCGGCAATCTCCCCCCATGGGAAGCGAGTGGAAATCAAGAGATTCCTATGGTCCAGATACCAGCACAGTAGTTCCTAAGTGTGACCAAACCAGGATGTCTTCATCAGGGTTCCCATTTAACGTGCTACCACGGCACACTCCTCCTGGCTTCCATGCCTTAGAGGCTTCCACCCAGGACTCTCCAACATATCTGAGTTAGTCCACCATAGACTGCTACTCATGGGAATGTACAGATCCATTCCCCAACAAGATTCGCTCCATAAGCTCGTCATAGATCCCGGCTCGATCGACTCAACCCTCACCGTACTCCCTATCGTAAGCTCCACCCCAAACCCAGATACAGCATAATCATCTCCATGCTCATCTGATCCATCAACACACACATCAAGCCTGGCACCCTCCAGGCCCTCCCAGGGTTCATCATGTCGCATCAAAACGTACGGATCCAGGCGCATTCAATGCATTTTACTTGCTCCCGCCTAACCGTATGGTCACAGTTATAGTAACAGTTGCGAGTATGGCAGTCCAATCCTGCTTTTACCGCCTATACCCTAGAATCCCGTGGATTGTACCTCACTGTTACGCCATACCGAGCACTATGCCCCGTCCAGCACCCCCTCGAGACGCGTAAGTCAGCACATTCCCCGCATTTCCTGAGATTCAGAGTTATCCAATGGGCCTCGACCCCCTCGACTCTACCCCCTCGACTCGACCTAAGGCCTCGACCATCGCTCCTCAGCTCCGTCATGCTGACCCTCGAGCGGGACTTCAACAACTCCGGTTAACACTTCAACAACTTCTGACGCGACGGCTGCAGGACCTCCCATGCCGACGTACACCTCTACAGCGGCACCGACATGATCGGCATCAATGTCATACGTCACCAACCACATGGGCCCTAAACACATGTGCTCCTATGCCCCTCCTTCGCCTATAAATAAGGCGCCAGGACTTTAACTAAAAAGGGAGATCCAGGCAATCATACGCTAAGCTTTAGATCACAGAACAACACCTTGAGACAGTGTGAAGTAGAGAGCTAAGCGCCCGAAATACTCGAGCTCAAGCTCACACTTCTCACACCCGCTTGTATTCACCCCTGTACTAGCACTTCGGTGCAAGATAACACGAACTATCTCCCCCCGCTGGACGTAGGGCCTTCTTTGCCTGAACCAGGATAAATCGTCGTGTCCTTCTTGCATCACCCACCGGATTAAGGGAGCATGCAATTACGAATTTACTCGTTGGTGTTGACCCCCAGGGTCGAAACACCGATAGTTGGCATGCCAGGTAGGGGTCCTGCGTGTTACCAATGATTTCCCACCATTTTTTCCGAATGGGCGACTCTGTGTCACCACTTCCGCGCGCTACGGTGATCTGGTTTGGGAGCCTGGAGTTCATGTTCCTCGGTCAGGGCTATGACATGACCCTGCTCTCGATCAGTGACCCAAGCGGAGGTCGTAGTGTGCCCCCACGCTCATGAGGGGCCGCTCATCGATCTCGCCACCATGCTGCTGGTACCAGAAGGAGGCACAATCGACGCCGTCATCGCCATCAACCTGAGTCGAGGATGGTGCCCGCCGTATTCCCCTCGCTCCTGACCGGTGATGAGGAGCCCCTTGTTGGGGGATTATCTGACCTGAGTTCAGGAGCAGAGGATGGACTAGTAGGGCTCCACAACAACCCCTACTTTACCTTCGCAATGCACTCATCGAGGGAGCCCGGTAGAACTCCCCCGATGCGTGCGACCCAAACTCCATCGAGCCTACTTTCGCACGAGCTGTTCGAGCGTCGTCAACGGTTCTCGTTCGGTCTCAAATGCCACAAAGATGTTCTCGACCTCGACCCACACCAACATGAGCATGATAGGGGACCGCCTAGGCGCCCTCCTTCGTGCAATGACGGACGTGGGGACGGTCATGCTGGCCTCCGAGGACTTGGACTTTGCGAGAGTGCTCGGCCCCCGGAGGTACGTTGTCAGCTGACTCTGACAGCTGCTGTAGGAGGAGGCGCAGGGACAATTCCTCATCTTCTACTGCGACGACCCCGACTCTGGCTCTGACCATTGGGACCCTACCTGCGAGTGTCTCTACATCGACGATGATGACGCATCCAATCAGGACACTGTCGATTCGATGGCCGATGCGGTTGCCGCTGCAGCGGGAGGGGCTCTCAGTAGAACAGAGGATCAATGACCAGTCACACCCCAAGAGGCATGCCCCCGCCCCGACGAGCAGGATGTACAGCTGGCACAAATTCAGGAGTTACAGGCTAAGCTCGCCGATGACCAGGAACGACTGCGCCAGCTCGAGCGAACCCTCAAGCAGGAGCGACCGCCACCCGGCGGTAGAGCCCGAGCCAGGGCCCGAGAGGTCAACTGGCAGATCAAGAGGGCAGGGCACCCAAACATCCCATCAACCGTTACCCTCGAGCAAGCCAGAACATTGTCGCAACGGCTATGCTTCTTCGCAATATGCCCGCGCCATCCAACTCGCAAGCTCGATGGATACAACACAAGATCGAGGGTCTCCTCCAAGTTGCTGTTGTTCAACAAGCCAAGAGCTTAGCCTCGAGGCGTCGAGGGGCAGCTTTCAAACTGCAAGACGAGCCCTCCCGACCTGAAAGGGAGGGTTCGGTCGATCAAGAGGCGGCCCCCGAGAGAAGAAGACACCAGCCCAAGATCGTATCATCGACAACCACGCCCTGCGTGACGCGCGCCTCAATATCATCAAGAACCGCAAGCGCAAACACGGGGACACCAAGGATCGAGGGTACAGCGCCCATCGTGGGGGGCGTTACGACAGCGATGAAGATCGACGGGCCCCGGAGCCATCGGGTCCCCGAGTCTTCAGCAGGACGATCCGCAATGCCCAGCTGCCTGACAAGTTTTGACCCCCACAAGCGTCGTCAAGTACAACGGCGAAACCAAACCCGAGCTCTGGCTAGCCGATTTTTGACTGGCTTGTCAGGCGGGCGGGGCACGTGATGATCACGTGATCATACGTCACCTTCCCCTGTTCCTATCCGACACCACACGTAGGTGGCTCAAGGAGCTTTCCCCTGACCAGATTCATGACTGGGTTGACCTGGTCCAGATCTTCAAGGGGAACTTCAAGGGTACCTACATGCGTCTTGGAAACTCCTAGGAACTGCGCAACTGCAAGCAGAAACTAGAGGAGTCTCTTCGTGACTTCGCTCAATGTTTCTCCAAGCTCCGAACCAAACTCCCCCACATCTCTGATCTCGACGTCATTCTGGCGTTTGTTGTGGGTATGACCTGCAAGGACCTAGTCCGCGAGTTGGGGCGTAACCGCCCCAACACCATCGACGAGCTCATGGATGTGGTCGCCAACTACGCGGCCGGCGAGGAGGCGGTTGGAGCCTTCTTCGGCGACGAGACGGACAAGGGAAAGGCATCGGCAGCCGACGCCAGGGGCTCGAGCAAAGGATCGAAGATGAACAAGAAGAAGAAGATGAATCAGCAAGGAAAGCGTGAGGTTGCAGACGACGATCTCATCGCAGCATCCGAGCGCAAAAAACCTCAGGGTCCCCCCGAGGGGGCCATCTTTGACAAGATGTTTGAGGAGCCCTGCCCTTATCACAAGGATGGGGTGAAACACAAGTTCAAGGACTACCGCATGCTTCAAAAGCACTTCGAGCAACTGGGCATCAAGAAGGGCGACGATAAGAAAGACCAGGGCGGCAATGAGGGAGACAATGGGGAAGATGGAAAATTCCCCAAAGTCTACGATTGCTACATGATCTACGGAGGCCCCTCGACCCAGCTCATGCCTCGACAGCACAAGAGGGAGCATTGAGAGGTCTTCTCCGTCTGAGTCGTGACACCCCACTACCTCGACTGGTCCGATGCGCCCATCACGTTCGACCGCGATGACCATCCGGATCGTGTCGCCAACCCAGGGGCCTATCCGCTTGTCGTCGACCCGATCATCATCAATACCCACCTCTCGAAGGTCCTCATGACGGCGGCAGCAGCCTAAACATCATTTACCTCGAGACCCTCGACCTCCTGGGGGTCAAGAGGTGCCAACTCCAACCCAGCGTCGGGGGCTTCCATGGCGTCGTACCAGGGAAGAAGGCTCTTCCCATCGGCCGCATCGACCTTCCCGTTTTCTTTGGCACCCCCGCCAACTTTAGGAAAGAGACCCTCACCTTCGAGGTGATCGGGTTTCACGGAACTTATCATGCCATCATCGGTCGACCGGGCTATGCGCAATTCATGGCGATCCCGAAGTACACCTACCTCAAGCTCAAGATGCCAGGACCCAAAGGCGTCATCACCATCGGCACCTCCTACGAGCAGGTGTACGACTGCGACGTCGAATGCATCGAGTACGAAAGGCCATCAAGCAAAACATGATGATAGCCTCGACCCTCGAGCGCCTCGTCGATGAGGTACCCGACCCCAAGCATCACGCCAGCAGCTTCGAGCCAGCGCAAGACACCAAGAAAGTCCCCCTCGACCTGAGCTGCTCCAGCGAGAAGGTGCTGACGATCAGTGCCGACCTCGAGAGCAAATAGGAAGCAGTGCTCGTTGACTTTCTCTGCATAAACGCCGATATGTTTGCGTGGAGTCCTTCGGATATGCCGGGCATACCGAGGGAACTCGCCGAGCACGCCTTGGAATTCGAGCCGGGTCCAGACCGCCGAAGTAATGCCTGCGCGGCTTCGAAGAGGAGAAGCGTAGGATCATCAGCGAGAAAGTACACCGGCTTTTGGCAGCTGGATTCATCAAGGAGGTTCATCACCCCGAATGGTTAGCTAATCTCATGCTAGTTAAGAAAAAGAATAAAAAAATGCCGATGTGTGTTGATTATACTAGCTTAAACAAAGCATGTCCCAAAGTTCCATTTCCCTTACCACACATTGATCAAATTGTTGACTCTACCGTGGGATGTGAAACCCTTTCATTCCTTGATGCTTATTCTGGCTACCACCAAATCAAGATGAAAGAGTCTGACCAGCTCACGACTTCCTTCATCACACCTTTCGGCATGTATTGCTACGTCACCATCCCCTTCGGCCTTCGAAACGCTGGGGCGACGTATCATCGATGCATGCTCCATGTCTTCGGCGGACACATAAGCTACACAGTCGAGGCATATGTTGATGACATCGTGGTCAAATCCAAAAAAGTCGACAACCTCATCCATGACCTCAAAATCGCATTCGGGTTCCTTCGAGCCAAGAATATCAAACTTAACCCTGAGAAATGTGTCTTTGGAGTGCCTCGGGGCATGCTCCTTGGATACATCATCTCCCAGCGCGGGATCGAGGCTAACCCCGAGAACGTCGTAGCCATCACACGAATGGGGCCGATTCGAGATCTCAAGGGCGTACAGAGGGTCACGGGCTGCCTCACGGCTCTCAGCTGTTTCATCTGATGTTTGGGGAAAAGGCCCTACCCTGTAGCACCTCTTGAAAAAATCTGAATGCTTTGCATGGACCGCGAAGGCTGAGGAGGCCCTCGACAAGCTCAAGAGCATGCTGACCTCCACCCCGATCCTCGTCCCTCCTCGACCGGCGACATCGACTGAACCCCTCGAGCCTCTCCTCCTCTATGTCACCACGACCACTCAGGTGGTCAGCACGACCGTAGTGGTCGAGAGGCAAGAGGAAGGGCACGCCCTGCCTGCCTAGCGGCCGGTTTACTTCATCAGTGAAGTGCTTTCGGAAACCAAGGCCCGCTACCCACAGGTGCAAAAGCTGCTCTACGCCATCTTCCTTACATGTCGCAAGCTCCAACATTACTTCCTCAGCCACCTGGTTACCGTGGTGTCTTCTTTCCCCTTGGGGGAAATCATCCAAAACCGGGAGGCTACTGGAAGGATTGCTAAGTGGTCGGTCGAGCTCATGGGCGAGACCATCACCTACGCACCATGGAAGGCCATCAAATCTCAAGTGCTGGCAGATTTCATCGCTGAGTGGACTGACACCCAGTTGCCGCCAGTTCAAATCCAAGCTGAGCTGTGGACAATGTACATCGACGGGTCACTCATGAGGACAGGAGCCGGTGCGGGCTTGCTCTTCATCTCACCCCTCAAAGTTCACATGCGCTATGTCATTCGCATCCACTTTGTCGCTTCTAATAACATTGCGGAGTACGAGGCTCTTGTCAACGGGTTGCGTATTGCCCTCGAACTCGGGGTTCGACGCCTTGATGTTCGAGGTGACTCGCAACTCATCGTCGACCAAGTGATGAAGGCCTTGTGCTACCACGACACCAAGATGGAAGCCTACTGCAATGAAGTGTGCAAAATGGAAGACAAGTTCCATGGCCTTGAGCTCAATCATATTGCTCGATGCTACAACAAAGCTGCGGACGATCTCACAAAGATCGCATCAACTCGAGGTACTGTCCCTCTTCGAGCCCTCCGTCGACTTGGGCTCGGGGGCTGGCACCACACCCTCAAAACTCGACCCCGTGGCCTTGACCGAGGTCTCCTCGACCGAGGCTGAAGTCATGCCTTCTGACAGGGTTTCTACTGGCCAACCGCCATTTCCGACGCCATCAACATTGTCCGCTCGTGCAAGGGGTGTCAATTCTACGCCAAGCGGACGCAGCTTCTAGCTCAGGCCCTACAGTGATCCCCATCACCTGGCCGTTCATGGTCTGGGGCTCAACATCGTGGGGCCTCTCAAGAGGACAACCAAGGGGTACATGCACCTACTCATTGCTGTCGACAAGTTTACCAAGTGGATCGAGGCCTATCGGCAACATCCGCTCCGAGCGGGCGGTCGAGTTTTTCACCGACATCATCCATCGCTTTGGGGTCCCGAACGTCATCATCACTGACAACAACACACAGTTCACTGGCAAGAAGTTCTTGGATTTCTGCGATCGCCATCACATCCATGTAAACTGGTCCGCGGTTGCTCATCCTCGAACTAACGGCCAGGTCGAGCGCGCCAATAGCATGATTTTGCAGGGCCTCAAGCCGAGAATCTTCAACCGCCTTAACAAGCACGGAAAGAAATGGGCCACAGAGCTGCCTTTGGTCCTGTGGAGCTTAAGGACAACACCTAGTCGAGCCATGGGGTTCACACCATTCTTCTTGGTCTATGGGTCCGAGGCCGTCCTCCCCATTGATCTCGAGTATGGTTCCCCTCAACTAAAGGCCTACAACGAGCAAACCAATGAAGAAGCCCTCGCAAACGCTGTCGACCAGCTCGAGTAGGCTCAGGACATGACACTGATTCACTCCACAAGGTATCAGCAGAAACTTCGATGCTACCACGACAAGCACATGTGCTCGAGGGACTTCCAAGTTGGATACCTCTTCCTATGTCGACGACAAAGCAACAAGGGGCGTCACAAGCTGACTGCACCATGGGAAGGCCCATACACCGTAGCTGAGGTGCTGAATCCCAGAACGTATAAGCTAGTGAACAACAAGGGCAAAACCTTCACCAACACATGGAACATCGAACAGCTACGTCATTTCTACCCCTAGGGTGTCGATGCCCTCATACATTCTTGCATGTTTCATACATTTTCGCATGACAAATATAAGAAGGACTTTCGATTATAAGTTTAAACTCATTATTGTACATGCAAGAGGTAGCATCGACCCTGTCTCACCAGAGTCAAGCCTCTCTCAGGGGCTAACGGGGGGAACCCCCTAAGTTCCTAAAAATTACGAACGATTTTTCAAAATTCGAGCGTCTCCTTTTGCTTCGCAACTAAGTAGAAAACGCCTCGAACTCCCTAAGGGTCGAGGGTTGTCAAGCCTGGGGCTCTCCTACACCTCAGGGCTATGGTACCCCTACTCGCTCCCCCTCCCTCGAGGGATACGAGCATGCATCGAACACTTAGTCAAAAAGCAAAAGTCAGGTGATCGAAACTCGAGTGTCTCTTCTTTCCTATGCCTTGATACGCTTCATGACTAAGTAGAAAATGCCTCGAATTCCCTAAGGATCGAGGGCTGTCAAGCCGGGAGCTCTCCTACGCCTCAGGGCTATGTTACCTTCACTCAGTCCCCCCTCGAGGGATACGAGCACGCGTCGAACACTTAGTCAAAAAAGCAAAATCTAGGCGAAAGAAAACAGAGAAGGCTCAAACTTAAAATATCCAAATGCATTACGATAGATGCATAGATGTTTTAAAGGCCCTCGAAGCTACACTGAATATAAGTTACAAAAACTAACTTGTTTACACGGGCACCTTTGCCCAGTTTTTCCCTACAGGCCCGCTCCGTCGTTTCCATCACCGCCCTCCTCGACGGTGTACCCTTCATCTTCGCGGGGGAGGACTTCATCCTTGAACAGCTTTGCCAGTGCTTCCCCTGGCCTTTCAGCATCCTGGATCAGCCCTCGGCATCGCTAATCATTCTTGGCATCGGTCTTTAAGATGTCAGGGATGAAGCCTTGGGTGACGACGTCCATGTCAAAGACGAAGCCGGAGGAAACCACGGCCAGCGCGCACTTCACGCCGGTGTGAAGCGCCCCCCGCACGCGATCCCGAAGGATGGCGTTGAGGTGGTAGAGCCGGTCAACGAGCATGGCCCCTGAGATATCTTCTCTAGCCTCCTCGATGGGCTCAACCTCCTAGGAGGTGCAGAGCCTATTGATGGTGACCCAAAACCTGCCGAGAAGCGCCCCCTCCACCACGATGCTCTCCTGCAGCGCCTTGGCGATGGCCTGAGTGGAAAGCAGCTCGGTCTCAAGGCCTGAAAGACAAAACAAGAGTTAAATAAGTCGTATGGAAAGAAAAAGGTCAGAGCCCACCAAGGAACTTACTAGCACAGTGGGTCTTGAAGGCGCTGCGGTCCTCCAGCATGGCATCACGCTCCTCTCAAACCTCGTCTCGCTCCCGCTGGGCCTCATTGAAAGCCCGAATCACGTTCGTCTTCTCACACCGGAGGGTTTCGAGGGCGCCACCAGCCAAGATGATGGCTTGCTCCGTCTCTCGAAGGGTAGCCTTCATCGCCTCGAGCTTGGCCTCCAGGTTGTCGGCTCGACACTTCTCCTTGACCAAGGCAGAGAGGGTGTCACGTGCCATGGAGACTTGAGCCAGACTGACCTTGAGCAAGCGGGTACGCTCCACGGAGCTTCGAGCCTCCTCCGCGAGTAGCTTGACATGCTCTTGGGCGCGAGTGCCCTCGCTTTTAGCCTTCTCCACTTCACCCTTGGCCATGTCGACCTCCTCCTTGGCCCGTCGGAGCTCCTCCTTGACTTGGGCGGCTTTGTCTCGAGCTACCTCGGCGTCCTCCTTCGCCCCGACGGCCTCCTCCTTGGCCTGCTTCATCTCCTCCTCGACCTCGGGCACCTTGCTCTACGCAGATCGGCCAGCCTCGAGTTGGCGAAGCACTTCCTCCCAACTGTTATGTGTTTCATGGAGGAAGTATGACTTGGAGTGAGAACGCCTCCGCACATCCTGAAAATAGGAAATCGATGGTTAAGGCGATCCATACAGAGAAAGCCAAAAATTGTATGTGATCTAAACAGGGACTTACCGTGAGACTCTGGTCGAGACCGCCAACGAGCTCAATGCCTAGCTTGAGGATGTGCTACAGCCACGACCGGGACTGCTCCACGTCCTCCCAGCGCTTGACCTCTGCCAGGTCATCCATCACGATCCCAGGAGCGCTGGAGTCACCGAGCTCCTGGAGCATGACGCGCTCCTTGCCCCAATGTGGGAGGACCGTCTAGACCTTGGTTCACACCAAGGACTCGATCTTATCCACCACGTCGCGTGGAGCACCATGGCGCTCTGCCAAATCGGCCGGGGTGGGGAACTCCGACGTGATGCTGGTATCTCCTAGCCCGGGGTCGGAGGTCGACCTCCTCAACGGGCTAGGAGCCCCCAACGCGATGACTACTCTAGCATGCGGGGGGGATCCTCTCCTTCCTTCTGATGTCCAAAAGCAGGACTCTTAGCCACCGTCTCCTCCAGCCGCTCCGCCTGCGGACCAAAAATCATTGGCTCTTCCAATGACGCGGTCGACGGTTGCGGTGGCTGGCTCGACGCTAGCTCAGGTGCCTCTGGAGGCGGTGGAGGGGTCGAGGCCGTCACTTCCCCCAATGCTGCATCTTGTGGCACCAGCAGGTCCACCATTGACATGTCTCCCAGTGGGTTCGGTGCTGAGGTCTTCTCCTTGAGCTGCGCCCCCGGCGGGCATGGAACCGTCGACACTTTCAACGCCGCTTCTTGCTCCGTCAACAACTCATCGAGGGTGATCATAGACACCCATTGTTTTGGGAGTCCTGAGGTCTCCTCCCCCTCTAATGGCTTGGGCAGCTGCTGTGCCAACAGGTCTAGCAGTGTCACGTCCCCCGGCGGCGTCTGCTGCACCTGCTGATGCTGGGGCCGGCCCCCGGTCAGCTCCTCCTCTTCTTGCCGCTCCTGCCACTTCTTCTCCTCCTGCTGTGTCTGTGACAACTCCTCTTCTTGCAAGGCCTCCTGCTCCTGCTTCCGCAGGGCCTCCAGCTCATTTAGCCCCGTTGGCCACGGCTTTCGCTCTCCTCCCGGCTGAGGGGCACGCTGCTCCGGCACATCCTCCTGCACCGGAAGACCGTCAGTACGGGAGGGACCAGATAGAAGGAGCTCGAGACATCCCACCACCCCTTCGACATCGACATCATCATCATCATCCTTGTCTCCCTCATCCTCTGAGGGAGACTCCTCCTCTAGGAGCCCGTTGTACCTCTGCTGTGCACGGCGCTTCTCGCGCTCCCGGAGCTTCTTGTCCTTTTTCTTCTTCTCCTCATCCTTGCGCTTCTTTTCCTGCTGGGCATCGAAGCGTCTTACCTGATGATCGGGAGCATCCTCCCTCAACGGGGACCTCGATCTCCAGTAGTCAATCCCCCCTGCACAAAGGCACTCAGTCGCAAGGACAAGAGTAAGGAAAAAAGGGACGAAATGTAAATGCAAAAACCATAGGTCCAGGCACTCACCAGGTTGAGGTACCCCTCCTCCAGCCGCATGGGGATGCGATTGATGTCCTCTGTCCTGAACGAGCCTGCAACCATCCCCTTCACCTGTGCGATAATCTCCATGGTGGATATCTCCTCGCTGGACATTTGGCACCTCTCGAGCACCTCGGGCGCCACCACGGGGAGCATCTTGTCCAACCGTAGTGGGCGCTCCATCAAGGGGAGCACCCATTGATTATGGAAGGCCGAGACCACCACAGTCGTCGTCAGGCCCGCCTCTTGAAGGGTCCTCTTCGTGGCGGTGAGGGGTCAAAGTCGACATTGAAGATCCCCCGTCACACGGTGTGGCCAGTTGAATGGCCACTCGGTGATGAGCAGCCCGGTGTACGGCGGGAGGTAGCCTCTGTCATTGCGGAGGTAGAACCATTGCTCATCCCATCGGGCGTGGTTGGACATCAACCCGGTGGGGATGTACTCATGCGGCACCTCTGACTTGCCTGTCTTCAACGCAAAGTTAAGGCAGCCCGCTCTGACGATCCGCCTCACGCCTGGTCCCATCGGAGAGGCGAACCACTCCCCCTTGTAGAGATGGAGCCACAACTCCCAATGTGGCGCCATCCCTAAGTAGCCCTCACAGACGGCCACAAAGATGGCGGCGTTAGAGATGGCGTTGGGGGAGAAGTGTTGGAGCTCAACGCCGTAGAAGTTCGTCAGCCCCCGCATAAACTCGCTCGGGTGCGCTCTGAACCCGTGACGGTGGTACTTTGGGAAGCTCAACATGTAGCCCTCCAGCGGGTTTGGCTCTAGGTGGCTCCTCAGTAGCGCAATCCACTCTAGTCAAGTCGGATCAGTGATGGGGCGAAGAAGTCCTTCTTCCACTAGCTCGTTCAACCTCTGCCACGTTACGGTCGACACGCGCCAGGGTTCGGCAGGCTAGAGGATGGGGGCCATGGCAGCGGCGGCAGCATGAATTTGTTTGGTGGACGCGGCGGCGGCGGCAACGACACGAATGTCCTCGGCGGACGAGCGACCGGGAAGGTTCCCAATCACAATTTCTTGCTCTAAGTTCCTACCCTCGCTCGCAGGAAAGCAGGAACTCAGAAGCACTAGCGGTGGTGAAGGTAGGAGGGCAAAGGTAGGGGCGAACAGTGCCTGTCCCCCTGGCTTTATACCCAGGAGGAGCAACAGGCAGAATCTGACAATAGAAAAAGGTAACTGCCCATAATTAATGCGTTTACCTAACCGTTCCCCCTCGATTCTCGGCTGGATACATGCGTCACACCTCAGGCAATTAGCCGTTGCCCGGGCCCACCACGATCTCCACCACCGCACCGTTTAACCCTCCTCCTCAAAAGACGCATCTGATGATAAGAAAAATAAACATTACTTACTGATGGATTCCTCCAGGAGAAGGTAAAGGGGCTCCGGCCCCACAACAAGCCTCGAGGGAGTGAAGGATGGCCCTTGACCAGGGTTCAACAGCCGCCCTCGAGCACCCGAGTCAGGGGTGACCAAGGGGGAGCCAACACGAGGCCCCGCTTGAGAATGAAGTCTCGAGACCCTTTTGGACATATCCAAGGCAAAATGCTATAGACTTTTATGGAATCCCCCCGAAGGGAGGTATCGAGCTGCCAAGACCTATCGAATGGAATTGGTATCCGTAGGTCCATGCGTTTTGTTTTAATGAGACCGCCTCCGGGCCACCAGCCAACCTCTATCAAATGAGGAATGGGCTCTCACTTGGATTTTCCCGTTACCAGCTCACTGAGAACTTCGAGGCTCGCCCTATTGAGGGTAGTCCAATGCTTCTCGCCTCACGTCCGATCGAAAGGACTCATGAGATGAACGCCGAGGCCGGCAATGCCCTAGCCGCACGAGGCTCGGGGGCTCGACTGCGCCTGGCACCCCTCGACGAAAGAGGGTCAAAAATCCCCTGGGGGCTCGACGTTCTGACATACCCCTCGGTAAAGCGCCATGACTCCAGTTCGGGTCCGCACCCGACTGGAGAGCACCCCTCGACAAAAGATAAATAAAGCCCTCGAAGGAGTCTTTTGACTCCTCTGAGGCCTCAAGGGCTACCCCCACAGGGGACGCTCGTGCAGCCCCCACAGAAAAATCTGAGCCACACCTCACTCCCAGCTCCTAACCCCCTGCCCGAGTGCCAGCACTCGCGTAGGGGCTCGGGGGCTACTGTCGAGTACCTGGGAAAGGGGTACCCTAAACCCTCGATTAATTGGACTAATCTGCAAAATCAGCAAACGCAAACCCTCCAACGACATCCTTCACTATCGCTCGAAAGCCCATAGGCTAAGGCATACTGGGCCGGCCCACGAACGGGCGTCAACAGCCAAAAACCACAGCCTTCTTGATGGGCTCCCACGCAGACCGAGAATGTACGCTCGAGGGTACGATTCGGGTGACCCCTCGAGGATGGAACTTCACCCAAGCGAACCGGCCGGCCTTGAAGACGGAACTTCGCCCAGCGAATGAGTTAACCTCGAGGATGGAACTTTGCCCGAGCGAACGAGCCCGCCCTCGAGGACGGAACTTTGCTCGTGCGAATAGGCAGCCCTCGAGCACAGTATACCCCACGGCTACCTACTCCTCGTACGGATCTAGGTGCATTCAATGCATTTTACCTGCTCCTGCCTAACCATATGGTCACAGTTACAATAACAGTTGCGAGTATGGCAGTCGAATCCTGCTTTTACCGCCCATACCCTAGAATCCCGCAGATCGTACCTCACTGTTATGCCATACCGAACACTGTGCCTCATCTAGCACCCCCTCAAGACGCGTAAGTTAGCACGTTCCCCGCATTTCCTGGGATTCAGCCTTATCCGATGGGCCTCGACCCCCTTGACTCGACCTAAGGCCTCGACCATCGCCCCTCGGCTTCGTCACACTAACCCACGAGCGGGGCTTCAACAACTCCGGTCAACACTTCAACAACTTACCAACGCGATGGCTGCAGGACCTCCCATGATGACGTACACCTCTACAGCGGCACCGACATGATCGGCATCAACGTCATACGTCACCAACCACGTGAGCCCTAAAAACTTGTACTCTTGTGCCCCTCCTTCGCCTATAAAAGGAGGCGCCAGGACTTTAGCTAAAGAGGGAGATCCAGGGCATCATACGCTAAGGCTTTAGATCACAGAACAACACCGTGAGACAGTGTGAAATAGAGAGCTAAGCGCCCGAAACACTCAAGCTCAAGCTCACACTTCTCACACCCGCTTGTATTCACCCCTGTACTAGCACTTTGGTGCAAGATAACACGAACTATCTCCCCCCCGCTGGACGTAGGGCCTTCTTTGCCCGAACCAGGATAAATCGCCGTGTCCTTCTTGCATCACCCACCGGATTAAGGGAGCATGCAATTACGAATTTACTCGTTGGTGTTGACCCCCGGGGTCGAAACACCGACAATATTGCAACCGAAAATAAAGCACTAGCCATACTACATTTGTCATGCATAATGGGATCTGAGGTTGGGTGAGATGTGGCACCTTCACTGACATAGCTATCAGACTTCTCCTGGTAGTCACTGTCATCAGACTTGTCCTCGCTCGAGACTGTAACCGAGAATTAATGGTTACGAGAGCGACCCCTATAGATTAGCACAAAGAACGAATGCCAAATAGAAGATCCAAATGCACTCAAACATAGTAAAAAATAGGTAGAGCTCGATTTATAGAAAATTTGGATATGTGGATCATAATTTTCTGAGCTCGTATGAATTAGTTATGATTTTTCAAAGATTTAACCATTTTCTGAAAAAGAAAAGGACTGGATTTATCTGGTGCTGACATGTGGCAGCCTGTGATTGGTCCATGTGTCGCGTGCGGGTCCAACAGAGACAACACAGCAGCTGACATGGCGGATGACGTCATGCTGACATCAGCATGACTGGGTCAACGGTCGTCTGACATGTGGGTCCAAGGTGACGTCACTGCTGACGTCATCAGTCAACAGTCAATGGTCAACTGACAGGTGGGCCCCACTGGCTGTTAATGGGCCGTTATTGGCCTGAATATGGGCTAGGCTCAGCCCACCACGTGGCACGCTCCGGTGCTGCCACATCACCGCTCTAGATCCAAACCGGGCTTGGTTCACGGCTCTCGGTCTACGGTGCACCGGTGCCTGCTGGGTCCACTGGCGGCGGCTCTAGTCCATGTGAGCCGGGTGCATGGGCATGTCCTCGGGTCCACACGGTCCATAGCTTGGTTCCACGGTGCACCGTCGATGGTTGGTCCCACTTGCAGTCATTGGTCCATGAGCACCGTGTCCATCCTCCTCTTGCTGAATCGATCCCCTTCTCTGTTTCCTTTGCCCGACTGCGGGGATCAATGGCGGCGGCGTTTTCCTCCAATCCTAGCACTTCGATGGTCCTCTGGCTTCATCTTCTTACCCATCGATTCTAGGACGTCAAGGCGAGCACAGAGATGGTCTTCAAGTCAGCAGCTTGGCTCCCGGCGGCGTGCTCCACGACGGACAGTGGCTCGACAGTGACGGTGCTCGGCGATGTCCTCATAGCGTCCAAATCCAAGACCAAACAGCGCACAGAAGCATGATTGGGGTCACCTAATACACTCCCGCATCGCCAGCGGTGACCTCAATTCACGGTGGAGTCCCCGCTGGCAGCAACACCCACGGCGGACCTCCGGCGTGACCGCGGTGCGTGGCACGACACCTTGGGAGGCTCCCTGAAATGACCTTGATTTCCATGAAGGGAAATCCACAGTGTCGGAGTGTAATATGACCATTTAAATCACATTACCCGATAACAGTTGAATCCATAATCCATATATCGAACAAAAGAGAGCAAATAGAGGGAGTTACAATAATTTATTACATCGCCACAGGGGCGAAATCAGAGTTCATGCAGCATAACAATAAAAGCTTGAGGTGCGGAAGCTATCTTCTTCTCTCCAACTTGAGCGTAGACACGAAACCATCAATCACTGTACTCCCCAGATGAGTACTCACTCCTTGAACCTGAAACCAAATTTTTAGTACGATTTGTACTGGCCACACTCCCACCCTATGCATTGCTTTGTGGAAGTGGATGCAAAAATAAGGGTATCTCAAAAGGAACCTATAAGGCTGGGGTTTCCTATGAATTGTTCAAGTATATAAAACAAAAGTATAATAAACAAGTTTTAAACACAACCCATTCCCTTCATCTATCTCCATCCATATCTGTAGCATCATCTCATCTCCCCCAACACCCTCTCAGACTCTGGTCGACAAGCCAACTCCCTCTTGGCTTGCTTCAATGGCCCGCAGCCCTCAAACTGGCTCACGGCCGGAAATCACACTCAGAGGAAGGTAGAACACTCCACTCACTAGTCCGGTGCATGCGAAACATAGGAAAGGTCCATAGCCGAGGATTCGGCATATGTATCGATCGATCAACCATACACTCTGTAGAGGTTTCACTAATCCACCAGATAACCATCATCGATGCACGCGCGCACCTAGGCAGATTCCGGGCGCCTACTGCCATAGGCGATGCCACTCTACCATCCAGCACTGGATCACTGGAACTGTGAAGAGAGCATGTATCCGCTCCTGAAGAGGATGCCATGCCATGTACCCACTCCCGAAGGGGGTGCCATGATCGTCTCGGTAGGGTGTTAGCTCCATCCCATGCATATACCTTCCTATCACTTCTCGCCTAGCAGTAGTGGAATCGACCTATCCAGCGGTTCGACCGTCTCCCCCCATGGAGAGCGAGTGGAAAGCAAGAGATTCCTAGGTCCAGATACCAGCACAACAGTTCCTAGATTTGACCAAACCGGGATATCTTCATCAGGGTTTATCTTTAACGTGCTACCCTGGCAACTTCATCCCGGGCTCCACCTCTCCGAGGATCACACCCAAGGATCACCATCACATCTCAGTTAGCCCGCCACAGGCTCCTCTCATGGGAATGTCTAGAACCATTCCCTAGCAAGACTTGCTCCAAAAGCTCGTCGTAGATCCCGGCTCGATCGACTCAACCCTCACCCTACTCCCTGCCGTAAGCTCCACCCCAAACCCGATACAACATCATCAGCTCACATGTCCATCTGAAACATCACTCACACATCCAGCCTGGCACCCTCCAGGCCTTCCCCGGGTTCATCACGTCGCATCAAAATGTAAGCGAGTGAAGTATAGAAATATAAGCATAGCAGATAAGCAGGTGGCTATCATAACAGCGGGTAAGCAGGTGATAGTTTACAACAAGGTAGGGCTCATCAAATAAATACTCTATCATGCAGTCCTAGCACAGGCATAGCATTATAGCAACATGAATTTAAAGCACTAGCCATACTATAGTTGTCATGTGTAATGGGATCTACGAGGTTGGGTGGTGTGTGGCACCTTCACCGACGTAGCTGTCGGACTTCTCCTGTTAGTCACTGTCGTCAAGCTTGTCCTCGCTCGAGCCTGTAACGAGATTTAACAGTCGCGGAAGCGACCCCTATAGATTAGCACAAAGAACGAATGTAAAATAGAAGATCCAAATACACTCAAACATAGCCTAGATAGATAGGGCTCAATTTATAGAAAATTTGGATATGTGGATCATAATTTTCCGAGCTCGTATGAATTAGATATGAATTTTTAAAGATTTAACCATTTTCTGAAAAGAAAAAGGGCTCGAGGGTAAGGTCTCGATGGTTACGGTCTCGAGGGGTTACGGTCTCGAGGGTTAGGTCTCGAGGGGTTACGGTTTTGAGGGTTAGGTCTCGAGGGGTATGCTCTCGAGGGGTTACGGTCTCGATGGTTACGGTCTCGAGGGGTTAAGTCTCGAGGGGTTACGGTCTCAAGGGTTTAGGTCTCAAGGGATACGGTCTCGAGGGTTTAGGTCTCGAGGGTTAGGTCTCGAGGGGTTACGGTTTTGAGGGGTATGCTCTCAAGGGGTATGCTCTCGAGGGTACGGTCTCGAGGATACGGTCTCGAGGGTTACGGTTTCGAGGGTTAGGTCTCGAGGGGTATGCTCTCGAGGGGTAACGGTCTCAAGGATTAGGTCTCGAGGGGTATGCTCTCGAGGGGTATGCTCTCGAGGGTACAGTCTCGAGGGGTATGCTCTCGAGGGTACAGTCTCGAGTATACGGTCTCGAGGGGCATGGTCTCGAGGGTATGCTCTCGAGGGCATCGTCGAAGATGGAAAACTGCTCTGCTTCCACAACGGTAGTGACCTGTGTCCAGTGAGGTCGGTAGTGACCTGGGCTCGGCTGGTCTCGTGTGTGTGCGGGTGTGTCCAGTGAGGTCGGTAGTGACCTAGGCCTACGCGCTCACGGCGGAGCGCCATGGCCAACAGCACGGCGGAGGGTTCGAGAGTGCGGCGATGGCAGTGCTCACCGACGGGTCGAAGAGGATGGAGGTGCGGTACAAGTCCCAGCGGCTCCGGCTCGCGGTACTGCTCCTCCTTCCTACTCCCGACGCAGCAGCGGCAGCTCCGAGTCGACGGTCTTCCTCCCCAACTCCGGCGGCGGCTTCTTCTTCTTCCCCGACTCCTTTCTTCCCCCTTCCTTCAGCTCTTCTCCAATCGAGGCTGGCAAGGTGGAATTGGGCTCCACCAGAGCGGTGGCGGCGGCCTGGGAACCCTAGGGTGCCGGGGTGCTTGCTTTATAGGGCGGACGCGGTGGTAGGTAGCCGACGGACGGTCGATCACGGCTTCTGCTTGATCGAGCGGCCAAGGGATGTCCATGTCAGCAGCTGAGGCTCGATCTGGGTCTAGAGAACAGCGAGAGGGGGCTAGGTAGCGCTGGGTGTTGAAGTTCTGTACGGCGGCAGCGTTCCACTGCGGCGACAGCGCAGGTGCGCACGCGCGCGGAGAATCTTGCCTGCGGCCGTGGGAACTTTACGCGGGCTGGTCGGTCGAGGTGGCTTGTGGGCGCGCGTCGATGCGGGGCGACACTGGATCGAGCGGTCGAGGCAGGTTGCTTAGGAGCGACGCCGGGGAACAGTGCTGACACGAGCACGCGCGGCCGGTCGGGTGACCTCAGCTGGCGCGATGACACGTGGGTCCCACTTCGGGGCCCCATCGTCAGCGACTCATCGGCAACGGAGGCTCGGTGCGGCGCGCGGACGTGCGCGGCTCTTGCTGGGCCGTTGGCCTGGTTGGGCCGCGCAGCGCGGGGTCGAGCGGCGAGCGCAGGCGAGCGCGTGTGCGGGCCGGCTGGCTGCTCGGGCCGGTCTCCTCCTTTTCTTTTCCTTTTCTTTTTCTTTTTCATTTTTAAATATATTTTTATATATACTTATATATATATGGTGTGCTAAATTTGTGCAACAAAATAGTGAGCATACATGGCCCAAATAATGCTAGGGTATTATTCCCTTAATATTTATTTGTCAAAATAAATATTATGTTGTCATTTTTTAATAATCAATACATAAACCAAATAAGAATCCAAACCACTCTTTTTAATGCAACATGATGATTGAACAATTGAAACATTAAAATGTAACATGTGAACATAGAGCATGGTTATGAGATATTAATTAATTTGCAACATATGAATGCCATGCATGACATACTAGGGTTGATGCATATGTAAGGGGTAGATGATGACATGTCGCACCACATCATTCAGGGTTTTGTCAAAAAAATTTTGTAGTTCGAATTTTCGGGTTGTTACACTCCCCGGCCTTCATCTTCTTGTCCAGCTGATGCAGCTCATCATGGCGGTCCTTGACATCGGCTTCTTGTCCTTCATGGTGGCCAGTGGCGATGGGAAACGACGATGCAAGGCGGCGCTCTGGAGCGGCGGTGCGCTGGCATGGCCTCGCATTCATGGCTTTCTGGTGTGGCTTCCAAGGGGCTAGCGGGTGCAATGGGTGCGCCTTGCTGAGGCGGTCATGGATCCAACATCGAAGCGGCTCGGGGCTCGGAGATGACGCAGCAAGGTGGCCTCACCGTGGCGGCATGCAGCGCGGAGACAAGAATGGTGGCGTTCTGATCTGGCATCCTGCCGATGCCATGGTCCTTAGGCTTTGGCCGGTCCGTGTGTGCGTGTGCGTGTGTCCAAGTAGCCTAGGTGAGGCCTTGGCCTACGCGCTCGGTATGAGCGCCATGGCTAAGAAGCAAAGGGCAAGGTTGGAAGAGCGACGATGGCAGCGGTGCTCACCAGTGTTAGCGATGAGAGGAGGTGCGGTACAAGTACAACTCCGGCTTTGGCTCGTTGTACAGCTCCACCTTCTCAACCCAACGGCTCCGCAGCAGCTCCAGTACAACGGTGGCATCCTTCTTCTTCTTCCCCGGCGATGACATATCCTTCCCCGCCTCCTTCGCCTTCTACCTCCCTCTTCTCCTTCAATTGAGTTGTCTGGTGGCGAAATTGAAAACCACCAGAGTGGTGGCAGTGGCTGGGAAGCCCTACAGTGCCGGGGCGCCACTTATATAGAGGAGGAGAGGTGGTAGGTGGTCGACGGATGGCGATCGGGCAAGGAAGCTCGATCAGGCGGCCAGGGAGCGGTCCAGTTCATCGGTGGGGAGCTTGGCTGGGTTCAGGGGTCAGCGAGAGGAAGCTAGCGAGTGCTGGGTGCAGGAATGCATTACAGCGGTAGAGTTCACCACGACAGCAGTGCATGTACGTGCGCGCACAAGATGAAGATGCCCGCGCCGTGGGCACTTTTTTGCCGGCTGGTCGGGCCAGGTGGCATGCTCGCGTGCGTTGATGAGATGGAGGGCTGGATTGAGCGGCCGGGGTAGTTTGCTTAGGGGCGACGGGGGGGAGCTGCGCCT
Organism: Bothriochloa decipiens; assembly: GCA_023333625.1. Lineage (NCBI taxonomy): Eukaryota > Viridiplantae > Streptophyta > Magnoliopsida > Poales > Poaceae > Bothriochloa > Bothriochloa decipiens. The sequence goes on from CM041638.1 coordinate 5,851,016, forward strand.
GACACCAGCGACGTCACGCACGACCGACCATTGGGGGACCGTGGGGAAAGTTATCATAGGCGGTCCCCACCGGTCAGCGGTTCGGGCGATGGCTCAGTGCGGCGCGGAGCGACGGTCCATGCTGGACCGTCGGCCTTGCTGGGCTGGCCTGCGCGGGAGAGGGAAAGAAGAGAGTGGGCGAGCGGCTCGGCCGTCTTGCTGGGCTAGTCGGGCGTGAAGAGAAAAGGGAGAGGCAGGGAAAGGAAGGGGCTGGTGCTGGGCTTGGTTGCTGGGCCGGCTGGTCGGCTTGGGCTAAAAGGCTTCTTCTTTTTCTCTCCTTTATTCTTTCGCTTTTCTATTTTTCAAACACTTGTACATATACTTGTATAGCATGTTGTAAAATACTCCATGGTATACTTAGAGGTCATAGGCCATGTTGGGTATATTTCCCATAGCATATATTTATTTATTACATAAATAAATATTGTGGTTCCATTTTATTTAACATCACATAAATCAAATAAAAATCAAATCACATTTGAATGCAACATGACATGTTAACTAATGAAACATAGAAGGTAAAGCTATTGCAACATTTGGAAACAACATGTGAAACATTGATCAAAAATTACTTTAAAACATTGATTATGCTATGCATAGGATGTTATGCATGACATGTTAGGTTGTATGCATGGTTAGGGGTAGATGATGACATGTCACACTCATCACTCATATGTTTTCCGAAAAAATTTTGTAGCTCAGATTTTTGGGTTGTTACAGTCCTCCCCCATCATTGGAATCTCGACCTCGAGATTTAAGAAGTGACATACCCTTCAAAGAGGTAAGGATACTGTAGCAGCATTTGACTCTCATCTTCCCACGTTGCTTCACGTTCAGTGTGATTGCTCCATTGAACCTTGCACATAGGGATTGACTTGGTTTTGGTCTCCTTGGTGTCATAACCCAAAATCTTGATGGGATGCTCTTTGTACTCTAGAGTATCTTGGATATCAAGCACATCAGTAGTGACTGTTTCTTCCTCAGGTACCCTTAAGCACTTGCGTAGCTGTGAGACATGGAATACGGGGTGTACTCCTGCCAACTGTGGGGTAATTCAAGCTTCTATGCTAGCTTTCCAATTCTCTGACGGTACCAGCTTTGAGATAGACAACATATCTTGGGGCTAGCTTCCCTTTCACGTGGAATCTGACGGTACCACGAAGTGGAGACACTTTGAGATAGACATAGTCCCGAACCTTGAATTCAAGGTCTTGACGCCTTTTATCAGCATAGCTCTTCTATCGGCTTTGAGCGATCCTCAAGTTCTCTCGAACTTGAGCAACTCCTTCTTCGGCTTCCTTGATTTTGGTGGGGCCAAAGACTGCCCTCTCACCTGGGTGGTTCCACATCAACGGGGTTCTGCATGGTTTGCCGTAAAGAGCTTGGAAGGGTGACATCTTAATACTTGCTTGGTAGCTGTTGTTGTAAGAGAACTCAGCAAATGACAAACACTTCTCCCAATCTGAGCCATATTTGAGAACACTGGCACGAAGCATATCCTCGAGAATCTGATTCAACCTCTCTGTCTAACCATCTATTTGAGGGTGGTAAGCAGTGCTGTAGTCAAGGTTGGCCCCAATGGACTCGTGAAGAGCTTGCCAGAATCGGGACATGTAATGAGGTCCACGATCTGACACAATACTCTTAGGAGCTCCATAAAGCCTTAGTATCTCCTTGATGTACAAGTCCGCCAACTGTTCAGCTCGTATCAAAGTCTTGACTGGTATAAAGTGTGCTACCTTCATCAGACGATCCACTATTACCCAGATGGAGTCATGACCTTGCGGGGTTCGAGGCGATCCCACGATAAAGTCCATGGATATGCTCTCCCACTTCCATTCAGGATCATCGAGTGGTTTGAGTAATCCAGCAGGTCTTCTATGCTCGGCCTTGATTCTGTTGTAGATGTCACAGTCAGCCACATATCTAGCAATGTCTGTCTTCATGCCTTTCCACCAGAAGTGCTTCTTCACATCTTGATACATTTTTGCACCACCAGGATGGATGCAATACTTAGAGTCATGTGCTTCTAACAGAATCTCTTTATGCAAGATAGGATCGCTGGGTACACAGATTCTATCCTTGAACTGAATGGTTCCATGCTTATCTTCCCTGAATTCTGGGCTGTAGCCTAGCTTCATAAACCCACGTATGTACTCCATCTCCTCACAACTCTTCTGAGCTTCATGAATTTGCTCGGTGAGATTATAGTCGATGCGAAGTTCATGCAACAGACCATGGGGTATTATCTTGAGCTAGAGATCTTCAATTTCTTTCCTCAATTCAGGTGGCAAGGTTGAACTGAATAGAGCATGACAGTAGGTCTTACGACTAAGAGCATCTGCGACTACTTTCACTTTTCCCGGATGATAATGAATCTCCATGTCATAGTCCTTGATTAGCTCTAGCAATCTGTGCTGTCTCATATTTAGATCTTCCTGAGTAAAGAAGTACTTTAGGCTCTTGTGATCAGTGTATATATCACACTTGTTGCCAATGAGGTAATGCCTCCAGATCTTCAGGGCGTGCACAACAGCTGCTAACTCGAGATCATGAGTGGGGTATCATTGCTCGTGCTCCTTCAGCTGTTGAGAAGCATAAGCAATAACTTTCCCATTCTACATCAACACACAACCTAGTCCCTGACGTGAGGCATCACATTAGACAACAAAGTCTTTAGTGATATCAGGTAAGGCTAGGACAAGTGTGGTAGTGAGCTTCTCCTTTAGAGTTTGGAAACTTTGTTCACACTTAGGTGTCCATTCAAACTCGTTGGTCTTCTTCAAAAGATTTGTCATAGGGCGAGCTATCTTCAAGAAGTTCTCTATGAATTGGCGATAGTAACCCACCAATCCCAAGAAGCTTCTAATTTCAGACACATTGCGAGGCTGCTCCCATTCTTTCACGGCCTCTATCTTTGCAGGATCTATAGCAACACTGTCAGCTGAGAGTACATGACCAAGGAAAGCAACTTCTTCAAGCCAGAACTCACATTTGCTAAACTTGGCATAGAGTTGGTGTTGGGATAGCTTCTCGAGCACTATTCTCAGATGTGCTTCATGTTCTTTGGCAGTGGATGAATAAACCAGAATGTCATCAATGAAGACCACCACAAACTAATCAAGATCATCCATAAACACCTTGTTCATCATGTTCATGAAGTAGGCAGGGGCATTCATGAGTCCAAAGGATACAACGGTGAACTCATACTGTCCATAGCGTGTGACAAAGGCTGTCTTAAGAATGTCTTCTTCATGAATCTTCATTTGATGATAACCAAATCTGAGATCAATCTTCGAGAAGTACCAAGCACCATGAAGCTGATCAAGCAAGTCATCGATCCTTGGTAGAGGATACTTGTTCTCGATGGTAACAGCATTGAGATTGCGGTAGTCAACACACATCCTCATTGTGCCATCCTTCTTTTTCAAAAACAGAACAGGTGATCCCTAGGGCGAGGCACTAGGCCTTATAAAGCCCTTGTTGGAAAGCTCTTTCAGCTGCTTCTTGAGCTCTTCTAGTTCATCAACTGACATGCGGTACGGTCGCTTTGCAATGGGATCGGTAGCCGGCACAAGGTCAATTATGAACTCAACATCACGATCAGGTGGCATGCCTGGAAACTCTTCTAGAAACATGTTCTCGTATTCTCTGACAACGAGGACATCAGTGAGAGTCTTCTCCTTTTTCTAAGATCCTACCTGAGACTTGAGTGCATTCAGGGCACATAGAACAGATACAGACTTATCCTTCTGAGGTGCACATCTAACTACTTGGCCAGAAGGGTGGGTTATCTGAACATATCTGGGTGAACAAGAGATCAAGCCCTTATGCTTGGTAAGCCAATCCATGCCTAGGATGACATCTAGGCCATTTGAAGGTAGAAGGGTATGGTTAGCTCAGAAGGCTAGACCCTCAATAGAAAGCTTCACTCCCTTATAGATATGGGTGCTTCTCATCTCACCTAGGGGAGAACTGGTGACTATAGGCTCCAGACGTGGAGTGGTAGGTATATTATTCTCTCGTGCAAACTTGGATGAGATGTATGAACATGTAGCTCTAGAATCGAACAGAACGGATGCTTTAATGCTATTAACTAAAAACATTCCGTACACAACATCTGGGGCAGCTTGAGCTTCTTCAGCGTTCATGTGCATGAGGCGACAGCGGCTAGTAGATCCATGGTATTGGGACTTGGGTGCAGCAGGTGCGGGCATCTTCTCAGGACAGTCAAACACCTTGTGGCCAGGTTTGCCACAACCAAAACAAGTGAACGGCGTATCGCCTGTGGGGGTTGGTACGGCAGCCTTCCAGTTACCCGAGTTTGGCGCAACACGAGCAGGTGTAGAGTGGTTGGACCTGTGACATGGCTATGAAGAGTGCTCCCGAGGGTAGCGATCCTTCCCAGAGTGATCACGAGAGTGACTGTCATGGGAGCGATGGTCACGGGAAGAGCGGAAGTGGTCAGCAGAGTAGGCACCACCACTCTTACCCGAGCCATAAGTAGGGTCCTTGCCGTAATGAGGACGGCTAGATGACCTGTCCCAACGGAACCTCTTGCGCTCATGGTCACAGTAGGAGCCCTTGGACTTCTTCTTCTCCCTCCTGGACATTTCTCCTGCCCCCTTCTGGTCCTTCTCGATCTGTATGCAGCGATCGATCATGTCACGAAGGGTATGACTCTTGGTGCCTCCTAAGGCCACCTTGATCTTGGGGTTCAGACCCTTCCTGTACTAAGTAATCTTCTCCTTCTCAGATGCCGCAACATGCAGAGGTGCATAGCGTAGCAAACTAGTGAAAGTGTTGGTATACTCACAGATATCACACCCCTTCTGACTGAGGTTGCAGAATTTCTCCTCCTTCTGCTCCATGACTCGCTCAGGAACATGGTACTTGATGAACTCATCAGCGAACTCATCCCAGGAGATGTGGTTGGGATCCTCATGAGCTTGGCGATAGCTGTCCCACTAGGAGCATGCAGCTCCAATGAGATGGTGAGCAGTGATCCCAGCTCGTTCCTTAGGGGTACAGGTGGTAAGCTCCAGCTTCTTCTTGATCTCCCAAAGCCAATCATCAGCTTCCAGCAGTTCCTTATAGGTGCCATCAAAGGTGGGTGGCTTAAGCTTCAGAAAACCCTCGAGTTTCCTCTAGAAGTCATTCAGGTTGCCTCCATAGCAGTGGTTAGCCCTATTGACCAATGCGGCAAGCAGCTACGTCTGTTGCGCCCTCACTTCCGCCAGGTTCGGCGACGGTGGTGGTGGCGGGATCGGCTGCGGTGGAGGGTTCGGCTGAGGCGGAGGCCCATTGCCATTGGCATCCCCTCCTCCAGCGGCACCTCCTTCAGGAGCACCACCTCCAGCTGGTGGGGTTCGCTCATGATTGTTTCGACCCTAGTTGAGGTCGATGGGTGGAACGTGACCACCCCTGTGTCCGTGGCCCCTTCCATGCCCAAGCTCGGGCTCGGGTAGAGGCGGACGGTTGCCCAGACGTGCGAAGCGATGTGCAGACATCTACGACACGGGTCGACAATGGTTTAGTACTTTATTGATTCAATATAATTAAATGATTTCAATGATTTGAGGAAAAACATTTAATCTATCCAACACTAATACAAAGAAGCAATAAGAGGCATAAAATGTGACAAGATCAAACATTCATCACATGGTTTGCATTACATGGCATCATCTCTAGCAGCTACGCTAGATGACGTGCGAGACTCGCACTACGAGAAGGTAACTCGTGGAGGGTACATCAGGGATGATACATCATAACACATGGATAACAACTAGCTCAAATCTAACTCATGACATGGCCACGCAGGGTCCACACTACTCTGACTCGTACATCGGTGTGTCGTACACTGCTGGGTAAAAATGGCTACCAAGAACTGTCAGCTCCTCTTGTGACATGTGAAGGCACTTCACGTACGCCTGAGCTTCTCCGAACTCCTTGGTAAGCAGCAGGTTGGTAGGGGCTGGACAGTGGTCATGCCTCAAGAGTGTCTGACCAATCTGGAAAGTTTCCTTGAAGAGGTCCTTGCGTCTGGCTGACAAAGGAAGTCGGTCCCGCAACTCAGCGTACTCCTGGCAGCGCCTCTCATCGGCGTTCTTCCAAGCCGTCTTGAGTCACTTGTACCTGTCCACCAAGGTCTCATTCTGAATCATTAGGGCAATAGATGGCCTTGGTTGCACTGTGCTTTTGCCTCTGCTTTCTTCAAGGCTTTGACGAGCATTGTCTTCTCAATGGTGAAGTTGCTCTTGCCATCTTCCCGTCTCCTCTTCTGAAGTTCTCTAATCTCCTTGTCCTTATCAACCTTCTCTCCTTCCAACTGGGGGACCCTTGCATCGAGGTAGTAGTTCCAAAGTTCAATGTCCTCCACCTTGTATCGTAGGTCAGCGACTTTGGCTTTGTGGGCTCTTGCTTGTCAGGCGAGCTTGTCCTACAGCTGAGTGATGGTTTCCTTGAGACCTTCTTTCTCCTCAGCTTCCTACTTGCAAAACTCTTGGTACTCCATCAGAGTGTTGCATTCAAGACGCCTCTTCTTCTCTAGGTGCTCTATATAGTGGTTCTGCTCGAAGAGGTGAGCGGAGGAGGCACAGTTGTAAAGGCTTGTCTTAGCTAGGATGACCAGCCTGACTAGGTCATCCTGCTGCTCTGGTGTGAGGAGTGAGTTCAGGGCCTGAGGAAGAAGACGAAACTCTGTGTTGTGAAGGTGCTCATAAGCAATCTTCATCACTTCACGCAGGGCCTTGAGGGACACAGATTGGATCCCTTCCTCGATTGAGTCCTCAACTGTCATCTCTAGGAGAGCTGATACTGAAGGCAGAGTCTGACTTGCAGGGGTCTCTAGGTGAGTGACCACGTAGCCCTTGATTCTTCCTTCTGGGTCAGGTGCTCCAGTGTAGGTGTACTTGATCTCCTCAATAGGCACTCCGAGCACTCCCAGAACACGGCGTAGAGTGTACAGAAAGCCTAAAACTCCTGTCCCTCGTAGGTGAACTCAGTCTTGGGTAGGCTGCTTAATGGTCCAAGTGAGGGTCCAAAGCTTGTCATCTACACATTTCAAAGGGAAAAATGTCAGCAAGTCAGTAATAATAGAGAAGCCTTGCATAAGAAGAAATATAGGGTCGGTATATAACCAAAAGAAGGGCTGGTTTGTCCTGTTCTATCATCCATTTCTAGGGTTTCATCCTAGGGTAAAGTATGGCTCCTGATACCAACTGAAATGACCTCGATTTTCATGAAGGTAAATCTACAGAGTCGAACTGTAATATGACCATTTAAATCACATTACCCAATAACAGTCGAATATCCTCATCCATACATCGAACAAAAGAGTGCAATAGAGAGGTTTACAATAACTTATTACATCACCTCTTGGCGGAATCAGAGTTCATGCAGCATAAAAATAAAAGCTTGAGGTGCAAAAGCTATCATCTCCGATCCAACTTGAGCGTAGGGACGAAACCCTCAATCGCTGTACTCCCTAGAAGAGTACTCACTCCTTGAACCTGAAAGCAAATTTTCAGTACAATTTGTACTGGCCACTCCCACCCTATGCATTTCTTTGTGGTAATTGGATGTAATCATGGATATATCAAAAGGAACCTATAAAGGCTGGGGTTTACCTAAGCAAGTAATCAAGTTTATAAATAATATAGTCAAGTTTTATACATATTCCCATGCCCACTCCATCTCTGAATCACCATCCATCTCTGAATCACCATCCCAACTCCTCCAACACCATCTCAGACTCCTGTTGACAAGCCAACTCCCTCTCGGCTTGTCTCAGCGGCCCGCAGCCCTTAACCTGGCTCATAGTCGGATATCACACTCTGGGGAAGGTAGAACACTCCACTCACTAGTCCGGTGCATGCGGAACACAGGAAGGGTCCATAGCCAAAGAATTGGCATATGTATCGATCGATCAACCATACACTCTGCAGAGGTTTCACTAATCCACTAGAAAACCATCATCGGTGTTGATCACCACCTAGGCAGATTCCGGGTGCCTACTGCCATAGAACGATGCCACTCTACCATCCAGCTCTGGATCACTGAAACTATGAAGAGAGCATGTATCCGCTCCTGTAGAGGATGCCAGGATGCCATGCCATGTACCCGCTCTCGAAGAGGGTTCCATGATCATCTTGGTAGGGTGTTAGCTCCATCCCATGCATATACCTTCCTAACACTACTCGCCTAGTAGTAGTGGCATCGATCTATCCAGCAGTTTGGCCATCTCCCCCCATGTGAAGCGAGTGGAAAGCAAGAGATTCCTAAGGTCCGGATACCAGCGCAGCAGTTCCTAAGTGTGACCAAGCCGGGATGTCTTCATTAGGGTTCTCATTTAACGTGCTACCATGGCACACTCCTCCTGGCTTCCACCCCTCAAAGGCTCCACCTAGGACTCTCCAACACATTTGAGTTAGTCCACCACAGACTGCTATTCATGGGAATGTCCAGATCCATTCCCCGGCAAGACTCGCTCCATAAGCTCGTCATAGATCCCGGCTTGATCGACTCAACCCTCACCCTACTCCCTACCGTAAGCTTCACCCCAAACCTAGATACAGCATCATCAGCTCACATGCCCATCTGATCCATCAACACACACACATCAAGCCTGGCACCCTCCAGGCCCTCCCAGGGTTCATCACATTGCATCAAAATATAAGCGAGTGAAGTATATATATGTATATATATAAATATATATAGCAGATAAGTAAGTGGCTAACATAACAACGGGTAAGCAGGTGATAGGTTATAACAAGGTAGGGCTCATCAAGTAATAATCTACCATGCATACCTAGCACAGGCGATCCAATATATTGCAACCGAAAATAAAGCACTAGCCATACTACATTTGCCATGCGTAATGGGATCTATGAGGTTGGGTGAGATGTGGCACCTTCACTGATGTAGTTGTCGGACTTCTCCTGGTAGTCACTGTCGTCAGACTTGTCCTCGCTCGAGCCTGTAACCGAGAATTATGGTCGCGGGAGTGACCCCTATAGATTAGCACAAAGAGCAAATGCCAAATAGAAGATCCAAATGCACTCAAACATAGTAAAAAATAGGTAGAGCTCGATTTATAGAAAATTTGGATATGTGGATCATAATTTTCTGAGCTCGTATGAATTAGTTATGATTTTTCAAAGATTTAACCATTTTCTAAAAAAGAGAAGGACTGGATTTATCTGGTGCTGACACATGGCAGCCTATGATTGGTCCACGTGTCGCGTGCGGGTCCAACAGAGACAACACAGCAGCTGACATGGCGGATGATGTCATGCTGATGTCAGCATTGACTGGGTCAACGGTCGTCTGACATATGGGTCCAAGGTGACGTCACTGCTGACGTCATCAGTCAACGGTCAATGGTCCAACTGGGCCCCACTGGGCTGTTAACGAGCCGTTATTGGGCCGAATGGGCCAGATATGGGCCGGGCTTGACCCACCACGTGGCACGCTCCGGTGCTGCCACGTCACTGCTCTAGATCCAAACCGAGCTCGGTTCACGGCTCTCGGTCTATGGTGCACTGGTGCCTGCTGGGTCCACTGGCAGCGGCTGTAGTCCATATGAGCCAGGTGCACGGGCATGTCCTCGAGTCCACACGGTCCACAGCCCGGTTCCACGGTGCACTGTCGCTGGTTGGTCCCACTTGCAGTGTCATTGGTCCACGAACACCACGTCCATCCTCCTCTTGCCGAATCAATCCCCTCCTCTGTTTTCTCTGCTCGACGGTAGGGCTCAATAGCGGCAACATTTTCCTCCAATCCCGGTGCTCCGGTGGTCCACTGGCTTCATCTTCTTGCCCATCGATTCCAGGATGACAAGGCGAGCACGGAGATGGTCTTCAAGTCAGCAACTTGGCTCTCGGCGACATGCTCCATGGCGGACGGTGGCTCGACGGTGACGGTGCTCGGCGGTGTCCTCATACCGTCCAAATCCAAGACCAAACGGGGCACAGAAGCGTGATTGGGGTCACCCAATACACTCTCGCAGCACCGGCGGTGACCTCAATTCATGGCGGAGTCCGCACGGGTAGTAACACCCACGACGGATCTTCGACGTGACCGCGGTGCACGGCACGGCACCTTGGGAGGCTCCCCAGCCTTCATCTTCTTGTCTAGCTAATACAGCTCATCACGACGGTCCTCGACGTCGGCTTCTTGTCCTTCACGGCAGCCGATGGCGATGGGAAATGGCGGTGCAAGGCGACGCTCTAGAGTGGCGGTGCGCTGGCATGGCCTCGCGTTCATGGCTTTCCACTGTGGCTTCCAAGTGGCTAGCGGGCGCAACGGGTGCGCCTTGCTGAGGCAGTCACGGATTTGACATCGAAGCGGCTTGGGGCTCGGAGATAAGGCAGCAAGGTAGCCTCGCCGCGGCGGCGTGCAGCGCGATGACAGGCATGGTGGCATTCTAGTCCGGCATCCTTCGGATGCCGTGGTCCTTGGACTTTGGCCAGTTCGTGTGTGCGTGTGCGTGTGTCCAAGTAGGCCGGGTGAGGCCTTGGCCTACGCGCTCGGTACGAGCACCATGCCCGAGAGGCAAAGGGCAAGGTTGGAAGAGCGGCGATGGCGGCGGTGCTCACCAGCGTTGGCGATGAGAGGAGGTGCGGTACAAGTCCAACTCTGGCTTCAGCTCATGGTACATCTCCACCTCCTCGACCAAACGGCTCCGCAGTAGCTCTGGTACAAGGGCGGCGTCCTTCTTCTTCTTCTTCCCCGACGACAGCATCTCCTTCCCCGCCCCCTTCTCCTTCTACCTCCCCTTCTCCCCCAATTGAGTTGTCTGGTGGTGAAATTGAAAACCACCAGAGTGGTGGCGGTGGCTGGGAAGCCCTAGGGCGCTGAGGCACCACTTATATAGAGGAGGAGATGTGGTAGGTGGTCGGCGTATGACGATCGGGCGAGGGAGCTCGATCAGGCAGCCAGGGAGCGGTCCATGTCACCGGTGGGGAGCTTGGCTGGGTCCAGGGGTCAACGAGAGGAGGCTAGCGGGTGCTGGGTGCAGGAATGCATTACAGCGGCAGAGTTCACCACGGCAGCAGCTCATGCGCACGTGCAGGATGAAGTTGCCCATGCCATGGGCATTTTTCTGTCAGCTGGTTGGGCTAGGTGGCGTGCTCACATGTGTTGATGAGGCGGAGGGCTGGATCGAGCAGCCAGGGTACTTTGCTTAGGGGCGACGTGGGGGAGCTGCACCTGACACCGGTGATATCACGCGCGACCGACCGGTGGGGGACCGTGGGGAAAGTTATGACAGGCGGTCCCCACCCGTCAGCGGCTCGGGCGATGGCTCGGTGCGGCGTGGAGCGACGATCCATGCTGGGCGGGCCTACGCGGGAGAGGGAAAGAAGAGAGTGGGCGAGCGGCTCGGCCATCTTGCTGGGCTGGTCGGGCGCGAAGAGAAAAGGGAGAGGGAGGGAAAGGAAGGGGTCGGTGCTGGGCTTGGTTGCTGGGCCAGCTGGTTGGCTTGGGCCGAAAGGCTTCTTCTTTTTCTCTCCTTTATTCTTTCTCTTTTCTATTTTTCAAACACTTGTACATATACTTGTATAGCATGTTGTAAAATACTTCATAGTATACTTAGAGGTCATAGGCCATGTTGGGTATATTTCCCATAGCATATATTTATTTATTACATAAATAAATATTGTGGGTCCATTTTATTTAACATCACATAAATCAAATAAAAACCAAATCACATTTGAATGCAACATGACATGTTAACTAATGAAACATAGAAGGTAAAGCTATTGCAACATTTGGAAACAACATGTGAAACATTGATCAAAAATTACTTTGAAGCATTGATTATGCTATGATTGCATAGGATGTTATGCATGACATGTTAAGGTTGTATGCATGGTTAGGGGTAGATGATGACATGTCACACTCATCACTCATAGTTTTTTTGAAAAAATTGTAGCTTGGATTTTTGGGTTGTTACAGTATATGTGAGACAACCTCCTGGCTTTGAAAATCCCAAGCACCCTGACTATGTCTACAAACTCCACAAAGCCTTGTGTGGTCTCAAACATGCTCTGAGAGCATGGTATGCTAGGTTGAAATCCTTTTTGCTTGGGAAGGGTTTTACCATGGGCACTGTTGATAAGACTTTTTTTCTCCTCAAGCAAGGCAAAGACATTCTCATTGTTCAGATATACGTGGATGATATAATCTTTGGTGGCTCTTCACATGCCCTTGTGGCAAGGTTTTCTGATTTGATGAGCAGGGAGTTTGAGATGAGTATGATGGGTAAGTTGACATTCTTTCTCGAGTTGCAAATTAAGCAAACTCGGGAAGGGACGTTTGTACACCAAGGCAAGTACACCAAGGACCTGCTGAAGAAGTTCGACATGGGTGAGGCCAAGCCTCTTTCAACGCCCATGGTGACTACAATTGCCTTGGATGAAGACTTGGAGGGAGAAGCCGTGGACCAGTAGGAGTACCGCAGCATGATCGGGTCGCTACTATACCTGACGGTGACGAGACCAGACATTCAGTTCACAGTCTATCTTTGTGCGCGCTTTCAGTCTTCGTTGTGCACCTCTCATCATCAAGTCATCAAGCGGATCATGAGGTACCTCTGCTTCACTCCTGAGTTCGGTCTTTGGTACTCGACCGCTTCCACTCTTTCTCTCTCGGGTTATTCAGATGATGATTATGCTGGTTGTCGTACTGAGAGAAAATCTACTTCCGGTACTTGTCAGTTTTTGGGTTCTTCTCTAGTCTCTTGGTCCTCTCGCAAGCAGTCTTCTGTTGCCCAATCCACATGTGAGGCTAAGTATGTTGCTGTTGCTGCTTGCTGTTCACAGCTACTTTGGATAGTTGCTACCTTGAGAGACTTTGGCTTAGAGTTCACTCTAGTGCCTCTTTTTTGTGATAGCACCAGTGCCATAAGTGTAGCCAAAAACCTAGTGCTTCATTCCAAAACCAAGCACATAGAGGTGAGGTACCACTTCCTAAGAGACAACTATGAGAAGGTCACCATAGACTTGATACACATCAGCACCGAGAACCAGAAAGCCAACATCTTCACCAAACCCCTTGATCAAACCCAGTTTGCATGCTTGCGAGGGGAGTTGGGAGTGTGCTACCCTTTTTAGATGAGGGTGGTTTTGTTCTTGTACACTAGTTTTTGGGTTCTTTTCTTTTTGCTTTTGTTTTTGCTTTTGTATCATATTGCATTGCATATCATCATGTATCATATATCATGAGCTTAGCTTCACTTATATAGCTTGTTGATTAAGATTATGCTCTTGTTGATATGGTCTATGGATACATGATGGCTATATAGCAGCTTAGGCTCTTTTTGATCATCTTGATACATGTTATGAGCTAAGCCTATTTTTAAAAATGTGAACATACTTAATACTTGATGAAACTTGAAAAACTGTTCACCCTTGAGATGGCAACTAGCATGTGTAGGATATGTTGAAATCCAAGTGCTTTCATATATATGCTTTAGTTGCTATGTCTCATGTTTCTTGAATCATACACTTAGCTCGGATCCTTGATATCTTTAATGCTAAAACTTGAGGTCTAAGCTAAGTTATGATAAAAATGCTTTGGAGTTGGATCTTTACTGTCCCACGGTAATGTCATGAGATTGCTTCTCATTGTTTCGAGTGAGATGAACTTGGGCATTGTAGTGCTAGTCCTCAACCACTCATGACGAGACAGCTTTCCACTTGCACATAGGGATGAACTCGGTGTGGTTGCAAAACATGATAAAAATAACAATTTTTGGCGGACAGTTTTGATCCTCTCACATACACATGTCTAAAAGTAACCTTGTAATCCGCTGTAAAACTCCGATCAATGTTGAAGCTACAAGTGTTAAGTGCTTCCTTGAGACATGATGTATGATTGTTATATGGGGTAGTTCACTTTTGTATACATGTGCTAGCACTAGTTTGATCTCCTGCTTATATGTGCTATGTGCTATCCTCTTTGGTGAACCCCTTTTTATGAGAAATGCTTAAAATTAGTCAAAATGATTATGATTCATATTTCATTTTATTTGATCAGTTTGAGCATTGGCCTTGTCTTGCGCCTATTGTAATACATATACCGTACCAACTTGAGCATGCTTTTAATCCACTTGCTATACTCCTGAAGCTTTGTATATTTGCATTGTACACTATCTGCATCTCATAGCATGTTTTGAGGGAAAGTTTGCTATCTTGTACACTTGGTAAGTGCTTTGTCAATGAGGGGTAGAATGATTCCACAAATCCAGAGTGTGCATTCATATGCATTTGAGAGGTTGATGCACTTGTTAAGGGGGAGTTGCACATTTGCTTTGCTAGACGTGTCGAGCCATTTTGCCTCTGTCGTGAGGGTCTAGCTGCTTTCAGGTGCTTTGAGCTTGGCTTGCTTGGTTGCGTCAAGCCATTGCCCATGTCTTTGGGGACCAAGTTGTTGGTTTTGCTTTGCTCATTGTGAGTGACCCGTTTCGAGCTTTTCTTTGGCTTTTGGTCACTTGAGTGAGCTTTCTCTGGCTTTGTGTTGGTGTTAACAATGCACTCATCAAGAGGGAGATTGCGAACACATGGTTTTTACAAACCATTGTGGAGAACCCTTGTGTGTGATGAGCGATTATCAACATGCCAATACTTTGGTGTGTTTGGTTGGTTTGGTGGTTCTACTAATCCCTGGCACAGGGTCATGTGTTGAAATGGTGTCTCTTGGCTCATGTTGTGCAGGTGTGGAGTCCGGATGCAGTGGCAGCGGTTGAGAGAAGGTCAAGTAGGGCGTGTCGTGCTGACGGACCGGGTGCGGTGAAGGGCAGACGCTAGGCTTGGACAGAGAATTAGAATTAGAATGATTATGATTTACCTCTAGTTATTAATTTTACAAATTAAAATGATTATGATTTACCTCTAGTTATTAATTTTGCAAATTAAATAGACTTTTCTTTTAATAAATAAAAACTATAAATAAAAGTTTATTAAATTGAAATTTTGATGACTTCATCATATAGATCACAATAAAACAAAACTGACAAAACTAGTTTCACCATTTTTTGACCTTTCTAGCTCAAGTTATGAATTTTTAAAGTTTGAATTTAAATCTAAAATTGAAAATCATTTTTAAAAAGAAAAAGAGGCACACGGGCCGATTTAACTGGCTCGGCCCAGCTTGGCCCGCGGCGCGTCGCGTGCGCGTGGCCCAGCACGGGCGAGCGGCCCAGTGGCGGCAGCGCACGCGAGCGGCCCAGCAGCGAGGCAGGCCTGCCCAGTAGCACAGGCCGGCCCGGCGCGGCGGCAGCAGCGCGCGCGCGAGCGGCCCAGAGGCGAGGCAGGCCGGCCCAGCGACGTGACAGCCATATGCGGCCTGACAACTTTGCAAATAAGGGCTTGCATTTTATAGATATTGCAAACAGGTCCTATCCATTATTTGACACTATTCACATGAGTCACAAACTTTGCATCAAGACCCCTGAACTTATCCATATTTACAACATGATGCCCCTGGACGGCTCTCGAGTAGAGCACGACCGGCGGACGCTCAGCCGGCGGCAAAACTTGCTGACGGCGAGGTCTCCGGCGACGGAACCGTGGTGCTCCTCTTGACCTCCCGCACACGATAGGCTAGCTAATGACACTAGTTAGGGTTCCGGGCTACAGCGGTAACACGCGGCAGTGGCGGCGCACAGAGCACCCGGTGGCATGCCGCGTTCCGGCGAGGTCAAGGCGCTAGAGCTAACACGGTCTTCGATCCTAGCTTCTATATGGCCAGACGACTACAAAGCACTAAATAGAGGAAGAAAATGAAAACGGGAGGGAGTTGGCCACGCAAGACCGAGCTCGCGGCCATGGCGGCGGCGTGGCTAGGGGGCTCACCTTGCGACGGCACAAGGCACGGCGGGGTCGGGGAGGAAGAGCAGGTTGTGGCGAAGCTAGGGGCGAGGTGAATTGGAAAATGGTCGCGCGGTGTGGACGAATTTTGGGGGCGACAGTGTGGTGGCCAGTGGCAACGGAAGGAGAGAAAAGGAGGAGGAAGAGAAAATGGAGTGGCCGGCCTCGGCTTTGGTCGGTGCGGTGAGGTGGCGGGAGCTTCGCTACTTCGACCACACAGGCGGCTCGCGCGACCGAGCGCGAGAAGGACCGCGATGGCCACGGCGGACGCCAGTGAAGAAGAAAAGGGCAGGTCTCGGGTACTGTAGCAGTAAAGGGGATTTTTCTCCTTTTTTAATTGCTCCAAATTTCATATTGAAACTTAAAAATTTTCCAATATGAAAGTTTCTCAGAATAAACTGAATTACATTTTGCTTTTTGAACCATATTCAAATTCTTGATATTTTTAAAACTAGGGTTTTCAAAATTTAAATCTAAATTTGGATTTCAAATATTTTAACACATTCATAATGTAATGACAAAATTAAATGCGTGATGCTTATGAACATGTTAAGCAATGCAATTAGGCAATAACACTTGAGGTGTTATAATAGCTTTTCTCTTGTTCTTTGCACGCAGGAACCAGATCAGAGCACCGGTGCAGACCCCGGTGTCCTCCAGTGCTGGTTGGAGTCGAGCGGTGAAATCCCTCCTCGATCTACCAAGTTTTCTCAGTTTTCAGTCTGCCGGTCGTGTCCAGTTCACTCTGCACCTTCTGACCTTGCGTCAAACAAACTGACTTGCTTCAGCTGCTCGTCAGGCAGATCTCAGTACCAACCGGTGCTCTACAGTGCATGATTTTTTCTTTGCTGAACTAGCGCTAGCTAGCTTTTTCTTACTGACCCAGTAGCTGCGTTCAGCAAGTGTTGAGGACTCCAATTCGATTTTGTTTAGTAGCAAAAGTGATTAGCTTTCCCGTGATTTGTTTTTCTAAAATATGAGGTGTCCCTTTCACGCTACAGTAGCAATCATTTCGTTTTGCTTGTACTCACCGTGATTTTGAAGAAGCACTAAATTTTTCTTACTTGAACCAGTATTCACGAGTGTCAGTCCAGTTCGTTCTGTGCGCAGGAGGAAGGCAAGGTGTAGCTCTTTATTAGCTCTTTATTACTGGTAGGCCGTGCACCTTCGTATGTCGAGCAAAATCTAGTTTAGTATTTTGTTTTGCAGGGATCTAGTTTTTCGCTGGTAAAATAGAGTGTTCTATGTCTAGCCGTTACTCTGTCCGTTTGTTTTTAAGAATTTTCAGTTGAGCTTCTAGAATTACTAGTTCGTGATTTTGGTTCGTCCTTGGTTTCTGTATTTGATCTCCGATTCGATCTTCGTCTCTTTGCGTTGGATTAGTGGTGTCCCGCTGTGTTCCTAGGGAACATCCACCCATTTACTTGGGTCGTGGACATCACGGTGATTGTTTTATGTGTTTGGTGGTGAAGTTGGGACAGTGACCTAAATATTTTAAAAGAAATTTTACGGCTCCCATTCACCCCCCTCTAGTCATTGTTTTCGGTCCTTCAATGACCAAGTTCATTCGAGTTTTCAACTCAGCACATGTGCTATTTGTAGCTAATTATTATCTACTCAGCACTAGTCAAGCTGTTTGCTGGTGATGGGCATCTGTGTTGACTTCGTCAACCTTAATATCTATCTGGTCTAGTCTCCTCTAGGTGTTCAAGATATGTACACTTTGACTCTTAGAACACCACCAATACAAAGAAACTAGAGCATTTAGTATGGTGAACTTATGTTAGAGAATCTCCCAATAATCACTATCTATAAAAATCTCTGTGCTCATATAGCACATTATGCGAGCAACTATGCACAAGATACAGATAGAAACCAGCACGCAAGGCATTGTAGCGTGTCCAAGCTAAGATTAAGGGTGCTAGAGCTAGAAACCAAACCTGCAATTCCGCACCACTTTGCTCGAGAAGCTACGTGATTTTGGGACAAACTCTCTAGAGACATTGGAATGAATGGATGGATGAAAAGGGTGCACTGTAATCTCGGTCACACTAGCTATTGCCACGTACTGTAACTTGTTGCAACGCTACACAAGAGAATGCCAGGTGGGCTGGCCGGCCGGGGGCAAAAAGGCAAGTGCACAGGCGCGCAATGCAGATATATAGGAGGAGGAGGAGGAGGTAGCAAGTGCAATGCATAGACTTTTATTGTGGGGTGCATATATGGTCAAAATTTAGTCACGGTAACTGATTTTTGAATTTTACTCACACTACATCTTTGCCCCTGACACAAGGTGCATAATCATGGATCACATGTTCCGGATCGCCAAGACGACATGAAAGCACATGCGCTGCACTGATAACTCAACCTGGCAACACAATGCGCCAAGAGAACAAAACGGTCGCTCGGACGAGGAGCTAGCGAGGCTTCAGTGATGGCGCAATTCCGTGTGGTGTGGATCAGATGCGAAGCAATGAGAGCCCGGGCGGGCACGGCCTCAGGGCAGCTCTAGTGTGCTCATGGAACCGAGCATGCAGTTCTTGTACCAGTGTCAGAGGACTTGGATGCTCTCACTGAGTGCTCGTGGTACACACACTCACTCTATAACCAAGTAAACTAATATTCATTTGTCTACGCATTCTTTGTCTGTCTTTCGGCTGCAGACTTCTCTCTGTTTTTGCCTATTATTCAACTCGGTTCGATGCTTCAGCAAGGTCCTCTTTGAATTCTGACACATACGATTCACCCCTCACAATGTGCTCGGTTCGATTCTGGAGCTCCACGGTTCTGACTTTTCATACACTGGAGCTGCTCTCAAGGGAAGGTAGGCAACACCAATCACGAGGCGATGGCGCGGCACGATCGTTAGTACGTACCTCTTTGGCAAGATCGACATGCAGCTGAAGCTGGTGCCGGGGAACTCGGTGGGCACCATCACTGCTTACTGGTTGTCGTCGCAGGGCAGCACCCACGACGAGATCGACTTCGAGCTCCTCGACAACGTCTCCGGCGAGCCCTACACGTCGCACACCAATGTGTTCACCCAGGGCCACATTGGTTCGACCCAGGCCTCCAGATGCAGCAGTTCCCAGCTGTGGTTCGACCCGACGAAAGACTTTACACCTACTCTGTGGTGTGGAACCCGCAACACGTGATCTTCGCGGTGGACGGCACGCCGATCAGGAACTTCAAGAACCATGAGGCGTGCGGGAGCATTCATGATCCAGACAAGGGGTAATCTCTGTTCCATGTACGAGTACGGGAAACTGTGTTTCGGTGTCTCTGCAAGTAGGAGTACAATTCGATCTGTCGACAACGTTGGAAAGATTCGACTTGCGATCGACGCAACACGGGCACACGGCAACAGAACACAGCTGGTAGCGCACACGTAGGAATAGGCTGCAGGAAGATTCGATCTTTTCCCTTTCTTGGTTGCACGCTATCGTTATTCGTTATAGCTAATGTCGCCTAGCTAGGGAAGTGCGACCCTAGACCCAGATTATCACTGGCCCAAATGGTAAAGACTTAACAAGGAAAGATTATGCAGTTTAGCTCCATTCATACCTGCCTCTGGTCCAAATTTAAAATGCTTATGACTAGAAGAAGATGAATAGATTTCAATAATCTCTCTGTCTATTTGGGAAAAAAAAATGGTCAAATGCTTATGGCCGAACCCGCGCGCCGCATGAATGCCTCCGGTCTGGTGAATGGTGACCACGCACCACCAAGTACAGAAACAGCTGCTTGAGAAGCTCAGACCATCCGTCAGTGAGCCAGCTGCTTCCAGCTCTCATATACTCTACGCCGTAGTAGGCTATCACAAGTACCACAGCGCGTACACACGTCGCTGTCGCGATTGGCGTAGACGATTTGTCAATGGTCATGTGGAGAGATATACACATGCACGTACAGGAGGAGAGAATGAGATGGACTTGGACGTGCCGCCGGCCGGTCGGCTCCAGTTCTTGTTCTTGCGATGGATGGAGCGCGCTCTCTCATTGCCTGGCTGGTTGGTGCTAGGTCCGATCATTTACACGGTTAGTACGACACGCATGCGCGCATCAGCATCAGCATCAGCATCACCTCACAGTCACACTCACAGGCGGATATGGTTTAAGGCCTGATGATCTGTGTATCATCAGTGCAGTGAGCACGACGTGCCGGCGGCCGATCGTCGTAGGCCCGCCGCCGGCGTGGGCGACCACAATAATTCCACCACCTCCGTTCGATCATCTCGCGATTCGTTATTCGGTCGTCCTCGTCGTCGTCGATCGGGCGCCTCGGCGCGACGGGACATCGGCGGCCTGCCGCACCAATGCTTATTGGAATCGGATTGCTGGTGTGAATTTGCGAATTGAATTGGACGTGTCGTCGTCCGGCCGGCCGCCGGTCCCAATCGGATCGGGTCGGGTCGGATCGATGCAATGGGACGAAGTAGTAGTGCATCGTCCGGGCGCCAGTATGTGTGACGATGAGATAACGTCGACGACGGCGATATCCGGTGAACAGAAAGGAAACCGAGAGACGCCAACAAGGCCGGGTCCCTGTCGTGTGTCGGAGAGCGATGCCTTCTTTATGGCGGCTTTTGGTTTTGTTCGATGGTGCAGGTTTCCTAGCGCTAGCTGTCTCAGATGGCACCGATGAGGCCACCCGACCCCAGGCCCCAGCTCCGATCGATCCCAGCTGCATGCGTGCGTGCGGCGATCATGCATCCATTCCGGCCTGTGTGACCACGGACATGTTCAGATGCTGCGGCGGCTATTCCGATCCTGTGTGTGTTCCTTGCACGCCTCATCGGTCTGGTCCCTCTCCCTCCACGCGTGCGCGTGTATGCCAGATTGCCAGTGCTATATGCCGTTGGGATTATTTTTTCTGAAGTTTAGTTGATTATATAGCGAACTAAAGGTGTTTAGCAGTTTATCTCTAAAACAGCTATAGCGAAGTTAATAACGGGCTATAGCGGCTAAATTATACATGAATACAAATAGCGGCACCCTGCCTCGAAAGTCTATAGCGGCAGCTATAGCGGCTATTTAAAACAGGGTTATATATAATTGAGAACTAAAATATTAGACCATTTAGCTTATTTATATGCATGGTCTAAAGCTTTTGCGAGAGCGATAGCTTCGGAGAACACTTTAAACTTTATGCTTAGAGCCTTAAAAATTAAAGTGGTGTAAAGTTTAGTGGCTAACTCCAAAACCAATCAATCCAAAAGAATTTTGTTGTACGAGGAATTTCACAGGTTATTCATTGTATCTCCGTCCAAAGAAACTTACCATTCTTGATTTTTTTTTAAGAAAAACGTACAAGTCAAATGGTCATGATAGCTCCATTTAGAGTCATTTTGGGCTCTGGCTACTCAAGAACAGCTATAATTGTCTCATCCAAAAAAAAAATCCACAAATCTTGGTTCCTTCTAAACCTAAGCACTTTCGAGTCGATCTTGTACTATGCTTAGGACGAACCTAAAAGGTCTAATTATTTTGCTTCCCCCTAAAAAATTCCTACCCATGACCATGCCCATGGGCAAATTGACGCGGTGTTTTACGGTCCAGGTCGTTCACTGTTTTTAGTTAAAAAAATAAATACTTCGAGTCACGCTTAGAAGCAGAAAAAAAATTCGACCTCTATAAAGGCCCTATCCACCAAAGCTTGTGTGTGTGCCAAAACCCGACAGACTCGGAATTGGCCAGGCTCGATTTGCTTCTAGTTCATCCTACCATAGTTTCTCAAAAAAAAAAAATTTGCTCCGACTCCTCAAAAACTTTGGTACCGAAGTTTTTATGGTAGGCTTTATCTGCTCCAACTCCTACCATAGTATAAAACGCCGTATAAAAACGTTGGTACCAAAGTTTGATAGTCTACCAAAGTTTTATACTATGGTAGGAGTTTTATACTACCAAAGTTGGGTAGTCCGTTATAAAATCACCACTATGGTTAAACTCTGTTTCGATATTCTACATTCAGAAAGCTAAGCAGTTAAAGCGTTCCAATGATAGCGGTTCCCACGTCAAAGTTTCTTCAAAGTTAACAGGAACCATCAAAATAAGTACTGTAGGCACCAATATTCAAAAAAAGAGTAGGCGTCCAAAATCTATCAGAATGTCACATCACTCTGTATCAAGCCGTTGGGTCATGCATCCTATTGGAGTCTACATCAAGTGGAATGAACTCCGAACACGATATAAGATTTGCATTGTGATAAGAAGAAATATACTAAATTTTGTACTCCCTACATTCAAAATCGTAAGACATTTTTCTTTTCAAGAAATATACATATAATAAAAGTAATGTATTTAGAAAAACTAAAATATCTTGGAATTTATGACGAAAGGAGTTCAGTTTTAACGTTGCTATTTGTTTTTCTGCTTGATCAGCTTTGCTTCACACTTTACATTCGCCCTCAGATAGACAGAGAGCCAAGTATGTCATGCATGGTTTCCATGCTAAATCGCAAAGATTTGTCCATGTCTACCAAGAGGAAAATCAACTTTATTTGTGTCCTCCTTTATGTCAGAGAGGCCGGTTCTGATGAGAGACCATCAAGCATCTTTTGCTGGGTCAGACCTAATCCTCCTCAACTGACACTACTATACAAACTTGATTGTCCACCATTGCATGATAAACCTTTTCTATCAGTGACAGCATTATGGTATTCCAAAAAGCTAGCATTACACGTGTCCCTCCAGGGACCGTCGGCTCAGCAAAAGCCAACAAGAAATGGTGCCCTTCCGACCCACGCGCGCGCGAGCAGCAATCATATCGCCTTTGTGGCCTTGTGGGCGAGAACAATATGTGAGATAGGAGTAGCATATACTCTCGACCATCACGATTTGTTGGTGGTGGTGGCGGCGGCATGGAGACGGCCGGAGAGAAGAGAGAGAACGGCCGGCCGGCGTATCATCTAGACTATAGATGCTAGACAAAGTTTAGAGAAGACATCGGTGGAAGAGTGGTGCCTATGTTAATCGATGGGTCTCGATCGACCGCCGGCCGGCCCATTCAGCCGATCGAGCAATTGGCGCCTTCACTTGGTCGTGCGATAGCGATCGATGTGCTAAAGGCGTGTAATAGGTCGATACGTGCATGGCCATGGCCCAATGCTATTTGCATTGCGTTGCTCTTGCTGCGTGCCTTGTTTTGCGAGAGATAGATAAGCTTAACAAGAGCTAGCTTCAGGCAGGTAGAGCTAGCTAGCTAGCTAGCTAGCTAGTGT
This sequence comes from Bothriochloa decipiens, assembly GCA_023333625.1. Taxonomy (NCBI): domain Eukaryota; kingdom Viridiplantae; phylum Streptophyta; class Magnoliopsida; order Poales; family Poaceae; genus Bothriochloa; species Bothriochloa decipiens. The sequence continues at coordinate 5,874,146 of CM041638.1, forward strand.
GTTAGTGCGTGGCAGCAGGTGAAATGGGGATGGGCAGGTGATATGGTTGGTATCTGCATGGTTCAGAGTGCAGCGATGCCCGTCCCCTAGTCCTCTAGCAGAACTAGCGGTGTTCGTTGGGCGTTCTGGAGTTTGCAACGCTGTCTGAATCGATTCGGGTTGAGAAGACGATCGAGCAACGACCTGTGTCTGTGTCAGATCGTCTTCGATGACATCCGCCAGCACCGACGAGCGGCATCTCGGTGTGGCTCAAGGCTGGACGGGCGCGCAGCAAAGTTTGAAATTTCCAGGTGTGCACCCAGTAGTCAGGTCCTTCGTTCACCGCCGTTTGTTGGCTTCCGGCCATTGCCTTGCCGTGTATGATCTGGTCTGCTAATGGGCTGCGCGGCTGCGATCGCGATGCGTGCATCGGTGGCGCACGGAGATGAATCTGAGGATCACCGGCCCAGTATTATGTGCCCCACGGAGTATTAGACTCTATACTATACACGTGGCATAAATAGATCACCGTAGCCACCGGACTCATGGGTCATGGGCTCATGGCGGTATGATTTTTCTTCTTCTCTATCAAGTACCAACGCATGATCGAATTGACAAATGACAAGCAGGTGCTGCGGAAATCGGTGAAGCATATGGTGAGACGAGACATTTAGAAACTGAATGAACTGTTAAAAGCGTACAAGTGCAATAAAGGCCATCGGTTATTTTTTCTTTAATTATTTAATTGGTCTCTTCTCCTTGTAAAAAATCTGTTTTATATATTAATATATTTTTGTATTTTCGGATATGATATGTATGTTTGAATTCTTTTTAGATATTTTACATTAAATCAATATCGAATGTGTGAACTCTCAATGGTTTGGTTCCTTGTACTAGAACCTGCCCATGACGTGCTTGTTGACATTGAGTCACCTATGATATGACTTCTCCTATGTTAGCTTGGTTTTGGGGAGGTGATCATCATAGGCGCGGTAGTGATTTCGTCTCGAAATTTGTTAGCTTATTCTTTCGGAGATGCTCATAGTCATGGAGGTGTTCCTGTGGCATGATAACTTTGTGAATCTTGATATCCAATATGGTTTAGTCTTGTGGAGATGCGCTTGGGGCTAAATCTTAAGATCCACTAGCTTAGTGTTTCAGAGATGATAGTCTGGTAGGGTTTTTGTACATCTTTTAAGGGTGTATACATGTTTATGGACCGGTGTATACATGTTTATGTACATACGCATCTTATACTTATAATTAAAAATGAAAAGAATGTGTGAAATGCTCTCTTTGCTTTCCATAAAAGATATGACACCTTACTTTCCATAAATGGACGCATGCTTAGTAGTTGGATTTTTGTTGGGAGGTAAAGGTAGACTTGGTAGTCAGACTCATAACTTTTTTTGACATAGCAATGTCTACAGCAAACAGCAGGGTCACGCTAGCTGTTATTTCTTATCCAAGTCGTGTGTACGTTGTGCGTGATATACAGTCAGATGATTTTGAAAGACAGGAACAGCTCTACTATGACTGCATCTGATGACCGTCTCTGACCAGAAATACTGCTACGTACTAGTAATTGCGTTCCTGGCGCATTCAAATGGTTGAAAGGCGTCATTCGCAGAGACGATAAAAACATACACATCGATTCACAGACAATGCTGCACAAGGGAACAAGAAGCAGCAAAATGGAATCAATTCATTCATCCCTTGGATTGTGATGCATGGTGCAGTGTGTGCCATACATATGCATGGCCGTTACACTGTGGTATGCTTGGTACTCGCTCCTTCGATTCCAGCCCCCTTCCAAAAAAAAGAGTGCACTTCTTATTTGAATCTAATAAATTAATCTTTAAAGTTTTTTTAGGGCAATTTCAGGGGATCAAAATCAATCTCCACCTGCAATTTCCATTCCACATTCCTGAGACTACCTCGGTTGGTGGAAGGCAGGGGCCTTACATTGTCTTACAAAGTTAAAATACATGAAATCCATGGGAAGATGGGCATGATTACATAGGTAAATAAAATTTTGAAGTTTAACTAAATTTATAATACATCATTTATGTCCCTAAATAAATTTACTTTGAAATATATATTCATAGTGTCGAGGATCTGGGAAAGGGGTATCCCAAAGCCTCGATTAACCAGACTAATCCCCGAGGTCAGCAACGCAAACCCTCCAACGACGTCCCTCACTATCGCTCGAAAGCCCACAGGCTAAGGCATATTGGGCCGTCCCACGAACAGGCGTCGACAGCCCAAAGCCACAGCCTGCTCGACGGGCTACCATGCGGACCGATACTATACGCTCGAGGGTACAATCCGGGGACCCCTCAAGGACGGAACTTCGCTCGAGCGAACGAGCCCGCCCTCGAGGACGGAACTTTGCCCGTGCGAATGGGCAGCCCTCGAGCACAGTATACCCCTCGACTACCTACCCCCCATACGGATCCAGGCGCATTCAATGCATTTTACCTGCTCCCGCCTAACCGTATGGTCACAGTTACAGCAACAGTTGCGAGTATGGTAGTCGAATCCTGCTTCTACCGCCCATACCCCAGAATCCCACGGATCGTACCTCACTGTTACGCCATACCAAGCACTGTGTCCCGTTCGGCACCTCCTCGAGGCTCGAAAGTCAACACATTTTCCGCATCTCCCGGGATTCGGCCTTATCCGAAGGGCCTCGACCCCCTCGACTCGACCTGAGGCCTCGACCATCGTCCCTCGGCTCTGTCATGCCGACCCTCCGGTCAACACTTCAACAACTCCGGTCAACAACAACTCCCGACGCGACGGTTGCAGGACCTCCCATACCGACGTACACCTCTACAGCGACACCGACATGATTGGCATCAGCGTCATACGTCACCGACCACGTTAGCACTAAAAAAGTGTACTCCTGTGCCTCTCCTTCGCCTATAAAAGGAGGCGCCAGGGCTTAGGACAGGGGGGCCGAGATCCGAGAGCTTCATACGCTAAGGCTTTAGATCACAGAACTACGCCGTGAGACAGTGTGAAGTAGAGAGCTAAGCGCCTGAGACGCTCAAGCTCTAGCTCATGCTTCTCACGCCCGCTTGTATTCACCCCTGTACTAGCGCTTCGGTGCAAGATAACATGAACTATCCCCCCCCCCCCCCCCCGCTGGACGTAGGGCCTTCTTTGCGCAAACCAGGATAAATCGCTGTGTCCCTCTTGCATCACCCACTAGATTAAGGAAGCACGCAATTACGAATTTACTCATTGGTGCTGACCCCCGGGGTCGAAACACCGACAGTTGGCGCGCCAGGTAGGGGCTTTGCGTGTTACCAATGATTTTCCGCCATTCTTTCTAGATGGGCAACTCTGTTTCACCACTTCCTCGTGCTACGGTGATCTGGTTCAGGAGCCTGGAGTTCATGTCCCTCGGACAGGGCTATGACATGACCCTGCTCTCGATCAGTGACCCAAGCGGAGGTCGTAGTATGCCCCACGCTCAGGAGGGGCCACTCGTCGGTCTCGCCACCATGCGGCCGCAACCAGAAGGAGGCGCGATCGGCGCCGTCATCGCCATCAACCTGAGTCGAGATTGGTGCCCGCTGCATTCCCCTTGCTCCTGACCAGTGATGAGGAGCCCCTTGTTGGGGGATTATCTGGCCTGAGTTCAGGAGCAGAGGACGGACCGGCAGGGCTCCACGACAACCTCAACTTCACCTTCGCAATGCACTCGTTGAGGGAGCCCGGCAGAGCTCCCCCGATGTGCGCAACCCCCACTACATCGAGCCTACTTCCGCATGAGCTATTCGAGCGTCATCGACGGTTCCCATTCGGCCTCAACAATGCCACAAAGGCGTTCTCAACCTTGACCCGTGCCAACATGAGCACAATAGGAGACCGCCCAGGCACCCTCCTTCGAGCAATGACGGACATGGGGACGGTCATGCCGGCCTCCGTGGACTTGGGCTTCGCGAGAGCACCCAGCCCCCAGAGGTACACCGTTGGCACACTCCGACAGCAGCTGCAGGAGGAGGCGCGGGGACAATTCCCCGTCTTCTACTGCGGTGACCCCGACTCCGGCTCTGACCATTGGGACCCTACCCGCGAGTGTCTCCACATCGACGGTGATGTTGCCTCTAGTGAGGACACTGTCGATCCGATGACCGATGCGGCTGCCACTGCGGCGGGTGGGGCTCCCCCTAGAGCAGAGGTTTGACAACCAGTCGCACCCCGAGAGCCGTGCCCCTTCCTGATGAGCAGGACGCACAGCTGGCACAAGTTCAGGAGTTGCAGGCTAAACTCGCCGACTACCAGGAACGACTGCGCCAGCTCGAGCGAACCCTCGAGCAGGAGCGACCACCACCAGGTGGAAGAGCCCGAGCCAGGGCCTGAGAGGTCAACCGGCAGATCAATGAGGGTGGGGCACCCGAACATCCCGTCAACCATTACCCTCGAGCAAGCCAGAACGTTATCGCGGTGGCTATGCTTCTTCGCAATATGCCCGCGCCATCCAACTCACAAGCTCGACGGGTACAACGCGAGATCGAGGGTCTCCTCCAAGTTGTTGCTGTTCAACAAGCCGAGAGCTCAGCCTTGAGGCATCAAGGGGCAGCTTCTGAACCACAGGATGAGCCCTCCCGGCCCGAAAGGGAGGGCTCGGTCGATCAAGAGGCGGCCCCCCGAGCGAAGAAGACACCAGCCCGAGATCGTATCATCGACAATCGCACCCCACGTGACGCGCGCCTCGATATCATTGAGAACCGCAAGCACAAACACGGGGACGCCAAGAATCGAGGGTACAGCGCCCATCGTGGGGGACATTACGACAGCGATGAAGACCGATGGGCCCCGGAGCCACCGGGTCCCTGAGTTTTCAGCAGGACGATCCGCAACGCCCGGTTGCCCGACAAGTTTTGACCCCCAACGACCGTCAAGTACAACGGTGAAACCAAACCCGAGCTCTGGCTAGCCGATTTTCGACTGGCTTGTCAGGCAAGCAGGGCACGTGACGATCGCACGATCATACGTCACCTTCCCCTGTTCCTATCCGACACCATGCGTAGGTGGCTCGAGGAGCTTCCCCCTGACCAGATTCACGACTGGGTCGACTTGGTCCGGATCTTCGAGGGAAACTTCAAGGGCACCTACGTGCATCCTGGAAACTCCTAGAAACTGTGCAACTGCAAGCAGAAACCAGGGGAGTCTCTTTGTGACTTCGCTCGGCGTTTCTCCAAGCTCCGAACCGAACTCCCCCACATCTCTGATCTCAACATAATTGTAGCGTTTGTTGCAGGTACGACCTGCAAGGACCTAGTTCATGAGTTGGGGCCCAACCGCCCCAACACCATTGACGAGCTCATGGATGTGATCGCCAACTACGCGGCTGGCGAGGAGGCTGTCGGAGCCTTCTTTGATGATGAAAAAGACAAGAGAAAGGCATCGGCAGTCGATGCCGGGGGGCTTGAACAAAGGTTCAAAGAAGAACAACAAGAAGAAGAAAAAAAATCAGCAAGGCAAGTATGAGGTTGCAGACGACGATCTCATCATAGCAGCCGAATGCAAAAAACCTCGAGGTCCCCCCGAAGGGGCCATCTTCGACAGGATGCTCGAGGAGCCCTGCCCTTATCACAAGGATGGGGCAAAACACAAACTCAAGGACTACCGCATGCTTCAAAAGCACTTTGAGCAACTAGGCATCAAGAAGGGTGATGACAAGAAAGACCAGGGCGGCAATGAGGGAGACAACGGGGAAGATGGAAAATTCCCCGAAGTCTATGACTACTACATGATCTACGGAGGCCCCTCGACCCAGCTCACGCCTTGACAGCGCAAAAGGGAGCATCGAGAAGTCTTCTTTGTCTGAGTCACGACACCCCACTACCTCGACTGGTCCGATGCACCCATCACGTTCGACCGCGACGACCATCCGGATCGCGTCCCCAACCCCGGGGCCTATCCGCTCGTCGTCGACCCAATCATCATCAACACCCGCCTCTCGAAGGTCCTCATGGACGGCGGCAACAGCCTAAACATCATCTACCTTGAGACCCTTGACCTCATGGGGGTCAAGAGGTGCCAACTCCAACCCAGCGCCGGGGGCTTCCATGGCGTCGTACCAGGGAAGAAGGCTCTTCCCATCGGCCACATTGACCTTCCCGTCTGCTTTGACACCCCCGCCAACTTCAGGAAAGAGACCCTCACCTTCAAGGTGGTCGGGTTTCACGGAACTTATCACGCCATCATCGGCCGACCCGGCTACGAGCAATTCATGGTGGTCCCAAACTACACCTACCTCAAGCTCAAGATGCCGAGACCCAGAGGCGTCATCACCATCGGCTCCTCCTACGAGCACACGTACGACTGCGATGTCGAATGCGTCGAGTACGGAGAGGCCGTTGAGCAAAGCACGATGATGGCTTCAACCCTCAAGCGCCTCGCCGATGAGGTGCCCGAACCTAAGCGTCACGCCGACAGCTTCGAGCCAGTGCAAGACACCAAGAAAGTCCCCCTCGACCCGAGCTGCTCCGGTGAGAAAGTGCTGACGATTAGTGCTGACCTCAAGAGCAAATAGGAAGCAGTGCTCGTCGACTTTCTCCGTGCAAATGCCGATATGTTTGCGTGGAGTCCTTCGGATATGCTAGGCATACCGAGGGAGGTCGTCGAGCATGCCTTGGAGATCCGAGCCGGGTCTAGACCGGTGAAGCAACGCCTACGCCGCTTTGACGAGGAGAAACGCAGGATCATCGGCGAGGAGGTACACAAGCTTTTGGCAGCTGGATTCATCAAGGAGGTTCATCACCCTGAATGGTTAGCTAATCCCATGTTAGTTAAGAAAAAGAATAGAAAAATGTGAATGTGTGTTGACTATACAAGTTTAAACAAAGCATGTCCCAAAGTTTCATTTCCTTTACCACGCATTGATCAAATTGTTGACTCTACCATGGGATGTGAAACCCTCTCATTCCTTGATGCTTATTCTGGCTACCACCAAATCAAGATGAAAGAGTCCGACCAGCTCGTGACTTCCTTCATCACATCTTTCGGCATGTACTGCTACATCACCATGCCCTTCGGCCTTCGAAACGCCGGGGTGAATTATAAGCGATGCATGCTCCATGTCTTCGGTGAACACATAGGCAATGCGGTCGAGGCCTATGTCGATGACATCGTGGTCAAATTCAAAAAAGTTAACAACCTCATCCATGACCTCGAAATCGCATTCGGATGCCTTCGAGCCAAGAATATAAAACTCAACCCCGAGAAATGTCTTTGGGGTGCCTCGGGGCATGCTCCTCAGATACATCGTCTCCCAGCACGGGATCAAGGCCAACCCCGAGAAGGTCATAGCCATCACACGAATGGGGCCGATTCGAGATCTCAAGGGTGTGCAGAGGGTCACGGGCTGCCTCGCGGCTCTCAGCCGTTTCATCTCACATTTGGGGGAAAAGGCCCTGCCCCTGTATCGCATGGACCGCGGAGGCCAAGGAGGCCCTCGACAAACTCAAGGGCATGCTGACCTCTGCCCTGATCCTCATCCCTCCTCGACCAGCGACGTCGACTGAACCGCCCGAGCCCCTCCTCCTCTATGTCATCGCGACCACTCAGGTGGTAAGCACGACCATAGTGGTCGAGAGGCAAGAGGAAGGGCATGCCATGCCCGTCCAGCGGCTGGTTTACTTTGTTAGTGAAGTGCTTTTGAAAACCAAGACCCGCTACCCGCAGGTGCAAAAGCTGCTCTACGCCATCGTTCTTACGCGGCGCAAGCTCCAGCATTACTTCCTCAGCCACTCGGTTACCATGGCATCTTCTTTCCCCTTGGGGGAATCATCCAAAACCGGGAGGCTGCTGGAAGGATTGCTAAGTGGTCGGTCGAGCTCATGGGTGAGACCATCACCTACGCACCATGAAAGGCCATCAAATCTCAGGTGCTGGTGGATTTCATCGCTGAGTGGACCGACACCCAATTGCCGCCAGTTCAGGTCCAAGCCGAGCTGTGGACAATGTACTTCGACAGGTCGCTCATGAGGACAGGAGCAGGCGTAGGCTTGCCCTTCATCTCACCCCTTGGAGTTCACATGCGATACATCATTCACGTCCACTTTGCCACTTCTAATAACGTTGCGGAGTACGAGGCTCTTGTCAATGGGTTGTGTATTGCCCTCGAACTCGGGGTCTGACGCCTTGACATTCGAGGTGACTCACAACTCATCATCGACCAAGTGATGAAGGCCTCGAGCTGCCATGACGCCAAGATGGAAGCCTACTGCAATGAAGTGCGCAAACTGGAAGACAAATTCCACGGCCTTGAGCTCAATCATATTGCTCGACGCTACAATGAAGCTGCAGACGAGCTCGCGAAGATCGCATCAACTCGAGGTACTGTCCCTCCAGACGTATTCTCGAGAGACCTCTTCGAGCCCTCCGTCGACTTGGGCTCAAGGGATGGCACCGCACCCTCGACAAGTTTACCAAGTGGATCGAGGCTCGGCCTATCGGCAACATTCGCTCTGAGCGGGCGGTCGAGTTCTTCACTGACATCATCCATCGCTTTGGGGTCCCAAACTTCATCATCACTGACAATGGCACACAGTTCACTGGAAAGAAGTTCTTGGATTTTTGCGATTGCCATCACATCCGTGTGAACTGGTCTGCAGTTGCTCATCCTCGAACTAATGGCCACGTCAAGCGCACCAATGGCATGATTTTGCAGGGCCTCAAGCCGAGAATCTTCAACCGCCTTAACAAGCACAAAAAGAAATAGGCCGCGGAGCTGCCTTCGATCCTGTGGAGCTTAAGGACAACACCTAGTCAAGCCACGGGGTTCACACCATTCTTCTTGGTCTATGGGTCCGAGGCCATCCTCCCCACTAATCTCGAGTATGGTTCCCCTCGACTAAAGACCTATAACAAGCAAGCCAACGAAGAAGCCCTCGCAAATGCCGTCGACCAGCTCGAGGAGGCTTGAGACATGGCGCTGATTCACTCCGCAAGGTATCAGCAGAAACTTCGATGCTACCACAACAAACACGTGCGCTCGAGGGACTTCCAAGTTGGAGACCTCGTCCTACGTCGACGATAGACCAACAAGGGGCGTCACAAGCTGACTCCACCATGGGAAGGTCTATACACCATAGCTGAGGTGCTGAAGCCTGGAATGTACAAGTGGCAAACAACAAGGGTCAAACCTTCACCAACGCATGGAACATCGAACAGCTACATCATTTCTACCCCTAGGGCACCGATGCCCTTGTACCTTCTCGCATATTTTGTACATTTTCGCACGACAAATATAAGAAGTACTTTTGATTATAAGTTCAAACTCATTATTGTACATGCAAGAGGTAGCCTCGACCCTGTCTCGCCAGAGTCAAGCCTCCCTCGGGGGCTAACGGGGAACCCCCTAAGTTCCTAAAAATTACGAATGATTTTTCAAAATTTGAGCGTCTCCTTTTGCTTCGCAACTAAGTAGAAAACGCCTCAAACTCCCTAAGGGTTGAGGGCTGTCGAGCCTAGGGCTCTCCTATGCCTCAGGGCTTCAGTACCCCCACTCGCTCCCCCTCCTCAAGGGATACGAGCATGCGTCGAACACTTAGTCAAAAAGCAAAGGTCAGATGATCGAAGCTCGAGCATCTCTTCTTTCCTTCGCTTTGATGCGCTTCGCGACTAAGAAGAAAATGCCTCAAATTCCCTAAGGGTCGAGGGCTGTCGAGCCGGGAGCTCTCCTATGCCTCTGGGCTATGGTACCTCCACTCGCTTTCCCCTCAAGGGATATGAGCACACGTCAAACACTTAGTCAAAAAAGCAAAATCTAGGCGAAAGAAAACAGAGAAGGCTCGAACTTGAAATATCCAAATGCATTACAATAGATGCATAGATGTTTTAAAGGCCCCAGAGGCCATACTGAATATAAGTTACAAAAACTAACTTAGTTACACAGGCACTTTTGCCCAGTTTTGTCCTACAGGCTAGCTCCGCCGTCTCCGTCGCCGTCCTCCTCGACGGTGTACCCTTCATCTTCGGGGGGAGGAATCATCCTCGAACAGCTTCGCCAGCGCTTCCCTCGGCCTCTCGGCATCCTGGATCAGCCCCCGACATCACTCCTCGTTCTCGGCATCGGTCTTCGAGATGTCGGGGATGAAGCCTTGGGCAACGACGTCCATGTGGAAGATGAAGCCGGAGGAAACCACCGCCAGCGCGCGCTTCACGCCGGTGTGGAGCGCCTCCCGCACGTGATCTCAAAGGGTGGCGTCGAGGTGGTAGAGCCGGTCGACGAGCGTGGCCCCTGGGACATCTTCTTCAGCCACCTCGATGGGCTCGACCTCCCAGGAGGTACAGAGCCTGTTGATGGCAACCCAAAACCTGCCGAGAAGCGTCCCCTCCACCACGAGGCTCTCCTGTAGTGCCTTGGCAGCGGCTTGAGTGGAGAGCAGCTCGGACTCAAGGCCTGAAAGACAAAACAAGAGTTAAACAAGTCACACAGAAAGAAAAAGGTCAAAGTCCACCAAGGAACTCACTGGCACAGCGGGTCTGGAGGGCGCTGCGGTCCTCCAGCATGGCATCGCGCTCCTCCCGAGCCTCGTCTCGCTCCCGCTGGGCCTCCTTGAAACCCTGAGTCAAGTCAATCTTCTCGCACCGGAGGGTCTCGAGGGCACCACCAGCCAAGATGATGGCTTGCTCCTTCTCTCGAAGGGTAGCCTTCATCACCTCAAGCTTGGCATCCAGGCTATCGGCTCGACCCTTCTCCTCCTTGACCAAGGCAGAGAGGGTGTCACATGCCATGAAGACCTGAGCCAGACTGGCCTCGAGCGAGTGGATACGCTCCATGGAGCCTCGGGCCTCCTCCGCGAGTAGCTTGACGTGCTCTTGAGCGCGAGCGCCATCACTCTTGGCCTCCTCCGCTTCACCCCTAGCCGTGTCGACCTCCTCCTTGACCCGCCGGAGCTCCTCCTTGACTCGAGCGGCTTCGCCTCGAGCTGTCTCGGCATCCTTCTTCGCCTGGGCGGCCTCCTCCTTGGCCCTGGCAGCCTCCTTCCTGGCCCGCTTCACCTCCTCCTCGACCTCGGCCACCCTGCTCTGCGCAGAATGGCCGGCCTCGAGTTGGCAAAGCACTTCCTCCTGGCTGTTATGTGTTTCATGGAGGAAGTATGACTTGGAGTGGGAATGCCTTTGCAAGTCCTGGAAATAGGAAATCGAGGGTTAAGTCAATCCATACGGGAAAAGCCAAAAACCGTAGGTGATCCAAACAGAGACTTACCGCGAGACTCTGGTCGAGATCCCTAACGAGCTCGACACCCAGCTTGAGAAAGTGCTGCAGCCATGCCCGGGACTGCTCCACGCCCTTCTAGCGCTTGACCTCTGCCGGGTCATCCATCTCGATCCTGGGAGTGCTGGAGTCGCCGAGCTCCTGGAGCAAGACATGCTCCTTGCCCCAATGAGAGAAGAGCGTCTTGACCTTGGTTCGCGCCAAGGACTCGATTTCCTCTGCCACGTCGCGTGGGGCGCCATGGTACTCCACCAACTCGGCCGAGGTGGGGAACTCCGACGCAGCGCCGGTGCCTCCCAGCCTGGGATTGGACGTCGACCTCCTCCTCAACGGGCCAGGAGCCCTAACACCATGGCGACTGCCGTCTCCTCCGACGGCTTCGCCTGCGGACCAGAAATCTCTGGCTCCTCCGACGGCAAGGCTGACGGCTACGGTGGCCAGCTCGACGCTAGCTCAGGCGCCTCCTAAGGCGGCGGAGGGGATGAGGCCGTCGCTTCCTCCAACGCCACGTCCTGTGGCACTGGCAGGTCCACCATCAACACGTCTGCCGATGGGCTCGGTGTCGAGGTCTCCTCCTCGAGCTGTGTCGAGGGTTTCAGCCCTGCTTCTTGTAGCAGCTCGTCGAGGGTGATCACTGACACCCACTGTTTTGGGAGTCCTGAGGTCTCCTCCCCCTCCGACGGCTTGGGCGGCTGCTGTGCTGATAGGTCCAGCAGCATCACGTCCCCCGGCGACGTCTGCTGCTGTTGATGGTGCTGGGGCCGTTCCCCAGTCACCTCCTCCTCCTATCGCTCCTGCGGCTCCTTCTTCTCCTGCTGCGTCCGCGGCAGCTCCTACTTTCGCTGAGCCTCCAACTCGCGTAGCCCTGTCGGCCATAGCTTTCGCTCCCCGTCGAAGGGGGAGGGGTGATGGCCTCCTCACCCTTGAGGTCGATGGGGGTTATCTCCATTCCCGGATCGTGGCCCTTGGGGGCTCCCGTCTCGGGCATGGAAGCAGAGACCTCAGGCTAGCCAGGTCAGGTGCTCCCGACGCCGGGGCTCTGCTCTCTGGCGCCGGGCCGAGCTCAGGGACCACGGACGTCGACATGAGGGAGGCGCTCCCCCCTCCTGTGTCTTCCTCGGCTCGGAGTCATCACCCTTCACGGCCCCCCAGTCACTCGACCCTGTAGCAAGAGCAGAACCTGTCAGCCTACCGCGAGCCATAGCCCCGAGGGCTAAGGATAGCCACCTCGCCTCCCACGGTGCCAAGGGCCTCGACGTCGCACCTGTGGCCGAGGCCCTCATCTTTGTGGCCGCGTCCACCCTAAGCCGCTTAGCCGGTGCAAGGGTCGCTCCCTCGATGCGGTGCTTTGGCCTGGACAGAAAGTAGGATAGTAGAGAACTTAATGAACCGCAGAATGGGGAAGCAACGAGAAGAGACTTAAATCGACAACACTTACCCAAAGGGGTTAGAGGCCTTTTGGGTCCTCCTCGAGCCGCCAGCAGACCTCGAGGCCCCACCTGAGGCTGAGCTCTTCCCAGGGCTAGGGCTGCTAGGGGCTGTCGGTGAGGTCATCGTGCCTCCCTGCTCCGGCGAGGCCTCCTGGGCATGACCCTGCTCCGCCTGCGCCGATGACCAGGACCGGGTCTCCCGGGTCAAAGTGGGCGGGGTCCCGCCACGAGCACGATATGAGGAGGACGAACCCCCTGAGTCGAGGGGGTGGTCAACCTTTCCCCTCGCTGGTGCTCGAAGGCCATAGTCGCCGGCTAAGGGGCGCGCTGCTCCGACGCACCTTCCTGCATTAGAAGATGATCAGCACGGGAGGGACCAGACAGAAGGGGCTCGAGACGTCCCGCCACCCCTTCAACATCATCATTGTCATCATCATCATCCTCATCTCCCTCATCCTCGAAGGGAGACTCCTCCTCCAGGAGCCCATTGCGCCTCTGCTGTGCACGGCGCTTCTCGCGCTTTTCGTGCTCCCGAAGCTTCTTGTCCTTTTCCTTCCTCTCCTCATCCTTGCGCCTCTTTTCTTGCTGGGCATCGAAGCGTCTCACCTGACGATCGGGAGCATCCTCCCTCAACGGGGGCCTCGATCTCCGGTAGTCGATTCTCTCCTGCACGAAAACATTCGGTCGCGACGACAAGAGTAAGGAAAAAAAGGGGATGAAACATAAACGCGAAAGGCATGGGTCAAGGCACTCACCAAGTCGAGGCACCCCTCCTCCGGCCGCATGGGGAGGTGGTTGACGTCCTCTGCCCTGAACAAACCTGCGACCATCCCTTTCACCCACGCAACGATCTTCGCGGCAGATATCCCCTCGCTGGACATCCGGCACTTCTCGAGCACCTCGGGCGCCACCTCGGGGAGCATCTCATCCAACTGCAGTGGGCGCTCCATCAGGGAGAGCACCCATCGACTGTAGAAGGCCGAGACCACCACACCCGCCGTCAGGCCCGCCTCCCAAAGGGTCTTCATCGCGGCAATGAGGGGACGAAGTCGACGTTGAAGATCCCCCATCACACCATGCGGCCAGTTGAATGGTCGCTCGGTGATGAGCCGCCCGGTGTATGGCGAGAGGTAGCCTCTGCCATTGCGGAGGTAGAGCCATTGCTCATCCCACCGGGAATGGTTGGACATCAACCCGATGGGGATGTACTCCTGCGGCACCTCTGACTTGCCTGTCTTCAACACGAAGTTGAGGCAGCCCGCTCTGACGATCCGCCTCATGCCTGACCCCACCGGAGAGGTGAGCCACTCCCCCTTGTAGAGATGGAGCCATAGCTCCCAATCGGGCACCATCCCTAAGTAGCCCTCGCAGACGGCCACGAAGATGGTGGCGTTAGAGATGGTGTTGGGGGAGAAGTGTTGGAGCTCGATGCCATAGAAGTTTGTCAACCCCCGCATGAACTCGCTCGGGGGCGCTCCGAGCCCGTGCCGATGGTACTTGAGGAAGCTCACCACGTAGCCCTCTAGCGGGTTTGGCTCCAGGTGGCCCCTCGGCGGCGCGATCCACTCCGGCCAAGTCAGATCAGCCACGGGGCAGAGAAGTCCCTCTCTCACCAGCTCGTTCAACCTCTGCCACGTCACGGTCGATGGGCGTTAGGGTTCCGCCGGCTGAAAGATGGGGGCCATGGCAGCGGCAGCGGCACGGAATTTTTCGGTGGACGCGGCAGCGGCGGCGACGATACGGATCTCCTTGACGGACAGGCGATCGGGAAGGTTTCCAATCGTGATTTCTTGCTCTAAGTTCCTACCCTCGCGCGTAGGAAAGCAGGGACTCAAGAGCACTAGCAGTGGTGAAGGCAGGGTGGCAAAGGTAGGGGCGGATGGCGCTTGTCCCCCCTGGTTCTATACCCAGGAAGAGCAACGGGAGGAATCCAGCGGCAGAAAAAGGTAGCTCCTTGCAATTGATGCGCTTACCTACCTGTTCCCCCTCAATCCTCGGCCGGATACACGCGTTGCACCTCAGGCAACAAACTGTTGCTCGGGCCCACCATGATCTCCATCACTACACCGTTTAAGCCTCCTCCTCAAAAGACGTGTCCAACAGTAAGAAAAATAAACGTTGCTCACCGACGGACTCTTCCAGGAGAAGGTAAATGGGCTCCGGCCCCACAACAAGCCTCGAGGGAGCGAAGGCTGGCCCTCGACCAGGGTTCGACAGCCACCCTCGAGCACCCGAGTCAGGGGTGACCAAGGGGGAGCCAACACGAGGCACCGCTTGAGAACGAACTCTCAAGACCCCTTTGGACATATCTAAGGTGAAATTCCATGGACTTTTATGGAATCCCCCTGAATGGAGGCATCGAGCCACCGAGACCTATCGAATGGAATCGGTATTCGTAGGTCCATTCCGTTTTGCTTTAATGAGACCACCTCCGGGCCTCTAGCCGACCTTTATCGAATGAGGATCGGGCTCTCACTTGGATTCTTCCGTTACCAGCTCACTGAGAACTTCGAGGCTCGCCCTATCAAGGGTAGTCCGACGCTTCTCGCCTCACGTCCGATCAAAAGGACTCGTGAGATGAATGCCGAGGCCGGCAGCGCCCCTGCCGCATGAGGCTCAGGAGCCCGACCGTGTCCGGCACCCCTCAACGAAAGAGGGTCAAAAATCCCCTGGGGGCTCGACGTTCCGACATACCCCTCGGTAAAACGCTACGACTCTAGTTCAGGTCCGTACCCGACTGGACGAGCACCCCTCGACCGAAGACAAATAAAGCCCTCGAAGGAGTCTGCCGACTCCTCCGAGGCCTCGGGGGCTACCCCCGCGGGTGACGCTCTCGCGCCCCCCGCAGAAAAATTCGAGTCGCACCTCGCTCCCGACTCCTGACCCCCTGCCTGAGTGTCACCACTCACGCAGAGGCTCGGGGGCTACTGTCGAGGATCTAGGAAAGGGGTATCCCAAAGCCTCGATTAACCAGACTAATCCCCGAGGTCAGCAATGCAAACCCTCCAACGACGTCCCTCACTATCGCTCGAAAGCCCACAGGCTAAGGCATATTGGGCCGCCCCACGAACAGGCGTCGACAGCCCAAAGCCACAGCCTGCTCGACGGGCTACCACACGGACCGAGACTGTACGCTCAAGGGTACAATCCGGGGACCCCTCGAGGACGGAACTTTGCTCAAGCGAACGAGCCCGTCCTCGAGGACGGAACTTCGCCCGTACGAATGGGCAGCCCTCGAGCACAGTATACCCCTCGACTATATACCCCCCGTATGTATCCAGGCACATTCAATGCATTTTACCTGCTCCCGCCTAACCGTATGGTCACAGTTACAGCAACAGTTGCGAGTATGGCAGTCGAATCCTGCTTCTACCGCCCATAACCCAGAATCCCATGGATCGTACCTCACTATTACGCCATATCAAGCACTGTGTCCCGTCCGACACCTCCTCGAGGCTCGAAAGTCAACACATTCCTCGCATCTCCTGGGATTCGGCCTTATCCGAAGGGCCTCGACCCCCTCGACTCGACCTGAGGCCTCAACCGTCGCCCCTCGGCTCTGTCACGCCGACCCTCCGGTCAACACTTCAACAACTCTGGTCAACACTTCAACAACTCCCGACGCGACGGTTGCAAGACCTCCCATACCGACGTACACCTCTGCAGCGACACCGACATGATTGGCATCGGCGTCATACGTCACCGACCATGTTAGCACTAAAAAAGTATACTCCTGTGCCTCTCCTTCACCTATAAAAGGAGGCGTCAGGGCTTAGGACAGGGGGCCGAGATCCGAGAAAACTACGCCGTGAGACAGTGTGAAGTAGAGAGCTAAGCGCCCGAGACGCTTAAGCTCTAGCTCACGCTTCTCACGCCCGCTTGTATTCACCCCAGTATTAGCACTTCGGTGTAAGATAACACGAACTCTTCCCCCCCCCCCCCCCCGCGCTGGACGTAGGCCCTTCTTTGCCCGAACCAGGATAAATCACCGTGTCCCTCTTGCATCACCCACCGGATTAAGGGAGCACGCAATTACGAATTTACTCGTTAATGCTGACTCCCGGGGTCGAAACACCGACACATAGTTAATCTAGTTTTTCAGTATCGTAATGTTAGTACTTTTTATATCTTTAATTAATCAAACTTAGAGATTATTTGATTATTTAAAAAAAACATGAAGTGTACTCTTTTGGGATGCAGGATGTACCCATCTTTATTTTCTTTTTTATTCGTGTGCGTGCGCGCTTTATGTTGTGCTGACAGTTAAGCAGTCTCATAAATTTCCTTGCTAAAAGATAGCTCATAATGAACAGGACGTGTAAACTACTCTCTCCATTGCAAATTATAGTTCACTTTGACTTTTTTGATGCATACAATTTGTTATGTATCTAGACATATTATTTATCTAGATACATAGTAAAATGCATGAAAAAAATTAAAATAAACAATAATTTGGAACGGAGGGAGTAACACGGCACGTGCATGGAGCCCATACTACACGTACCTAATCCTAATCAGCCCCCAATCATTTGCTTGCTCCTAATCCGCCGCCTTATCAAGCATGACGGTTCATTTTCGTTCCAACTGCGGCTAGCGATAGGCTCAAAATCTTCTCCTAACAGGCTAACACCGTACCATCCACCACTAGTTCCTAGCTAGTAGTACTTCCAACGACCAATGCAAGCTGCTGGCTAGCTTTATTCTGCCAACAGTTTCATCATATCAAGCATGGCAGCTAGCTAGCTAGCTGCAGTTTGTATGCAACAATACGTGCATGCGTGCGTTTGAGCCCTCGCACACGGCTCTCTCATTGTGTGCGAGCAAAACAGCTGACGTCCTGACGCGAACACGAACAATCCTTGCCGCCCGCCGCGGTCCCCCTGTGCCGTGTGCTGCCGTTGTGCGTGCACCGCGTGGTACTTGGTCCGTTCGTCGCACGCCGCCATCACGTCCCTGGACCACCCCGAACAAAACGAACGAATGCCGGACGCATACCTGGAGCCGATCCAGGCAGAGCCGTGTGCTCTGTGCGTCTGCCCCGCCGCGTCAACGTCGTCGTGGACGGGTCGCCATGCAGCGCAAGCCATTGGGTGGATGGTGCAGGCAGCTCATCACCCTGTGATCGAGCCTCTCTGGTCCAATTAACCATCCGGCCGGAAGGAAGCATCATCGATCCGGCGGGCTATAAATACCGCGGCTCCATCGCCTCTTGGTCGCAGCACCTACCATCCATCCTACCGAACATCGATCGACCGATCGCAGTCAGTGTCCTGCGCAGAAGAAACTAGTCTGAAGTCTTAACGGTCGATGGCCTCGTCCTCCGCCGGTCCCATGAAGACGTGGGTTCTGCCGGCGGCGGCGGTGGTGGTGCTGCTCCTGCTGCACGGTGGAACCGTCGCGAGCGCTGGCGGCAACTTCAACCAGGACGTGGACATAACCTGGGGCGACGGCCGAGGCAAGGTCCTGAACAACGGGCAGCTCCTGACGCTATCCATGGACCGCTCCTCGGGCTCAGGCTTCCAGTCCAAGTCGCAGTACCTCTACGGCCGCTTCGACATGCAGCTCAAGCTGATCCCGGGCAACTCCGCCGGCACCGTCACCACCTTCTACCTCTCCTCCCAGGGCAGCGCGCACGACGAGATCGACTTCGAGTTCCTCGGCAACGCCTCCGGTGAGCCCTACACGGTGCACACCAACGTGTACAGCCAGGGGAAAGGCGGGCGGGAGCAGCAGTTCCGGATGTGGTTCGACCCCACCGCCGACTTCCACGCCTACTCCGTGCTCTGGAACCCCGCCCACATCGTCTTCTACGTCGACGGCGTCCCCATCCGCGAGTTCCGCAACCGCGCCGCCGCCGGGGTGCCGTTCCCGACGTCGCAGCCGATGCGGGTGTACGCCAGTGTGTGGGACGCCGAGGAGTGGGCCACGCAGGGCGGGCGTGTGAAGACGGACTGGTCCAAGGCGCCGTTCGTCGCGTCGTACCGTGGGTACGCCGCCGCCGGGTGCACCGCGCCCGACGCCGCCGCGTGCGCGAGGTCCAACGGCGCGTGGATGTCGCAGGAGCTCGATAGCGCCGCGCAGGAGCAGCTCCGCCGGGCGCAGGCTAGCTACATGATCTACAACTACTGCACGGACAAGTACCGGTTCCCGCAGGGACCGCCGCCCGAGTGCTCGTCGCCGGCCAAGTAGGATAGATCGAGTAGAATCATCGGATATACAATTCGATCGCGAAATTGGCCGGTATACGGCATAAATTCGGCGCATATATATACATATACGTAGACGCCATGCATGTTTTGTCATGTAATGATATGAATGAACATATATAATTCAACACGGGAAGGAAAATGGCCGTGTTACACCGACCGCGAATGACTTTGTTGGACTGACTGCGTCAAGCCGTCGACACGGCAACGTTCGTTTGTCACTCCCCGTTAAAAAAACCACAATTTCGTTAAAAAAACCAAAAAACAAACTTTTGCCTTGAAATTCCGAAGGCACTCCCCGTTTGGGCCGGCCGTTTCCTCGGTCGGACTCAGTGGGCTGAATATCATGTGTCAATCATATGTCTACCCATGCATAAGGCCCGTTCTCGCTTCCATATGGGCTGGACTGCATTCCCTTATAATAACGATGTGGCCTTGTCTGAACGCCCGTTCGGCCGCGTTAGGAGTAGAATCAGGCTCGAGAAGCTTCGCGGTGTCTGGCGACTCCGTGGCGATTCCCGGCGACCGAGCGGCGACTCGCCAGGTTCTTCCTTTCCCTCCGCCGATTCGGCTAGCTCCGGCCTCCGGCGTCCCTCGCGGACGTCGGGGGAGGTAGAGCCTACGTCGAATCGGCGGTGGATCCGTGTATATTTCTTTGTTTTCTGTAGTTTGGGTTGTAGTTAGGGTTTTCGATGGCTATGTCTATCGGTTCTTTTGTCCCTCCAAGGCGCGTTTGGCGAGCTTCCCGGCGACGTCCTTGTGAGGTTTATGCTCCCAGCTCAAGTTTTTAGGATGGTTTTATTGTCCCTATTTTGGGTTCCTCGGTGTTCGTCGATTCGGGTCTGCCGTGGTGGCGACAGGCGACGGATTCCGATTCTACGATGAGGTTTTGGCCGCTGGCATCCTATCGAGACGTTCATCGATTTAAGTGTGCGGCTGTTTTTCGGCCGTGCCACACCTGGCCTCTGAAATTATTGTTGTCTCGTCCGTTTCTTCGGGTATCGGCTTCGAGCCTCCTCCTCGGCGGTCCATGGTGGATTTCTGAGCTGAGGCAGAGTGGTTCGATTGACATCGACGAGAATCAATGGATGCTTCTCAGATGTTTTCACTGTATTTTGTCTCTAGTGGGAAGCTTCTTTGTAAGGAAAAAATGCTATCTTTGTAAAGGGATTGATATATCCCTGGAAGGAGATAGATTGATGGATATAATCTTTCTAGATATATGAATACAATCCAGAACCTTTCTAAAAAAAATTAGCCGCGTTAGGTTATTATTATCATCACAACTTCATATGGCAACGTTCGTGTCTTGCGACCAATCTGAACGCCATGTTCTAGAAACTGAAATCACACACGATTATTACACTGCTACCACGTGACAAAACAGTAGTAGTAGCATTCTCAAAAAAAAAAAAAACAGTAGTAGGTTCTTTAGCTAGCTAGCAAGCACTACCAGAAAACATCTCTCTACACGAGCACACGACTGAGGACTGGTGAGCTCTGAGCTCAGGATCTGCCGATGGGGATGGCGCACCCGGGCGGGAACTCGTTTGGGATTTTGGGAACCGCCTTCGGTCGGCGTCGTACACCGTTCAAGTGCACCCAGCTGAGCGTCATCCAGCTCCACCAATCCAACCGCTGTGCCATACACGCGGGCACACCAATCCAATTTTAAGGTCTGGTCCATACTTAAAAAATAAATGCTTTAAGAGGTTTTAGCACTCATTTTACTAAAAAGAATACCCGGTTGATTGTAACTCATGAGTGAAGTAACAATAATCTCCTATATACGAATCTTGCACCAAAAGCGGGCCTGTGGATCGGGCCACGTCGCCCGATAACCCTTTAGCCGTTCGATCTCACTAACTCGCTATGTGGTCCGTTCGATTTGGCTCGGGTCGGGTCTCTACCCGCTTCACCTCGACCCGAATGCTCGAGAAAGTTCTCGGCCTCGTCGCGTGGCAGCACGGGCGCCAGCAACCGCCACCAGCGAGACGGCGCCGCGGGCCGCGGCCACCACCGCGTACCAGAAGCGCCGGCGGCGCCCATCGGCGAGGCGAGCATGCCACCACTGGCATGCATCTCCCCATACCATTGCGAAGATGCCGGCCTCCACCCTTCGCCAACTGCATCACCCGCGGCCTGCCGGCGTCCGCCGGTCTGCCCTCCGCGTCCCGTGCCACTAACCTCGCCGCCGCCCTTATCTAGGACGCAGCCGACGGCGTCTCCAGCGAACCCGCGACAGAGAAGTTGAGTGCCCCGGAGGGGGCTGCAGCCGTGGTGGCCGGAGCCCACTATGTCCGCTCCCCTCGCGCCGGGGTCACTCGGCCGACCTGGACCACCCACGCTGGGCCGCTGCCGGAGACGACTGTCCATGAGATGGCAAAGTCCGTGGAGAGGACTATTGATGGCTTGCGCAGTTGCTACAACATCTCTGCCACACCATCAGCTTAGCTGGTGATTCGAGCTGTGTTCATAGGAACTGAGCAGGTAAATTCATTTATTCACATGTTCTTCACTGCCAGCGATGCCCAACAAATGCTCGATAAAATGCTTAAATTTAAAAGGTCTTACTCCGTCCACTGAACAGATATGCTTTGTATATGCGTGACTTAATTTTACTGATACAAAAATTGGTTCTTTAATTCATTAACATATAATAAGTCTGAGTCCATTTGACACAATCAATCTCCTTTCCATGTTATTGCATGTTCTTCCACTTAAGGCAGGGCACCTTGGCATGAACATTCACATTCTGGAATAATAATAGTGACCCGACTTTTGTGTGTTTAATTAACGAAAGTGGATGCGTACTACAGGCCGCTCATAAGAAAGATTTGCATCGCACCTTTCATTTGCATCGCAGCTACGAAATGGTCCAAGCCTGATCCATCCTTCAAGAAATATTTTGGACAGCAGGAGTGTACTGATAAAGCAGATAAAAGACATTGCAATGGCCGGCAATCCTGTCAGTACCACGTACATTCTCATTTCCTGCATGAAACTCGATGATCACATGGTTTTGGTTGTCCTGACAAAGTTTTGATTATATATACTGCCTGGTGGCTGCAGTCTTTCGAACTGAAACCAGTTTCTGGAGCGAGCTCTCCTCAGATGAATTCTTCATCTTTGCCATGCCTTTAGCTAGATTATACAGTCCTTCAAAAAAATTATACACCTTTACTACAGATTAGCATGAAATTCATAAGAAACCATTAGAACGTTTTTGGCATTACCACTTTGGGATCAACTTGAGGTACTGAACCTACTGCTGATTGCTTCGGATGTCTTCCAAATTGTAATAAAGTGGTTTCTTACAAATTGTAATAAAGTGGTTTCTTATCAGCTGAATATTCTGAATTTCTATATGATCAACTTCAACTGTATGCTATGTGAGGAGCAAGGCAGGTATTATGATATTTAGACATTGCTTCTTTCTTTGCAAAACTGCTTGTTTTCAAAAATTGGCTGTGATCCTGATCTCATTTGATCTTAACTTGCATGTTTAAATATGTGAGTATTTTCACTCACATCCATCATATTACGATCATGGATTCTATGCATAAATGTTTGATACCTTCATTGTTTACTTCGTGCACAGGAGTTTTTGTATTCTTATTTTCAATTAGGATGGATTCCATGTCCATATACAGTGGCCAATAAAGGTGAAGCCAGGTACATGGACGAGAGATACCATATTTTACATAAAGAACACTATATATGCTTCAGAAAAAGTAACCTGCCATTTTTCTCACATTCAGTGAATTGGCATCTATAAGTCGTCATGCTTTTCGTCCCTATATATGCGAGTTCTACTGTACCTTTAACACTGTCACAATGCTTTGACAAGATTCATGTGAATCAAGGGACACTGGTGACTCAAAGTCTGAAATTATGAAATAGTGTAACATATCTCATTCTAGAAAATTTGCAAAATACTGAGAACTGTATTTACTGACAAGGACTACCAAACCATAGGAGTAATATATTAATCTAAACTGGACCAAAGTAAAAAAAAAAACATATTCACATTCTTAGGCACGGTTGTTTGGAATTCAGGTAAAAGTCCCCAGTCATGTTCTACTACAAACCGAGAATCGTGACACTGATCATCACCATTTTTTTTTCCTATATTATTATCAGGTTAGGGCATGTTTACCCTTGAATTCTTGATCCTGGCAGCTATCATGCTAAAATTAGCAAACATGGATCCAAACAAGATGTGATAATACACCATCCTTTTACCTTTCAGTTTCTCAGCTGCTATTAGGTGCTAATAGTTAGTAGCATATTAAAAAAAGATTAGAAGATCCAAACGGAAACAGGGCGCTAGGCCACTATTGATTGATCTAGCATTGGCGCGGCAAAGCCTACTAACTCTTGATTCACATTGAGCTTGTTTCATTTATATTAAGCTATTAAAATTGTAATCTGCATTCACATAAATTCTGCATTGTTTCACATTGACGGTGAACTTGCTTCATAGCTTAGATAATGCTTCACTTTGAGACTAGCAGCGACGCTTGATTTTCATTGCATACAGAAATTTTGCAACCTAGACTTTACAGAAAAAAATGCAGGCGTGATTCTGCAAACTCCGTCTTAGATGTTTGCTTGGCAGAGCTGCTCAGATCCTTCATCTTCAATAAATTTAACCCTGTCACTTGGGGATAATTTGACCAAATAAATTTAATTATTGGGAACAAACATGTATTACTGGAAATAAATACTTATCTTACTACACTCACAAAATAACTGAACTCAAACAGAAAATCCCTTCTACCCCGTCACAAACAATATAAAGCTTCAATAAATTATTATTAGGAACAAACATGTTTTACTAGAAAAAGAATACTTATCCTATTGCACTCATCAAAACAACAGAATAAGGGTCTACCAGTGCTATCAACATCGCCGACACTGGCCATGAGCGGCAACGCCGCGAACATTTCTAGTTTCATCGAGAGCTAGCTGTACTAAGGCATAACAATGACTAGAAGTATCCTGTGACGTGTAAAGTGCAGGCAGTAGGGTGGCAGTCTAAAACCTCTCATCCACTCGAGAAGGCACTAAATTAACATTGTCGCAGATTTGATTAGAAAATTGTTCATTAACACAAACACACTGCTCACACTAAGCATGGATTCGCTTGACCACTTATTGGGTATGCACGTGCTGCAAGAGGTCCCGTACTCCATTCGCTGCTGTCAAGGGCTGACCTAACGACAATCGTTTGACCTCTTGGTTGGCCGAGTAGGCATGGCAACGCCGGTGGGAAGAAGAGAGAGAAAGGAGAGAGAGGAAGGGGCTAGGGTTTGAGCAGGGTGGAAGGGTCCTTCACAAAATCTCCAGCGCCATGTGCTTTATGCTAAAAGGAGATAACACTCTTGAATTTTCTCTTCTTTGCATAAAAATAAAATTTACTATAGGACCTTAGATAAAACATATTCAAACACGGACAATATTCGGAGAAGGCGAACTAGAAATATCAAGATTGTCAAAGTTTTTGAACTAGGGGCCTGCTTGGTTAGGTGTCAATTGTTTCCCAACCAAAATCATGGCAAACCAAAACTTTGGCTAGCCAATCAAGATTTGCCAAAGTTAGGGCAAAAAGTATAGGCATGTATTTGGTTGATTACCAAAATAAAGGCTTGCCAAAATTCTCTCATATGTAGTTTATAAGAACATTCTAGAGACTTACCAAAATTTTGATGTAAAAATTAGTAATGTCAATTCTTTAGCAATCAACCAATTGATGACCATAATTTTGGCAGTCATGATTTTGGCTGGGCAAGATTTGGATGCTAACCAAGCAAGCCCTAGGTTCCAACCATTTCTCGTGGCTCGCGCGTCTCAAATATGATAGTATATCACATGATTAACACACATTTGGTACATCCATCATGCAAAATTTTGATAAAGAAATAAGCAGTCAATAGATATCATATTTTGATATTTTTTCCAAACATGGATTGAACAAGCCGAGAATCAGTTCACACACTCATGCAGAAGCCGTTGCAAGAAGCAATGGTGATCTTCTCAAGTTTGAGCTGGGCATTTAGGGTTGCAGTTGAGACAGTTCGCCTTACATTCCTGCTCCGTCTGATAACATTTTTTAGGCAGCGCACAACAAAAGCATTTGCCAGGGAGCGGGCAAAACCTTTGGCTGGATACAAAATGTGATGTTTAATTTGCTCTCACCAAATGAAGGGCCGACCCGAATAGGATTAGGACCTGTCTTTGCAGGACTATATGGATTTGGATAGCTGTTGATCGCTCCAGTAGTTGTTACGGGCTCCTGTCGTTGAGGGCGGCCTACATATGTAATCGTATAATATATAAATTTGCATTCATACATTTATATACGTAAACTTATATATGATATGATTGGTGATTGAGCACATGCATGCAGCTTACATTGTACTCCTGAAGTGACGCATCCAAAGAGCACGACGAATAATATGGACATCTTGTACACCGGAGCGAAACTGCCACCGTCACCCATGTTGAACACTAATCTTCGTCTACCTCATCAGAGCTGTATGCCAGAAGGCCAGGAACAAAAACACTAGGCTCGCGGTCCACCAGCATATAAAGAGAGACAAAGAGGCTGTTCATTAACATGGAAACATATTATTAGCCAAATCAATTAAAGGGTATTAGCCAAATCAATTAAGATATACTCCCTCCATCCACTTTGTCTGTTATTTTGTCATTTTGGCAGTGGAGTCGTCTACGTTCACAGCTTGTTCAATGCACCAAGACGTAGGTAATGCCCACACTCAGGGAATCTTGTTGCACCGGTCAAAAGCTAAAACGTCAGTGAAAGCGGGACAAAGAATTTATTTAGGTGTACGCTTATTAAAAAAGTATTTACAAATTTATAAGTTCAATGAGTATAAAATTACTATAGTTTAAGCATCCAATAATTATTTAACCGTAAAATTTTCACCACAATTGGATCATAAAAACTGCAGCTAAATTAATTACATAAAGCATAAATCTAAGGCTATAGTAAAAAATTGAAATAAGTATATCATATTATTTGTTGACTTTGTATTTATGATTTTTTTGTTATTATTATACTTTTTCAAAGATTCGGCCAAAATAAATAAATAAAAAAAATAAAAATAACCACTCATAACCGGGTCTAGAACATATTATGAACAATTTTAAAAATTGAGGGATATGTTTAGAGTACGAAAACTTTCACCAAAGTTGAGGGAGTGGACTTTTTCCTAAAAAAACAATGCCGCACAAAATATTCATAAACGGGCCTATTCGGTCAGTAGCCCCAGGCACAGAATCTAGCCCAGCCCATCTTGGTGAAACATCCTTTTCGTTTTCAACAGGCCCACTTTTCTTAAGAGAAACCGGAACTCAAACGCCAGCATTTGGCATGGGCCCAGTGTACTCACTGAAGCTGCACATTTTCTTCCTCGAACCAATTGAAAGCTTTCAAAAAAGAACAATGAAGCAAAGATTATTCACAGTTCATTCATGTACCCAAGCTCTGTTCCGCGAGTTCTTGCAACAGATCTAAACCGCATGTTTCAGTCCACCTAGAAACAGATATCAAACACAGTAGCAGTAGGTTCTTTAGCTAGCTAGCAGAAGACATCTCTCTGCTCGAGTACAGAGTACAAGACTGATGACTGGAGCTCAAGATCTGCCGATGGGGATGACGCACTCTGGCGGGAACTCGTTTGGAAACTGCCTTCGATCGGCGCAGTAGTCGTACACCATGTAGTTCATGCGCACCCAGTTCAGCGTCATCCAGCTCCACCAGTCCATCCGCTGCTCCATCCACGCCGCCGTCCTCCGCCCGCTGGAAACCGTCGGGCACCGCGCCCGCCCACCGCCACCTTCTCCATCCTCCTCCTCCCAGACGCAGGCGTTCGTGACATTGTACCGGCGGTACGTGGCGACGAAGGGCGCGCTGTTCCAGTCCGTCCTGACGCAGCCGCCCTGCGTGGCCCAGTCCTCGGCATCCCAGACGCTGGCGAACACCCGCGCCGGCTGCCGCGCCGGGAACGGCACCCCCGCCGCCGCGGCGTTGTTGGCGAAGACACGGATCGGGACGCCATCGACGTAGAGGACGATGTTGTGCGGGTACCACAGGATGGTGTAGGTGTGGAATCCCCGCGTGGGGTCGAACCACAGCGAGAACTGCTGCTCCCGCTCCCCGCGCCCGTCGCTGAAGATGTTGGTGTTTAGGAGGTATGGTTCTCCGCTTGTGTTGCCCAGGAACTCGAAGTCCACCTCGTCGTGCCGCGCGCCGCCCGTGCAGATCTGCGACGCGGCAGAGTTACTTGTTAGACGACCAACGAGCTTGTAAATTACTAGTACAGTAGTGGCTTTTAGAAATTATTATTATTATTATCTGTATTCGGGAGCAGCTCCCCGTGCAGCCAATGGTGCTACGTCGTCTTAAATTCATTGATTGGTCCATCTCAGCGCCACCTCACCTCTACCTTTTTTGATTGGTCCAGCTCAGCAGGGCCACCTCCAAATATAAGCAGCCGTTCCTACTCCTCTGAAAAAAAAAACTTGCTCTCATTTTCTCTCCGTCTCTTGGTCTCTCCCGAAGCGTCGCGGTGCCTCGCACGCTCGCGGCGGCGGCGCTCCCCGCCGCCCCCTTCCTCCTTCCCTCTCCTCTCTCTCTCTCCCTAAAATGGCCACGCTGTTGCAGCCGCCAACGGCGACGGCCCCTGCGCTGCACGAATCCGCGGCCACCGGCGGCGGGTGGGGCGAGGCAAGCCCGGTCGGGCATGGCGTGCCGCCCCTCCCCAGCGTGGTGGTGGCGACCTAGGTTTCGTCTTCCACGTCATCGGTCGTCCAGCACCGTACGAGCCTCGACACGGCAAACCCCATGAGGGCGACGGCGGCGGGGAAACCCTAGGTTGCCTACCGGTGCGGTAGCCCCGACGCAGACGAACGCTACCACCGCGCGCTCGCTGGTAATCACCCTGGGTTCCGCGGAGGTAGCGTTGGCGCAGATCCATCGCTCGTCCTCGCCCCTCTCTTGCTGCACAAAAGCCCAGCCATCAGGTACGGATGAATATGAGTACTTTTTTTCTCCCTAGGTGCTTCAACTTTAGTGTTTAGTTTGGTAGAGTCACATATTTATTTTTCCAGAATATTTCTTCAGATTTTTCAATGCAAATGTGTACATGCGGTTATAGTACACTTGGTGATTATGAGATATTTTTTGGTGCAGATTATATGCCTTGTTTAAATCCCTATAAATCTGAACCTTCTAAATGTTTCATGGTAAGCAATCAACGCTTTATCTTTTAGTTTTCAGTTTCCTTGAAGCGAAGATTTGTTCCTTCACATTTGTTAACTGCAGCCACATTATAGTGGAGCTATCTTTGTTTACGAAATATAACTGGGCCAAAATATGTGCCTGTGTGTAGGACAAGCAACTGATCTAATTAGTTAGACACTTCAGATCACTTGATTTAGGAGTCACTGATGATTATTACTTGCATCTACTTTGAATGACAAGAAGTGGCATCTATCTGGTATTTCCATTCTATGCAATGATGTTTCCTGTATTGCATGGTTTACTGTGTTCCTCTAAAATAAAAAGAAAGGTCAACAGTACCGCTTATTGTCTTTTTATTTTTATTTTTCATGCACATATTGATTTCTGTTGCCAGCTCAGATTTAGCACAGTTGGATTTTCCCTTCAAGATTATATACAACTCCAGCATGTTGTTTTTCCTGCTTGCTAACATTTTTCCCAATTATATTTGTCCTATTACAAGGGATTCTTCCATATTAAAAACAGTACCGCACTTCAACCATATAAAAAATTTAATGTCCACAGTAAAATATGTACGTATAAAATGCTATGTCCATTCATATCTGAACTCTGCTGATTTATCTACCCCGAAATTATGTTGCATTGCATCTTAGGATTGTCAGCCTAAGAATCAGATAAGATGAAGCTTCTATGCAGCTCTTTATGCCACTGCATTTTATCAATTCACTCGAAATTTATAGAAACCCATATAGGTCTTGGGGCTTATGATTTCACCTATAGTCTTCTATAATTATAATATTGAGACAACCATATAGCTGTAGGGAAATATACATTTTTTTTACAGCATGCTGGTTCTAAAAACAAATGCAACAAGGATATACAGGTTTAAGGTCTGGAGAATTTTCTAACGGATACATATTGTATTTTGTAGGTCAATTTTGCAAATAGCATTGCACCATTGGCAGAACCAGATGTGCTGCCATCAGTATCTGAAGATGCTCACAGGGCAAATGCTGAAGCAAATGAAGGATTGCACTTTATGCAATGCAGGTATAATGCTGACACTTATTTCTTGTCATTCACTTAGATGTAGTACTAACCTATGTTCCCTAACTGATGTTAATGTAGGAATAGGTACCATTGTTAAGTAGCATTAAATGGTAATGTACATCACAAAATTATTTTACTATGTACAAATATTAATAATCGTATTTTAAAATATATACTTAATACAGGTGGCAATAAAAAAATATGTTTTGAAGGTGTTTTTTTTTTTTTGTAACAACATCACACTTGAGGGAGTAGCTCAGTAGCAACAGCGCTATAGTTTCTTCTGCTCAAGCTAAAAGTTTAGTTCTCATGCTACTTGCGATTCTTCCAGATTTAATTTACGGTAAAAAAAAAAGACTCTTCCATATTCCCATTAGCTTTTGGTGACCAAAACTTTCAGAGAATCTTCTGTTGATTGCTCTTAAATTAATTTATCGTTACCCTCTGTTTATATTTCGCTTAGAAGTATGAGCTAAATCGTGCTATGTTTGTGCAACCAAACATATATACCTAAACAAGAGACTAAGATTGCTTATGTAATCTGTCTCTTTGTTCCTTCCTTCCGTACCTATTCTGATAATATTTGGCTGCATATTGATTTAGTGTCATCTTTCTACCATGTCTTAGTTCAGCTGGAACATATAATACCAGATTCTTTGGAATGATCCAAGGGCATATATCTTTTTACACAAATGTGCCAAAAAAAGAAAAAAAAAAAAGAAAAGCATGCTCTTGCTTTCACTAGCAGGTAAATAATTATTTTCTAGCTTGCATAAGTTTTAGCATGCTCGACTTATCATAATTCTGTCCATGTGTTTCTCATCTTCATATAGTTGGCTTTGTCTTTCCTGATGGGAGATAGACTCTCCTTTTCTTATACAGTTAGCAGGTTAATTGAAGCACAATGCTTTCATTACTTCAGACTAAATAACCTTGTCCACTATGTTTGTTCTTGGCATGTTTTGCCCAAAGTGAGATTATTATGTGGAGAATGCTATGTAATCCTTGTTCTTTGTCAAAAACTTCTGGAATGGTTCTTGATTGCTCACCTGTGTGTGACAGATTGGTTGTGGTTAAGATAAAATTGGATAGGTGTACAACAGTTTGCCATGTTATTTTTAATGCAAACGATTGAATACAGGTGTTTGAAAAATGGCTTTGCACTTCAGTTTCTGTTTCCCAGTATGGAGGGTGCAACAGCAAGCACAAAATCAGCCTCCGACTTTGTCACTGCACTACAAGTGGCACCTCACATTTGTTGATCTATATAAAAACACGTTAACAGAGATAAGTTAAATGTCATTTAATTATAGGTTTGGAGTTAGTTTGTATCCTATTTACAGTAGCAATTTTTTTGCCTCATTTGTAGTGAAAAAAAAATATTAGGTATCAATACTTAAAATGGAAACATATAAATCTACAGGAAAATATGTCTTACTCTTGGTTTACATATGACGTAGCCCATTTCAGTAATATTTCCATGACTGAGTTCTAACCCCCTTTGTCTCAACTCTCAGGTTGCTTGTGTCAGTTAGAATCAATTTGCAGTCCCAAAAGATCTCTACATTTTAGGTACCTACCTTACCTTAGTTTAATCTCTACATTTTGCAATATGGTTTTAGTACTCCTTTTACTTTAATAATCTGTTATAAGTTATAACTCCAGACTATTTATGAATATGCACTTCAAAAGCAGACCCTGTTGGTTCCTTGTCTTTTGATTATGGGCTTGCAAAAATAATGTTTTGTTCGAAGACAAACATGTTTATTTCTTTTGAAAATTTCTTTAATGGACCATTACCAAATTTGCTGAACATTGCGATTGAATGTACTTATTAGTTCACCGTCATATGATTCCTACAATGATAGACCATGTTTGTGATCAGCTTAGGGCACACTGAAAATGACACAAGAGATACAAAGGCGTCTTGAAGAGGTAAGTGGCTTTCCACTTTCAAGTTATCTCCAGCTGTCACTCCATAGTCCATACTCATTATCTTGCACTCCATGTTCCACAGGTTGTCTTCTGGGGTTAGTAAGACTTTATATGAGAAAGCTGAGAGCCAGGACAAGAAGTTTTGCCTCATTGTGGTTCGCCACCTATGCCATGTGCCTGATTGTAGTGGTATGTACTTTACATTCTATTCCCTCTTCTTTAATGTAGCATCTGCACACGTTTCATGCCTTGTTTTCCTATACTTATCAATAATTATACATTGTGCCTTTATGAACCACAACTATTGTAATTGTGCAACAACTTTGTTGGCCCTATGCCAAATACTATGAGGTACTGTTGTAATCTGTGCTGCTTCAATAGGCCAGGAGGTCTTATATGGTTATCGTTTAAACACTTCATTAAATTGAAATGTTACCACACGCCATGCATATGCAAATTACTGCTTATGGTGTGTCCCCAATTTCATTCTAGGAAGGAGTATATAAATTTTGTTTTATGTACAAGCTGACGTCCTGCTGATCTTCTCTTCTCTCATGTAACCTGCAGGTCCATTCATACTGCAACTTTGAATCACCCTTGTCTTTGTGATCCTCCGTGCAAATCTGAACAAATACATTGGTTACTGCTTATTGTCTCAGTTGATCATCCATTCATGGATGGTTCTTTCTATTTTAATTGCCCTTGTACCATGATAGGCCTTGGATGCAAGAATTATTGTCAGCCGGTTGCCTCTCTCTTGCTTTCATGATACAAAACTCATTATCGATTTTTGAATATAATGTAACAATCGCGACTCATTCATGCATGTGTTGCACTAGAATATGCCTTTGTATGCCTATGAAACATGTGTTCTCGACAACACGGCCTGCACTGCACTCTACTAACCCACGCGCGCAAGGCGCGCGCTCTATACTAGTAAATTTCTAAATGTGTAACACCAGGAGCACTGTGATGGCATGATGCACGGCGACGTGCACAGACTACTGTAGTGTGCACGCAGTAGCTGTAGCAACACGTCTGTCTGTCTGGCTCGTACTAGTAAACACCTCGCCCTGTTCATCACAAATGCCAATTGAATTCACCAATTACTGCCAGCATTGACGATGCACCCAGCGCCCCAGCCGTACAAACTCCACCGCCCGATCTGCCAAGCCCCGCAGCGCCGATCTTGTTTAGCTCAAGCTCTGAACTCTCAAATGCAGCAAACAGGCAAGCGGCAAATGCGCGAGGCCATCCATGACCTGCTTGCCTGATCAAAACTGTATCTTTTTTTCTCCCCAAGAGCAAAAATCGCTCCAAGGAAGCCAAATGTCAGACTGCCCCCGAGTCCCACTCCCATTACTGAACAATCTCAGTCTCGAAGCTCATCTCGAACGAGATGCACAGCACGGCGAATCTGAGCACGACCAATGGAGGATACTACCGAAGAGAGTGCCGGAATGGACGGACTCACATAGAAGGAGGTGATGGTGCCAGCGGACTCGCCGGGGACGAGCTTCATCTCGAGGTCGAACTTGCCGAAGAGGTAGCGCTGCTTGGACTGCAGCCGCGCTCCCGTCCGCTCGTCCAGGGACAGCTCCACGGTCCGCCCGCCGTCGCGGAACCGCGCATTGCCCGCGCCCCACACCACGTCGAAGTCCCGGTGGAAGTTGTGGTCGCCGCCTGCCGCCGCCGCCGTCGCCACGGCCAGGGTGGCGACGGAGAGGAGGGCGAGGGCCAGCAGCCGGCGTAGCAGATCTCCAGAGCCGACCATGCCTGGAACGCCGCAGCGGCAGCCGGCAGGGACAGACAGACCACTGCCGACCGGAGAGAGGGGAGATCGACTTGGGGCAGTGTGGTGGATGGATGGATGTGAGCAGCCTGTGGTGAACTGAGGAGTGAGGACAGAAGAACAGGTTGAGGGAGAGGAAGGAGTCAAGGAGACGGACCACGCAGACGCAGGAGAAAAGTGGTGGTGTCAGGTTGTCTTGTGGGGAACAGAGACGGTGACTGTGAGGGCAGGCACTTAGCCGGGCGCTTTCGCCAAATGCCAGGACGACCCGGCATGCGCGCTCTTTGCTGCGGCAAGGCTTTCCTGTGGCCCATCAACAGCGTGGACCGGGACCGCAGCAAACTGACCGCCATGGGAATCGTCAAGCGACACACGACGGAGAGCACAGAACAGAACGTTGCCAACGGGGCGACACAAGGTGAGATGGCCCCCGGCAGCACGACGTGTCGACGTCGCAGCGTAAACTGGCCCCGGCCACGGCCCGCGGCGCCGGCGCGGGGTGCTGCGTGCTCCGTGAGTTCATGGCACGACTGCAGCGGCAGCGCAGGCGGGAGGCTCGTGCAGTCGTGCTCCCTCCTTCCTGTCCTTGCTTTGCTGTGGACGTGGGATGAGCGGTGCTCTCACAGACGCGATCGTGCTCGCGCCCGTAAACAATGAACATCTTTTTACTCGCGTGCCGTCTCTGCTTGCCTTCACTCACATGGACTGTGCCAGGCGGTCTTTCCCTTTTTTTCGTCTTTGCGAGGCGGCCTGGTACAAACGGTAGAGCTTTACCGTCTGTGACTAAGAGGTCTAGGGTTTAAATCTCAGCCTCTGCATATTTATATAGGGATAGTTGCTGACTATTTTTCCTTCCTTAGACTCCACAGTACGAAACGTCTTTTTTATGTCCAGCGTCGCCATCGAGAACGCCCGCCTGAGCTAGCTTTGCGCAACTGCGACTTTTCTTCGAGGCTGCACTATCATGTCTCGTTTCATGGAAACCTCTAGGCTCCAGCTGTGCATCAACGTTCAACCGGCCCTGTACCTGTACAGTTACCACAGTATAAATGCGTAGTAATAAACATTCGAGTGTGTATTCCGCGAACGTGCTTGAAGTGTGTATTTGGTGAAGGAATTTAAAGACAGCTAGGTGAATTCTGCACGCGTCGTCGCGTGTGTCGTGAGGGTGATTTAAGATGAATGTTAATCAAAGATATGAAGTTGGTA
>CM041638.1:5908272-5943625 GCA_023333625.1 Bothriochloa decipiens
AGCAACTACTGTCATATGCCAATGGCTTGGTTTTGCAAGAATATTTCGATGTCTCTTCATTTCCTAATGATATTTGGTGGGAGTGCTATTTATAATTGACCTTAGTGACTCAATGGAGCTTTAAAATGACGCGGCTTTATAGAATTGCATAGAAATATTATAGTGGGTTTAGCTTTATATAAATTATATATAAATTGCAAGATTACATCCAGTTGTTTTGGGTGTTTCTGACAACTGAATTTGGGGCCGTTGGATAACTCTTTGCACAATGGAGCTTAAGCTAAGAGTTAACTGTTTAGATGAGATCTTAAAACTACAATTTAACAAACTTATAGGCCTAAACATTTTCATGTTATTAGCGTCACCTACTTTAGGTATAGAAGTAATCAGAGCGAGGTTTAATCTACTTAATCCGAGTGAAGTTGAATTCCAGGCGAGTTGTCCCTGCCCGTCCTGTTGTCGGTGGCCCACCCACAAAGGCCGGCGTCGAGAGCATCACCTGGAGGCTCCGAGTTGACCAGTGTTTGTTGCACCAACAACATCGCCACGCCATTCAATGCACATATATTCCCTTGCCACTTGTCACTCACTTTTTCAGGTTATGCAATTTGCTTATGGAGGGGGTTGTGCCCCCCACCCACAACCCTACCCAGGTATATTTCATTCATTGGCTAAAACATTTTTAACAACGATTATAGAGATGCAATCATGTATGTAGTCCGAAATGATCTCCTCGCCCGCAATGCACAAATTACCCGGCCTAGACAACTTATGAGTGGTTGTACATGTTCAACCCACAAAAACACACTAGTTCAAACTCGTCTGGATGCATGGGTAGACATTTGATTGGCATTTAGCCCACTAAGCCTGACTGAGGCAACGGTCACCGCGGAGTGCCTTCGTAATTTCAGGGCAAAATGTGGTGGTGCGCACTGGTGGACGCTGGTATCTTGGACGTTCATCCTATTTAGAGGAGCTAGAGCTAGGACTAGTACAATGTTGAAACGGCTTTCGTGCCAAAGTTTTTGAAGAGCTAGAGTAGTTCTATACTATCATAGGGGGGAACTAAACCTGAGCAAATCAAGCCTAGCTAGCCAATTCCAAGCCTGCTGGGTCTTGGCACACCCACAGGCTTTGGTTATTACGGTGTTTCTATTCTAAGAAATTACACATCTCCTATTATAAAAAAAAAATATGAATTAGCTTATAGAGCGAAAAATGGAAGGTGGGTAAATTAATTGCATATCATTTCCAACTACTAATGTTTAGAGGACATCTTTTAGTGAAATAAAGAGGGCATATTGGACCACACTTTAACAACAGTTGATATTAGTTTACGGTAATGCTTTCAAGTACATATATATGAAGACTCTATGGAACTGCAATACAAACAATGGAAACATTCATAGACTAAGTGATAACTTTATCCCCACTAGATAGAAATTATAGAAATATACTCATCTGGCCATAATAAGCATTTTAAATTTGGTCTATGGGAGCAGCTATCTGTACAAGTGAAAGGAGCTAAAGTATTAAAACTGCATAATTTCTTTATGTTTTTATAAATATAATATAATTTGGGCCGGTTATAACCTGGGCCTAGACTCTAGACCATTGTATTCGTCATTTTGGGCTGACTATGATTTTTGGGCTGGGTTGGACATTGTTTCATCCTGGTCCTTGTATCTGAATCGTCATGAACCATCAGAACTCTGAACTCTGAACTTCCATTTCATTCAGTTACATTCTGTTACCAGTTTTTCGAGTTATTTATTGTTCGTTTCTTGCAATTACCAATTCAGTAGACTAGTTCCACTTAATCTTTTTTATTTTAAAACCGATTCCACTCAATCTTTCAGTCAGACTTGATCCATAGCCTGACACACCGTAGCGGATCCGTCATGCCAAAATCTGGCCGAACTTTGCGTCGCAAGTTTTGATCAATCAATGCCAGATGCTTTAAAGGGGTACCTAGAAATGTGTCGGAGAGCCTATACTACAAAGAAGTTCTGGAGTCAGATTTGAAGAATTGGAGGGTCGGAATCGGTCGTGGGAGGGCATGGCCGCATGGGTCCGCGTCTGGACTCCACTCCTCTGGTTTTCCATAGGTGAAGGCGGCTAGTCGCTGCACGAGTGAACGGTGCCGGCTCAGAAGGCTCTGAAGAAAACGCGTCTGGTTCACGGGGGAAACGCGTCTGCTTTCCTACTATGTGGTCACGTGCATCATTTAGTTTATTGCCGCGTTCTCGTCGCTCATCAGCAGTCGTCATCAGCTTAAAATACTCTTCCTACAGGGATTCTGAATGTCGGTCCTCTTGAGTCGCAATCCTGCAACGCATGGATGTCTGCTTCTGCTTTTCCTCGGTGAAGCCCTCGTCTAGTTCGCCAAATTAACGCTAAAATTCCTATAGCGAAATTTTGTAGTATTTCGTTTGTATTTGGTAAAAATTATTTAAATTTTAACTAATTAGACTTAAAATATTCGTCTCACAAGGTACCACAAAACTATACAATTAGTTTTTTGATTTTATCTATATTTAATAGATCATACATGTGTCGAGACAGAAAATAATTTTAATGACTAAACAAGGCCTAAAATAAAATAACCATCCAAATCCGGATAAGCTTTTCCTCGGGTTTCAGGGCCCTAGTCTGACGCAAGAGTCCAGTTTTACAGGGTGTCCCTGTCCCTATCCGTGTGGTGAAGGGTTCCCAGCTGCGCCAAGCTGGCTGTAACTCAGCGGCCCCGCCCGCACTCAAGACTCAGATCGAGATGAGATAGGACAAAGAACACACATGCATGAATCGTGTTCGAAAGCACAGCCCACAGAGATTTGAGAAGAAACGAATTCGATCGCTACTAGTGGAACTTGTACATCCATTTTTGCAGAAACAAATTAAAGAATAATGAGACATGCATGCTACATTTACATTGTGCAGTCGCCCATGGCAAAACCAAACATTATTCGCTAGACAAGACCACCGATCTCGGGTTTCCACCACGACGAGGCTTCGTGTTCGTTCATTCATCGATCCATCCATCCATGCAGCAATCCTCACCTGAGCTTGCACTCGGCAGGCACGCCCTGCGGGAACCGCTTGGCGTCCGTGCAGTAGTTGTAGATCATGAACTTCCTCTGCACCCATCTCATACGCCGATAACTCATATCACTGAGCTGCTGGTTCCACCAGCTCCTCCCAGCACCGCCGCGCCGCCCGCCCACCGCCGCCGCCGTCTCCATAGTCCCCACAGGGCACCGCTGCTTGCCATCCGCCCAGACGCACGCATCCGCGCTGAACCCACGGAACGAGGCGACGAACGGCGCGTGCGACCAGTCCGCCTTCACCCTGCCGCCCTGCGTGGCCCAGTCGTCGGCGTTCCAGAGGCTCGCGTACAGCCGCATCGGCTGCGACTTCGGGAACGCCACCCCTTTCGCCTCGTGGTTCTTGAAGTCGCGGATGGGCGTCCCGTCGACGGCGAAGATGACGTGCTGCGGGTTCCACACGACGGAGTAGGTGTGGAAGTCCTTGGTGGGGTCGAACCAGAGCCGGAACTGCTGTTCGCGCTGGCCCTGCCCGCTGGTGAACACGTTGGTGTGCAGCGTGTAGGGCTCGCCGGTGACGTTGCCGAGGAACTCGAAGTCGATCTCGTCGTGCGCGGCGCCCTGGGACGAGAGGTAGAAGGTGGTGACGGTGCCGGCCGAGTTGCCCGGGACGAGCTTGATCTGCATGTCGATCTTGCCGAAGAGGTACTCGGACTTGGACTGGAAGCCCGACCCGGAGGTCTTGTCGAGGGTCAGGTCGAGACCGCGCCCGCCGTCCACCACCTTGCCGCGACCGTCGCCCCAGGTCATCTCCGTGTCCTGGTAGAAGTTGCCGGCCTGGGCGACGGACGCTATGCACGCCACCGCCATGAAGGCAACTAGCGTGGCTGGCCTCATCTTCTTCGACTGAGCTCTAGCTCGTATTGGAACTGGCGGAGCTCTAGCTAGTGTGTAGTGACAGTGGTGTCTGTAGTGTGTGTGTGTTGGGGTTCTATTCCGATAATGGGGTGACGGGTGGTGTTGGGAGGAACTTGAATTTGAGAGATGTTTTCTATTGGTGTTGTGAGTGGGTTGAGATGGCGATGGAGTGGGGTGGTATTTATACGAGAGCGCCGGGGAGTGGTTGCTTAGCCGTGGCAGCCAGCTAGAGCTAGCGAGGCAGCCGCGGGCGAGCGGGCACACGGCACGGACAGCAGGTGGTGAACCAACGGGCGAGTGCCGGCCGTCTCTCGGCTGGCTGGCGCGTCCGCGGCGTAAATGTGGGTAGATTTGGGACACGCACGACACGGCTGGCCGCACCCTGGATCCAGTGGTGGATGCCGCTGCCTGCCCGCGTCCGTCCACGCCGGTGGGGGCCGCCGGGCGCGGGCGCCTTTACTTGCCCACGCGCCGCGGACGCGCCCGGCGCCCACCCCGGCGGCATCCGCGAAAGGGCTTTTACCCTTGGCTGGCAAGTGGTGGGGTGCCTGCCGTGCCGGGAGCCGGATGCCGGTTGCCGGGCGGGGAAAGCGCGCGTGTAGCTTTTGCGCTGCTTTCCTCTGCGTGCTCCGGTCACGGACAGTGGCGCTAGCTAGCTAGTGGTACGGGGGCGCTCGCTGCTTTACAGTGAGGCACCGGCTGGAGGTGGGCAGGCATTCAGGCAGCAGGCGGCTTGCCCAGCTCGTGCTGCCCGCTTGCCACTGCCAGTTCCAGCCCGCGGCAAGGTCCGGCCGTGGCATGTGCCAAGGAAGTGCGCGCAGGTCTGGGATTCGCCGAAGGTTCGTCCGGCTGCCGGCACTCCACTCGGTTGCCTTTGCCCTTGCCTTGCCCCCATGGGAGAAGGAACGCGGCGGCTGGCCGGCCTGGTCACCACTTTGCCGGCCTTTCCCGTCCATGGCATTCGATTCGCGTGGTAGCAGGGCCGTAGATAGAGTGTCCACCGTACACGGCTAAACGCATGCGGTGCCGCCGGTGTCCGGTGAGACTTGATTGGTAGTAGGTGTGAGACCAAACTTCGATCGGCCATTTACGCTGAGCAGTTGTGGCGGTAGAGACGGAAGCACATAGACGTATACAGGCGAGGATGTGTAGTCGAGCTGGAGTGCTTGGTGGTTTCTCCTTCCTCCGACATGCTGTCGTTCGGTACACCTATACAGGTGTGCTGATTTGGACTACTCTTTACAAACCAACACGGCCGCTTTTGGACATGTCGAGATCGAGAGATGGCGCTGTCGAGATCTAGACATGCTTGTTACTGTGTTTATCCTCATTTGATGTGGCTCAAGTGTTTTCTCTGGTAATGTGCGTCTTTGGATCAAGCTAAAGAAAGTGTGCATTCAGTGGCGTAGGAAAGGTAAAAATCAAGGTGTGGCAAATAATTGACAGCTTGATTACTGACGTAAAATTTTAAAAATAACACATCAAGCAACTTGGACAAAGAGAGACAAACAATTTTGAGGTATGGCAGCTGCCACACCTTGCCCTACCGAGTCCTTCGCCACTGTGTCCATTACAACACGCTTTAGTGACACCCTGGTTTAAGGATCAAAATTTGTACTAAAAAACATTACAGTTGTGGGACCCTTTGGGTGTCCTTTGCTATTTCTCGGTGATTATTGAAGATACAAATTACACATTCATATGTTTAATCTTGAAAAAATCTTCCCAATACTATAATTGAGGTTAAGCATAAAGTACCTTTTGTCTAACCGAGCTGCTTCTCTGGCTCATACTACAAAAGTACAAATGCTACTGCAGATATATATAGCTAGGCTATCCGATTGACAGACTTGATGAGATGCTTTGTGCAAGACAATGGGCAATCGACAACATGCTCATCAAAGTTTCTAATGGCTGCAAAGTCTAACCATTATAACTACTCACCAATGGCTACAAATCATGGCATGGTGGTCTGGTATTATATGCATCAACTTTAGGGCAAGTTGAATCTCAATGATGGGGGAATCTTGGGATGCTAATCCGGGATAAGATGACGAGAAGAGAAATACCAAGCAAGTACCAACAATTCTTCAAGATCAATTTTAGAACTAAAGATCACTTATGCCGAGATATTAGTGAACGACCGTATATGAGTAAGTTTGGTGTAAAACTATACAACATTAATCACCACTTCAGTTGAAATACTGTAAAACTATAATATTCAATCAGACTAGTGTAAAAAAAAGCGTCGAATCATTCTTGTAAAATTATATGGCCTCAGCCGTGGTTTAGTAGAAAACAGTCGTGAAAACAGAGTATACGGCATGCAAACGTGCACGCAAAGCAGTGACATATTAAAAATGCCGATGAAATCAAGAAGGCTTGATGCAAACGTGCACGCAAAGGCCAACACTAGCATAGAAACGAAAATCAATTTTGCGCCCACAATGAGAAGAAAATTTTGATGCATGTGTTGTGGTTACGGTACTCGATTAAGTATTGTTAGACATGAGAAATTGTCAACAGCTGGAACTGTATTGGTCGATCTCCTAGCTAGATATGATCCTTAAACCGCATGATGAATTATATGATAAACCAGTAGAGTAGCTAGAATGTTCAACGAAAATTTAAGCAAATGGTCACCAGCCTAGGTTGCATATCATTGCGATTGTGCTGTGCGCTCGAGGAGTGGCAATTTAAGAACAAGCATCCGTGTGGCCAAAACGCGCGCACAGTGTGTTCATGATAGCAAATGGATTGAGGGCCATCGTTTTCGTGATGGACGTCTCTCATCGCGCTGACCGACGGGCACAAGGCTTGAACCGTTGCGGTCTGCCTGGTTGGTCAGCGCCCAGGGCCGTTGTCGTCGTGGGATTGGCCGCCTCAGTGGGCTGTCGTCGTCCCATTGGCTAGGCAGAGCTGGGTCCACTCTTCAGTGATGCAGCAGGCGCTGGTTCGTGCTCTCCATCTTCTGGCTGGGTCTGGCCCGCGCTCGTGGCATAGGATGTCAACATTCCTGTTTGGCCAATGAGGTGCACACGCTACAGTCTCAAAAGGACAAAGCAGGGCACGCCCACTCCGTCGCTGCGTGACCTGTGCTGAGGTGCTGAGGACTGAGGCGATTAGTCCAGAGACAGGCAAACCAACCCAACGGGGCACAGTCACTGACCGTGGGCCCAGCGTGCTATCAGCCAATCGGTGCTAGACAACGGCCCTCCTCTCAGCGCAAGAGCAGGGGACGGCCATGCCCGTACACGGGGCCCACTACGTGCAACGAACCAGGAGCGATCCGGTCGGGTTGGGAAGTGCAGCGTGGACTTCCCCTGCTCTAGACTGTGTCCCTGCCGATGGGGGGATACTTGCTCCGCTTCAGCATGGGGTCCTCGCGGCAGCGTCTGGTGCTGCGTGCTCGTCCACCCGCCTGGTGCCGTCGCTAGCGGCGATGATAAAAGAGGAAGCTCCTGTTCGGCGCCTTGCGTGGCGGTGGACACAGTCGCGGGCACGCCCCGGCAATGGCAGCAGACGCGGGCGAGTTTGCCTTCCCTTCTCTCTCGGTGCTCTGGCACGGGAGGCTCCTAGGCGCGGTGGCCGTCCCAAGGGGGGGGGGGCCTGGCGCGGTGACGGCGGGTGCGTCCCCAAGAGTGGTTGTGTGGTGGTGCAGGGCTAGCGCTGCGCGATGGCTGCGGCGATGCGGCGCTCCCGACGCGGCGTGGAGGCCTGGCCCCGGCTAGGGCGGCTGGTCGCGGCGGCGCGAGGAGTATTTGTGCGGGTATGGGCAAGCGTCTTGGCACAGCGGCTTCAGCACGGGCGGAATCGCCGCGGAGGCCTAAGCGGCGCCGGCCCTAAGCACCCCGATGCAGTGGTACGGGGCCAGCGCACCCAGGCGTGGTGGTGCCGTGGCGCGGATGCGCCACCTAAGCCCGATGCGGCTGTCCGGTGGGGCGAGGCGCCGCGCCCCAGCGGCAGCCCAGCACCTCTAGCTAGGGCGTCAGGCGTGGCGACGATAGGGCCTCGGTGCCATGTCTCTCTCCTCAGTCCCGACTCTCCCCCTCTCTCTCTTGATGGGGCGGCACAACCACACATGGACGTGGTTGCGGGGAGAGAGCGCCCACGGCGTGGCGGCGCAGATGCTGGTGACCTAGGCGACCTCAGCGGTGGGTGTGAGCGCGGCGCTAGGTGCGGGCGCCGGCAAGGTGAGCGCGTAGAGGGCACGAGCATCGGTCCCCGTGTGCCTAGCCACCGTGGGCGCGGTCCTCGCCGACCAGCCATCGCCGCTTGGTCAGCCCTAGCCGCAAGGTGCCTCCATGGATGGATCTGTCCCTCCTCTCGTCGGATCTGTGCAAAGCAGCAGGCAGGGTGCCACCGGAGGCCAAGGACGACAGTGGCATGGAGTTCGTCGTTGGGTGACACATGCAGACATTGGGTTTATTCTTCTCCTACTCTTCTCCCCATGACATCTATGTACCTATTGCTTCCCGCATGTGCCACTTCGTGCCTCCCTGAGACGTGTTCTTGGCACAGGTGTGAGGAGGAAGACCCGAGCTCTGGCGAGGACAGTCAGGCA
This sequence comes from Bothriochloa decipiens, assembly GCA_023333625.1. Lineage (NCBI taxonomy): Eukaryota > Viridiplantae > Streptophyta > Magnoliopsida > Poales > Poaceae > Bothriochloa > Bothriochloa decipiens. The sequence goes on from CM041638.1 coordinate 5,916,799, forward strand.
CAGCGGCGCAAGGGCCCCGGCATGGCTGCCCGGCAGGCGCGCACTCTGGTGTCGCTTCTCGGGGGTGCGGGGTGGAGCGCCGCTGCGGGGGCGAGCTCGCCCCCACGGGCCCCGGTGGGCCTCCATGCACGGCGACGGCGGATGCGCTCCCGAGGCGCGGTTGTTTGGCGGTGCAAGGTGAGCGCCCCACTGGCAACGCGGCGCGTGATGGTGGCGGCGGTACCGGTGGAGGAGCAAGTCCGCCATCCACGACGTCGGCCAGTTCGTCACATGGTAGATGTTCTTCTCTGCCATGGCCCGTGGGTCCTGCTCTATATGAGGTGCGTTTTTTCGTTGCTTGCTCCCAATTCTGATCGGATCATTCAACTTGTTGTTGTGCTTGTGGTTCTTAAGTTGCTGCGCTCAAGGTGTCTGACACAATGCCTGAGAGCCAACAACTATATATGGACACACTGAGCTTCGCATTAATCTGACGTTGTGAGCCAATATATTTCTAATTCCAAGTATAGTAAGGGAGTCAAGGCTACTGTGTTCATCCAATCTAATTTCTGAAGACAGTAATATGATTTCTTTGTGGTTGCCTGCCTATTAGCTAGACATTCAGTAGTCTGGGTGAACGATGGCGCATGAACTTGCAGGTGCCTAGTGCCCAGACCACTCCTGCAATCTTGTGTGTGATCCTTCGTTGTAATTTTTACAGGTAGTCATGAATGAAGAGTCATGACACTTATACACTCACTTACTTACCTGCACAGAAATTCTAGCTGTACATGAAACTATGAATTTTAGCATTTTAATTTTTGCAACTCTATTTATGATTTCATGCTTGACATTATGTCTGGAATATAGGGACTTGCAAGTTTTGATTCGATTCATCATCAGGCAGTCCTATATGACATGATGAAGCTGACAACCTATTTTAATCCACGAATAGTTTTTTTTTTCAAACGAACTACCTACATTATGTTTTACTGTTGTGCATGTTTAATTGATGAGCTATTTGTCTTGCCATGACGGGATATACTTACATTGCAAACCCTGAATTCAATTAGGGATAAATTGCGGTTTCTCAAAGGCCAGTTTGATTCCAACTTAAGGTCTTGTCTTTGGGTAGAACATAATGTATGGTTTGATGGTGACATTGTTATGAACTTGGAGTTAGAATCTTGACGTGCTTCAGGTGTCAGGACTAAGATGCAGAAGATGTGTACTCCTAGGAGCAGCTCTTGGTTGTTATTTCAAGCACTGCAAGAAGAGTTGTCATGTTCCATGTGCAGTTCAGGTAATTGATTGCCGCTGAAATGTTGTAAGCACTTTCGCCTTTGATCATATTCTGACATGCTTAATGTTTACATTCTAGGCTAAAGGCCATGTGTTGTGCCCTGAACATGTTTCAAAGACACTACCATGTTATAAGCCGCGGGCACATGGAAAGGAGAATTACAGTTCTTCCCTGCGTCAAAGGTATTGTGATCATTGTTTGCTCTTCTCGGGAGACATGTAGATGTTGCTAATTGATAAAATCTCAAAGAAAATTAATTGTTTTGCGGGACTCACTGAAGTGTCTGTTTTGAAGGACTCAGCTTTGTTGCAAAATATACCTCGATGCAACGTTTGCCATGGCAATTGTCTGGATCATCTCATGCTCTCTAGCTGCAGAAAAGATTTTGGTAGAAAGGTGCTTCACACACACTTGATAGCATATGAAATTCTGTGAACAGATTGGCATATAAACTACAAATGAGGTGTTTGGCTCATGGTCTGTCCCTGATGTTTTCATTGCTTGGGCTGAAAAATGGTCAATACTCCTCTTGTCAGTTCTCTACAAACCTGTCGTGCGTTTGATGCATATCACTTATATTCACATGCCTTGTAGAAAACCAAAATAGAATGAAGAGGCTTCATGCCTTTTGTAGTATTTAGTTCGAGTCTGGCTTGCTATCTATGTTTATCCGTATTGTAATATTTAGTCCTGTGTGAACATCTGATATTGTAATAGTTAGTTAATATCTGAACATCTAATATCTGCATTGCATTGTTTTTAGAATACTGTTGTGGTCATTGCTCGCGCCCATAGGCGCTCGTAAATCACCTGTAACACCAATGGTAGAACAGAGCATTCTGCTCCTTTGAAATCATATACAGTACTCCTAGAACTGCTAAAATTCGTCTTAAAGGAGTGACAACATGGAGCCATGGGCGCACCGTCCTGCTGTGCCGCGTACTGCCACGTCCAACACGATAGAACAACTCCAATCAAACACCCTGCAGTACTGGACAGCCACGTCGACAGCATCATCATCACGGGAAACGTACGTCGGCATCGAAGGAGCAACGGGACAAGGCATGGCGCCAGCTGCGCTCATCATACTCGGTGTCGGTGCATGTATGTACCCGTAGGTGTACTACGCACTGCTGCCTGCTACTAGCAGTACCAGCCTCCTTCATCGTCCCTCCAACCCATGCTGCTGCTTTCGATTCGATCGTTGCACATCACAGCTGGCGCCTGTCGGCCTTGTCCAGGCGCGCCGCACCGCAGTGGTGCCAGCCGGCAGCCAGAGCGGCCTCCGTCAGGTCGTCATCGGTCTAGAAGAGCGCATCGCAGGCAGGCAGGCAGGCAACCCGGTACGCGGCCGGGAGCCCGCAGCCGGGGACCGCGAGCGCGAGCTGCCCTGCCCATACGGCGCCAGGCAAGGAGGCCGCATCGTGCCGTCTGCCGCAGCCGCGTCCAATCGCCGCGCGCGCGACGCGTCCTACAGAGCGGCAGCGGCATTGGAAGTTTGGAATTCGGGTATTTTAGATTTTAACCTAAATTTTACTATGTAAAAAGAAAATTTCTTGTCATATCAAAATACCGGCACATGTATAAAATACTAAATATAGATGAAATAAAAACTAATTACATAATTTTATTGTACTTTACGAGACGAACATTTTAAACCTAATTAATCAATGTTTAAATAATTATTACTAAATAAAAATAAAATTACTACAGTGTTTAACAGAATTTACTATACAAAGTTGGTGTACCAATTTTGATATCTAAACAAGACCTCGAATGGCTAGCTGCAGTGCAGTGCAGTGCAGTGCTAGGGAAGAAACAGAAACGGCTCCGCGTCTGACCGACGGCCGACGCTCCCATCGCACGGGGGGCAAGGCCAGGCGCCGCCGCGCGCATTCATCTGCAGCTTCACGCAGGCTTGCCTAGGCCCCCTCCCCTCGTACGGAGTATTCGAGTGCTCTTTGTTCTGCGTGTGGCCGAAATTGCTGGCCCCAGCACCTAGGAGCGCACTGCACTGCGTGCGTGCTTGACCCACATCCGAGTAATTGCGACTGGTGTCATCCATGGCCGCGCGCCATTGTCCGTGGGGACGGCATTCGGTCACAGTCCGGCCCATCTACATTTGCTGCAAATATTTGTGGAGAGAAAAGGATGCAGGTGTGGGCGGACATGCCAGCCTGCACGGCCCGTCTGCAAAAACAGCCCTTGAGGAGCACTGTCGTTTCCTGTTTCAAGTGATGCGGGCCTAATAAGCAGCCCACCCAGCAAAGCGTGAGCCCTGATGGACTGAAACGGGCCGTTGAGAGAGTTCACAAGAAAAAGAACAGACAAAGAAACAAACTTATTATTTATTTATTTATTTGTATATGCATTTCTACTTCGAAATTAACATACCAGAAGTACTGCTGCTAGATAGTTTAGGTAACATCTTTTGGGTCCTCCATTTTTTAAAATGATGTAAGATGTTCACGAACTCAAGCGAAACACCGTGCTGAAGTCTTGGTCCTCTTCATTTGTATTTTTTAACAACCAATTACTAGAAATCTATAGTTTAGGTTTTAATTGGAATAAAACTCTACAAATGGTTGAAACCGAAAACTTGGGACCACCGCACCCCTTGGTCAGTCAACGAGAATTTGAGAAGCGAGTGCTCAAGCACTTTACGGGTGTGTTTAGTTCCCGCGAATTTCGAATAAAAATGTTATATCATGTCATCTCAACGTACTGTAGCATTTTGTTTGTATTTAGTAAAAATTATCCAAACTTTACGTAATTAGACTCAAAATGTTCATCTCGTAAAGTAGAACAAAACTGTGTAATTAGTTTTTAATTTTATCTATATTTAATACTCTATGTATGTGCCGATATTTTGATATGACGGGCGATAGAAATTCTGCATAGTAAATTTTGAGATAATTTTGGAGAATTAAACACAGCCTACATCAAGTCATCAAGACGTCTAATGATCAAAAAAAATGTCATCAAGACGTCTTGTCGCATCACGTCAAGTCGGCTATTCATACACTTTATATATGAAAGGCACAGGTTCGTGGGCTCTTCAGCGAGAGTAGCAAGCTAGTAGTAGTAGGCTACTAGCTCGAGATAAGCTCTGTGCAGGCGCCAAAGGCCGCCGGCCGGAGCCAAAGGCCAAATCTCGACACGCCGGCTGCACCGCGAGTGGTGGAGTCACCCGTCATGGAGATTTTACCGTGGAAGTTTTCTTCTTTCGTGTCCCAAGTCCATAGGGAAAAAAGAGCTCTTCTTTCGTGTCCCAAGTCGATAGGGAAAAGAGAGATTGCGGCCCAGGCGCCAGGATTGATGAGCGCGCTAGCAGGCAGCAGGTAAACCTCACACCCTTATCCTCGTTCTTTGCATTATTCATTAATACAACAAGTGAAAACTAGAAGACAAGTAACCCGATACTGATGAGCTAAGTTCACCAGACTGAAATTTCTACATATTACAAGTTCTATAAAAAAACATGGTTGATCGGTGATCACCATGCATCACACCTTCTAGCTGCGCCTGTGCCAGAAGACAGCAGCCTCAAGTTTTTCATGCACCGTACGTCAAAAGATTGAACTATATATAGGGTAGCCCTTCGTTTTCCTAACATATGGCAAGTCAGAAACAAAACTGAGAATACATACAAAATTTAGTACTCATTCCACAATAGTAGCTTATCAATTGACATTATCTCATGATCTGGTAAAAGACCAAACAAACGATGAACATATCAGCAGAGCACCCTTTGTCTAAATAAACCGAGCAAACCAGTGGAAACCATATCATCTTCCAAGTAAAAGCCAAGCAGCTGCCAGAATATTCAGGTTGCATATGAAGCCGCATGACTGGAACCTATTCTTCAACTCACACTGAGTTGTTCTGTAATTGAAGAAAGCTCAATGTGCGTGACAGAGAATCCACGGAGGGGGCGAAAATGCAGAAATTGAAATAACACGCCTCATAATCGCAGACCACATAGCAGAGAGGAATCAAGGAAACAACAGCTTCGCCGAACTTGTTAACAGTGTTCAAAGCAACCATGATATACATACTACTAGCACATTTAGCATAGATAGAACCAGTAAGCTTATACAGGCCACTAGTTGCAAACCATTAACATTGGAGTTCTGATATGACAAGCATCTTGCATGCCCAATAGATCAAGCCTACAAAAGGACCAAAACACTTCTCTCTGGACCTAACGGAAACCAAAAGCATACTGTTGCTCCAAGTAGCCCACGCGTCATAGTCAAGCTCCACAGCACATCGGCGGTATCCTAATACTGAAAGAGACCAGGTGTAAACAAAGTAAGAAGCTTTATATTGGGAAACAAAAAAAAAACACATCAATGTGATCAAAATGAATGAAAGATTTTATCAGAGTATATTTTTACCCAATAAACAACCACATTGAACTAATTTTAAGACCAATGCCCTTGATTAGAGGACACACCTAAACACTGATAAGCTTGCCGAATGTGCTAGCATGCCAGCACAATATCCAAATTAGACAACTGGATGCATTAGTCACAAATATGCTACTGCTTATCAATAGAACAAGGTAGAACTTTTTATGCTTAGACATAGGCACACAAAAGATGCACTTTCATAGAGGTTAGGTCTTCACAAGAATACCAAAAAAAAAAGATGACATATATCGTGCACAATTCAATAATATGAAAGGGAGAAACAGCATATATGACAAACTAATCAAATAAACTTTAGCTTGATGTCTCTAGCATGAGCATTCAGTCTAATAGATTGGTTGCAATAGCATGTCAGAATCACAGTAAAAAGTCAATCAACTAAATGTGCTAAGTGCTTCAAATTAGAATCAGATCATGATGCCAAGTTTTAGCCATGAAAGAAACATCAGACTTGGGCCAACTTAACAGGACGTAAGAAATAGATTGGTTGCAATGGAAAGTCAAAATCACATTTTAGAAACTACTACATCAGATTCCTGGTTAATAACCAATCGGGGGCCATAGCAGCATGCTAGCAGTCTAGCACAATAACCAAATTAAACAACTGGACACATGAATCGTAAAGAGATGCTACTGAATAACAATAGTATCCAGCAAGATAGAACTTTTCACGCTGAGAGAGGTAGCTTACGGTAATGCATCCACAGAAGGCACGTCACTGGTCCTGAACTGGCACTGGAGAGGCTGCCTGAATCTGATGGCCGTAGTCCAGTAGCATCTCGACCGTCAGCTCGTCAGGATTGATGACGTCCTTGAACATGGCGAGGGCGAGGTCCCTCATATCGCTCGCGCCCATGCTGTAGGCCTCGTGCTTGAGCTGTTCTGCGTCTTCAACTAGTTCCTCCTTCAGCCGTTCTGCCTCGGCCGCAAGCTCCTTCTTCAGCTGGGCGCTCTCGGCGGCGTGCTCTGCCTTGAGCTGCGCGACTTCAACACTGGCTGACTGGAGCCTCGCGACTTCAACATTGGCTGCCTTGAACCGCCCGACAGCCTTGCGCAGGTGACCGATGAGCTGGTCGCGCTCCGCCACATGCTCCTTGTCGAGCCGGATGAGCACCTCATTCAGATGCTTGCTGCGGTCATTGGCCGCACGGAGGTGGGCGATGAGGTCGGCCATCTCGGCGTGGTGTTTGGCTTCGGCAGCCCTCAGCTTCTTATGCCCATCAGTGTTCCGGGCGATGAGCTCGGCGATCTCGGCGGCGTGCTTGGCTTCGGCATCCCTCAGCCTCTTCTGCCAATCAGTGTTCCAGGTTGTCACCAGATGCAGCTCCTGGTTAAGCTTCGCGATCATGGACGCCTGCTCGCTAGCTTTGGCCATGGCTTCCCACAACTGCAACGCATCGCAGGTCTGTGGCGCCGGCGGATTGACTTCGCTGCTGCCTCCGATACCGATACTAACAGCTTGAGCTCGAGCGCTCATTCCTGGCAACTGCCGCGGCACTGATGTGGACTCACCGAAGCTCTGTTGCGGCGGCGGCGGAAAGTCACTGCTGCGGCCACCAGTGTTAGAAGCTCTGAGAGGAGGCAAGCCTGGCGGCGGAATGTGCCTGCTGCGGCCTCCAGTGCTAGAAGCTCTGATAGGAGCCAAACCGGCCGCCGGCGCCGACATCGGCAGTGGTTGCGGTTGGGACAAAACCGCCGGCGGCGACAGCCTGCTGCGCTTCCTCGCGGACGTGTTCTCTGCAGAAGCAGAGACGGCGGCAGCACCGTGTCCGGCGGCTCCGGGTTCCGCTTTCTCCGCAGACTGCAGCGGGGCGACAGGGGTTGGGTCGCCGACGGGCATCTCGCGGTTGGCCAGGAAGACCTTGATATCGATGAACCCAATCTCCTTGTGCTTCAGCTTTAGCTTGTCTATCGTCGTGTCGGTGAGCTGCACTCGACGCGCGTCCTCCCTCTTCGGCTTGCCCCACTTCACCGGGCAGTTCCACCGCGATGGGCAGTCAAGGTAGAAGAACCTTGATTTCCACCCGCTTCTGCTGCGCAGATTGCCGGCAAAGAGGCGGCGGCTGCCGTCGAAGTACGGCTGGAAATGGTGCCACCCCGTTGGCTTGCCCTGGTGCCTGTGAGCGCATATGCTGAAGAAGTAGCGGAACGCGGACACCAGTGGCTCCACGCCGGCGTCCTGGCACAGCAGCACGAAGGCGGCCAGGTAGCTCCACGAGTTGGGGGTGAGCTGGGACGGCGCGAGGCCGTAGTGCCGAAGAACCCTGGCGTAAAACCCATGGAGCGGGAAGCGGAGGCCGGCGTCGAGCGCGGCGGCGTAGACGCACATCTTGTTGGAGCCCACCGGCGGCGGCGTGCAGGCTGTCCACCCCAAGTGCTGGGCGCAGACAGGAGTGAGGTCGCTGGGCACCCCGTGCTTGCTGCACAGAGCGACGAGCGAGTCTTGGCTCTTCAGCGTGGAGGGGATCTCCGACTCCGCTGGCCAAGACAGGCCGGGGCCAGCGGCAATGCTGCTGTCGCTGAAGAAGATCTTTGAAGTGACCTCGTTGAGGTCGGCTTCCTCGCCGAGGTCCACGAGGGAGCTGCTGGAGGAAGCTGCTGCCATTGCCGTCGCCAAGCAAGGAAGGGCGCTGCAGCACTGCGCCACTGCTTGGAAGGAACGGCGCCGGAGCTCGACGGCCGCCCAGGGGAACGGACGGCAAGGACGTGAGCTGGCTGGTCGGAGAGTACAGCAGAGTGGTGGAGTTGTGGACGGGAGTTGGGAAAAAGTCCAGATAACCCTAGAACCATGGCGTAGGGTCTAATTTATGACACAGCCTATAAAATCAGACATCTAGCGCATTAAGCTTTGTATTTCAGTCTAATTTACCCCCTGACCGGTTTTGAAGACTGGTTCTGCCTATATGGCACTCCACCTTGACAGTGGGGCACCTTTGACCCTCAATGTTGACCTCGGCTTCCTCAGACGCGTTCCCGAAGCCGACGACGTCGCGGCCCTCCTCGCTGGCACGGCCGCGCGGCCCGTGCTTCGTCACCGCCTTTCCTCCTCATGCTCACGCCGTGGTAGGACGTGCACCCTCCCTCCTCGTGCCCACGCCACGCTCCGCCTGGACCGCATGCCCACCGATGGCGAGCGGCCTGGCCCCGTGCTTCCGCCGCGGGATCCGCATCGGCGCGGACGAAATCAGACGGAACCGCTGCGCGTCGGCGGACAGAATTGAAGGAAAGCTCCCACGCGGTGGAGCGCCACTGCAAAGCGTGCGGCACGGAGCCGCAAATCGTGCCGGAGCCCACGCCGGAGCCCGCAGCACGGAGCCGGCTGCCGATGCTGCTGTGGCGGCGGCGAGGGAGGCGCCGGAGCAGGCTTTGGCGTGGGCAGAGGTTGAGGCTGCAGCAACGAAGGCGGGGCGGCTAGCAGGGATCTCAGGAGCTCGTCGCCGTCTTGCCCGCCACTAGCACCACCGAGGTCAGGGAAGCGCCACGTGGCAAACGGCTCTGGCACCGGCTCCTTGGCCCGCGCTGGCACCACGGGCTTCTCCTTCTGCAGCTGTTGCGGCGGCGGCGGAGGCAGGAACGACGCGAACGGGTCGGGTTGGTGCGGCGGGGAGAGGCGGCGACAGCAGCGGAGGCGCACGACGGCGCCCAGATCCCAATTGTTGAAGCAGCGCTCCTCCTCCATTGGCAGCAGCAGCCAGCTGACGACGACGACGCGACGGCCAGGCCATGGCGCATGCACCAGGTCGCGACGAGGGCTGGGAGGGCGGGGACGGGGGTAGATGAGGTGCGTCGTTGGTTGGGGCGCGGCGAGGCCAAGAAAAAGGAAAAAAGAAAATAAGGAAAAAAACTTGATAAGTGGGCCTCACTACCAAGGTGGAGTGCCACATAGTCAAAACCAGCCTTAAAAACCGGGCAGGGGTAATTTAGACTTAAATACAAAGTTAATATATTAGATGTCCGGTTTATAGGTTGGGTCGTAAATCGGACCCTCTGCCGTATTTCAGAGTTGTGGAGTGGTGGACGGTGTGAAACATACTCCCTCACGCTTTGCTTCGCCGTTGTCAACCAGATGACATCAAAATCGATCAATCAACTACACGTCGCGTGGTGGCTGCTACTGTAGACTACGACTGGCGAGAGGGTTGCTTTGCCGTTGTCCATCTCAAAATTCAAAGCGATGCACGCCCTGCAAAATCCACGCAACAGATACGGGGGCAGTAACTCCTCGCAAAGTTCAAAGGAGCATGCAGTCCCCTAGCTGGCGAGGCCCAAGCCTCGTTTAAATTGTAAAAATTTTCAATATGAATAGTAATTTTTTTATCATATTTGATAAATATTATTCAATCATAGACCAACGGTTAAAAGATTTATCTCGTAATTTTAATTATACTATGTAATTAGTTATTTTTTATTTATATTTAATGCTCCCTGCATGAGTCTAAAAATTAATGTAACGAAGAGAGAGTGAAAAAATTTAAAATTTGAAGTCAATCTAAACGAGACCCTAGTAGCCCACTACTAGCACGCTGCACGCAGCGGGCAGCACCGCAGCCGGCGGCAGCAGTTTAGGAAGCGTAGGCCTTGTTTAGATTTTAAAATTAGCGCTAAAATGTTTGTAGCGAAATTTTTATAGTATTTTGTTTGTATTTAATAAAAAATATTTAAATTTTAATTAATTAGGTTTAAAATATTCGTCTCATAAAGTACAACAAAACTGTGCAATTAGTTTTTGATTTTATCTACATTTAGTACTCCATGCATGTGTCGGTATTTTGATGTGACGGGGAATAGAAATTCTACTTAGTGTCAATTCTGGATTTTAGAGTGGAACTAAACAAGGCCTTAGTTCCTTGCCAAATTGGCATTTCGTGTCACGTTAGCGTACTGTAACATTTCGTTTGTATTTAGTAAAAATTATTCAAACTTTAACTAATTAGGTTCAAAATATTCGTCTCGCAAAATACAATAAAATTGTGTAATTAGTTTTTAATTTTATCTATATTTAATACTCAATATATGTACCGATATTTTAATATAACATGAATAAGAATTCTGTATAATAAATTTAGTAATAAAATTAGGCATCTAAATAAGGCCGTAGTCAAAGTGCAGTCCAGCGTGCTGTGGGCTCTGGCGCCGTAGTGTTGGATAGTCTGTGAGTAGGAGTACTAGGTCTCGTTTGTAGCCCGTCAAACCATGCCTCAAAGGCTTTGTTTAGTTTTCTAAATTCACCTTTAAATTTTATCATACAGAATTCTTATTTCTCGTTATATTAAAATACTGATAAATATATAAAATATTAAATATAGATAAAATAAAAACTAATTATACAGTTTTATTATACTTTATAAGACGAATACTTTAAAACTAATTAATTAATATTTAGACAACTATTAGCAAATAAAAATAAAATTACTACAGTATACGGCACTGTAACAAACCCGAACAAGGCCAAAGCTTCTTGATCCCGGGTCGAATTTGTTTGACCGGCACGTTTTGTGAGATTGATTTTGAATGCCGGTTTGTTAGATATTAATTTTTTATTTTAGGCCTTGTTTAGATGTTAATTTTTTAATTTTTCTAAAGTAGCACTTTCATTTGTATTTAATAAATATTATTTAATTATGACCTAACTAGGATTAAAAGATCCGTCTCGTAATTTATAACCAAACTATGTAATTAGTTATTTATTTTACCAATATTTAATCCTCTATGCAAGTGACTAAACATTAATGTGATGGAGAGAGAGTGAAAAAAGTTACAAAAGTACGTCTAAACAAGGCCTTAGATTTGGAATTGCAGTATTTTTCTTGATAATACACAGTACAATGAAGACATCTACACAAGCACGCATAGTCTCCTTATAAATATACATACGCTAACCGTACGCATATAAGCTTCTTTAGAGGACTAAACCGGCTGATTTCGAAGTTCATGAAATAACCGTAGGCGCCTGTAAACTGTTGTAGGCGTGTTTGTATAAATGACCTCGCCAAGTTTAAGTTAAATGATACAAATTTTTCATAATAATCACCTTTATTGATACCACCCTTTGGATATATTATAGTTTTATTAATTTAAAAATAACTAGTGCTGCCATTATTAAAAATATGCAATTATTAAAATACATAAATTAACTCTCTAATTTTACACATAAATTAACCACGTCATCTAAATTGCTTCCTCTGTTCTAAATCGTAAGTCACTTTAATTTTTTGTTACATGCATTTTGTTACTTACCTCTGTTTACATTTATTTGTCATCAACTTTTATTGTAGCACTTTTTACCATCCGTCTTTTTCTTCTAAAGAATGTTAGATACCTCAAAGCATACAACACTAACGAAGTATGTTCAATGAAGAATCATATATGTCAAAACTTGATGTATCTAAAAATTTTTTACAGAAAAAACGCATGGTTAAAATTGCTACAGTAAAAACTTGGTGACAAGTAAACGAAAACGGAGGTAGTATATACCTAGATATATATATCAACTGTACCAAAATGCATGTACCAAAAAAGTCAAACCGACATACTCCCTCTGTCCCAAAATAAGTATCGTTCTCGTTTCTTGAGAAATAACAGCCGGTAATTATATATTAAAATATATAAATATTTATGTTAATTAATTAGTATCATCAGAAATTTCTTTCCGTCTAGTTTTTTAATAAATTTATTTGGATATTTAAATATTACACATATTTGATACAAATTGAGTCAAACTTGTGTCATGAAAACCTAAAACGACACTTATTTTATGACGGAGGAAGTATACCTCTATTGTACTTGCATTTTGCTATGTAACCGGTCGCCGTTGAGATGCAACCAAACAACAACTAACTTAGGCTTAGCTAGAACATGACAACAAAACACTGCTAAGGTGGCTTGACTCGGACAGATTAACTTAACTCGGGCTTATTTTGTAACCAAACAGGCCCCTCTTTGTCCTTCGCTTGACGCAGGCTAGCCTAGGCCCCCTCGTGTACTCGAGTGCTCTTTGTTCTTCGCTTGACGCAGGCTAGCCTAGGCCCCCTCGTGTACTCGAGTGCTCTTTGTTCTGCGTGTGGCCGAAATTGCTGGCCGGGACCTAGGAATACACTGCACTGCGTGCTTGATCCACCTTGTTCGTATATACATATATACGGTAACAATCACGCTCCCGAGTTCGGCGGACTATTTACATGCTTATTTTGGCCATTCGATCTATGATTTGAAGCACAGAATCCACTCCTTAACTCTGCTGCAAAGTAAAGTAAAACATGTGCAATGGTGAATCTAGCCGAGAATATCGATTGGGTTATCGAGATCAACCTCATTACACGATTGTAATTGTTTTAGTTTATAAGGAGTAGTCAGCTAATATGCCCATGTGTCTGCCCATGTGTCTCAATGGAAAAAAAACTATAAAATATATTAAAAACTTAACAAGAACTGAGTTCTTATATGAGTTCAAAATGTATTAAACATTATTGAAAGAAATATGAGTTCTTGTAGAAGAAACTATATATTTTTTTAATTTGATCTCACAAGTTGTCGTCTTCCTTGAGTTACTCTAATTTGGGTTTGGATTTGGATCGATGTGGTAGTTTTGATTCTGCCTTGATTAGTTTGGTGTATTTGATTTTTGTTTGAACTGGAAATATACATGCAGACTAGACAAAATTATCAGGCAAAAACTTTTATGACATTGATAATTTATTCTTCTTCCTAAGCATATCAAAGTTTTTTTAGCTTGAACGTTGAGGCCATATATAAGTTGGTTCGAACAATTACAGCAATCAATCAAGGACAGCCCATGAGCCATCACACACACGCCATGAACTGGGACAGCCCGTGGGCCATCACACAGGGCCATGAACTGGGACAGGCATACGTGTGGTATAGAGACTCAGACTTCTTACACCTGATTGGCTGATTCCTAATAGAAGAATACATAAAGGAGTAAATACGTTAACGATATTAATGAGCGGACAGAAAAGTTGACGGTGGACTGAAAATTTGACAATTATGTATTAGACTAGCGAAACATACCCGTGCGTTACACTGGGACATATAACTTATTAAGTAGTTAAGTGGACGAGTTGCGATTTGAAGATTTATGCAAGTAATAATGCCCGCATTATATGTTTTCTTTTGAAAAATCTGCATTATATGTTTTAATACGTCAAATATCAAATATGCCTAGGTGTTGCCATGTAACACACCTACATATATGAGCGCTCCTTCTACGACCATACTAAAACTAAGAGTCCGTTAATTACAGCCCCGTTTCACTGATGAAATAGTTTTTTTCGGCTTTGTATGGGGAAGCAGTTTAACTGGTGCAGTTAAAATAGTTTTAGAAAAATATATAATAAAACAACCTCTCTTAGCTGTTGAAAACACTACCGGAGTCGCCTTCTTTGCCGACGGCCATACGCCGTCGGCAAAGCTTCTTTTACCGTCGGCAAAGCCTTTGCCAACGGGCTGCCACGTCGGCCATCGGCGAAGAGCTGTCGGCAAAGAAAGGGTCGGCAAAGGTCCCTTTGCCGATGGCCCAGTGCCAGGCCGTCGGCAAACCATTGCCGACGGCCGTGACAGCCGTCGGCAAAGGAGCCACGTCAGCCGTTGCGGCGGCACGATGACGGCGGCCTCTGCCGACGGCTGACGTGTCCGACCGTCGGCAAAGTAGGTGACGTGGCGTATTTTTATTTTTTATAAAAAATGTTTAAAAAAGTCTTTGCTGACGGCCGACCGTCGGCAAATGTTTGATCACTTTGCCGACGGCCAGGCCCAGCCGTCGGCAAAGCTGGAAAATTTTTACCTCATTTCATCACATATATATCATATAACCCATATTTCATCACATATAAACCACATTTGAGCATCAAATTCAGTTTCAACATGAATCCATACATGAAGGTCCTCAAATCCATCGATACAACTCCACAATACACATAACATGGCCATAAGAATTCATACAAGTCCAACATACGCTAAACATGTCCAACGTGCAACAACCTCATCGATTAAGGTCCAAAAGCGAGAAGTAAAGGCATCTAGCTCTGTGCGTCGTCCCCAGGGGTCCCAGAGCCCCAGCTTGCTCGTACGGAGGCCAACCCGACTGCGGGGACATATTGTAGTGCCACTGCTGCTGCGTAGGTCTGAAAACACTTACCTGCCCTGAGTGCCCCTACGGCCACGAGGGGTACCCCTGCCCTGACGCTGGAGGAGGCCACAGGTACTGCTGCGTGGGGTAGTAGGTCGGGTAGCCCTACGGTGGAGAAGGACCCAGTGGAGGGCTGCCACCTGGAGTCGGGTTCGAACCCGCCGACGGTGCCTGCACAAAAGCCAAATGATGTAATTAGTACCTGCAGGATGCTTGCACAAGCTAAAGCAACAGACAATATACTCATCGGAACATGTACAGGAGCAGGCACTGGAACTGGAACTGGAAGTGGTCGTGGAGCGAAGATCGAGGGAGGAGGCTCCTGCATTCCTGGGATCTGGGACCGAAAGTAGCAGGTCAGGTCCGATAGAGCACGCTGGTAGTGCTGCGAAAGTGCCGCCAACTGCTGCTGATGGGCCTCCTTCTGCTGCTGACGCAACATCTCCTGGGTGACCTGGTTGGCCTACAGCCTTTGGACCATGGCCTGCAATATTACACCCGCAAGGTTGATGGTATGTGAAGGCAAGGTATATCATGTGTGAAACGAGTGAACGACAAATGAAACTGCACTTACCTGAAGTGCCGTCATCATCTGCCCATTGCTCGGCTGCCGAGGCGCTATGGGGATTTGTGATCCGCCCCTTTCCGCGTCGCCTCTTCGGATCTGGCTCAGTGTCTGAACAGAGGACGGGTCGATGGCGCTGTCGGCAATAGCGTACCGGCCGTGCTGCTTCCCTCCTCCCATCCTCATCACGAGGTCAGTATCCAGATCGGCTCTGGTAGGGTCGAACGTCGGCCCATGGCGCTCAAGACATGCGGCGGTGTACTTGGCAAGCTTGTTGTAGACGTTTGAATTGGTGTAGGCCTCGGGCCCGTCCTCCGAGCTGTAGACGGTGGACGCCGCTGACGCTTTGCCCTTGTGACCAAGGGCGTACCCCGTGAACTCGTTGATTTCCTGCCCATCATGCGTCTCCCTCTGCGAGGAAAACACAAACATGGTTACAAGTAGTGACAATTGAGAGCTATAATAAATAGATCAACAGAAGCATACCCATGTGTCCATGTACCCATGGAGGCACTGGTTCCCTTGGTGGTGTGATACCGGAGGATTTTGCAGGCGAAGTTGCCGACGCTCTTTACGCTTCTCGTACGCCGTGTCTGTACGCCACCCACGCACAATTTGACGCCAACAGTCCTCGTACTTATCACACCAGCTTGGACATCACCGCATGACATTCAAGTATTTGATATTCCATAAGATGAATTGAATGTGTCACGTAAGGAATCATAACGAATGTTTCCTACTTAATTACCTGCATGTACTGCTCCTCGGTGAGGTCGGTCTCCTTGTCCAATATCATCTCCCTGACTCACTCCTTCTTTACCACCTTGAGCTCCACGTTGGCGTAGCAGCTTGCTCCAAACATCCGGCGTTGTCCAGTATTTGATCACATGTGAGACGTCTGAGTTTTAGACATCCGGCGTCGTAACTTGCTCCAAATATTTTTCAATTTTTATCATAGCCTCCACATACGATAACATGACACCTCGTTAAGTTTCGTGATTTTCGGACTTCGTTTGGATTTTATATAATAAAAAACACTTTTCACTCACGTAACTCGTCATGTTACGACGCCAACATGGTCATAATTTGATGCGAGGCCCTGGATACGGCCTCTACATACTCCGAACATCATGAATATACTTTTTAGAATCAACAAATTCCATTATTTCATGTACCTGCAGTTCAAAGTTGGAGTTGCGGAAAAAATTCAAAGAAAGAAAAATAAATAACGAAATATAGCAAAAAAACTCAAAATTTGCCCAACTTTTGAAGTTGGGTTGTATTTGGTGTAGGAAGGCACTAGGAAAAAATTGAAAAGAAAAAAACCAAAAAAAATTCTTTGCCGAGGGCTTAGGCATGGCCCTCGGCAAAGCTCCTTTGCCGACGGCCTGGCCACGCGGCGTTGGCAAAGACGGTGGCCGTGGCAGGCTGTGCGGCCGCCACGTGGCTGCACTTTGCCGACGGCTTGGCCTTTGCCGACAGCCTAATGGTACAACTCTCGGCAAAGTGGCCTTTGTCGACGGTTGTATTTGCCGACGGCCTGGCGGTCGGCAAATGTTTCTTTTGCCGACGGCTAGGTTTTGCCGACGGCTCGGCCTTGGGCATAGACTTCTTTGCCGACGGCTTGACCTAGCCGTCGGCAAAGAGGTATCTTGCCGTCTCTTGCCGACGGCTTGTTCCTTGGCCGTCGGCAAATGTTTAAGCCATCGGCAAAGTTGACATTTTCGGTAGCGAAACACTTAAACATGTATAACACGTACCTTTTTGTTTTTTCTTCTTTTACTTTCTTCCTCACTTAGTATTTTAGTTTTTCTCTCTCCTCTATCCGGCTGGGCAGCTTCTCTTGCGGTCTTGCCTTCTCCACAGACCAGAGTCCACGAACGCACCTCCTCGCCGCAGTGGCCAGGGCAAGTCCGCCTCGCCTGCACGTCGGCCCAAGTGCCGCCGTCGCACTGCGCGCCGCACGGCCTCCACACGCTTCTTCTGTCCAGATCGAGGAGCAGCGATCTAGCCCAGGTATCGTGACCACAACCGTGCGGTGTGTGGAGCTTGCCTCTCCGAGTGGAGGCAGCGGCGTGCACAAAGCTGCACTTGGCCACGCGCGCTGTGGCAGGTGATGGCGCAGCGCCATGGCTGGCTAGAGTAGAGGCGGCAACACAGGCTAACCTGGCGGCCGCATTGCCGGCGCCCGGGGCGGCCCTTGGACGCGACCACGTCTCAAGCCCTATTCGATTCTTTATCTGATTTCCTCGATCTAATTCTCCGTTCTTTGGTTTGCTCTTCAATCCTATTGTTTTGTGATTGTTGAGAGGCCGGCAAAAATTTATAGTCTATTTGGGTTGATTGTATTATATTCCTGATAGTAAGGGAGATTTGAGTTGATGTTTTATGTCCTTTTCTTTTGATATAATAAGTTTCTTCCGTATCTAATATGGATATCTTTTCTTCAGGATTTGTGGTCTCTCCCGGTCTGTCCGTTCCATAATAGCTGCATCAGAGTTCCTACGGTTTGCGTTCTTTATCCGGCGGAGGCTGGCGTCGAGCGCATCGGCGTAGAAGCACATCATGTTGGAGCCTACCGGCGGGGGCGTGCAGGATTTCCACCCCAAGCGGTCGGCGCAGACCGGAGTGAACTCGCTGGGCACCCCGTGCTTGCTGCACAGAGCGACGAGCGAGTCTTGGCTCTTGAGCGTGGAGTCGATCTCCAACAACGCCGCAGGCCAAGACGACGACAGGCCGGGGCCGGCCCTACTGGTGTCGCTGAAGAAGAGCTTTGACATGGCGTCGTCGTGTTCGGCATCGGCGGCCTCGACAAGGTCCACGGCACTGGAGCTGCTGGAGGAAGTTGCCATTGCCGTCGCCTAGGAAGGGCGCTGCAGCACTGCTTGGAAGGAACGGCGCCGCCCAGGGTTTTGGCTAGAGTAGTCTGCTAGACTCGGCTAGTGGTGGACGGTGTAGAGGCTGTGGCCTGTGACAGTCGGCGACTTGGGGTAGAGTAGCTGGTGTAGACATAACATACTGTAGAGTGTTATGTGGAACGCACGGAGTATCTTCATCTTTATTGAGGAAGAGGATTCGCCACTTGGTGTAGACATAACTAGCCAGATACGTAGGAAGTAGGAGCGGCAGGCGTGTACTCCAGGTGCAGACAGGCCCTGTGGGCTGTGACGGTCCTACTACGAAGTGGCATTGCATCGAGTCATCAAAGACCAAATCCACGGGATCACCGACTGCATTTGCCCTGACACCTCCAAATCCACAACATTGAACTCATGGAGATTTTATTTTATTTTATGGTGTGCAAATTTTCTTCTCTCGTTCCTGTCCCAAGTCCCAACTCCCAATCCCAAGTCCATAGGCAAGCTCAGCCTAGGCATTCGGTTAACCAAAACTGATCGGTTCGGTTCTCGGTTAATTAGCTAATTCAGTTACTACAGAACAGGAACCGATGAAATTCGGGTTCGGTTATTTCAGTTCGGTTTCGGTTATAACCGAAACTAACCAAGACTCTCATGAGATAGGTTCACGAAGCTACAGAGAGAAAATAAATTGTGGGGAAAAAATCAGTTGAGCGCCGATGCGCCGCCCTCGAGCACTCGAGTGCATCCGCTCTGCCACTGCCGCCGCGTGAGGCGCCGCCGTCGAGTCCCTCGTCTCCATGTTATGCGCCGCGTCGAGACCCTCATCTCTGTGTCACGCGCCGCCACCGAGCACCTCGCCCCCGTAGCCGCGTGACGCGCAGCCGACGAGGCGACGACCACGCACCTCCGCATGATGTGTCGACGAGCGCCTCGGCTAGGCTTCGCGATTGGGGCAGGGGAGGCCAGGAGGGGAGCACCGGCCTGCGGGGGAGGTCTGTGGGGAGCAGCGGCCGGCGAGATTGGGGCGGCGGGGGACCGGGGAAGCAAGGGATTGATGGCGGCGGGGAGAGGAGTGGGGGCGACAGGAAGAGAGTGAGGGTCGATAGGATGAGTTGAGTGGTATTTATTTCTAGGATTCTGCACTCTGTATTAGGCTGGGCCATATTTCATGGGCCTTTAGGCATAGTTCGGTTATTTCGGGTTAATTTGGTTAATCGAGTACCAGAACCGAATTAAACCTTATAAGTTTTGATTCCCTAAGACCTGGAACCGAACCCGGAACCGAATTTTTTGGTTTCGGTTATTTCGGTTTCGGTTTTAATTAGTTCGGTTTGGTTCTCGATTATTTCGTGCCCAGATTGACGCGTAGCCCTGTTGGTATTGAGCACGCCAGCAGGCAGCGGGCGAACCGCAAACCTATCTCTTATATAGGGTAGTCCTTTGTTTTCCTAACACTAGGTAAATATGCGTTGCAACGGGAAATACATTCACCAAATAATATAATTGTAAAACACAATTTTGACTATTGTGGTCAAAATATCATGCTCGCGATGTCACATCATTCAAGCACAACAGAGCTGACCGAATTGAAACTGAATGGTGAAAGTGAAGCTGAATGGATCAACAACCATGATGCACTCGCTGATAAATCGAGGTGATGTTGCCAGTAGGAGCTGGTCATGACATGCTCCTTTAGATCGAAGGTGCATGTTCATCAATGGGCAAACCCAATTTCTCCTCATCCACCTCTGTCGGGAGACTGAAGATCGTCTTTTTTGGCATCCGGCAATGGTGCCTGCTAAAAGGTCCGTCTAGAGGTGACACAACCCCGACAACTGCAATTATACGTCGATTATCGAGAGTGATGGTTGTCTAAAATGAAAATACATAATTATAAAATGAATGGATCATCATAAGAAATGATCCAAACTAAAGTAGTTAAGCTGAGCCGCTTGGTCATGTTTGTATGAAATGCAACTATAATCCACCAGTATTGGATGAGGGTCCATTTAAATAGCCTACTGTGTTCCAAGGACCTGCAAGTGGCATTATGTTAAATGTTAAATATAAAAAAAAACCTTCCAAACTAACAAATATTTACTAAGAGAGAAAACTCAAATTTTCTCTGTTAAGGCTGGAATTTTTTTTGCTTTGACACATGATTTAGAAACTGATTTTCTTTCAATCTGCTGGTGTTGAGTTAATGAAGAAAAAACAAGTCTGCAAGGTACCTTAGCTCCAACATGTTATACATGGAAAACAGTACAGTGATGCTGACAATGGAACCTGGAAATAAGACTGATCTTCAAGCAAAAACCATGACCTGCTAACGCATACAACATACACCTCCTCAGAACATGTCTGAACTTATCTAATTCTTACAAGAACAGAATTCGCGGTAAGACTTAATTGGTTCTATTTTGCAGGAAATATATGGACATAAAAGACAAACCACAGTACATAGATTATTGATAACGTTTAACCGATGAAAGCATGAGTAACTCTAAGGCAGGGCTCCTATTCAATCACCTATCCATGAATGACACTACAATGCAACACTCTTCTGTGACCACATAGGTGTATTAATGATCATATATGTGAATTTGAAACCATCGGTCACCTTTGGAATCACAATAAAGATATGTTGACGTTGTAGCTCCTTACAGCATGTGTCCAATTCGAACAATCGGCAGCATACCAGATGGATGCGCTTTGCCTGGCATAAAGGCAGAGTATATTCAGTGGCACATGGTTAGGGAAGAAATGTAAACGAAACAAGAAACCAGTGACCTACTGATTATTTTGTGCATTAAAGGGATATTCACCAAGTCCCGGCATTAAATAATCTTCATATCTTTATATATAAATTTACAATAGTGACAAAATGAAATATGGCATGAGTTCATATAAAAACACATGCAGTCACACAGGTTACTGATAGGCTTTCACGAACAGATCAACAATTACTTAGTAAGTTATTGGAGTACATAGTGACAATGATGCTTGTGTATTCAGCATATACACCATAGAGACGTGGGAGCAATTCGGTGCTTATTCTATAAGTTAACTGCAATTCATATCTCTATGTCAGGTTACAGTTTAGCTGAAAAATTTGTAGCTCCAAATGCTAGTTCTACCATTTTATTATGAACTCTCATTTGAGCAAAGACACCACAAATTTTGTTATGAACTATCTATAGGACTATCTTTAAAAAACAATGGATCTCAATATCTGAACAATCTAGATGTCATCATATCTTGAAAAATCCAGATTGCTTCAGTGTCCTATCTTTGACATATGATTAATAAATTGCATCAGTGGAACTGTCATTTGACACAAAACATATTAGCAACAATAACTATCAAAGCCACCTAGGTAATCCAGAGATAGAGATGAAGAGATATCAGATATGCTCACTGGCCATGAACATAACAAGTTGAGAAAGTCAGAAAGCTGAAATTACAGGTGCTACTCGTATTTGTAATTGTTCAGAATAATAACAGTATTGTAGTCTTGATAGTGCTCGTTGAATGAACACCCCGAAAATGCCCAAGACCTTGTTCCTGAATTTTGTCCAGTTTATTAAGAAAGCATCTGTAATGTTCAGACTACAAGCATTGTGAATTATTACCAGATGGATGCATGGCACAAAGAGATTGAATACTTGATAAACTAAAAGTGTTTCCGAACTGATAAAGAGAAGCCAAAAACTTTAATCACTTATATATATCCATTATCCATTTAACCAAAACAACCCAGATCACTGTAAATAACGGTATATGCATTTCAGTGATTTCCTGTTGCAGTTTCATCGCCAACTTGGATGTGCCTCTAGAGGGTGGTTGTGTTTGTTATTAACCGTGAAGCGGACAGGATACGACTGCCGCAAGGAAGATGATGCACCCGATGCGACTGCCCATATCCTCGCGTAGAAGACCAAACCACCATGCCACCCACCACGGCCGTGAAGGAGGGCGCCCACCGAGGCCGGATCTCACGTGGTGGCTCTCGACGGCGTCGATCCGACCACCCCAACATTGATCTAGCGGGGGGCAATGAAGTGGGCGGCGCATCGACGGGAGGGCGACGGTGTCGATGTGGCAGTCGTGGCGCCTCGGGTACTCTGGCGGCGTCTGACTTGGCGAGGTGCGGGTGCAGGTGCGGAGGATGATGATGAGGCGGTGGCGACCTCCACGGATCGGGGCTGGGCCAGGATGCGCATTGGCGCGAGGGCGAACGGTGAAGCGGCTGAAGGGCAGAATGGCGTTGCGGTCTTCTCGGCGTTCCGCCGCTGCCGGATCGGGGATGGTCCTCGACGCCGCGAACGGCAGTGCCAAGTGTGTTTCGGGCTTTCGGCACGGCAGTGGCGGCGCCCTTGTCGCGGCTGAGCGCGTCGTAGGCCGCCGAGAGCGTGGGCAGGGGTGCTCGGGTGGGCGGCGGTCGGGGGAGCTGCGGAGGGGCGTCGTGCGCGCGTTGGTGGTTTTGCGGGAGAGAGCGCGGGGAGGGTTAGTCGCGATAATCAGACGATATATTAGCGGTAATCAAACGATTACATTTGCGTCTTTTAGGAGTATAAGATATGGCAAGTCAGAAACAGCTGAAAGTACATACAAAATACTGTAGCTTATGAATTGTTATTAAGATGCCTTGTCTCATTATCTGGTAAAAATGCCAAACAAACTATGAACATATAGTACCCTTTGTCTAAATAAACCGAGCAAACCAGTGAAAACCATATCATCTTTCAAGTGAAGCCAAACAGCTGCCAGAATATAAGTATTCGCATTCGTTCTTCTAGTTCTGCTGAAGGCAATTGAAACATATTCGAATTTTCCACGAAGAAAAAATTCACAGAACGGATAATAATGTAAAAATAATAGCTATCATATTATTATACAACAGTTGATAATCAAATTCATACATCAAAACTAGATAAGGGAGTACATAAATAGGGCTTACATCAATTATTACATCGCCACGTGGCGAATTATCAGAGTACAAACATCTAAAACAGCTGCGAAAGTAGAAGAGTATTTGTGGAAGGATCTCCATCAACCATCTTGAGCGCAGGCATGAAACCTTCTAATCCTTACAATTCCAACGTCACTGTGAAACAAGTAAATCTGCACACCGTCAGATATGTGCAGGCCATGGTCAACACCGATGAGCTTTAGTGGACAAAGAAATAAGGGATCTGGCGATCCTATAGTTGGGCTGTGGTTTTCCTATGCATGCAAGCAGTAATCAAGTTTATAACAATAAGCCAAATTTTAAAATATTCCCAACCCACACACACTCATCCATCTACTACCTCAACCATTCCAGATCCATCACCACATCACCATCACCATCAAGACTCACTCTCAGGTCGATCAGGCCAATTTCCGCTCGGCCGGTCTCAACGGCCCGCAACCCTCAATCTGGCTCACGGCCGAAATCAACACTCAGAGGAAGGTAGAACACTCCTCTTACTAGTCCGGTGCATCCTCCCTATGAAAGGTCCATAGCCAATGAATTGACATATGTATCGATCGATCAACCGTACACTCTGCAGAGGTTTGACTAATCCACTAGATAGCCATCATAGGTGCTCTAGATCACCTAGGCAGATTCCGGGTGCCTACTGCCATAGAACGATGCCATCCTACCTTTCAGCCCTGGGACACCCTTAGATTGGCTGATACTGTGAGGGCTCATGGTCCCATTCACGCAGAGCATCATGACCATCTCAAAAGGGTGTGAGACACATGCTCCCACCTCTCTAACACACGCTCGCCTGATAGTAATGGCATCGATCTATCTAGTCGTTTGGCTGTCTTCCCCCATGGGAAGCGAGTGGAAAGCAAAGGATTTCTATGGGTCTGGATACCAGCGAACAGTTCCTAAGTGTGACCAAGCCAGGATATCTTCTCCAAAGTTGATTCTTAACGTGCTACCACGACACCTTCATCATGGGCTCCACCCTTCAGAGGCTCACACCCAAATATTCACCATCTCGAATAGGGTTTACCCGCCATAGGTAAGACGATAGAGATGCCCAGGTTTCATCTTCGGCAAGACTCGCTCCAAAAGCTCATCGTAGATCCCAGCTCGATCGACTCAACCCTCACCCTTCACCGTTCCGTAAACCCCACTCCAAACCCAGATACATCATCATCAGCTCACATACCCATCCGATCCAACAACACACGCACCAAGCCTGGCATCCTCGCCATACCCTGCCAGGGTTCATCACATCGCATCAAAATGTAAGCGAGTGAAGTAGTATATATATATCAGACAAGCATGTGGCTAACATAACAGCGGGTAAGCAGGTAAAAGGTTACGACAAGGTAGGGCTATCAAGCAATATTCTACCATGCAAATCTATCCCAGATGTAAGCATTGCATAAAAGTAAAGCACTAGCATTTCTAGTTATTAGCCATGTCTAATAGGATTTCTAAGAGAAGGTGCTTCCATGACACCTGCGTTGTCGAGGTAGTTGTGGTACGAGTCGTCATCTGTCAATGTAGTCGTTCAGCGGGACCTCCTTCTTGGTGCTCGTATCCTCCTCCCTCGGATCGCTCCTCGTTCGACTCTGAAATCGAGACGTAATAGTCATGTAAGCGACTCCTATAGGATAGCACAAAGAACGAATAAATAGCGAAAAGATCCAAATGCACTCAAACATTAGCTCAAGACGTAGAGTTCGATTTATAGAAAATTTAGACACTTGTTTTATATTTTTCTGAGTTCGTATGAATTAGTTATGAATTTTTGAAGATTAACATATTTTCTGAAAAAGATAAAAGGCTGGATTAACCAGGGCGTGACATATGTCAGCCAGGGATAGGTCCACGTGGAAGCAGTGGGTCAGGCTGAGGTGCCAAAACTGCTGATGTGGCCGATGACATCACGCTGACGTCACACACACCAGTGGGACCATGCTGATGTCACTGCTGACGTCATCGCTGATAGGTGGGATCATGGTCAGCGGTCAACAGTCATCGGTCAACTGGCAAGTAGGGCCAGGCTGATGTCACGCTGACGTCAGCGTTGACCATGGTCCACGGTTCGGTCCACGGTGCACCGGTCCATATGGTCCATATGACTGCATCGACTGGATCCCTTTTCTAGATCCAACATTTATCCCCTTGCCCTATGGCACTTTGAGGCATCGAGGGCGTAGAGAAATAGACGGCAGGGGCCATGCTCGAGGAGTCCGTGCGCACCTTGCGTCACAAACCAGAGAGTAGTGGTTGTGGCGAGTTGTATGATTGCAGGGGATGGTTTCCTCCATCTCATGAATGATGTAGGCATTCCTTCATTGTGGAGAATCTGCAGGGTCACCTTGAAGCAGATCTTGGTTCCTCTAGGCTCTACCTGGTTGTGACACATCTATTGTAGCTTTTCTTCATAGATACCCAACTTCTTTGAATCTTCATAAAGGTCTTGAGCATATCCACTCCGGTGCTTGACAAACAAAGGGTACGATCTCGAAGGTAGACATCTTCGTTTGATCTAGAAAAGGGATAGCAAGTCATTTATAAGAGATAAGCCTCGCACAGAATTGTGCAGGGTCGGTATATAACCGAAAGAAGGGTTGGTTCCTCCTGTTCTATCATCAAAAGCTATGGGTCTCGTCCTAGGGTCAAGCATGGCTCTGATACCAACTAAAACATCCTCGGATTTTTCACGAAGGAAAAATTCACAGAATGGATAATAATATGAAAATAATAGCTATAACATTATTATACAAAAGTCGATAATCAAATCTATACATCGAAACTAGATAAGGGAGTACATAAATAGGGCTAACATCAATTATTACATCGTCACGTGACGAATCATCAGAGTAACAGACATCAAAAACAATTACGGAAATAGAAGAGCATTTGCGGAAGGATCTCCATCAACCATCTTAAGTGCAGGCACGAGACCTTCTAATCCTTACAATTCTAACGTCACTGTGAAGCAAGTAAATCTACACACCGCCAGATGTGTGCAGGCCATGGTCAGCACTGATGAGCTTTAGTGGAAAAAGAAACAAGGGATCTGATGATCCTGAAGTTGGGCTGTGGTTTTCCTATGCTTGCAAGCAGTAATGAAGTTCATAACAATAAGCCAAGTTTTAACACATTCTCAACCCCCACACACATCCATTCACTACCTCAACCATCCCAGATCCATCACCACATCACCATCACCATCAAGACTCGGTCTCAGGTCGACCAGGCCAACTCCCGCTCGACCGGTCTCAACGGCCCGCAGCCCTTAACCTGGCTCATGGCCGGAATTAGTTATGAATTTATGAAGATTAACATATTTTCTGAAAAAGATAAAAGGCTGGATTAACCAGGCGTTACACGTGTTAGCCAGGGATTGGTCCACATGGCAGCAGTGGGTCAGGCTGAGGTGGCAAAACTGCTGACGTGGCCGATGATGTCACGCTGACGTCAGCACACACCAGTGGGACCGTGCGCACGTCACTGCTGACATCATCGCTGACAGGTGTGTAACAGAACCGACCAATTTATTAGAGCACAAGCACATAATCCGC
>CM041638.1:5958625-6021440 GCA_023333625.1 Bothriochloa decipiens
TTCATTTAGGGTGCACACACATGCAAGCACTCTAGCTACCACTTCCAATTCAGTCAAACAAAACTACTCTAATGGTCCACCTTGGTCAACCATGACAACAAAGCTTAATTAACCAAAACCATGAACATAAACCTAGGTTAATTTGGTGTCCTAAACATGTCCAGGTTACCCTAGAGGTCATCCAACACCAAACACTCATATCACATATGCACTTCATGTAAAAGGCAGGCATAATTTGAAATAAACAAGCATGAACATGAAATGACAATCACTCTTTTCATTAATGCTATGCATAATGATGCTTATGCTTAAGAATGCAAATGATTATGCTTGCTTAACACCAGAGTGTTACAAGGTGGGTCCATGGTCAATGGTAAACAGTCATCGGTCAACTCACAAGTGGGGCCAGGCTAATGTCACGCTGACGTCAGCGTTAGCCATGGTCAACGGTCAAACCCTAATGGGCCGTTACTGGGCCTAGTGGGCTGGACATGGGCCGGGCTTAGCCCGTCATGTGGCGTGCTTTGATCTCTCCACATCATCGACTGGATCTGGACTGGGCTCGGTCCACAGTTCGGTCCACGGTGCACCGGTCCAAGTGAAAAGCCTCCATCAGTCACTGGCTCATGTAGGCTGAGTGCACGGAGTGATCCTCGAATCCAAGCGGTCCACAGGTGTGGTCCACGGTGAACAAAGTCAGCAGGTCCCAGTCTTCAGCGGCTTGGTCCTCGTGAACAAGGTCTGCTTTCACCCTCTCGCATTCATCCTCTTTTCCCCTTTCTCTATTTCTCATCGGGAAGGCTCGCCGGTGGCAAGGCCATCGAATCCGGCTCCACAGTGCTCCTCGAGGAAAGATTAACG
This sequence comes from Bothriochloa decipiens, assembly GCA_023333625.1. Lineage (NCBI taxonomy): Eukaryota > Viridiplantae > Streptophyta > Magnoliopsida > Poales > Poaceae > Bothriochloa > Bothriochloa decipiens. Next base: position 5,959,487 of record CM041638.1, read on the forward strand.
GGTGCAGACACTCCACGGAGTCCAGGCGAACATGGTGAGGCCAAAACATGGCGGCAACGGGGCCCTCGGCTACCTTGGCCATGGCGACGGTGACGTATCCACGGTGTCGCATGGTGGTAACACGGCAGCGGTCACTCCAGGCTTCATCTTCTTGCCCAAGGGCTTCGGGACGACGTGGCTATCATGACGATGGTCTTCAATGCGGCGTCTTGGCTCTCGGTGACGTGGTCCTTGGCGATTGGCGGTGTGACGGCGATGGCGTGCGATGGCGGCAGTCCAGCAGTCCCTCCCACGACCAAAGCAGGGCACAGGGATGCAACTGAGGTCATCAAATGCACTCCTAAAGCGCCGACGGTGACCTTAACCCATGGCGGAGTTCTTGCGGGCGACAAACCCCACGGCGGAGCTCTGATGTGGCCACGATGCATGGCACGACACCCTGGGAGGCTCCCTGGCCTTCATCTTTGCAACGGGTCGACGTAGCTCCTCTTGGTGAAGCTCGTCGGTGACTTCTTGCTCTTTGCGGCGGTCGAGGTCGTCGGGAAACGACGTCGTATGGTGGCGCAGCGGCCGGGTGGCAAGGTGGTGATAAGCTCGAGCGGCTGGGGGCAAATTGGTCCTCAGCGCTCGGCTGGCGGTTGCTACGAGCCGTGGCTCTAGTTGCCAGCGTGGGCGAGTCACCTTGGCGGCCAAGGGAGAGGAAAATAGCAGGGGTACAGCGTGTGCGCGACAGCGCGTGCACGACAGCGCATGTGCGTGCGAGAGAGAAAGTTGCTCGTGGCCACGAGCATCTTGTGGTAGGTCTTGTCAGTCCAGGTGGCATGCGCGGAGAGCGTTGATGCGGCTGAGGCACGGATCATGCGGCTTGGCACGATTGCGTCGCACGGATACGGGCTCCGATCGATGCCAAAAGCAGAGGAACGAGGAGGGGACCAGAGTCAAAAAGATGACAAGCTGGCCCACGTGGGGTCTAGTGGTCAGCAGCATGGGATGAGGTGCTGAGGTCCTTGATGGGCTTCGTTCGACTGGGCCGACGGTCTCCTTTGCTTGCTGGCCGACTGGTTGTGTGAGAAGGAGAAAGAAAGGCAGGCCGGCTGGGCTGGTGTTAGGGTCATGGGCCGAAAGGCTTTTCCATTTATCTTTCCTTATTCTTCTCCTTTTCTCTTTTCTGTTTTGTTTATTTCATATATATGTATGTATATATGTATATGATGAAGAAAGCATGTCGCAAATAGATGTATAGTGGACTTATATAGTCCTTTGGATATTATTTATTTATTATACAAATAAACGTTGTTGATCCCATTTATTTAGCATTACATAAATCCAAGAAAAACCCAAATCACAAGTTGTAAGCAAAATGCAACCTGATGATGCAACTAGTACAACATATGGAAACATTTAGTGATACATTGAGGTATAGTATAGAAGGGAAAACAAGAGGTGCATTGGATACATGATTCCAATGTAAGAAGCTTGAACATGATGAGGGGAGTTAGCGAAATAGGATAAGTGATTTAGGTAAGAGGGAAGCTCTAGAGCCTAGCCTCATGTATCATAAGTGCAACAGCGCAACATGGTGAGTCACATGTGCAACCTAGGTACTTGGTTCATGAAACATAAGATGCTAGTTAAAGGGGGTATTTATCACATGTGACTTAAGATTGTATTAAGTTACATGTGATGGTGCCACTTCAAGAGAGAAGCACTAAACATTTGTGCTACGTGCAAAAATGGTATGGTTCCTACATGACAAGCAACAAACATGGGCATGTTTTGAAAAAAATTTGTTGGTTGCATTTTTCAGTGTTTGTAATTTTTAGGGTTGTTACAGTCCTACCCACTTATCGGAATCTCGACCCCGAGATTTAAGGAGAGTAGTACTGTTCAAAGAGGTGAAATGATGCATACTCAATGTCTGGCTTCTTGTTCTTTGTTGCTTGATGTCGTTGCTCCATCGAGTTGCAGGGGTGAGTAGTGATTTCTAATTCTCTATGTTTCAACCCCTGATTGAGTATGATCTCATTTGATGATAGTATGGTTGTTCCAAGTAGATCTTGAAAGTTCCATCAGGAGACTTTTCGACGGTAGCGAAGTTGTCATAGTTGCAGGAGGTCCAACACATGGCTTGTAAGTAGAAAGGATATAAGTCAGGTCTTCTTGTTCAAAAGAGCGTGCACTAAGAACCAAGTTTCAATCCTGGGACCCGAGGGGTATGGGCCCACCATGCTTCCGTTGTGCTACTCTAATAAGCGTAGTCATCAAATTGCTTTTTAACTGAGTGACGTCTTGGAAGCCTCCATGTTGTGTTGAGGTAGCGTCTTTCGTTAGTGACCAATAGCTCATACTTTGTAGAAGTAAGAATTCCTAACTTTTGCAGCTTAGCTCTTGATCGGGTCTACGACCATTTCCTTTAGTAAAGAATTTTTTTCAAATCCACGGGGAAAAGTGACCTACTCAAGCCAGCTTCCTAAACTTGGCTAGGACTGTCCTTTCAATACTTCACCATTGTTATCCTTCATTTCTCATGTCCTTGGAGAAACATTTAGTGTGACACAGTCATTCTACCAGGCCGGTTATTCCACGGTTTGGGGTACTGGATGCAAATGGTGGTGTCGGATAGGTGACTCCTCGGGGAACTATTGGAATGCTGGTCCTGCATTATCCACTATGGTGTAGACCCGGGGATTATCCATGATCTCAGGTCATGATAGGTTGGAATGTCAAATGAGGATTCACTGGAGCGTTATATTCCTTACTTTTATATTCCAAGGGTTTTGGGAATTATTCCAGAGCAAGTTGTTCCATAAGAGACTCCCTAAATGTATTTAATTAAAAACCAGGTTCTTATGTAAGCTGGATGGATGTGTAAAAACACGTGCATTAGGCATGCTTGTCAAAATCTAGATGCATTTGTGTTACGTACCTTTCACCACATTGGAGGTATTCCTATTTGATAGCCCTCGACGGATAGATCTCAAACATTGCAATCTTCAATTCCTTTAGTTAGCTTGATAGTGTCCCCGTTTGATGCATCCTTCAGGTAAGGGCATTCGATAAGCCTGTGGCCTTCTTTAGAGCATCTAAAACAGATGGTTCATGCATTGCTTCGGACCGTAGCTAGCTTCCTCATGCTGAGGTCATACTCGATAGACATTTGTCTAAGATACCGCGAGCGGCTCTACGAGCATGTTCACCGTCATGATGGTTCTCGGTGTACTGAACTTGGTGCATGACCTTCTTAGCTGAACCTTGATTTGGTTTGATTCAGCTCTCAGGTGGTGGGGTGTTGCAGCTGTTTGTGCAGCCAATAACTTTGTGTCCCTTTTGGCCATAACCAAAACACACATATCTTGCAAGACTTGTACCTTTCTTAGCTTGTTGGAGGACTGGAGCTAGGTTAATCATCCTTTCAGGGCATTGGACAGCCTTGTGACCTGGCTGATCACAATAGTAGCAGTTGAGGGATGTTTCTCCTGTGGTGGCCGATACGGTGGTGTTTCGTATATCCTCTTCCTTGTCAAGGAAATTCTGCTGGAATCTGCTTATCTCAAGGCGAGGGTACTTGGTGGTATTGATGCCTCCACCTTGGTCTTGCGTTGGCGCAACTCTATGACTTGGGTAGCGAGGCGTAGAAGCTCTCACACATGACTTCAGAGGTGTTGAACTGAGGGTTGATTCTTTGCTTTGGCGCTTCTTCTTGCTTCTGTAGCTTTCTTCATACTCCAGGAGATCTCTTTTTGTCTCTTTCGCCTTGTTGACCACTTCTTCAATGTTGTGGTAAGTACCTCTAATCAAAGCAAGCTCGATTAGAATGTCTAAGCCTTTTTGGAAGTAGTACATCTTCTCTTCCTCAGAACCACGTATGACGGGGGCATATCACAGCATGCGATAGAAACGATTGTTGTACTCTTGAACGTTCTCAGAGTCTTGCTTTATGTTGCAAAGTTCTTCTGTCATGGAAACAAGTGCAGTGACTGGCACATGATACTTGTAAAAGGCTTCGATGAATTCCTTCCATGAGAAGTGGGCGTGATCTTGGTGGGAGTCACAGAAACTGTTCCACCATGCATGTGCTATGCCTAAGAGGTGCTGGATTGCAATCTTGACACATTCTTCCTTGGTGTAGGTGGTCGAGCCTAACTTTTCCGCTATGTCATGCATCCAATCCATGGCGACGATAGGGCTCTCGTCAGATCCATCGAAGGTAGGAAGCTTTAACAGAAAAGGGGTGTTTTTGCATTTACTATAGTTTCTTTGCCATAGTCTCCAGTAGTCGGGTCTGTTAAGCCAGAACCTCGGCTAAAAGATGTGGGGGTGGCGTAAGACTTCCTTCAGCAGGGGTTCCATCGGGTGGTGGAGCGTGAGGCTCTTTCCTCTCAAGGTTGAGTCCCTTGGTTGGCATGTGCTTTCCTTGATCACTGTCCATGGTAGCTCTAGGTGAGAACGTGAAAAGGGGTCACCCTGTTGCTGATTCATAAGGGTCAAAGACCGAGTGCAAGTGATATGTATTATTAGCAACTTGACATAATTACTTAAATAGTATATTTGATTTAGAAACATTTAATCTATCCAACACTTAAACAAAGAGGTATGAAGATCCATAAAAATTATGATAAGATCCAAGCATTCATTACATCGAGTCATCACAAGGTGACGTCTCCAGTTGCTACACTAGAAGACTCGCGAGAACTTCCGTACTACTCGTAGGTAGGCTACAAAGGGGACGAACTACTCTACTACTCTAGTGAGTTGCATCGTATAGGCCATGCACGCTCCTCAAAAGCTGGGTTGTAACTGCATCTTTTGGAGATCACATCGAGGAGGTCAATTCGGGTTCCACAACGGAGTAGAAAGGAAATCCCTCCAACTCTCGTCACTGAGCTTCCGTCAGGTACCACTTCTGCACATGTTCTTGGGCCACTTCCCATTCTGGAGTGGGCTCGATCTCTGGCATGAGCAGGAATCCATATTGAGTTTGGGAGACTCTATCTGGGACGTCTCAGTGCGGGGTGCCTTGTGGAGATGGTACGGTAGCTGAGACTGCATCTTCTGATATTCTTAGACGTGACGAGCATCAGATTTCTTCCACTTCTTGTAAAGCTTCTTTACTACCTCACGTAGGTATACAGAAACCTTCATATATTTTGCCAGATGGGTAGTGTTGGACCAACTCCTCTTCTTCGTCTTGGCCATCTCTTCTTCCTGAGCTTTTATCTTCTCTTCTAGCTCAGAGACCTGATGCCTGTAGAGGCGCTTGTCATGCTCTAACGCTAGGATGTGCTTGTCTTGGATGAGCAAGTTCCTTCCTATAGCCTTGAGTGCGTCATCATTTTCTCTGGCCCAGGTATGTTCGGCTTCCATCAATTGCTCCATTGCATCATTGGAAGGGTCAAGAGCACAAGATATTAGGTGATAGGGTCCCTTCTTGAGAAGCTCATGAGTGTCTCGCGTATCAATCCGAAGGGTAGAGCGTGCTGCAAGCTGTGCGGCGTCGACGATGGTAGTATCCATTTCTCCAAGTAGTAGTGGTTTCAGTGCAGGCACTGCCTCACAAGCGAGAATCTAGATAGTCACCATGTAGCAGTCCCTCGGTCCATCAGGTCTGATCTCCCTGTGGCAGGTCCAGCTATAGTTCTATTCTGGGACACCAAGCAGTTGGAGTGTCTCTCGCAGAACTTACGCGTAGTCATCATGGATCTTGTCGAAGAAGGGGACAAGCTCATAGGTCTCCATCTGCATTCACATCCCAGAAATGAAGTCAGACATCAGCTCAGAAGGTAAGCCTTGCATGAAAAGAGTATGCGAACAAAATTCTGTAAAGGAGGGGTCTTTGTCATTTTCAATCTTTGATCAAGAGATCATTCTGTATGAGCAGAAACATCATCCAACATTTATCCCCTTGCCGTATGGCACTTAGAGGCATCGAGGGCGTAGAGAAATAGACGGCATGGGCCATGCTCGAGGAGTCCGTGCGCATCTTGCATCACAAATCAGAGAGTAGCGGTTGTGGTGAGTTGTATGATTGCAGGGGATGGTTTCCTCCATCTCATGAATGATGTAGGCATTCCTTCAATGTGTAGAATCTGCAGGATCACCTTGAAGTAGATCTTGGTTCCTCTAGGCTCTACCTGGCTGCGACACATCTATTGTAGCTTTTCTTCATAGATACCCAGCTTCTTCGAATCTTCATGCAGGACTTGAGCATATCCACTCTAGTGGTTAAGAAACAAAGGGTACGATCTCAAAGGTAGACATGTTCGTTTGATCTAGAAAAGGGATAGAAAGTCATTTATAAGAGATAAGCCTCGCACAGAATTGTGCAGGGTCAGTATATAACCAAAAGAAGGGCTGGTTCCTCCTGTTCTATCGTCAAAACCTATGGGTCTCGTCCTAGGGTCAAGCATGGCTCTGATACCAACTAAAACATCCTCGAATTTTTCACAAAGAGAAAATTCACAGAACGGATAATAATGTGAAAATAATAGCTATAACATTATTATACAACAGTTGATAATCAAATCTATACATCGAAACTAGATAAGGGATGGCATAAATAGGGCTAACTTCAATTATTACATCTCCACATGGTGAATCATCAGAGTACAAACATCTAAAATAGCTGCGAAAGTAGAAGAGCATTTGCGGAAGGATCTCCATCAATCATCTTGAGCGCAGGCATGAGACCTTCTAATCCTTACAATTCCAATGTCACTGTGAAGCAAGTAAATCTGCACACAGCCAGATGTGTGTAGGCCATGGTCAGCACCGATGAGCTTTAATAGAAAAAGAAAAAAGGGATCTGACGATCCTATAGTTGGGCTATGGTTTTCCTATGCATGCAAGCAGTAATCAAGTTTATAACAATAAGCCAAGTTTTAACACATTCCCAATCCCCACACACACATCCATTCACCACCTCAACCATCCTAGATCCATCACCACATCACCATCACCATCAAGACTCACTCTCAGGCCGACCAGGCCAACTCCCGCTCGGCCGGTCTCAACGGCCCACAGCCCTCAACCTGGCTCATGGCCGGAATCAACTGCATCTTTTGGAGATCACATCGAGGAGGTCGATCCAGGTTCCATAATGGAGTAGAAAGGAAATCCCTCCAACCCTCATCACTGAGCTTCAGTCGGGTACCACTTCTGCACATGTTCTCGGGCCACTTCCCATTCTGGAGTGGGCTCGATCTCTGGCATGAAGCAGGAATCCATATTGAGTTTGGGAGACTCTATCTGGGAGGTCTCAGTGCGGGTGCCTTGTGGAGATGGTCCGGTAGCTAAGACTACATCTTTTGATATTCTTAGACGTGATGAGCATCAGATTTCTTCCACTTCTTGTAAAGCTTCTTCACTACCTCACGCAGGTATACAGAAACCTTCATATATTTTGCCAGATGGGTAGTGTTGGACCAACTCTTCTTTGTCTTGGCCATCTCTTCTTCCTGAGTTTTATCTTCTCTTCCAGCTCAGAGACCTGATGCCTGTAGAGGCGCTTGTCATGCTCTAACGCTAGGATGTGCTTGTCTTGGATGAGCAAGTGCCTTCCTGCAGCCTTGAGTGCATCATCGTTCTCTCTGGCCCAGGTATGTTTGGCTTCTATAAATTGCTCCATTGCATCATTGGAAGGGTCAAGAGGACGAGGTATTAGGCGATAGGGTCCCTTCTTGAGAAGCTCATGAGTGTCTCACGTCACCATCCGAAGGGTACAGCATGCTGCAAGCTGTGCAGCGTCGGCGATGGTAGTATCCATTTCTCTTAGTAGTAGTGGTTTCAATGAAGGCACTGCCTCACAGGCGAGAATCTACATAGTCACCACATAGCAGTCCCTTGGTCCATCAGGTCTGATCTCCCTGTGGCAGGTCCAGCTGTAGTTCTGTTCTGGGACACCAAGCAGTTGGAGTGTCTCTCGCAGAACTTATGCGTAGTCATCATGGATCTTGTCGAAGAAGGGGACAAGCTCGTAGGTCTCCATCTGCATTCATGTCCCAGAAATGAAGTCAGATGTACGAAGGTAAGCCTTGCATGAAAAGAGTATGCGAACAAAATTCTATAATGGAGGGGTCTTTGTCGTTTTCAAGCTCTGGTCAAGAGATCGTTCTGCATGAGCAGAAACATCATCCAACATTTATCCCCTTGCCCTATGGCACTTTGAGGCATCGAGGGCGTAGAGCAATAGACGGCAGGGGCCATGCTCGAGGAGTCCGTGCGCACCTTGCGTCACAAACCAGAGAGTAGTGGTTGTGGCGAGTTGTATGATTGCAGGGGATGGTTTCCTCCATCTCATGAATGATGTAGGCATTCCTTCATTGTGGAGAATCTGCAGGGTCACCTTGAAGCAGATCTTGGTTCCTCTAGGCTCTACCTGGTTGTGACACATCTATTGTAGCTTTTCTTCATAGATACCCAACTTCTTTGAATCTTCATAAAGGTCTTGAGCATATCCACTCTGGTGCTTGACAAACAAAGGGTACGATCTCGAAGGTAGACATCTTCGTTTGATCTAGAAAAGGGATAGCAAGTCATTTATAAGAGATAAGCCTCGCACAGAATTGTGTAGGGTCGGTATATAACCGAAAGAAGGGTTGGTTCCTCCTGTTCTATCATCAAAAGCTATGGGTCTCGTCCTAGGGTCAAGCATGGCTCTGATACCAACTAAAACATCCTCGGATTTTTTACGAAGGAAAAATTCACAGAATGGATAATAATATGAAAATAAGAGCTATAACATTATTATACAAAAGTCGATAATCAAATCTATACATCGAAACTAGATAAGGGAGTACATAAATAGGGCTAACATCAATTATTACATCGCCACGTGACGAATCATCAGAGTAACAGACATCAAAAACAATTACGGAAATAGAAGAGCATTTGCGGAAGGATCTCCATCAACCATCTTAAGCACAGGTACGAGACCTTCTAATCCTTACAATTCTAACGTCACTGTGAAGCAAGTAAATCTATACACCGCCAGATGTGTGCAGGCCATGGTCAGCACTGATGAGCTTTAGTGGAAAAAGAAACAAGGGATCTGATGATCCTGTAGTTGGGCTGTGGTTTTCCTATGCTTGCAAGCAGTAATGAAGTTCATAACAATAAGCCAAGTTTTAACACATTCTCAACCCCCACACACACATCCATTCACCACCTCAACCATCCCAGATCCATCACCACATCACCATCACCATCAAGACTCGGTCTCAGGTCGACCAGGCCAACTCCCGCTCGGCCGGTCTCAACGGCCCGCAGCCCTTAACCTGGCTCATGGCCGGAATTAGTTATGAATTTATGAAGATTAACATATTTTCTGAAAAAGATAAAAGGCTGGATTAACCAGGCGTTACACGTGTTAGCCAGGGATTGGTCCACATGGCAGCAGTGGGTCAGGCTGAGGTGGCAAAACTGCTGACGTGGCCGATGATGTCACGCTGACGTCAGCACACACCAGTGGGACCGTGCGCACGTCACTGCTGACATCATCGTTGACAGGTGGGTCCACGGTCAATGGTAAACAGTCATCGGTCAACTCACAAGTGGGGCCAGGCTAATGTCACGCTGACGTCAGCGTTGGCCATGGTCAACGGTCAAACCCTAATGGGCCGTTACTGGGCCTAGTGGGCTGGACATGGGCCGGGCTTAGCCCGTCATGTGGTGTGCTTTGATCTCTCCACATCATCGACTAGATCTGGACTGGGCTCGGTCCACGGTTCGGTCCACGGTGCACCGGTCCAAGTGAAAAGCCTCCATCAGTCACTGGCTCATGTAGGCCAAGTGCACGGAGTGATCCTCGAATCCAAGCGGTCCACAGGTGTGGTCCACGATGAACAACGTCAGCAGGTCCCAGTCTTCAGCGGCTTGGTCCTCGTGAACAAGGTCTGCTTTCACCCTCTCGCGTTCATCCTCTTTTCCCCTTTCTCTGTTTCTCATCGGGAAGGCTCGTCGGCGGCAAGGCCATCGAATCCGGCTCCACAGTGCTCCTCGAGGAAAGATTAACGGGTGCAGACACTCCACGGAGTCCAGGCGAACATGGTGAGGCCGAAACATGGCGGCAACGGGGCCCTCGGCTACCTTGGCCATGGCGACGGTGACGTATCCACGGTGTCGCACGGTGGTAACACGGCAGCGGTCACTCCAGGCTTCATCTTCTTGCCCAACGGCTTCGGGACGACGTGGCTATCATGACGATGGTCTTCAATGCGGCATCTTGGCTCTCGGTGACGTGGTCCCTGGCGATTGGCGGTGTGACGGCGATGGCGTGCGACGGCGGCGGTCCAGCAGTCCCTCCCACGACCAAAGCAGGGCACAGGGATGCAACTGAGGTCATCAAATGCACTCCCAAAGCACCGGCGGTGACCTTAACCCATGGCGGAGTTCTTGTGGGTGACAAACCCCACGGCGGAGCTCTGATGTGGCCACGATGCATGGCACGACACCCTGGGAGGCTCCCTAGCCTTCATCTTCGCAACGGGTCGATGTAGCTCCTCTTGGTGAAGCTCGTCGGCGACTTCTTGCTCTTCGCGGCGGTCGGGGTCGTCGGGAAACGACGTCGTATGGTGGCGCTCCAGAGCTGCAAAGCAGCGGCATAGTTGTGCGTCGACGGTCCTATAGCGCCGCATCCAGTTAGCATGCGCACGATATTCGTCTCGTTGTGGCGATCATAGATTTGGGGCTGATGAAGCTCAGGGCTCGACGGTGAGCTAGCCAGGCGGCTTCATCACGGCGGTGCATGGCCGTGACGACTGACAGGGCGGCACTTCCGTTCCAGTATCCTCCTGATGCCGTGGAGACCAGGGGCTTGGCTAGGCAGTGCTTGCGTGCGTGCGTGTGTCTAGGGGTCGGGCAAAATTGTGGCCTACGCGCTCTGGTACGGAGCGCCATGGCCGGCAGCAGGGGCAGAGGTAGAAAGAGGGGCTCTCAGTGGCGCTCAACGACGATTGACGAGGAGAGGAGTTGCGTTACACGTCCACAGCAGCGATGGCTCGCGGTACGGCTCTGGCTCCTCGGTCTCGACGCACAGCACAGCAGCAGCTCCGGCACGGCTGCGATCTCCTTCTTCTCCGGCGGTGGCGCCTCCTCCTTCTTCTTCCTGGCGATGGCTGTGACTCTTCCTTCCTCGAGCGCGTGCGGCGTGGCACGGTGTGGTCGAGGCAGCGGCTGAGGCAAACGCTCGCGGGCTCCGATTGGCGCCAAAAGTATTGGAACGAGGAGGGGACCGGAGTCAAAAAGATGACAAGCTGGCCCCACGTGGGGTCCAGCATCAGCGGCACGGGATGAGGCGCTGAGTTCCTTGATGGGCTTCGTTCAACTGGGCCGGCGGTCTCCTATGCTTGCTGGGTCGACTGGTTGTGGGAGAAGGAGAAAGAAAGGCAGGCCGGCTGGGCTGGTGCCAGGGTGCCAGGGTTGGATTTATCTTTCCTTATTCTTCTCCTTTTCTCTATTCTGTTTTGTATATTTCATATATATGTATGTATATATGTATGTATATATGTATATGATGAAGAAAGCATGTTGCAAATAGATGTATAGTGGACTTATATAGTCCTTTGGATATTTGGGTTAATATTCCCATAATATTTATTTATTATACAAATAAATATTATTGATCCTATTTATTTAGCATTACATAAATCCAAGAAAAACCCAAATCACAAGTTGTAAGCAAAATGCAACCTGATGATGCAACTAGTACAACATATGGCAACATCTAGTGATACATTGAGGTATAGTATAGAAGGAAAAACAAGAGGTGCGTTGGATACATGATTCCAATGTAAGAAGCTTGAACATGATGAGGGGAGTTTGCGAAACACGATAAGTGATTTAGGTAAGAGGGAAGCTCTAGAGCCTAGCCTCATGTATCATAAGTGCAAGAGCGCAACATGGTGAGTCACATATGCAACCTAGGTACTTGCTTCATGAAACATAAGATGCTAGTTAAAGGAGGTATTTATCACATGTGACTTAAGATTATATTAAATTACGTGTGATGGTGCCACTTGAAGAGAGAAGCACTAAACATATGTGCTACGTGCAAAAAGGGTATGATTCCTACATAACAAGCAACAAACATGGGCATGTTTTAAAAAAAATTTATTGGTTGAATTTTTCGATGTTTGTAATTTTTAGGGTTGTTACAACAATCAAAGCTTCAGGTTGCGTATGAAGCCACATGACTGGAAACAATTCTTGAACTCACTCTGAGTTGCTCGCTAATTAACGAAAGCTCATGTATGTGCCGTGTATATATACTTAAATTCTTGATGTGCATGGCAAGTAATCCATGGAGATGGCGAAAAGGCAGAAATTGAAATAACACGCCTCATAATCACAGACCACACAGCAGAGAGGAATCATGGAAACAACAGATTCTCTGAACTTCTTGACAGCGTTCAAAGGAACCATTTAGCATATATAGAAGCAGTAAGCATATACAGGCCACTTGTCACAAGCCGTTAACATTGGAGTTCAGATATGACCAGCATGTAGCATGGATAGATTGGAAGCTAGGCCCAACAGATCAAACCTACACAGGGACCAAAACACTTCTCTCTGGACCTAACAGAAACCAAAAGCATACTACTGCTGCAAGTAGCCCATGTCGTAGTCAAGCTCCACAGCATATTTGCGGCATCCTAATGCTGTGAAAGAGACCAAGTGTAAACAAAGTGAGAAGCTTTATTTTGGAAAACAAAAAAAAAACATCAATGTGATCAAACTGAATGAAAGATTTTATCACCTAAAACAAATGTCTCATAACAGAAGGTCAAATGCCAATTAGAATGAGTAGATGTTTTTACTCAATAAACAATCGCATTAAACTAATATTAAGACCAATGCCCTTGATTAGAGCACACACCTACACAGTGACAAGCTTGCCGCATGTGCTCTCATGACTGCACAATATCAAAATTAGACAACTGGATGTATTAATCACAAATATGCTACTGCTTATCAGTGGAGCAAGGTAGAACTTTTTATGCTTAGATATAGGTAGCTTACTCAATGCATCCACGAATGATGCACTTTCATAGAGTTTAATTAGGCGTTCACAAGAATATAAAACAAAAAAAGACATAACAAAAAAAAGATGACATATATCGTGCACAATTCAATAGGATATGAAGGGGAGAAACAGCATATATGACAAACTGATCAAATAAACTTAGCTCGATGTCTCTAGCATGAGCATTCATTTTGGTGTAATAGGGCCATGTTTAGATCCCTCCAAAAGTTATAATTTTTTCACTCTCTCTCCATCACATTAATATTTAGCTGCTTGCATGGAACATTAAATGTAGATAAAAAAATAACTAATTACATAGTTTAGTTGAAAATCACGAGATGAATCTTTTGAGCCTAGTTGGTCCATGATCGGACAATATTTATCAAATAAGACGAAAATTGTACTATTTATCGGGTTTATTTTTTCTCATGATCTAAACAAGGCCTAGATTGGTTGCAATAGCATGTCAGAATCAGTAAAAAGTTCTGACCAGTAGCAATCAACTGAACGTGCTAAGTGCTTCAAATTAGAATCAGATCATGATGCCAAGTTTTAGCCATGAAACAAACATCAGACTTGGGCCAACTTAACATGATGTTTTTTGTTAACACTTGATAGAAATAGATTGGTTGCAATGGCAAGTCAAAATACATTTAACTAAGAGTGACTCTTTAACGGTAGAACCGATTGGGAGACCAAATCCATTCGATCAGTAGACACACATGCATAATGTGATGAAGGTGCCATAGCAGCAAGCTAGAACAATACCCGAATTAAACAGCTGGATGCACGAATCAAATAGACATTCTACTAATTAACAATATGCAGCAAGATAGAAATTTTTACGATAGAGGTAGCTTACGGTAATGCATCAACGAAGGCATGTCACTGGTCCTCCACAGCCACTGGAGAGGCTGCTTGAATCTGATGGTCGTAGTCCAGTAGCATCTCGACCTTCAGCTCATCAGGACTGATGACGTCCTTGAACATGGCGAGGGTGAGGTCCCTCATGTCGCTCGCGCCCATGGTGTAGCCCTCGTGCTTGAGCTGTTCTGCGTCCTCCGCGAGTTCCTCCTTCAGCCGTTCTGTCTCGGCCTCTAGCTCCTTCTTCAGCTGGGCGCTCTCGGTGGCATGCTCTGCCTTGAGCTGCGCGACTTCAACACTGGCTGCCTTGAGTTGCTCGACTTCAACAAAGGCCGTTCGCAGGTGACCGAAAAGCTGGTTGCGCTCCGCCGCATACTCCTTATCGAACCGGACGAGCGCCTCATTCAGATGCTTGTTGCGGTCATTGGCCGCACGGAGGTGGGCGACGAGCTCGGCCATCTCGGTGTGGTGTTTGGCTTCGGCAGCCCTCAGCATCTTCTGCCCATCAGTGTTCCGGGCGATGAGCTCGGAGATCTCAGCGTCGTGCTTGGCTTCAGCATCCCTCAGCTTCTTCTGCCAATCAGTGTTCCAGGTTGTCACTAGATGCAGCTCATGATGTAGCTTCGCGATCAAGGCCTCCTGCTCGCTAGCTTTGGCCATGGCCTCCCACAACTGCAACACATCGCAAGTGTGCGGCGCCGGCGGACTGACTTGGCTGCTGCCTCCGATACTAACAGCTTGAGCTCGAGCTCTCATTCCTGGCAACTGCCGCGGCACTGATGTGGACTCACCGAAGCTCTGTTGCGGTGGCGGCGGAAAGTCACTGCTGCGGCCACCAGTCTTGGAAGCTCTGATAGGAAGGAAGCCTGGCGGCGGAATGTGCCCGCTGCGGCCACCAGTGCTAGAAGCTCTAATAGGAGCAAAGACGGCAGCTGGCGCCGACGTCGGAAGGGGTTGTATTTGGGACAAGACCGGCGCCGGCGATAACCTGCTGCGCTTCCTCGTGGACGTGTTCTCTGCAGCAGCACCGACGGCGGCAGCACCATCTCCGGCGGCTCCGGCAGCACCGGCTCCGGCTTCCGCTTTCTCCGCTGACGGCAGCGGGGCGACAGGGGCCGGATCGCCGACGGGCATCTCGCGGTTGGCCAGGAAGACCTTGATATCGATGCACCCGATCTCCTTCTGCTTCAGCTTCAGCTTATCTATCACCGTGTCCGTGCGCTGCACTCGACGCGCGTCCTCCCTCCTCGGCTTGCCCCACTTCACCAGGCACTTCCACCCCGATGGGCAGTCAAGGAAAAAGAGCTTTGACTTCCACCCGCTCTCTCTGCGCAAATTGCCGGTAAAGAGGCAGCGGCCGCGGCTGCCGTTGTAATACGGCTGGAAATGGTGGAACCCCGTTGGCTTGCCCTGGTGCTTTTGAGCGCATATGGTGAAGAAGTACCGGAACGCGGACACCAGCAGCTCCACTCCGGCGTCCTGGCACAGCAGCACGAAGGCGGCCAGGTAGCTCCACGAGTTGGGGTTGAGCTGGGACGGCGCGAGGCGGTAGTGGCGGAGAATCCTGACGTAGAACGGCTGGAGCGGGAAGCGGAGGCCGGCGTCGAGCGCGGCGGCGTAGACGCACATCTTGTTGGAGCCCACCGGCGGCGGCGTGCAGGCTCTCCACCCCAAGTGCTGGGCGCAGACAGGAGTGAGCTCGCTGGGCACCCCGTGCTTGCTGCACAGAGCGACGAGCGAGTCTTGGCTCTTGAGCGTGGAGTCGATCTCCGTCGTCGTCGCAGGCCAAGACAGGACGGGGCCAGAGGCACTGCTGTCGCTGAAGAAGATCTTTGAAGTGACCTCGTTGAGGTCGGCTTCCTCGCCGAGGTCCACGAGGGAGCTGCTGGAGGAAGTTGCCATGGCCGTCGCCACGGAAGGGCGCTGCAGCACTGCGCCACTGCTTGGAAGGAACGGCGCCGGAGCTCGACGGCCGCCCAGGGGAACGGACGGCAAGGACATGGGCTGGCTAGTCGGCTACTCGGCTCCTGAGAGTTCAGCAGACAGTGGTGGAGTGGTGGACGGTGTGAAAGTACTGTTGTATACTCTCAGGTCTGATGGAGGCAGGCTACAGGACGCATGTGGCCAGGCGTCAGAGTGTACGTCAAAATCAATCAAGGCACGCAGAATTGGTCACAGTATCACGTTAAATCGGCGCATTTTATTTGTATTTGATAAAAATTATTTAAATTTTAACTAATTAGACTTAAAATATTCGTCTCACAAAATATAATAAAACTATACAATTAGTTTTTAATTTCATCTACATTTAATACTTAATGTATTTATCGGTATTTTAATGTGACGAGGAATAGGAATTCTGCATAATAAATTTGGTGGCAAATTTGAAATCTAAGGCCTTGTTTAGATTCTAAATGTTGAAAAAAATTTAGAACTATAGCGTTTTATTTGTATTTGATAATTCGTGTCTAATGGATTAACTAGGCTTAAAAAATTCGTCTCCTGATTTATAACTAAACTGTACAATTAGTTATATTTTTTACATATATTTAATACTCCATATAAATAACTAAACATTGGTGTAACGGAGAAAGAATGAAAAAATTCTAACTTTCAGGTTTGAACTAAACAAGCCTAAACAAGGCCCAACTACACGTCGCGAGACTGAGCTAAGCGAGCGCTTTGCTTTGGTCGGTCACGAGACTGAGCTAGGCTAGCGCTTTGCTTTGCCGTTGCCTATTGTCCGTCTCAGGTCTTGTTTAGATACTAGATTTTGCCATTAAATTTACTATACAAAATTTTTATTTCCTATGTTAAAATACCAGCACATGCATAGAGTACTAAACGTAAATAGAACCAAAAACTAATTATGCAGTTTTATTATACTTTACGAGACGAATATTTTAAACTTAATTAGTCAAATTTAAATAATTTTTATCAAATACAAATAAAATACTATAGTACGCTAATTTAACATGGCATTACGTAGAATGCCAATTCCGGCCTCAACTAAACAAGGCCTCTGGAATTCAAAGCGCCATGCAGCCATGGCCCGAATCAAAGTGGCTGCATGCCCTGCAAAATCCACACAAAAGTTTTCTTCTTTTGTGTCCCAACTCCCAATCAAAGTTCAAAGACCAAAAGGCATGCAGGCCTAGGCGCCTAGCCCTGGTGTGCCAGTCTAGTCTCGTATGAAGTGCTGTAGTCCAGCGTGTTGAGGCTGTAGGCTGCGGCGGCCCTAGTCAGGATGTATTCTACGAGTAGGAGTGGGTGAGCGGCAAGCGCGGCCTGGTGCAAGCCGTGGAAACGCTGCCCAGGTGCAGGCCGTGGAGGAGTGGGTGAGCGGCAAGCGCGACTTGCAAGCCGTGGAAGCGCTGCCCAGGTGCAGGCCGTGGACTACCATAGCCGGAGGTGGTGTGCCGGAATGGAAATGAAAGTCTGCTCGCCCCACAGCACCATGCCTCGCACACCGGTCTCTAACCCGAGCTCGGGTTTAGGTTTTGGGACCAAGAAGAAGGAGACGACACCGGTCTCTAACCCGAGCTTGGGTTTAGGTTTTGTGACCAAGAAGAAGGAGACGACAAGTGGAAGACGAGAGGTTATAGGTCATGGATTTCACGGTAGAAGGAAGGACGTGCGTAAGTTTCCGATCCTGCGTGAAGCCCGTCAAAACCACCTGTCACTGCCAAAATCGCCCCCAAAATCCCTGGTCGTGCACCACGAGGAGCCGCGCCCTAGAGGTACGAAGAAATCTGGCGTACGAGTAGAGTTAAGCGAAAAAGGTCCTTTTTGGCCCTAAGAGGACGAGCTGAGGCCTAAGGGAGGCATAAGAAAATGACACCAAAAGTCGAAATGGGCTCCAAGGAGCACATGGCTACCACGGGTCACCCTTCCAAACATGTCCATCCTAAAGGTCTGGTACTCTCGTTTCTAGCATGTCAAACCATGTCTCACATCTTCTTGATCTCGTGTCCAATTTGTTTGACCGACCCGATTTGTGGGTTGATTTCGAATGCCGATTTGTTAGATATTGATTTTTTTGTTTTATATTTGGAATTGTAGTGTTTGTTGTAACTGTTGCAACTATGTTTGTTTAAAAGACCTGTTTATTGTGTTTATTTGATGGTGTAAGCCAAGTCTCAATTGTTCATTGTTTAAATTTTTTTAATACTTTGTATTAGTTGGAGGCTCAAACGAAGCACCACGCTAATATGTAGCCTTTCATTTGGTAGACTTTAGTCATCTTTATTGATAACAGCCATCAGATTTATCATAGTTTGTTTAAAAAGTTACCCAGCACTGTCATTATGTAAAGTACATAAAGTAACCCTCTAATTATACATGTCACCCACCAAGGATATTATGAAACATAATTTAAAACCACCTAGTTTTGCGTCTAACTAACCCAACATTGTCATTATCAATTTAGTCATTAATGTTCTATCTAAATTACCCATATCTACCATTATGAAAGATAACTCAAAATGATCCCTAATGATTTTAGAAATTATCAACCTTTATTATTATTATGAAAGATAATGTAAAGTAATATTAGAGATAGAATTTACGTATACGTATTTATAGAGGTGGGTGTAAATTCGTATGGTGGAGGTCTTTATTATACTTCTAAATCTTTGAAGTGACCTAATTCTAAAAAAAAAATCTTTGAAGTGACCTCGTTGAGGTCGGCTTCCTCGCCGAGGTCCACGAGGGAGCTGCTGGAGGAAGTTGCCATGGCCGTCGCCACGGAAGGGCGCTGCAGCACTGCGCCACTGCTTGGAAGGAACGGCGCCGGAGCTCGACGGCTGCCCAGGGGAACGGACGGCAAGGACATGGGCTGGCTAGTCGGCTACTCGGCTCCTGAGAGTTCACCAGACAGTGGTGGAGTGGTGGGCGGTGTGAAATACAGTACTGTAGTATACGTACTCGGCAGGCAGGCTTGTGGACGCATGTGACCAGGTGTCAGATTACATCAAAATCAATCAACTACACGTCGCGCGACTGAGCTAAGCGAGCGCTTCGCTTTGCCGTCGGAATTCAAAGCGCCATGCAGCTGCAGTGCCCTGCAAAATCCACGCAAAAGTTTTCTTCCTTCGTGTCCCAACTCCCAATCCCAAAAGACCAAAAGACCAAGGCCTTGTATAGATCCCACATTTTATCATTAAATTTACTATGATCTTGTTTAGATCTTAGATTTTGTCATTAAATTCATTATATAGAATTTCTATTCTCCATCGCATCAAAATGCCGGCATATGTATGGAGTACTAAATGTAGATGGAACTAAAAACTAATTGCACAGTTTTGCTATACTTTGCGAGACGAATATTTTGAGCCTAATTAGTCAAAGTTTGAATAATTTTTACCAAATACAAACGAAATACAACAGTGCGCTGATTTGACGTGATACTATGCAGAATGCCAATTCCGGCTTCAACTAAACAAGGCCTATGTAGAATTCCTATTCTCCATCACATCAAAATGCCAACATATGCATAGAGTACTAAATATAGATGAAACCAAAAACTAATTGTACAGTTTTATTGTACTTTACGAGACGAACATTTTGAGCCTAATTAATCAAAGTTTAGACAATTTTTACCAAATACAAATGAAATAGTACAGTGCGCTGATTTGACGCGATACTATACAGAATGCCAATTCCAGCTTCATAAACAAAGCCCAAAGGGCATGCACACCTAGGCGCCTAGCCCTGGTGTGCCAGTCTAGTCTATAAAGTGTAGTCCAGCTTGTTGAGGCTGTAGGCTGCGGTTTTGTACCATCATATTCAAATACCAGACATGCATGAAGTACTAGTATAGATAAAATTAAAAACTAATTGTACAGTTTTATTGTACTTTATAAGACGAATGTTTTGAGCGTAATTAGTATATGTTTGGACCATTTTATTGTTAGATTTTGATTTTTTATTTAATATTTGGAATTGTAATGTTGTTGTAAACTGTTTCAGCTATGTTCGTTTAAAAGATCCGTTTATCGAGTTTATTTGATCGTGTAAGCCAAGTCTCAATTGTTCATTGTTTAAAATTTTTATTAATACTTTGTATTAGTTGGAGGCTCAAACGAAGCACCACACTAATTCTCACAAGACGTGTTAGAAATTAATAAATCTTACCAATTTCCCCGATAATTAGGAATATGTAGCTTTTCATTTGGTAGACTTTAGTCACCTTTATTCATAATAGTCATCAGATCTATCATTGTTTTATTAAGAAAATTACACAGCGCTGTCATTATTTAAAGTACATAAAGTAACCCTCTAACTATACATGTCACCCACCAAGAACATTATAAAACATAATTTAAATACCACTAGTTTTGCATCTAACTAACCCAACATTGTCATTATCAATTTAGTCGTTAATGTTGTATCTAAATTACCCATATCCACCATTATGAAAAATAACTTAAAATAATTCTTAATGATTTCATAAATTATCGACCTTTATCATTATTATGAAAAATAATGTAAAGTAATATTAGAGATAAGATTTACATACATGTATTTATAAAAGATCAAGACATCTAGTCCCATCTAGTCTTGCGTCAAGTTCTAGCAGAGACTCTCCGTGACGATACGAAGAGGGAGCAAAGGCGGGTGACAGCGAGCAAACGTGGGTGCTTTGCCGTTCTCCATTTTAAAATTCAAAGAGAAAACGCAAGCAGCCATGGACTCACGGACATGTTTTTGAACGTAAACTCGTGGACATTTGACCGTGCGATTAAGTCCATACTCCAGCATGCAGCCTAGTAGGAGTAGGCGCCTAACCCTGTACTGTTAAGCACGTCAGCAGGCAGCAGGCGAACCACAAACCTCTGCCATCAGCGGCGGCGCCAGTAGTGCAGTGCAGCGTGTTGCGGCTCTGGGCTGTGGCGGTCGGTTAAGATGGTCTCGTGTCCAATTTGTTTGACCGGCCCGATTAGGTATGAGTTGATTTCAAATTTTGAAATGCCCGTTTGGTTTATATTGATTTTTTATTTTTATTCGGAATTGTAGTGTTGCTTTAAACTGTCGGGTACCTAAATAAGGGATACCCTTAACCCTCGACTAAGCAAATCAATACCGGCATCAATAACTAAATCCGCCGTCATTATTCCCCGGCCTAAGGTACGTAAGATATCGGGTCCAAGAATCAAACTACGTTGGGCCGGCCTACGAACGGGTCTCGACAGCCTAGGCTGCCGTACTCTCGACGGGACCCTCTGAACTCGAGGCAGTCTACTCGAGGGGACGACCACCCCCTCGAGTGACGGAACTCCCACGGGCGAACGAACGCCTGACGAGTGCCACGCATTCCCTCGACCCACCTACTTCCTGTATGGCGCTCAGAGCATTTAATGTGTTTTACCTGCCCCCGCCTAACCTCATGGCTACAGCCGCGGTAATCGTGGGCAGTACACTGTCAAATCCCCCTTTTACTGCCCATACCCCGGAAACCAGCGGATCGTACCGCACTGTATCGCCATGCCGCGTACTATGTCCCGTTCGACACCCCCTCGAGACACATTTGTCAACGCAGATCCCATATTTCTCGGAGCTTGGTCTTATCCACTCGGGTCTCGACTTTCCTCGACCACCCCCTCGAGGAAGTCCTCCACACCACCGGCCAGCGCTCCAACAACTCCCTGACGGGACAGCTCAGGGAGTGCGCACGCCTGCCCGCGCATGGGCACCTGTCTTTCACCAGCCATTAGCAACGTCATCATACGCGCGGGAAGGACGTCCATCACCTCCAAGCACATCACTACAGGGCTCGCCACACCCGGCGCACGCTTCTACAGTCACTGTGACATGATCGGCATCATCTCCTTGACGTCAGTTACTACGACAGCCCTAGGATCCATGTACCCCTGTGCCTCTTATTCACTTATAAAAGGAGACGCCAGGGCCTAGGATAGAGGAAAAAATAGCACACCCATAGCATAGAGCTACCAGAGCCCGAAACGCTCAAGTCCTAGCTCTACTCACTCACTCGCTTGTATTCACCCCTGTACAAGCACTTCGGTGCAAGATAATACAAACTCTCCCCTCCGCTGGACGTAGGGCCTTCTATTGCCTGAACCAAGATAAACCTCGTGTGTTCTTCTTGCATCACCATCCGGGTTAGGGAGCACGCAATACAAATTTACTCGTTGGCTCTCGGCCCCAGGGGTCGAAACACGGACACTTGGCGCGCCAGTATGAGCACGCAGGAGGACCGCCCGAGGGCTCTCTTGCGTGCTACCACGGACCTGGCAATGATCTTGCCGGCCTTCGAGGACCCTGGTTTCTCGCGAGCGCCAGGCCCAAGGCAGTACACCCTCGGCACGATGCGACTTCAGCTGGAGGAGGAGCGGCGCGGGAAGTTCCCCATCTTCTACTCTGGCAGCCTGACTCCGACTCCGATAGCTACGACCCCACGCAGGAATGCTTCCACATCCAGGATGGGGCCATCGCGTCAAGCGAGGACACTGTCGACCCGGCTGCAGCTGCGATCGCGGCGGCGGTAGAGAACGGTCATGCGACCCCAGATCGAGAGGAGCCACCACCAGATCCCTTTGGCCCACATCTTCCCTAGGATGACCAGGCTGCATAGCTTGCGTAAGTTCAGGAGATGAAGGCCAAGCTTGACGAGGACCATGAGCGCTTGTGTCAACTCGAGAAGACCCTCGGGCAGGGCCTGGCTCCCGCACGGAACGGGGGCTCGAGGCAGGGCTCGAGAAGTCCACTGGCAGATCATCGAGGACGGGGTGCCCGAGCACCCTATCGTCAACCGCTTCCCCGAGCCAGCCAAAACATCATCGCGGTGACAATGCTACTTCGTAACATGCCCGCGCTGTCAAACACTCAAGCTCGATGGATGCGAGACGAGGTGGAAGGCCTCCTTAAAGTCGCAGCAGCACAGCAAGCCAAAAGCTCAGCTTCAAGACATCGAGGGGCGGCCTCGGAGCAACCTGTCAAGCCCTCTCACGATGAGAGGGAGGCCTCGGTTCACCAGGTGGAGGCACGACGAGCAAAGAAGGCATCCCCCGTTTGAGATCACATCATCAACAACCGTGACCCTCAAGACGCGCGCCACGACATTATCGAGAACCGACGGCACAAGAGCGGGGACGCAGAGGATCGAGGCTACAACGCTCATCGAGGGGGATGCTACAATGGTGATGAGGACCGCCGAGGCCCCGAGCTGCCGGGCCCTCGAGTATTCAGCAGGGCGATCCGTAGCACGCCGCTGCTGAGCCCCTTCCGACTCCCCACGAGCGTCGTCAAATATAACGGTGAGAACAAGCTGGAGCTTTGGCTGGCTGACTTCCGACTAGCCTCCCCACGATCATGCCATCTTTCGCTAACTCCCTCTGTTCCTCTCCGACACTGCTCGAAGGTAGCTCGAGGAGCTCCCTCCCGGTCAGATCCGTAACTGGGCCGACCTAGTTCGGGTCTTCGAGGGAAACTTCAAGGGGACCTACGTGCACCCTGGCAACTCCTGGGACCTCCACAACTACAAGTAGCAGCCCGGGGAGTCTCTCCATGACTTTGCCCGATGATTCTCCAAGCAGTGCATCGAGCTTCCACACCTTCCTGACCATAACGTCATCCTAGCGTTCGTCTCGGGCACCACCTTCAAGGAGTTGGTTCGGGAGCTAGGGCGCAATCGCCCCAAGACCATCGACGAGCTGATGGATACCATCGCCAACTACACAGCCGGTGAGGAGGTGGTCGGGGCCTTTTTTGGCAATGAGAAGGATAAGGGGAAGGCGCAGGCGCCCGATGGCGAGGGCACAAGCAAGAGCTCCAAGAAGGGCAACAAGAAGAAGAAGAACACCCAGCAGGGCAAGCGCGAGGCTATAGATGATGATCTTGTCACTGCGGTCGAGCACAAGAAGCATCGAGGTCCCCCCGAGGGGGCCATCTTTGATAAAATGCTGAAGGAGCCCTTCCCTTATCATAAGAGAGGGGCTAACCATAACCTCGAAGACTACTGCATGCTCAGGAATTACTAAGAGAGTCTAGGCATCAAGAAGGACGACCAAAAGAAGGACAAAGGCGGTGACAAGGGCGGCAACAAAGAGGATGATAAGTTCCCCGAGGTCTTCAACTGCTACATAATCTATGGTGGCCCCTCAACCTAGCTCACGCCTTGACAACGCAAAAGGGAGTGTTGAGAGGTCTTCTCTGTCCGAGTCGCTACACCCTAGTACCTCAACTGGTTCGATGCACCCATCATGTTCGACCGTGATGACCATTCGGATCGCGTCGTCAACCCCGGAGCCTACCCACTCGTCGTCGACCCAATCATCATCAACACCCGCCTCTCCAAGGTGCTCATGGATGGGGGCAGCAGCCTCAACATCATCTACCTCGAGACCCTTGAGCTCCTAGGGGTCAAGAAGCTATAGCTTTAGCCCAACGCCGGGGGTTTTCATGGAGTTGTGCCAGGGAAGAAGGCCCTGCCCGTCGGTCGCATCGACCTCCCCGTCTGCTCTGGCACTCCCTCGAACTTCAGGAAGGAGATCCTCACCTTTGAAGTAGTCGGATTCCATGGTACGTACCACGCCATCATCAGTCGACCCGGCTACGGACAGTTCTTAGCGATCCCCAACTACACATATCTCAAGCTTAAGATGCTGGGACCCAAGGGCGTCATCACCATCGGCTCCTCCTATGAGCATGCATACGACTGTGACGTCGATGCGTCGAGAATGGAGAGCCCGTCGAGGAGTCCAACAGGATGGCCTTGACACTCGAGGGCCTCGCCGCAGAGACCCCCGAGCCCAAGCGCCACGCAGGCAGCTTCGAGCCCGCGGAAGACACCAAGAAGGTCCCCCTCGACCCGAGCAGCTCCGGCGAGAAGGCGCTGACGATCAGCAAATAGGAAGCAGTGCTCGTCGACTTTCTCCACACAAACACCGACATGTTTGCGTGGAGTCCCTCGGACATGCCAGGCATACCTAGGGAAGTCGTCGAGCAAGCCTTGGAGATCTGGACCGGGTCCAGACCGTTGAAGCAACGCTTACGCCGCTTTGACGAGGAGAAGTGCAAGATCATCGGCGAGGAGGTTCGCAAGCTTTTGGTGGCTGGGTTCATCAAGGAGGTTTGTCATCCTGAGTGGTTAGCTAACCTTGTATTAGTTAAGAAAAAGAATGGAAAAATGAGGATGTGTGTTGATTATACTAGTTTGAATAAAGCATGTCCTAAAGTTCCATTTCCTTTACCACGTATTGATCAAATTGTTGATTCGATATGTGAGACCCCCTCTTTCCTTGACGCTTATTTTGGTTACCATCAAATCAAGATGAAGGAAACTAACCAGCTCGCGACTTCCTTTATCACACCTTTTGGCATGTATTGTTACGTTACCATGCCCTTCGGCCTTCAAAACGCCGGGGCAACGTACCAGCGATACATGCTTCATGTTTTTGGTGAACATATAGGGATGACAGTTGAGGCCTATGTCGACGACATCATAGTCGAATCCAAGAAGGTCGGCAACCTTATCTATGACCTCAAAATTGCATTCGGATGCCTTCAAGCCATGAAAATCAAGCTCAACCCCAAGAAATGTGTCTTTAGCGTGCCTCGAGGCATGCTCTTAGGATACATCGTCTCTCAGCGCGGAATCGAGGCCAACCCTGAGAAACTCATAGCGATCACTAAGATGGGGCCGATTCGAGACCTGAAGGGTGTATAGAAGATCACGGGCTACCTCGCGGCCCTCGGTCGCTTCATCTAGCGCCTGGGAGAAAAGGCCCTGTCACTGTACTGACTCCTGAAGAAATCCAAGTACTTCACATGGACCGCCAAGGCCGAGGAGGCCCTCACTAAACTCAAAAGAATGCTGACCTCCCCTCCAATTCTTGTACCTCCTAAACCTGCCGTGCCACCCGATCTAGCCGAGCCTCTTCTCCTCTATGTCGCCGCAACCACCCAGGTGGTCAGCGCGGCTGTAGTAGTCGAGAGGCAGGAGGAAGGGCACTCCCTGCCCGTCCAACAGCCGGTTTACTTCATCAATGAGGTACTTTTGGAGACAAAGGCTCACTACTCACAGATCCAGAAGCTGCTCTACGCCATCGTGCTCATGCGCCGCAAGCTCCAGCATTATTTCCTCAGTCACCCGGTAACCGTGGTTTCGTCTTTCCCCCTCGGGAGATTATCCAAAATCGGGAGGCAACAGGAAGGATCGCTAAGTGGTCAGTCGAGCTCATGAGCGAGACCCTCACTTACGCGCAACGCAAGGCCATCAAGTCTTAGGTACTGGTGAACTTCATCGCTGAATGTATTGACACTCAACTTCTGCCAGCACAAATTCAAGACGAGCTATGGACAATGTACTTCGATGGGTCGCTCATGAAGACAGGAGCAAGTGCGGGTTTGATCTTCATCTCACCCCTTGGAGTCCATATGCGTTACATCATCTGCATCCACTTCACTGCCTCCAACAATGTCGTGGAGTATGAGGCCCTCATCAATGGCCTACGTATCATAATCGAGCTCGGGGTTTGACGCCTCGATGTTCGAGGTGACTCAGAACTTGTTATCGACCAGGTAATGAAGGCCTCGAGCTACCATGACCCCAAGATGGAAGCCTACTGCAATAAGGTATGCAAGTTAGAAGATAAGTTTGACGGTCTTGAGCTCAACCACATCGCTCGATGGTACAACGAAACCACGAATGAGCTCGCCAAAATCATGTCCACTCAAGGTACCGTCCCACCCGATGTCTTCTCAAGGGACCTCTTCGAGCCCTCTATCAAACTAGGCTCGAGGGCTGGCGCCATGCCACCAACGCTTGACCCCCCTCCCACGACCGAGGCCCCCTCAACTGGGGCTGAGGTCATGGAAATTGAGGGGTCACCTCCTCAATCAAGTCCACCACCAGTGGCACGTTCCCTTCCTCGACTGCCTTATCCGAGGGGAGCTCCTGGAAAATTGAATCAAGGCTTGGCGGATAGCTCGACGGGCTAAGTCCTATGTCATCTATGGCGATGACAAGGAACTCTATCAATGAAGCCCATCAGGGATCCTCCAGCGCTGCATCACCATTGAGGAAGGCAGGAAGCTCCTCGGGGACATACACTCAGGGGCTTGTGGACATCACGCTGCGCCAAGGACCCTCATCGAAAATGCTTTCCGGTAGAGTTTCTACTGGCCAACCGCCATCTCTGACGCCATCAACCTCATCCGCTCATGCGAAGGGTGCCAGTTCTACACCAAGCAAATGCACCTCCCGGCTCATGCCCTGCAGATGATCCCCATCACTTGGTCATTTGCAGTTTGGGGGCTCGACCTTGTAGGGCCCCTCCAGAAGACAACATGGGGCTACACGCATCTGTTTGTGGCTATAGACAAGTTCATCAAGTGGATCGAGGCTCGGCCCATCACCAACATCCGCTCCGAGCAAGCAGTCTTATTCTTCACTGACATCATCCATCACTTTGGGTTCCCCAACATCATCATCACCGACAACGGCACGCAATTCATCAACAATAAGTTCTTGGAATTCTACGACCATAATCACATTTGTGTGAATTGGTCCACAGTCACTCATCCTCGAACTAACGGCCAGGTCGAGCACGCCAATGGCATGATCCTCCAGGGCCTCAAACCAAGAATCTACAACCGGCTGAAGAAGTATGGCAAGAAATGGGCTGCCGAGCTACCCTCAGTCCTATGGAGCTTAAGGACAACACCTAGTCGAGCCACGGGGTTCACTCTGTTCTTCATGGTCTACGGGTCCGAGGCCGTCCTCCCCACCGACCTCAAGTATGGGTCCCCTCGACTTAAGGCCTACAACAAACAGACAAACTAGGAGACCTCGCGAACGTCATCGACCAGCTCGAGGAGGCTTGAGATATGGCCCTCCTCCACTCCGCAAGGTACCAGCAGAAGCTTTGACGCTACCATGACAAACACATGCGCAAGAGGGATCTCCAAGTTGGCAATCTTGTCCTCCATCGACGGCAGAGCAACAGGGGGCGCCACAAGCTGACTCCACCGTGGGAAGGCCCATACACTGTAGCTAAAGTGCTGAAACCTAGAACCTACAAGCTATCAAACAACAAAGGTGAAACCTTCACCAACGCTTGGAACATCGAACAGCTACATCACTTTTATCCCTAAGGGCCTCGAGGCCTTGTACATTTCCCGTATCTCGTACACTCATCGCATCATGAATGAATAAAAATGCTCATGACTTTAGTACTTTTTTCGTTCATAGCTTTAAGGTAGCCTCGACTCTGCTTCAGCAAAGTTGAGCCTTCCTTGGGGCTGACGGGGGGAACCCCCCTAAGTTCCTAAAAACCCAAACATTTTTAAAAACTTGAAGCCTTTTTCTTCTTCTATGCCTCGAATGCGCTTCGTAACTAAGTAGAAAACACCTCGAATTCCCTAAGGGTCGAGGTCCGTCGAGTCAGAGGCTCTCCTATGCCTCTACATTAAGGTACCTCCACTTGCTCCCCCCTCGAGGGATGCGAGCATGCGTCAAACACTTAGTAAAAAAGCAAAAACTTAGGCAAATAGGAATAAAGACAACTCGAGCATAAAAAAGATCCAAAAAGCATCACAATAAGTGCATAAATGTTTTAAGCCCCAGGGCCACGACATCACAATGTCACAAAAACTAATCTATTACATGGGCCTCCTTGCCCAGATCTGGCTCACAGGCCTTGGTCCCCATCATCGCCACCACCCTCATCACCGGTGCCTTCTTCACCTTTGAAAGGAAGGACCTCGGGCTTGAACAGCTTCGCCAGCTTCTCACCCGGCTCCTCAGCAACATCAATTAAGCCCAGCACCTCTCCTCATTCTTGGCGTCTGTCTTGGTAAGGTCGAAGACAAAGCCGTGGGAGACAACGTCCGTGTCATACGTAAAGCCAAAGTAGACGACCGGCATCGCCCGCTTCACGCCAATGTGGAGTGCATCTCGGATGCGATCCCTCATGGTGGCCCCAAGGTAGTACAGTTGGTCGATGAGCGCGGTCCCGTGCACCTCGTCCCTGGCCTAATCCACGGGCTCAACCCCCCAAGAGTCGCAGAGTCCATTGATCCTGGCGCGGAGCCTGTTGGTCAATGTCGCCTCAGCCAAAAGGCCTTCCTGCAGTGCTTTGGAAGCAGTTTGGACAGAAAGTAGGTCAGCCTCAAGACCTAGAAGGCAGAGTGGAAGTTAATCACGGTGCACGAAGATGAGAAATTCAGAGTTAGGGAAGAAGATTCACTGGTGTAATGGGTATCAAGGGCCACGTGCACGTCCACTACATCGTCACGCTCCTTCTGGGCCTCCTTGAAAGCATGTACCACCTCTATCTTCTCGAGCCACAGGTCCTCGATCATCCTGCCAGCCAGGGTGATGGCCCCCTCCTTCTCTAGGAGTGTCTCCTTCAGCACGGCAACCTCGGCAGCAACGGCATCAGCACGACGTTTCTCCACCCCGGCCGAGACTTTAAGGGCGTTGTGGGCCTCGGAGACCTTAGTGATGTCCGTCTCAAGTTCCTTGATGCACTCTGTGGAGTCTTGAAGCTCGCCCTCGAGCATCTTAAGACACCCCTCCAAGAAGGAGAGGGCCTTGAGGGCCTTCTACGCCTCCGTGCGGGCTCGGCTAGCATCCTCCTTGGCTCGAGTGGCCTCCTCCTTGGCCTAGCATGCCTCCCCATGGGTTACCTCGGCCTCTTTCCTAGCCTTGATTGCCTCCTCCTAGGCCTTGGCCAGGTCCTTCTTGGCCTTCTTGGCCTCTGTGGGGGTATAGACCCCATATACCCTCACGCCTGGACTTTGGGCTGCTTGGTGCAAGACGACCCAGATCACAAGATGAAGGTTGGTCCATCATCATCCTGATCGGTGGGCCGGATGACAAGATAGAGCCTGTGGTCTGCTACCACCTAGGTCGGTGGGCCGCACGGGAGCTGAATGCTACTTGGTGTGCAAGGAGTCTTAGTTGGTTAGATCTTCGTGTCCTCCAAAGATGTGGCACAATGTAACCGACCATAGGAAAACCCTAGATATGTAGCCTTGTCCCCCGGCTATATAAGGTGGACAAGGATCCCCTAGAATACATCTGATCTCATCTAATCCCCTCTCATTGTACTTCGATACTCATTAATACAGCAGCAGAGACGCAGGGCGTAGGGTATTACACTTTCGAGCGGCCTGAACCTGGATAAACCCTGGTTGTCCTGGTTGTTTGTCTCGCATCTCACATCTAGGTCATAGATCTTAGCGCGCCCTCACCATGAATTACTACCTTGGGGTATCCCATGGTAGACTACCAATGAGGTTTCATGGACAGTGGCGCACCAGGTGGGGGTGCGCGCCAGGTGGGGCTGCGCGCAGGCGATCCAGATGGTTTCATTCCTGGCTTCCATGGATTTCAAGATAGGCGTCTCCCTCACCATCGGCTCCTTCACCTGGACCACCAGCGTGGTGATGTCACTCGTATTCACGGGAGCAGCACAGTTGGTCCCAGTTCTGGCTGCATCGTAGTCGGCCCCAGCACCGACCGCGCCCACCACTCCACTGATGATTCAGATCTTGGGGCCGTCCCTAGGATTTTTGCTTCCACGAGAGCTTCCTCGCTACTAGAGCAGGCACATCAACAACTCCAATCTGATCGATCGGCATGGGGAAGGTCTAGCCGAGCTCCTAGAGTACATGGAGTCTACTCCCATGTGCCTCCGTGAGCAGTACTTGGACTTCACCCCCATCCATCCGTGTCGGCACAGGCACATGAACCACCCCGACCAACCAGGCCACGCAGATCCAAATCTGCCCGTAGCTCTGGCATAGCCCCCTGCTCGTCAGCAACGCAGGCCTAACCACCCACCATGTCGTGTAGATCTGAATCTTCCCGTGGATCATCAGCAGCCACCTGCCCGTTAGGACGGCAACGCTCAGCGCCGGTAAGGGCGTCAGGGCCAAGCTGGCGAGTCATAGTGACCAGGTGCGAACCTAGCTCCGGCCCGAGCACCACCTGCGAATCATAGGGGTGGGCCCCTGGCTCCACGCTAGGGCAGGCCCCCTATGGTTGTGGGACGACATCAGCAATGAGCGACGCCCAACCAGGGGCCCCATCAATAGCATCGTGCGCGCAACCAGGCTTGCCGCCAAGGCCGACTAGATCCGAATCTGGTCGCCATGCGTGCTCCACCTCCGGTCAGGCTCGACGAGTTCATTAACGTGCACCAGCATGTGCGTAGGCCAGACTGCGCTGGTCAGTAGGACCGGCTGTGCTGAGCACAACAGATGCAACCCACACTAGGGCCGGCAGATCCAATCGCCCCTGGCCCAAACAATGCACCCATCTTTCCACATGGGTTGAACAACGTCGTAGCATCCTACGAGAGGAACCTGCCGGCTATTCTTTGATGAAGTGACGATCTTGTCTTGGACTTAGATCGGAGCCTGATTCTGGTCCTGGAAGACCCAAGGCCCGTGATCGACATGGTGGCCCTAGAGCAGATCCCATCCGGGTCAGCTACGATCCCCGAGGATGACAACTCGTCTGGTATGCTCTTGGGGCTTGACAGGACCCCCTCTGGCTCCTTCGATCTCACCAAGTTCCTCCTCTCTGATGAAGTGAGTCATGAGGTCTGGGATCAGGAGTGCGTTGAGGAGAGATGTCCGACCAACTGGTTCACCAGGCGCTGTCTGACACTGCACCGGACACCCCCGAGTTTCCACCAGGATTCCTTAGCGTGGTGTTCATGGTTAGTGAGAACGAGCCCCCGTCCTAAATGAAACAGAGTAGCAGAGGGTGGAAAGGGAGACTCGCAATGCTGACCATGAGCGCCAATGCCTCACTGAGGCACAAGCGAACCCAGCTATCAACAACAGTGGCAACGGAGGCAACTGCGTCGGTCCTCGGCCTCGCCGCCTTCAATGCGATCTCAACGGTGAGTTCAACATGATAGGGGACCAGAAACCCCCACGGCCAACATCGCAGTGGCCATGGAGCGGCTCGATCAGCTTCCCCCGAACACACCCGGGGTCCAGGCAATTTGAGATTTTTTTATCGTTGCTGAAGCACAGGTGGTTCAGCTCCGCTCCGCCGACTCGCTATCCACATCTCATCGGACACGGCAATCCAGGCGTAGTCGTCACCGCCAGCCTACTAAGAGCAGCGCTGACAATGAATCCAATGATGGTGGACCTCCTCCGGAGCCACGCCGGCCAGCCAATGATCCTCCACGCGAGGTGCGTCGTGACAAGCAGCACCAACACGGCAATCGCCATAACCGCCAACAGGCCAATCGCTGTGCCAAGCGTGACCAGGAAGTTGAGCAACCCTGCGATCGTGATCTCTGCGAACACCTCAATGAACAATTTCATGCTCGCTGACATGTGAGTGGACCAGCCCTGTTCTCAGAAGATCTCAAGGCCGTCGACTGGCTAAAAAACTTCTGGATTGGGGACGTCAAGATGTACGATGGGCAGGATGACCTCGAGCACTGGATCATTTTGTACGAGGTGGCGGTCCGAGCAGCAGGTGGCAACCACTATGTCATGGCCAACTACCTCCCGGTAGTCTTAAGCAATGTCGCTACATCTTGGATGCTTCGCCAGCGTGCCGGCAGCATCCATAGTTGGCCTTGGCTCAGGCAGATGTTCATTGACAATTTCAAACCCACCTGTGTGCAGCCGAACACTAAGTATACCTTGGCACAGGTGTGGCATCGTCCAAGAGAATCACTGCAATAGTACATCCAGCGCTTCTTCGATGCATGGAATCACGTGATCGATGTCACCCCGGCTGAAGGGATCGACCTCTTCATCACCGGCCTAGTCTAGCCACGTGGTCTGGATCTTAAGAAGGATTTGCTCCTTGAGCGACCGAGAACCATGGAAGGGCTCCTCACCACCACCCACAGGTTTGCTCATCTCAATGATGGGCTGAACGAGGGGGATCCCATCCCCTCTAACCGCAACTACCGCCACGACGATGATGGAGACCGCGACAGTAATCAGGACCGCCGACCAACTCGGCGGGACGATCACCATGGCAACCGTCATGGCAACCGCGACCCCGACCACTGAGACTATGACCATTCCCTCAAGCACCGTGGCCAGGACGCCTATGAAGGTGGCTGGCACAACCGCAATGACTCCTCTGTCAATGCGGTGAAGGGCCAGAAGCGGGCGAGCGACGAAGAGCTTAACAAGGTCCTTAGCCAGGACTGCCCTCGCCATCCTGGCCAGGGCCACATGCTAGGTGAGTGCCGGGTCTTGAAAGAGGCACTCGAGAAGACAACAAACAAGAAGCCACGCCCGGCCCCAAAAGCTAAGGCTAAGAAAGCTGTCCAAGAAGAAGATGCGGATGAGGAAGAAGCTCAAGACCAGGACCCACGGCATGCCTATCGAGATCCTGTGAAGAATGTAACCGCTGTTATCTTTGGTGGTAAGGTCAGATTGGAGAACGTTCATGACAAAAAGCTGCTCATACGGGCCATCGTGGTGATCCAGGAGGCAGACGAGCTCATCGCGGACGTCAAGGTGTAGCCCTGGTCTGAGCAACCCATATCGTTCAGCCGTAGCGATATGTGGGCCAAGATCCCCGATGCCGGTCGATTCTCGCTGGTCCTTGACCCGGTGATAGACGGCGTCCGGTTCAAAAAGGTGCTCGTCGACGATGGCAGTGCCTTGAACATCTTGTTCTATCCAGCCTTCAAAGAGCTAGGGCTAACGAAGGAGAGCCTCAAGCCTTACGATTCTCCATTTTGGGGCACCATGCCAGTCAAGCCCTCATACCCCCTCGGGCAAATCACCTTGCCCATCCAGTTCGGTACGAAGCAGCACTTCTGCATCGACCACATCAACTTCATCATGGCTAACTTTGAGGGTATCTACCATGCTATCCTTGGCTGACCAGGCATCGCTAAGTTCATGGCGGTTCCTCATTACGAGTACCTCATGCTCAAGCTACCCACCGAGCAGGGCATCCTGTCCCTCCGCGGCAATGTCTACATGGCCCATGTGTGCGAAACCGATGCCTATGTAGCTACCGAGTTCGAGGATCTGAAGCACGCCCTGAAGCATACCAGCCTAGGGGTCAAGGAGATGCCCCCTGTGGACTTCGAGGTCCCAGTCAGGTCTGCTCGGTGACCCGCCAACAAGGTGAAGCAGCAAAAAGTGGTCCAGCTCGACCTGACCGACCCCTCGAAGACGACGAAGATCGGGGCCAACCTTCCCCCCAAATAGGAAGAAGCGCTCGTCTGTTTCCTTCGGGAGCACATCTGCATGTTTGCATGGAAAACCACCGACATGCCCGGTGTTCCCAGGGAAAAGGCCGAGCACTACCTTGATGTCTTGAAGACCGCTAAGCCTATCAAGTAGAAAATGTGACGATTCGCTTGTGACCACAAGGAAGTCATTAGGGTAAAGGTAGCCAAGCTGCTAGCAGCTGGCCTTATCTAAGAGGTGTATCACCCAGAGTGGTTAGCCAACCCAGTTCTTGTACTTAAAAAGAATAAGAAATGGAGAATGTGCATTGATTACACTGATCTCAACAAACACTGCCCTAAACAGGCTTTCAATCTCCCTCGAATCGACGAGGTCGTAGACTCTATCATAGATTGTGAGCTGCTTTCCTTCTTAGATTGCTACTTGGGCTATCATCAAATAGCCCTCAAGGAGGACCAAGAGAAGATTGCCTTCATCACCCCCTTTGGTGCTTTTTACTACACAACCATGTCGTTTGGCCTCAAGAATGCTAGAGCTACCTACCAGCGGGCCATCTAGGCCTGCCTCGAGTACGAGATCGCTGACGATCTTGTTGAGGCATACATAGATGATGTGGTGGTGAAGACTTGGGAATCTAGCACGCTGGTGGAAAACCTCGGATGGACCTTTAAGGCCCTCAATGAGTTCCAGTGGAAGCTAAACCCCAAAAAGTTCAAATCCAGGATGGTATACTCCCTAATCCCGAGAAGGTTCAAATCATGCTAGATTTACAACCGCCACGAAGCATCAAAGATATCCAAAAGCTAACCAGGTGTGTGGCGGCCCTAAGCCGCTACATCTCCCGCATGGGCGAGAAAGGCCTACCCTTCTTCAAGCTACTCAAAGAAAAGGAGAAATTTGAGTGGACGAAAAAGGCCGACTAGGATTTCAAATAGCTCAAGGAGTATCTCATGACTTCCCCAGTACTCATGGTCCCATGAGATGGCGAGGAGCTTCTCCTCTACATTGATGCCATGACTAACATGGTCAGCACCGTGATTGTGGTTGAGTGCGAAGAACCCAGGCACGCCTACGGTGTATAGCACCGAGTTTATTACATCAGTGAGATCCTTAATGAGACTAAGCAGCGATACAACCATGTCCAGAAGCTGCTCTATGCGCTTCTGATCACCAAGCGCAAGCTTCTCCATTACTTCCAAGCCTATAAAATCACAGTGGTCACGGAAGCTGTGCTCGACGACATCCTCCGCAATAGAGACACCAGTGGCCGTATTGTCAAATACGCGTTAGAGCTCTCTGAGTTCACGCTGAGTTTCCACAGTCGTACTACTGTGAAGTCTCAAGCCCTGGTTAATTTCATTGTGGAGTGGTTGGACTTTAACCTGCCCATGGCCGATATTTCTACCGACCACTGACGGATGTACTTCGATGGTTCCTTGAACATTGAAGGCACCGAAGCAAGGGTCTATTTCATATCTCCATCCAAAGACACGCTTCACTATGTCTTGTGTATCCACTTCAAGGCATCCAACAACGTGGCCGAGTATGAAGCCGCCCTCCATGGCCTCCGCATTGCAGTCGAGTTTGGCATTAAAAGGCTCCTGGTGTATGGAGATTCGGCTCTAGTCATTCACCAAGTCAGCAAGGACTGGAATGTTGTCAACGAGAAGATGGATGCCTATGTGGCAAAAATCCACAAGCTGGAAAAGAAGTTCTATGGGATGGAGTTTCATCATGTGCCCCGTTCCGAGAACACAGGTGCCAACAAGTTATCTAAGCTCGGGTCCTCATGAACTGAGGTACCACCTGGCATTTTCGTCAAAGATTTGATTAAGCCCTTGATCCCTGATCAGGCTTATGAAGCACCCGCGCCTAGTCCCGCTATTGACCAGCTCGTAGCAGCGCTCAGTGGCAAATACCAAGTGATAGAAGATGATCACATTGGCTAGTAGGGATCTGACGAAGGTAGTGAGTAGCCACCGACTAACGAGCCAGCCAGGATGGAAGCGCCTCCCCAGCCAGACTGGAGAGAGCCCTTTGTCAAATACCTGAATGACCACCTTGTTCTGGAGGACGAAGTCGAATGATAATAGCTTGTCTGCAGAGCCCGTGCCTACCTCATGGTTAACGGCGAGCTGATGCGCAAAGGTCCAAGGTTCGTGATTTACCAGAAGTATTACCCCAGAAGAGGGAAAGGAACTTCTAAAGAATATTCAAGTGGGCACTTGTGGTAACCATACAGCATCACAGACACTGGTCGGCAAAGCCTACCGAGCAGGGTTCTAATGGCCTACAGCCATCTCCGACGCAGAGGATTATGTACGCCGGTGCAAAAACTGCCAAATGTTTGCCAAGCAGATTCATGTCCGTGCACATGAACTCCAGACCATCTCGGTTGCTTGGCCGTTCTCATCCTGGGGGCTTGACATGATCGGTCCCTTCAAGAAGGCTCCTGGCAGATACATGTGTGTTTTTGTGCTCATTGATAAGTTCACTAAGTGGATCGAGTACAAAGCCATCAGGAAAGTCTCTTTAGAAAAAGCGGTGCAGTTTATTGATGATGTCATCCACTGTTTTAGCATACCTAATACCATCATCACTGATTTGGGCTCCCAGTTCACCAGTGATGAGTTCTTCGATTTTTGCGATGATAATGGCATCAAGGTCAAATATGTGTCCATCGCTCATCCTCGAGCAAATGGACAGGTAGAGCGAGCCAATGGTATTATCATCGATGCCTTGCGCAAAAGAGTATACCAAGATGACAAGGACATCAAACCTGGTCAGTGGCTCAAAGAATTGTCTGCTGTGGTCTGGGGACTCCGCACCCAGCCCATTCGCAACACTGGAGTTTCCACATACTTCATGGTGTTTGGTTCCGAAGCTGTCCTACCAGCTGAGGTTGCTCACCTCTCACCACGTGTCCTACACTATGAAGAAGAAGCCTCTAACGACGCCTAAGAAGTAGATGTCATCGCCAAAGAGGAGGTGGCACTCGAGTCCTGTGCTCGGACGGCTAAGTACCTAGCTTCTGTGCGCTGGTACTACAACCGCAATGTCAAGGGAAGGCTATTCGCCGTCGGCGACATGGTGTTATGACGAATTCAGAAAGATGGGAAGGCCCATTTAGGATTAAGGCTGTCACACACCCAACATCCTACTGGTTGGAGACAACGAAGGGTGTCGAGGAATCCAATTCCTGGCACATCGACCACCTCGTCCGCTTCTATCTATAGAATAAGATATGTACCTAGTTTTTTGTTATTTAGATACCTAATAAAGTTACCTTGTCTGTTCACTCCCGTTACAGCTTTACTTTCATGCATATAACTGTCATACATGCGCCCTGCATAAGTCACAATTAAACTTTGCTTTCTACCCAACGAGAACGGCTCGACAAGGTACTGTCTAGAAAATTCTTACGATGTGCTACAGCTTCGCACTACATGGCACTAGGAGATTTCAGCAGTCGCTCTCTAACGGTGCTAGGTACCTAGTGATCCTGGTGGTCCTACGCTGTTCACTAGCGCATCCCTAGTTACCCGAAAGAGTTAGCTTGCTTCAAGGGTGGGGGGCAAAACTTAATTGACGACATAATTTGAAAAACTAACTTCGCTAAATTAAAGCATGTAAAAATTGCATGATGTTTATCACCCACTTAAACATGC
This sequence comes from Bothriochloa decipiens, assembly GCA_023333625.1. Taxonomy (NCBI): domain Eukaryota; kingdom Viridiplantae; phylum Streptophyta; class Magnoliopsida; order Poales; family Poaceae; genus Bothriochloa; species Bothriochloa decipiens. The sequence continues at coordinate 5,997,203 of CM041638.1, forward strand.
CTACCTTGTTTGCATCAAAAGGCTAAAAAGTTTACGAGCACCCCGTGCTCAGCACAACTTACAAATAGTGTTTTCATTACATACAACGTTTACAGCCTACTGACCACCATCATCATTCTCTGTAGGATCTTCAATGAGAATCATGTCAGCAATGAGGGTTGTAGTAGCAGGTGCAGATGTGGTCCAGAGGTCCTCGACTTCGCACTCTTCAAGCTCTGGCACAATCCCCTATGCCACTTCATCGGGCTGCACCTCTGGGTACCTGGAGCGGACCACGGTAAGAGCAGGTGCGACCGCGTAGCCTCCAACATCTGCAATGAACCCTTGAAGTGCTGGCCACAGCCTCCGGCAGTGGTCCTGGGCAACCACTGCCTTCTCCACAGGGTCGGCAGGATGCTCCTCTCCTTGCAAGAAGGCCCTCAATGCCGGCTTGATATGCTCGTGCATGGTGCGTATCTTCTCTTGGAGGGCGAAGATGGTCTCCTCCAGCACTTGGAACTGGGCCATGTGGCAAACCTTCACATCTTCAAAAGCAATACAAGGTGGTTAGCATATCCTGGTCCACCCAGTATGCAGCAGATTACAGATACCAACTCTACATTGTTCTCCATATAAGTGAGCTCAGCAATCTGCTCCTGATGCTCCACTACCTGTTCCTCGACGGCCTCCTTCTAGCCTAGAAGGCTGGCAATTTCCTTGGCCATGGCCTTGTTCTAGCTGCTCAGCTCTACAAGAATTGCGCATAAGTATACAGCAAGGCACAACATGTACTGAGCAGGAGTCAGGACTTACTGTCATTCTCCTCCTTCAGGGCATCCACCTCTCGGTGCAAGGTAGCAACCTCTTCTTCCCGCTCCAGCTCCCGCTCTTGGTAGACTTTGGCCTGCACCTCCAGTTCAGCCTCGGCTATCCTGAGGGTCTTGCACTCCTTCCAAGTAGCGGCGAAGTGGTCAATGGTTTTGCTCTGCTAAGTGTTGGTCTCCTGTAGTGACTGTGCCCGACACATGTTCACAAACACGATTACCTTAACAAACATGACATGTATGGCAAAAAAGCATCGACGATCAGGGTTACCTTGATCCTGTCCAGTAGCACCTCCACCACGTCTGTGATGTTCGCGTAGATGACATCGTCAGGGATCTCCTCATAGGACATGAATTTGTCCTGCCCCAGCTTGCGCGTCGTATGGACGCGCTGTTTGGGCAGGTCCGTGCGAGGCATCCTAGGCACCCTCGACACCCCCTCCACTTCCACTGGTGGAGCTGGCCTACTCGGGCCTACTTGGTCCAGCGCCCGGTGAGGTAGGCCCCCCGTTGTAACCCTGAACAGGACCACCCGCCTCTCCGACTGATGGGTCGGGGTTGGGGCTGGTCGGGTGGGGATCGCGGTGCTGCTGGTTGCCTCCACTTGCCCGACGGACTACGCCGCATCACCGGTTGTCACCTGCTAGTGGCCGACTGCAGGGTGGTCTGGTTGGGAGACAAAGTCAGTGTCGGTGTCGGAGCAACACGGCTGCAAATCATACCAAAAAGGCAACGTGTCTACAAGCAACCCAATTGTCAAGGAGATGCAAGGTACCTGAATCAGACAACACTTACCTGGCTGGCCGCTGGAACCCTCCCTTGAAGGATCGGCCTGCTCCCCCACCTGGAGTGATTGGGGCCCTGCTTGTCGCCCTGCTACCGTGCCCGAGGACTCAGTCCGACGCCTCGCCCATCCTTCTTATCCCGATCAGGCGCCTCGGAGAAGTTGGCCCTTTGCCCTTCTCCTGAGGCGCTGACAATGCAGCAGCACCAGCTGGAGGTGTCGCCTTCCTGTGCGATGTGAGTGGCGGTGATGGTGGTGGTGGTGTTGAGCCCTCGGCCTCCTCTGGCAGAGTGGTTAATGCAGTATCTTCCCGAGGAGGGAAAGGAGGTGACAGCAACGCGTGCCGCATAGATCTTCTGGGTGTTATAGTGGGCGGGGGCCTCGGTGTTTCCCCTGTCGGAGTCGCCTGGGCCTAATGCTTCTGCTGATGCTCCTTCAGTGTCACAGTGTCGTCAGAGTCTGACGACTCCGGGTACTCGGGGCACCCCTCTTTGTGCTTCCTCCTACTCTGTCGTCCAGGTTCTGCCTACCCCCAGACAGCAGAGAGGAGGGCTTCCTCTTCTTGGTCGTGGCTGACATGGGCCATTTGTCCGCAACCCGGCATTTTCCCTGGGTAGGAGGAACTTCTTTGTCATCAGAGTCAGAGACAACCAGCGTCTCCTGCCCTACTCTAGCCCGGCTCTGGTAGTGGGTCTCCGCAGTTCTTTGCTGGTTGGCCAGCGCCTCACCCTGAGGCCACGGCTCCACTGGCATTGTAGAGAAGAACATCTTCCGGTCCTGTCCAAGCAATGTCTGACAGTCAGACCGCCAGAATCATTATCATTCACATATCATGGCATAGTATTTCAAATTGAAGTCTGGAACTAGTCAGATTACCTCTGGTGGTGGTTGAGTAAGGTTGTAAGGCCGCGCACATGTTTCTGGGTAGCAGGTGGTCGGGTCGAACTTCACAAACAAGTATGACATTCGCCGGCTCAACACGTCGGGGTCTGACCTCTCTCGGGTCTCCCGTGAAGGGTCCTTGCGGCCGGCGAAGTCATACAGCCGATTCACCTGCTCCTTGCATGGTTGGATCCGATGAGTCAACCAATTCCCCGCTACCAGTGCACCATTGAAAACCTTGTTGTCGATCAGCGTCAACAACTTGTTCACCTGGTGCATTTCATCTGGGGACGGAGGGTCCGACAACCGAGGGTTGAACTTCGGCACCTGTGTCACGTCGCAAGGCACCCTCCGGCCCTCCACATCTAGGCTCATGTAGAACTAGTGTCGTTACCCAGGAAATGGGTACCCCAAACCCTTGGTTTACCGGACTAAACCCCGCAAAATCCGTAACACGAACCCTCCAGTGACCTCCCACATTAACGTTCAAAGACCCGCAGGCTAAGGCATATTGGGCTGACTCACGAACGGGTTACGACGGCCCAGAGCTAAAGCCTGCTCGAGGGGCTACCGCGCGGACTGGGACTGTACACTCGAGGGTACAGTTCGGGTGACCCCTCGAGGACAGAACTTCGCCCGGCGAACGAGCCTGCCCTCGAGGACAGAACTTCGTTCGCGCGAATGGGCAGTCCTCGAGGACAGTGCACCCCTTGGCTACCGACTCTCCCGTATGGATCCGGGCGCATTTAATACATTTTACCTACCCCACCTAACCGTATGGCCACAGTTACGTTAACATTTGTGGGTGTGGCGGTGGAATCTTGCTTTTACCGCCCATGCCCCGAAATCCCGCGGGTCGTACTTTGCTGTTGCGCCATGCCGAGCACTGTGTCCCGTCCAGCACCCCCTCGAGACGCATAAATCAGCACGTTTCCCGCATTTCCTGGGATTCGACCTTATCCGGTGAGGCTCGACCCTCTCGACTCGACCCCCTCGACTCGAGCTAGACCCTCGACCGCCGCCCCTCGACTTCGTTGAACGAACCCTCGAGCGGGACTCCAACGACTCCGGGCTGCACTTCAACAACTCCCGACGCGACGGCTGCAAAACCTCCCATGCCGACGTACATCTCTACAGCAGCACCGACGTGATCGGCCTCGACGACATACGTCACCAGCCATGTGAACTCTAAATATATGTACTCCTGTGCCCCTCCTTCACCTATAAAAGGAGGCGCCAGGACATTAGAAAAGGGAGAACGAACGGGAGGATATAGAGCTTAGAAATGTTAAGGCTTTAGATCACAAAACAATACCGTGAGACAGTGTAAAGTAGAGAGCAAGGCGTCCGAACGCCCAAGCTCCAGCTCACGCTCCTCACATCTGCTTGTATTTTCCCCAGTACTAGCACTTCAGTGCAAGATAACATGAACTATCCTCCCGCCGCTGGACGTAGGGCCTTCTTTGTCCGAACCAGGATAAATCACCGTGTCCTTCTTGCATCACCCACCGGATTAAGGGAGCACACAATTACAAATATTACTCGTTGGTGTTAACCCCCGGGGGTCAGAACACCGACAATTGGTGCGCCAGGTAGGGGAGCCGCGTGTCACTAACGATTTCCCGCCATTTTTCTAGATGGGCGACTTTGTTTCACCAATTCCGCGTGCTACGGTGATCTGGTTTGGGAGCCTGGAGTTCATGTCCCTCGGCCAGGGCTATGACATGACCCTGCTCTCGATCAGTAACCCAAACGGAGGTCGCGGTACGCCCCCACGCTCATGGGGGCCGCTCACCGGTCTCACCACCATGCTGCCACATCCAGAAGGAGGCACGATCGACACCGTCATCGCCATCAACCTAAGTCGAGGACGGTTCCTGCCACTTTCTCCTCGCCCCTGACCGGAGACGAGGAACCCCTTGTTGGGGGATTGTCTGACCTGAGTTCAGAGGTAGAGGGCGAACCGGCAGGACCCCACCACAACCCTGACTCCACCTTTGCAGTACGCTCATCGAGGGAGCGCGATGAAGTCCCCGCTCGATCAGGCCCGCTTCCGCACGAGTTGTTCAAGCGTCGTCGGCGGCCTTCGTTCAACTTAAACAATCCCGCGACGACGATCTCGACAGTGACCCACTCCAACATGAGCACGTTAGAGGACCGCCCAGGCGCCCTTCTCTGTGCAATGACGGACGTGGAGACTATCACACCAGCCTCCGAGGGCTTGGCCTTCGCGAGAGCGCCCGGCCCCCGGAAGTACGCCGTCGGCACAATCCGACGGCAACTGCAGGAGGAGGCGCGGGGACAATTCCTCGTTTTCTGCTGCGGCAACCCCAACTCTGACTCTGATCATTGGGATCCTACCCGCGAGTGCCCCCACATCGATGGTGATGTCGATTCCGATCAGGACACCATCGATCCAGTGGCGGGGCATCTATCGCTGCAGCGGGTGGTGCTCTCCCCAGAGCAGAGGACCAACAACCAGAGGCACCCTGAGAGGCGTGCCCCCATCCTGGCGAGCAGGACGCACAACTGACGCAAATTCAGGAGTTGCAGGCGAAGCTCGTCGACGAGCAGGAACGATTGCGCCTGCTCGAGCTAACCCTCGAGCAAGAGTGATGACCGCCCGGCGGTAGAGCCCGAGCCAGGGCCCGAGAGGTCAACCGGCAGATCAACGAGGCTGGGGCACCCGAGCAACCCGCCAACCATTATCCCCGAGCAAGCCAGAACCTTGCCGCGGCAGCTATGCTCCTTCGCAATATGCCCGCGCCATCCAACTCGCAAGCTCGATGGATACAACGCGAGGTCGAGGATCTCCTCCAAGTTGCTGCTGTCCAACAAGCAGAGAGCTCAGCCTCGAGGCGTCAAGGGGCAGCCTCCGAACCTCAGGTCGAGCCCTCCCGGCCTAAAAGGGAGAGCTCGGTCGATCAGGGGGCGGCCCCCCGATCGAAGAAGAAGCCGGCCTGAGAACCACAGACGCAAGTACGCGCGCCTTGACATTGTCGAGAATCGCAGACGCAAGTACAGGGATGCCGAGGATCGAGGGTACAGCGCCCATCGTGGAGGGCGTTACGACAGCGACGAAGATCGACGGGCCCCGGAGCCACCGGGTCCCCGAGTCTTTAGCAGGACGATCCGCTACGTCCAACTACCCGACAAGTTTTCACCCCCCACGAGCATCGTCAAATACAACGGTGAAACCAATCCTGAGCTCTGGCTAGCCGACTTTCGGCTGGCTTGTCAGGCGGGCGGGGCACATGACGATCACGTCATCATACGTCACCTTCCCCTGTTCCTGTCCGACACCACGCGTGGATGGCTCGAGGAGCGTCCCCTGACCAGATTCGCTGCTGGGTCGACCTTGTCCGGATCTTCGAGGAGAACTTCAAAGGTACCTACGTGCGTCCCAGGAACTCCTGGGAATTGCACAACTGCAAGCAGAAACTAGGGGAGTCTCTCCGTGACTTTGCTTGACGATTCTCCAAGCTCTGCACCGAACTACCCCACATCTCCAATCTCGACATCATTCTAGCATTCGTTGCGGGTACAACCTGCAAGGACCTAGTTCGCGAGTTGGGGCGTAACCGCCCCAACACCGTCGACGAGCTCATGGATGTGGTCACCAACTACGCGGCCAGTGAAGAGGCAGTCGGCGCCTTCTTCAGCGATGGCAAGGACAAGGGAAAGGCGCCGGCAGCCGACGACACCGGAGGCTCGAGCAAAGGGCCGAAGAGAAACAACAAGAAGAAGAAAAATCAGCAAGGCAAGCGTGAGGCTACAGAAGATGATCTCATCGCAGCAACCGAACGCAAAAGACCTCGAGGTCCCCCCGAGGGCGCCATCTTTGACAAAATGCTCGAGGAGCCCTGCCCATATCACAAGGACGGGGCAAAGCATAAGCTTAAGGACTGCCACATGCTTCGAAAGCACTATGAGCAAGTGGGCGTGAAGAAAGGTGACAACAAGAAAGACCAAGGCGACGGTGAGGGAGACAACGGGGAAGACAAAAAATTCCCTGAAGTCTATGACTGCTACATGATCGACGGGGGCCCCTCGACCCAGCTCACGCCTCGACAGCGCAAGCGGGAGCATCAAGAAATCTTCTCCGTCTGAGTCATGACACCTCACTACCTCGACTGGTCTGACGCGCCCAGCACGTTCGACCGCAATGACCATCCGGATCGAGTCCCCAACCCCGGGGCCTATCCGCTCATCGTCGACCCAATCATCATGAACACCCGCCTCTCGAAGGTCCTCATGGATGGTGGCAGCAGCCTGAACGTCATCTACCTCGAGACCCTCAACCTCCTAGGAGTCAAGAGGTGCCAACTCCGACCCAGCGCTGGGGATTCCATGGCGTCGTGCCAGGGAAAAAGGCCCTCCCCGTCGGCCGTATCGACCTTCCTGTCTGCTTTGGCACCCCTGCCAACTTTAGGAAAGAGACCCTCACCATCGAGGTGGTCGGGTTTCACGGAACGTATCATGCTATCATCGGCCGACCGGGCTACACGCAGTTCATGGCGATCCCGAACTACACCTACCTCAAGCTCAAGATGCCAGGACCCAAGGGCGTCATCACCGTCGCATCCTCCTACGAGCACGCGTACGACTGTGACGTCGAATGCGTCGAGTATGGAGAGACCGTCGAGCAAAATGCCATGATAGACGCGACCCTCGAGCGCCTCGCCGATGAGGTGCCAGATCCCAAGCGGCACGCTGGCAACTTTGAGCCGGCACAAGACACCATGAAAGTCCTCCTCGACCCGAGCTGCCCCAACGAGAAGGTGCTAACGATTAGTGCCAACCTCAAGGACAAATAGGAAGCCGTGCTCATCGACTTTCTCCGTGCGAACGCCAATATGTTTGTGTGGAGTCGTTCGGATATGCTGGGCATACCGAGGGAAGTCACCGAGCACGCCTTGGAGATCCGGGCCGGGTCCAGACTGGTGAAGCAACGCCTGCATCGCTTCGACGAGGAGAAGCGCAGGATCATCGGCGAGGAGGTACACAAGCTTTTGGCGGCTGGATTCATCAAGGAGGTCCATCACCCCAAATGGTTAGCTAATCCTGTGCTAGTTAAGAAAAAGAATGGAAAAATACGGATGTGTATTGACTATACTAGTTTAAACAAAGCATGTCCCAAAGTTTCATTTCCTTTACCACGCATTGATCAAATTGTTGACTCTACCGCGGGATGTGAAACCCTCTCGTTCCTCAATGCTTATTCCGGCTACCACCAAATCAAGATGAAAGAGTCTGACCAGCTCGCGACTTCCTTCATCACGCCTTTTGGCATGTACTGCTACGTCACCATGCCCTTCGGCCTTCGAAACGCCGGGGCGACGTATCAGCGGTGCATGCTGCACGTCTTCGACGAACACATAGGTGAGACGGTCGAGGCCTATGTCGATGACATCGTGGTCAAGTCTAGAAAAGTGGACAACCTCATCCATGACCTCAAAATTGCGTTCGGGTGCCTTCGAGCCAAAAACATAAAACTCAACCCTGAGAAATGTGTCTTCGGAGTACCTCGGGGCATACTCCTCGGATACATCATCTCCCAGCGCGGGATCAAGGCCAACCCCGAGAAGGTGGCGGCCATCATGCGAATGGGGCCGATTCGGGATCTCAAGGGCGTGCAAAAGGTCACGGGCTGCCTCGCGGCCCTCAGCCGTTTCATCTCACATTTAGGGGAGAAGGCCATGCCTCTGTACCGCCTCTTGAAAAAATCTGAGCGATTCACATGGACCGCGGAGGCCGAGGAGGCTCTCGACGAACTCAAAGGCATGCTGACATCCACCCCGATTCTCGTCCCTCCTCGACCAGTGACGTCGACTGAACCGCCTGAGCCCCTCCTCCTCTATGTCGCCGCAACCACTCAGGTGGTCAGCGCGGCCATAGTGGTTGAGAGGCAAGAGGAAGGGCACGCCTTGCCCATCCAGCGGCCGGTTTACTTCGTCAGCGAAGTTCTTTTAGAAATGAAAATCCGCTACCCACAGGTGCAGAAGCTGCTCTACGCCATCGTCCTTACACATCGCAAGCTCCAACACTACTTCCTCAGCCACCCTGTTACCGTGGTATCTTCATTCCCCTTGGGGGAGATCATCCATAACCGGGAGGCCACTGGAAGGATTGCTAAGTGGTCGGTTGAGCTCATGGGCAAGACCATCACCTACGCACCGCAGAAGGCCATCAAGTCCCAAGCGCTGGCGGATTTCATCGCTGAGTGGACCGACACTCAGTTGCCGCCAGTTCAAATCCAAGCCGAGCTATGGACAATGTACTTCGACGGGTCGCTCATGAAGACAGGAGCAGGCGCGGGCTTGCTCTTCATCTGACCCCTCGGAGTCCACATGCGCTACATCATTCGCATCCACTTTGCTGCTTCTAATAATGTCGTGGAGTACGAAGCTCTCGTCACTGGATTACAAGTTGCCCTTGAACTTGGGGTCCGACGCCTTGACGTTCGAGGTGACTCGCAACTAATCATCGACCAAGTGATGAAGGCCTCGAACTGCCATGACACCAAGATGGAAGCCTACTGCAACGAAGTGCGCAAGTTGGAAGACAAGTTCCACGGCCTCGAGCTTAGTCATATTGCTCGACGATACAACGAAGCCGTGGATGAGCTTGCAAAAATCGCATCGACTCGAGGTACAGTCCCTCCAGACGTATTCTTGAGGGACCTCTTCGAGCCCTCCATCGATTTGGGCTCGGGGGCTTGCACTACGCCCTCGAAGCTCCACCCCATGACCTCGACTGGGGCCCTCTCGGCCGGGGCCCAGGTTATGGAGATCCAGGGGACTCCTCCTCCGTTGAGCCCGCCGCTGGATTGGCGAGCCCCTTTCCTCGACTGCCTCATTCGGGGAGAGCTTCCGGAGGACCGGACCGAAGCTCGCCGGATCGCGCGATGGGCCAAGTCCTACGTCATCTACGGTGATGGCAAGGAACTCTACAGGCGAAGCCCTTTAGGTGTTCTTCAGCGCTGCATTACTATCGAAGAAGGCAGGAGGCTCCTCGAGGACATACACTCGGGGGGCCTGCGGCCATCACGCAGTGCCAAGGACCCTCGTAGGCAATGCCTTCCAACAGGGTTTCTACTGGCCGACCGCCATCTCCGACGCCATGAACAAAGTCCGCTCGTGCAAAGGGTGTCAATTTTACGCCAAGCAGACGCACCTCCCAGCTCACGCCCTACAAATGATCCCCGTCACCTGGCCGTTCGCGGTCTGGGAGCTTGACCTCATTGGTCCTCTCAAGAGGAAAACCAAAGGGTACACGCACCTGCTCGTTGCCATCGACAAGTTTACCAAATGGATCGAAGCCCGGCCTATCGGCAACATCCGCTCCGAACAGGCGGTCGAGTTCTTCACCGACATCATCCGTCGCTTTGGGGTCCCAAACATCATCATCACGGACAATGGCACACAGTTCACCGGCAAGAAGTTCTTGGATTTTTGCGATTGCCATCACATCCGTGTGAATTGGTCTGCAGTTGCACATCCTCAAACTAACGGCCAGGTCAAGCGCGCCAATGGCATGATTTTGCAGGGCCTCAAGCCAAGGATCCTCAACCGCCTTAGCAAGCATGGAAAAGATGGGCCACAGAGCTACCTTCAGTCCTATGGAGCTTAAGGACAACACCTAGTCGAGCCATGGGGTTCACCCCATTCTTCCTGGTCTATGGGTCCGAGGCCGTCCTCCCCACTGACCTCGAGTATGGTTCCCCTCGACTAAAGGCGTACAACGAGCAAAGCAACGAAGAAGCCCTCGCAAACGCCGTCGACCAGCTCGAGGAAGCTTGAGACATGGCACTAATTCACTTCGCGAGGTATCAGCAGAAACTTTGACGCTACCACGACAAGCACGTGCGCCCGAGGGACTTCCAAGTTGGAGACCTCGTCCTACGTCGACGACAGAGCAACAAGGGACATCACAAGCTGACCCCGCCATGGGAAGGCCCATACACCGTAGCTGAGGTGCTAAAGCCCGGGATGTACAAGCTTGCTAACGACAAAGGAGAAATCCTCACCAACGCATGGAACATCGAACAGCTACGTTGTTTCTACCCTTAAGGCACCAATGTCCTCGTACATTCTCGCATGTTTTGTACATTTTCGCATGGCAAATATAAGGAGTACTTTTGATTATAAGTTCAAACTTGTTATTGTACATGCAAGAGGTAGCCTCGACCCTGTCTCACCAGAGTGGAGCCTCCCTCGGGGGCTAACGGGGGGAACCCCCTAAGTTCCTAAAAATACGAACGATTTTTTTAAAAAATTCAAGCGTCTCCTTTTGCTTCGCGACTAAGTAGAAAACGCCTCGAACTCCCTAGAGGGTCGAGGGCTGTCAAGCCGGGAGCTCTCCTATGCCCCCGGGCTATGGTACCTCCACTCGCTCCTCCCCTCGAGGGATACGAGCCTGCGTCGAACACTTAGTCAAAAAGCAAAAGTCAGGCGATCAAAACTCGAGCGCCTCTTCTTTCTCACGCCTCGATACGCTTCGTGACTAAGTAGAAAATGCCTCGAACTCCCAAGAGGGTCGAAGGCTATCGAGCCAGGAGCTCTCCTACACCCCCGGGCTATGGTACCTCCACTCGCTCCCCCCCTCGAGGGATACGAGCATGCGTTGAAAACTTAGTCAAAAAAGCAAAGTCTATGTGAAAAAAAGCAGAGAAGGCTTGAAATTAAAATGACAAATTGCATTACGATAGATGCATTAATGCTCAAAAAGGCTTTCGAAGCCACATTGAATATAAGTTATAAAAAACTAACTTATTACATGGGCATCTTCGCCCAGCCTCGCCTTACAGGCCCGCTCCGTCGCCGCCCTCCTCAACGCTGTACCCTTCATCCACGGGGTGAGGACTTCGTCCTCGAACAACTTCGCCAGCGCTTCCCTCGGCCTCTCGGCGTCATTGATGAGCCCTCGGCATCGCTCCTCATTCTCGGCGTCGGTCTTTGAGATATCGGGAACGAAGCCTTGGGTGACCACGTCCATGTCGAAGACGAAGCCGGAGGAGACCACTGCCAGCACCCGCTTCACGCCGGTATGAAGCACCTCCCGCACGGGATCACGAAGGGTGGCATCGAGGTAGTAGATCTGGTCGATGAGCGCGGAACCTGGGATGTCTTCTTCATCACCCTCGACGGGCCCGACCTCCCAGGAGGCGCAGAGCCTACCGAGGGCAACCCGAAGCCAGCCGAGAAGCGCCCCCTCCGCCATGAGGCTCTCCTGCAGTGCCTTGGTGGCGGTTTGGGTAGTGCGCAGCTCGGTCTCGAGGCCTGAAACACAAAACAAGAGTTAGACAAACCATACGGGAAGAAAAAAGATCAAAAGCTCTTCAAGGAACTCACCAGCACAGCGAGTCTCGAGGGCACAGCGATCCCCAAGCACGGCGTCGCGCCCCCCCCCGAGCATCGTCTCGCTCCCGCTGGGCCTCCTTGAAGGCCCGGGTCACCTCTGTCTTCTCGCATTGGAGGGCCTCGAGGGCGCCACCAGCTAAGATGATGGCCTGCTCCTTCTCTTGGAGGGTAGCCCTCATCGCCTCGAGCTGGGTTTCCAGGCTAGCGGCTCGGTTTTTCTCCTCCTGGGCCAAGGCTGAGAGGGTGTTGCATGCCGTGGAGACTTCAGCGAGATTGGCCTCGAGCGAGTGAATACGCTCCACGGAGCCTTGAGCCTCCCCCACGAGTAGCTTGACGTGCTCCTGGGCTCGGATGCTCTCGCCCTTGGCCCTCTCCGCTTCGGCCTTGGCCGCGTCAGCTTCCTCCTTGGCACGCTTGAGCTCCTCCTTGAGTTGGGCGGCTTCCCCTCGAGCAGCCTCGGCGTCCTCCTTCACCCGGGCGGCCTCCTCTCTGGCTTTGGCGGCCTCCCCCATGGTCCGCTTCACCTCCTCCTCGACCTCGACCACTCTGCCCTGCGCAGATCGACCGGCTTCGAGTTGGTGAAGCACTTCCTCCTGGCTGTTGAGCGTGTCATGGAGGAAGTATGACTTGGAGTAGGAATGCCTCTGCACCTCCTGGAGACAGGAAATCGAAGGTTAGGGCATTCCATATGAAAGAATTCAAAAAACTGCATACGGTCTACACAGGGACTCACCGTGAGATTCCGATCGAGGCCTTCGGCGAGCTCGACGCCCAGCTTCAGCAAGTGCTGCAGCCCCGCCCGGGACCGCTCCACGTCCTCCCAGCACCTGACTTCCGCTGGGTCGTCCACCTCGATCCCCGGAGCACTGGAGTCGCCAAGCTCCCGAAGTACGATGCGCTCCTTGCCCCAATGTGGGAGGACCGTCTTGACCTTGGTTCACGCCAAGGACTCGATCTCGTCCACCACATCACGTGGGACACCGTAATGCTCGGCTAACTCCGCTGGGGTGCTGAACTCCGACGCGCGCTGGCATCCCTCAGCCCGGGGTCGGAAGTCGACCTCCTCGGTAGGACAGAAGCCGCCGTCTCCTCCGGCTGCTCCATCGATGGCTACGGCGGCTGGCTCGACGCTGCTTCTGGTGCCTTCGGGGGCGGCGAAGGTGTCGAGGCTGTCGCTTCCCCCAATGCCACGTCCTGTGGCACCAGCAGGTCCATGTCCTGAGGGCTCGGTACCGAGGCCTCCTCCAATTGCACCCTCGGCAGCCGCGGGACCGTCGACGCCTTCGTCGCCGTTTCTTGTTCGGCCAGCAGCTCATCCAGAGTGATCACGGACACCCATTGCTTGGGCAGTCGCGAAGTCCCCTCTGTCTCTGACGTCTCGGGCAGCTGCTGCGCCAGTGGGTCTAGCGGCGCCGTGTCCCCCGGCGGCGTCTGCTGCACCTGTTCATGCTGGGGCTGGCCTCCGGTTTTCTCCTCCTCTTCCCGCCGCTCCAGCGGCTCTTTCTCCCCCTCCCGCTGTGACCGTGGCAGCTCTGCTTCTTGCAGGGCCCCCCGCTCCTGCTTCCTCTGGGCCTCGAGCTCGCGTAGCCCCGCTGGCCAGGGTCTCCGCTCTCCCATCGAGGAGGGAAGGGCTATGGTCTTCTCACCCTCGAGGTCGACGACGGCTACCTCCTCTCCCGGCTCGTGGCCCCCGGGGGCTCCCGCCTTGGGTGTGGGGATCAAGGCCTCCGGTCGGCCAGGAGCGAAAGCTCCCGACGTCGGGGCTCCGCCCCCTGACGCTGGGCTGAGGTCGAGGACCGCAAACGACAACGTCAAGGAGGCGCTTCCTCCCTCTTGCGTCCTCCCAGGCTTGGAGTCGCCGCCCGTTGCGGCCCCCGAGACGCTCGACCCTGCAGCAAGAGCGGAACCCGTCAGCCTACCACGCGCCATAGCTCCGAGGGCTGAGGACAACCACTTGGCTTCCCACGGAGCCAAGGGCCTCGACGTTGCACCTGTGACCGGGGCCTCCATCTTCGTAGCTGCGTCCACCTTGAGCCGCTTAGCCGGCGCAAGAGACGCCTCCTCGATTTGGCGCTTGCGCCTGGATGGGAAGCAGGACGGCAAAAAGCTTATTAAACTGCACGAGGAGGATACAACGAAAAAGAATTGAATCAACAACACTTACCCGAAGGGGATAGAGGCCTTTTGGGTCCCCCTCGAACTGCCAGTAGATCTCGAGACCCCTCCCGAAGCTGAGCTCTTCCCGGGGCTGAGGCTGCTCGGGGCCATCGGGGCCATCGGTGAGGTCACCGCGCCTCCCTGCTCCGACGGGGTCTCCTGAGCACGGCTCTGCTCCGCCCGCGCCGACAACCGGGACCGGGTTTCCTAGGTCAAAATGGGTGGGGTCCCGCCTCTAGTACGTTGGGAGGGGGGTGAACCCCCTCGAGTCGAGGCGTCGGCCCACCTGTTCCCATGCCGGCGCTCCGAGGCCGACGTTACCGGCTGGGGGGCGCGCTGCTCCATCGCCTCCTCCTGCACGAAGGGGCGGTCAGCATGGGAGGAACCTGACAAGATGAGCTCAAGATGCCCCACCACACCCTCGATGTCATTGCTATCATCGTCGACATCATCTTCATCTCCCTCGGACAAGGGAGACTTCTCCTCCGAGAGCCCGTCACGCCTCTGCTAAGCGCGGCGCCTCGCAAGCCTTTCGTGCTCCCAGAGCTTCTTGGCCTTCTTCTTCTCCTCTTCGTCCTTACGCTGCTTTTCTTGCTGGGCGTTGAAGCGTCTTACCTGATGATCGGGAGCGTCCTCCCTCAGCAGGGGCCTCGATCTCCGGTAGTCGATTCTCCCCTACACGAAAACACTTAGTCATAGGGACAAGAGAAGGGGGCGGAATGAAAACATGAAAGGCACGAGTCGGGGCACTCACCAAGTCGAGGCAACCCTCCTCCGACTGCATGGGGAGGCAGCTAACGTCTTCTACCCTGAACGAGCCCGCGACCATCCCCTTTACGCTCGCAACGACTTCCATGGTGGACGGCTTCTCGCCGGACATCTGGCACCTCTCAAGAACCTCGGGCGCCGCCGAGGGGAGCATCTCATCCAACTGCAGTGGGCACTCCATCAGAGGGAGCACCCGTCGACTGTGGAAGGCCGAGACCACCACACCTACCGTTAGGCCCGCCTCTCGAAGGGCCTTCATCGTGGCAACGAGGGGAGGAAGTCAACACTGAAGATCTCCCATGACACCGTGCAGCCAGTTGAATGGATGCTCGGTGATAAGCCGCCCGGTATACGGCGGGAGGTAGCCTCCGTTGTTGCGAAGGTAGAACCATTGCTCGTCCCACCGGGAGTGGTTGGACATCAACCCGGTGGGGATATACTCGCGTGGCTCCTCTGACTTTTCGGTCTTCAACACGAAGTTGAGGCAGCCCGCTCTGACGACTCGCCTTATTCCTGGTGCCACCGGGGAGGCGAACCACTCCCCCTTGTAAAGATGGAGCCACAACTCCCAATGTGGCGCCATCCCAAGGTAGCCCTCGGAGACGGCCGCGAAGATGGCGGTGTTGGAAATAGCGTTGGGGGAGAAATGTTGGAGCTCGACACCGTAGAAGTTCGTCAACCCCTGCATGAACTCGCTCGAGGGTACACCGAACCCATGCCGATGATATTTGAGGAAGCTCACCACATAGCCCTCCAGCGGGTTTGGCTCTTCGTGATTCCTCGACGGCGCAATCCACTCCGACCGATTCGGATTAGCGATGGGGCAGAGAAGTCCTTCTCCCACCAGCTCATTCAGCCTTTGCCGCGTCACGATCGACGGGCGCCAGGGTTCAGCGGGCTGGAGGACGGGGGCCATGGCAGCAGCGGCGGCACGGATCCGCTCGGTGGACGCGGCGGCGGCAGCAACAACACGAATCTCCTCGACGGACGGACGACCGGGAAGGTTCCCAATTGCGATTTCTTGCTCTAAGTTTCTACCCTCACGCGTGCAGGAAAGTAGGAATTCGGGAGGATGGCAAAAGTGGGGGCGAACAGCGCCTGTCCCCCTTCGTTTTTATACCCGGGAAGAGCAACAGGCGGAGTCCGGCGGCTGGGAAAAGGTAACTTCCCGCAATTAATGCACTTACCTGACCGTCCCCCCTCGATCCTCGACTGGATGCGAGCATCACACCTCTAGCAAAGAGCCGTTGCTCGGGCCCACCACGATCGCACCGCTAAGGCCTTCTCCTCAAAAGGCGTGTCCAACGATAAGAAAAAAGAGCCGCTACTCGCCAATGGAGATTTCTACAAAAGGTAAAACGGGCTCTGGCCCCACCTCAAAGTCTCGAGGGAGCGAAGGCCGGCCCTCGAGTGAGGGTTCAATGGCCGCCCTTGAGCACCAAAAAAAATTGGGCTCCGGCCCTAAGCCTCGAGGGAGCGAAGGCTGGCCCCACGATCAGGGTTCGACAGCCGCCCTCGAGCACCCGAGTCAGGGGTGACCAAGGGGGAGCCAACATGAGGCCTTGCTCAAGAATGAACTCTCGAGACCCCTTTGGACACATCCAAGGCGAAATGCTACGGACTTTATGGAATCCCCCCGAAGGGAGGCATCGAGCCGCCGAGACCTATCGAATGGAATCGGTATCCGTAAGACCATGCGTTTTGCTCTAATGAGACCGCCTCCGAGCCACCAGCCGACCTCTATCGAACGAGGAACGGGCTCTCACTTGGATTTCCCCATTACCAGCTCACTGAGAACATCGTGGCTCGCCCTATCGAGGGTAGTCTGAAGCTTCTCGCCTCACGTCTGATCGAAAGGACTCGTGAGATGAATGCCGAGGCCGGCAACACCCCAGCCGCACGAGGCTCGGGAGCTCGACTGTGCCCGGCGCCCCTCAACAAAAGAGGGTCGAAAATCCCCCGGGGGCTCGGCGTTCCGACGCACCCCTTGGTAAAGCGCTGCGACTCCAGTTCAGGCCTGTACCCGACTGGATAAGCACCCCTCGACCAAAGACAAATGAAGCCCTCACAGGAGTCTTCCGACTCCTATGAGGCCTCGGGGGCTACCCCCGCGGGGGTCGCTCGCGCGCCCCCCACGGAAGGATCCGAATCACGTCCTGTTTTCAATTCTTGACCCCCTGCTCGAGTGCCATCACTCGCGCAGGGGCTCGGGGGCTACTGTCATTACCCAGGAAATGGGTACCCCAAACCCTTGGTTTACCGAACTAAACCCCGCAAAATCTGTAACACAAAGCCTCTAGTGACCTCCCACATTAATGTTCGAAGGCCCGCAGGCTAAGGCATATTGGGCTGACCCACGAACGGGTTACGACGGCCCAAAGCTAAAGCCTACTCGAGGGGCTACCGCGCGGACTGGGACTGTACACTCAAGGGTGGAACTTCGCCCGGCGAACGAGCCTGCCCTCGAGGACGGAACTTCGTTCGCGCGGATGGGCAGTCCTCGAGGACAGTGCACCCCTCGGCTACCGACTCTCCCGTACGGATTCAGGCGCATTTAATACGTTTTACCTACCCCCACCTAACCATATGGCCACAGTTACGGTAACAGTTGTGGGTGTGGCGGTCAAATCTTGCTTTTACCGCCCGTGCCCTAGAATCTCGCGGGTCATACTTCGCTGTTGCGCCATGCCGAGCACTGTGTCCCGTCCAGCACCCCCTCGAGACGCATAAATCAGCACGTTTCCGGCATTTCCTGGGATTCGAGTTTATCCGGTGAGGCTCGACCCTCTCGACTCGACCCCCTCGACTCGAACCAGACCCTCGACCGCCGCCCCTTGACTTCGTCGGATGAACCCTCGAGCGGGACTCCAATGACTCCGGGCTGCACTTCAACAACTCCCGACGCGACGGCTGCAGAACCTCCCATGCCGACGTACATCTCTACAGCAGCACCGATGTGATCGGTGTAACAACCCTAGAAATCCGGTCACCGAAAATACGGGCTTTCAAAAATTTTTCTAAAGTTTACCAGTGTATGGTGGATGTCATGTAGGAAACCCGCCAATAGATGCACAAATAGCACCCGACGTTAGCCCGAGCATTGCATTTAAATAACCAGAGTTTGATTTGCCTCTTATTCGATTTTATGTGATGTTAATAAAAATTGAATAACCTTTTAATGCATGTACATATATGCCTGCTATCGACCCCCCCCCCCCCCCGCGCTGGCCCAGTCTAGCTGCGCGCTCGACCACCGACGCACGCGCTCGCTCGCGCGCGCACACGCGTGCACGCCGGCCTACCTGCCCGAGCTCGAGGCCTAGCCGGCCTGCTGCGCTGCTGCCAGCCCGCTCGAGGCCCTGACCGGCCTGCCTCGAGCGTCGGCCCAGTCACGCTCGCGCATTGCTCCACGCGCTGCCGCGCCCCGACGCCCGCTCGCGCGCGCGCTCGCTCGCGCGCTGCCGTGGCCCAGTTAACCAGGATGGCCCAACAGGGGCCTGTCTCCGCCGCTCGCCGCCCCGTCTCGCTGACACACGAGCCCCACCTGTCAGCTTCCACCTTTTACCACTTCTGGTCGACCGCGCGTCGCGTCCGTCGCACCATTTTTGTGCACCGTGCGCCTCCGCTGTCCACCCAAGTACGGCTGCGTTCTGCGCCGTCCATCTAACCGCCTGCTTGCACCGCGCTTCACCGAACCCTAACCCTAATCGTGGCCGCGCACAGCCGCCCGATGGGCATCTTCTGCCTCCGCCGTCCATGGCCGGCCGCCGTGCCTATTTAAGGAGGAGCACCCTGGCCTCTAGGGTTTCCCATCGCCCCGCCGTCTTTGTGGAGACCCACCGCCAGATCAGTATAGCGAGAGAGAGAGAGAAGGAGGGAGGAGCAGGAAGGAGGCGGAGCTAGAGCGCTGCTGCCGCCGCCGTCCGCGCACTGAGGAGGACCTGGGAGCGCCGCATAACCGCCTCGACGTCCCGGCTTCGCATCCCCTGCACCGAGCCGCAGCCAAGCCCGCGTCACCTGCCTCGACCGTCGCTACGCGGGTAAGCATCCCCGCCCTCGCCCGGCTCGGCCATGACCGCCACCAGTACACCGTCGACGTTCTTGCTCCCCTTACCCCTGTTTCTTTCGTTACCACGACCGATAGCTTCGCCGTAGTCTAGAGCACGTTTTTGGCAACCTCTAGGAGCCGGCACGGGCCACAGTTGGAGCCACGCACTTTTGCAGCTCCGGCCTCCCCGGACTCTGGCCGCCGGAGCGTCCGCCGTGGCCGCCGAGCCGCGCACGCCCCACCGTGCCTCGACTAGCCCCGGTAGCTAGCTCATGGAGATCCCAGCTTCTCCAATCGAAAGGCAAGAAGGAGGATGGAGACCAACGCCCGGCTTCGCCGGTGAATTTGGCCTCGCCGTCGCCAGACGCCGCTACCGTGCCTCGCTGACCGCCACCGACCTGAGGGTCGATTTCCCCAAGTTGGAGCACCTAGCCTGCCAGCCGCGTAGTTCAGCTAATCACCCGACGAGTCGAGGGTTCACCCGACGAGTCGAGGGTCCATCCGACATTCGTCGAGGGTCCACCTGACAAGTCGAGGGTCTGCCCGATGAGGTCGAGGGTCCGCCCGACGAGGTCGAGGGTCCACCCGACGAGGTCGAGGGTCCGCCTGACGAGTCGAGGGTGCGCCCGACGAAGTCAAGGGTCCGCCCGACGAGTCGAGGGCCTGGCTCCAATCGAGGACCTTGCAACAATCGAGGGCCTGCTCGAGTCGAGGATCCGGCTCGGGGCTAGAGGGTCGAGTCTCACCGGATAACTGTTCTCGAGGTCTGCCCTTTCGTGCGAACAAAGTCCATCTTCGCGGGCATACCCGTTCATCGGGCGAGGCTTCGTTCTCGAGGCCAGTCCATTCGCCCGAGCGAGCTCCATTCTCGAGGGGTCGCCCGGATCGCACCCTCGAGTGTACAGTGGCCGACCTAACCTGACCCAGATCCAGCCCTGTCCAGAACCCTCCGAGGCCCGGTCGAGGCCTGTCAGCGCTGACCGTTGACCTGGCCCCACCTGTCAGTGACCAGATCCGTGGTCCCCACCTGTCAGCCACTAACTGGGACCCGTCGACCCGTCGATACTGACGTCAGCATAACGTCATCATGACGTCATCTAGCCCAGACCCGCGTCAGTGCCGACGTCAGCATATCCCCAGCCACACTGTTCCCGCACGCCACGTGACCCAATCAGGAGCTACCACGTGTCAAGCCCAGGTTAATCCGCCCTTCTTCTTTTTTAGAAAATAGAATAAACTTCGGAAATTCATAACTTCTTCATACGAACTCCAAAAAATATGAACCAAGTGTCCAAATTTTCATAAAAATAAGCTCTACGTCATAGGCTTGTGTATGAGTGCAATTGGAGTTATTGAATTTTATTGCTTCTTTGTGTTGACTCTATAGGAGCCGCTGACATGGCTATTATGTCTCGTTTCAAAGGAGGATCAGCTTGAGGAGGACGACTACGAGTACGAGGAGGAGCTCGGTGACGACTTCACGGGTGCCACACCCCACCCAACCTCGTAGATCCTATTACGCATGGCATAATATCTAGTTGCTAGTGCTTTAATTATGAATATCACCTGATGACAGGTTGCATGGTAGAACTGCCTGATGAGCCTTTACCTTGTCGCAACCTTACTCCTGCACACCTACTGATAGGCTAGACGCTTGCTTATTTCTCTTATGATGCTTTACTTCTACTACACTTATATCTGTGTGATGATGATGCGTGGTGGAGAGTATGGTCATATGGTTAAGGCACGTGGTGCCACTTTACTCGGGGAGAGTGCTGCATGCGTCTTGGGTGTGTGGTGAGGGTTGAGTCGATCGGACAGGATTCTACGACGAGCCATGTGGGCGAGTCTTGCCGGGGAATGTGTTCTGGGCATTCCCGTGTCAGGTGCTTGTGGCGGGCACATAGTGATGCATAAGGAGATCCCGGGGGTGAGAACCTTCGTGGAGCGAAGCCCCGGGAAGGAGGTGCTGTTGTAGCATGGACTGTTGTAGTCCCAAAAGAGAAGATAATCCTGTCTGACCCCCCTAGGACCTGATATCTCTTGAGGACCGGAACCTTGGGACTTACGTGCTCACCACTCGCTCTTGAATGGGCAGGAGACGGATGTCTGACTAGCTAGGACGATGCCACTACTACTAGGTTGTTAGCAGAAAGTGTCGGGAGGTACGGGCGTGGAGACCCACACCCTCCTTAGACAGCATAGAACCACGAGGGCCCGGTACTATGTCTCACAGTCTCAGTGTGCCGGTGGTACCTATCCGGGATGTCCCAGTACTGAGTGGTAGGGTGGCATCGCACTGGTTAGAAAGCAGCCGGAATCAGCTTAGGCGGGGCACCGCCGATGATAGTGATCTTGGGGTTACGGGAGTACACGCTCTGCAGAGTTTATGAATCTATATATAGTCCGCGAGCCACTGGTATGGCTCTTTCCTAAGACCCACGCTTCTCGGGAGTAGTGAGAGGAGTCCTTCTATTTCTCCCCCTGGTGTTACCCTTCCGGCTGTGAGCCGCTGAGACAGGCTCCGAGAGGGAGTTGGACCTGTCGACTGAGTGCAAGAGGGTGAGATGTGTGTGATGGTGATGGAATGGGTTTGGATGTGTGGATGAGATGGATTAAATTTGATGAACTATATTATATAATATTGGTCACTGTTTGTATAGGAAACTACAGCCACATATTAGGTCGATTTGATTATATCCTTTGCATCCCACCAAATACTACATAGCAAAAGCAAAGCATAGGGTGGGAGATGTGGCCAGTACAAACCGTACTGAAAATTATTTGGCAGGTGAGCCCGACTACGACTATGATGATGAAGAGGAGTAGATGTCTTGTTCCTACGCTCAGGCTTCTTTTTGGAGAATTTTATTGTACTTCCGCCTTCCGCAGCTGCCCCAGAAGCTGCTGCTACTCTGATGATCCCGCCAGTGTGGCGATGAACTATTTATGTAATCCCTTCTAATTGTATTCTTTTGTTTGATGTATGGATCCTGTATCGACTATTGTGAGATAATGAGATGGTTTGATGCTTCGAACTATTATATTATCTGCCATTCTGTGTATTTTCCCTTCGTGGAAAATTGAGGATGTTTCAGTTGGTATCAGAGCCATGCTTGACCCTAGGACGAGACCCATAGGATTGGACGATAGAATTAGAAAAAATTTTGAAATCTCTCGGTTATACACCGACCATTGCATACGCTTTTATGCGTGGCTTACCTCTCTCTGCAACTTTTCTAACTTCTTTCTCGTGTCACCTACAGATGGACCCCAACTTGCCGCTTGGTCCGTTACCGCCAATGGATGTCATTGAGTTCAGACTTGACTGAACAGAGCATGGAGGCTATGCTCACGTGCTTCGCGAGGTTCTCACCGAGCTAGGTGTTCCCGTGGAGAACGTCGAGTATCTTTGCCGTGGCAAGCCCACCCTTGGAGGAGGCATCGAGGACTACAAGGCAATCCACATCAACGTGCCTGCAAGCATAAACCTGCCTGAAGTTACCGCCTTCACTGACTTCGCCTTCGACAACGACACCGGCATGTGTGTTCAGACCGTTTCACGCCAGGCACTCTGTACTGTGCTGCGCAACGGAGCTGACTATCTGAAGGAAAGTCACTTTCGTCTGCTTCCTCGTGCCCTCGATGATCTACAGGGTACTTGGGGAGAGGTCATCTACATCGAGCAGAATACCAGAGTCGACCGCAACCCCTGCCACCGCGCCTCTATGATGTACATGCAGTGCCAGGAAATGTACATTGCTGAGTTGGAGCGGAAGGGACGCCGTGATCATCGCTACCTGATGGAAGTTGATGAGAGGATCCGCAAGTCAGAGGATAAGGAAGCGGCATGGAAGCAAAAGATTGTGGACCTAGAGCGTGAGATAGCACGCAAAGAGCACACTCACCAGGATCAGATCACTAGTCTGATGAGCGAGTTGGATAAGCTTCAAATACACAACAGTCGTCTCAACAAGAATATCTGGGAGCTTGAGGCCACTATGGCTGAGAAGAACGAAGACGTTGCAAAGAGATTCCAGGAAAAGAGTCAAGATGCTGCCTACAGGGACAAGCTCCCTGAGCAGTGCAAGGCTCAACGTGAGAAGCTGCTACAGGAGTACACCCTTGCTAGCTACAACTAGGGACACTTGATCAACTATGTCCATAAGACGGCATACCTCATGGATAAGCTCAAACGCACTATGGAAGCTTGGAAGAGGTCAGATCGTAAGAGGGTCAGAGAGTACGAGGAGTTGCAGGATGAGCTTCCCTTACGTGCCCGTAAGAGGGTCAGGGTTGAGACATTTGAGCTGGGGCAATCTCGCCTCAACTTGAGTGGATGTCCCACCACTGGACTTAGTGGACAGGCAGTGTCCACCCCTCAGCTCGAGGAGGCCCGTCGCTACGTCTCCCGCCTTCAGATGACCGACGAGCAGATCCAGGCTTCCGGCATCGGCATACCTCCCACAGCTTACAGTTTGGACCAGCCTCTAGAGATGGTCTAGAGTAATATCAGGTCAGGAGATGATGGGCCCTGTATGGCCAAGTGACCAGACTCACCATGATGCTGAATAGTTGTCCACCCCTTTTGCTAGACTACCTGCGTGTAGTACGTTTCTCGCGAGTCTCCAAGCGTAGCCGCTAAAGACATCGCCATGTACCCCCCTGATGTAATGAATGATTTGGTTTTTATTGCATCTTATTGGATCTTCATGCTTCTTCATCTGAGTGTTGGATAAATTAGTAATGTTTTAAAAATTATTTTGAAATAAGTATGTCTTTAATATCAAAGTTATATTAAGCACGTAGGCCCTAATCTAAGGTTTCTGTTGAGCAGGATGTCCACTCGTCGTGCCAGCCGCCTGAGAAACCGCTCTCCTTCACCCGTGCCCGCCAGGGGCCGTGGACGCAGAAGTGGTCGTGCACGCGTTGGTCGCATACCCCTCGACCTTGAGGAGCCACCCCGCGCTGCCACCCCACGACCTGCACACCCATCGCCACCACCGGTAGTTGAGCCAGAACCAGCTGCCGGAGGCGCGGCTGTGGGACAGCCACAGCCTGCTGCTGAGCCCGAGCCTGCCGCAGGAGGAGATGCAGCTCCACCACCACCTCCCGTGCCACTCTTGGCGGATGTGATGGCCCAGCAGACCGAACTTCTTCGAGTCTTAGCTGAGAGCATGCTGCACCCCCAGCACCGGGAGCCCCGCGAAGATTTCTACAAGAAGTTGGAGTTCTTTCTCAAGCTAAGGCCCCCGACGTTCGACGGCACCAGCATCGATCCCATCGCTGCTGATGATTGGCTTAAGGAGGTTGAGAAGAAGCTGGACTTGACCACTTGCACTGACGAGGAGTGCGTTGGCTTGGCAGCTCACCAGCTTGTGGGTGCTGGACGATCTTGGTGGGACAGCCTCTGCGAAACCCACCGAGACCCCGC
>CM041638.1:6026440-6130079 GCA_023333625.1 Bothriochloa decipiens
CCCCCCCCCCCCCCCGCGCTGGCCCAGTCTAGCTGCGCGCTCGACCACCGACGCACGCGCTCGCTCGCGCGCGCACACGCGTGCACGCCGGCCTACCTGCCCGAGCTCGAGGCCTAGCCGGCCTGCTGCGCTGCTGCCAGCCCGCTCGAGGCCCTGACCGGCCTGCCTCGAGCGTCGGCCCAGTCACGCTCGCGCATTGCTCCACGCGCTGCCGCGCCCCGACGCCCGCTCGCGCGCGCGCTCGCTCGCGCGCTGCCGTGGCCCAGTTAACCAGGATGGCCCAACAGGGGCCTGTCTCCGCCGCTCGCCGCCCCGTCTCGCTGACACACGAGCCCCACCTGTCAGCTTCCACCTTTTACCACTTCTGGTCGACCGCGCGTCGCGTCCGTCGCACCATTTTTGTGCACCGTGCGCCTCCGCTGTCCACCCAAGTACGGCTGCGTTCTGCGCCGTCCATCTAACCGCCTGCTTGCACCGCGCTTCACCGAACCCTAACCCTAATCGTGGCCGCGCACAGCCGCCCGATGGGCATCTTCTGCCTCCGCCGTCCATGGCCGGCCGCCGTGCCTATTTAAGGAGGAGCACCCTGGCCTCTAGGGTTTCCCATCGCCCCGCCGTCTTTGTGGAGACCCACCGCCAGATCAGTATAGCGAGAGAGAGAGAGAAGGAGGGAGGAGCAGGAAGGAGGCGGAGCTAGAGCGCTGCTGCCGCCGCCGTCCGCGCACTGAGGAGGACCTGGGAGCGCCGCATAACCGCCTCGACGTCCCGGCTTCGCATCCCCTGCACCGAGCCGCAGCCAAGCCCGCGTCACCTGCCTCGACCGTCGCTACGCGGGTAAGCATCCCCGCCCTCGCCCGGCTCGGCCATGACCGCCACCAGTACACCGTCGACGTTCTTGCTCCCCTTACCCCTGTTTCTTTCGTTACCACGACCGATAGCTTCGCCGTAGTCTAGAGCACGTTTTTGGCAACCTCTAGGAGCCGGCACGGGCCACAGTTGGAGCCACGCACTTTTGCAGCTCCGGCCTCCCCGGACTCTGGCCGCCGGAGCGTCCGCCGTGGCCGCCGAGCCGCGCACGCCCCACCGTGCCTCGACTAGCCCCGGTAGCTAGCTCATGGAGATCCCAGCTTCTCCAATCGAAAGGCAAGAAGGAGGATGGAGACCAACGCCCGGCTTCGCCGGTGAATTTGGCCTCGCCGTCGCCAGACGCCGCTACCGTGCCTCGCTGACCGCCACCGACCTGAGGGTCGATTTCCCCAAGTTGGAGCACCTAGCCTGCCAGCCGCGTAGTTCAGCTAATCACCCGACGAGTCGAGGGTTCACCCGACGAGTCGAGGGTCCATCCGACATTCGTCGAGGGTCCACCTGACAAGTCGAGGGTCTGCCCGATGAGGTCGAGGGTCCGCCCGACGAGGTCGAGGGTCCACCCGACGAGGTCGAGGGTCCGCCTGACGAGTCGAGGGTGCGCCCGACGAAGTCAAGGGTCCGCCCGACGAGTCGAGGGCCTGGCTCCAATCGAGGACCTTGCAACAATCGAGGGCCTGCTCGAGTCGAGGATCCGGCTCGGGGCTAGAGGGTCGAGTCTCACCGGATAACTGTTCTCGAGGTCTGCCCTTTCGTGCGAACAAAGTCCATCTTCGCGGGCATACCCGTTCATCGGGCGAGGCTTCGTTCTCGAGGCCAGTCCATTCGCCCGAGCGAGCTCCATTCTCGAGGGGTCGCCCGGATCGCACCCTCGAGTGTACAGTGGCCGACCTAACCTGACCCAGATCCAGCCCTGTCCAGAACCCTCCGAGGCCCGGTCGAGGCCTGTCAGCGCTGACCGTTGACCTGGCCCCACCTGTCAGTGACCAGATCCGTGGTCCCCACCTGTCAGCCACTAACTGGGACCCGTCGACCCGTCGATACTGACGTCAGCATAACGTCATCATGACGTCATCTAGCCCAGACCCGCGTCAGTGCCGACGTCAGCATATCCCCAGCCACACTGTTCCCGCACGCCACGTGACCCAATCAGGAGCTACCACGTGTCAAGCCCAGGTTAATCCGCCCTTCTTCTTTTTTAGAAAATAGAATAAACTTCGGAAATTCATAACTTCTTCATACGAACTCCAAAAAATATGAACCAAGTGTCCAAATTTTCATAAAAATAAGCTCTACGTCATAGGCTTGTGTATGAGTGCAATTGGAGTTATTGAATTTTATTGCTTCTTTGTGTTGACTCTATAGGAGCCGCTGACATGGCTATTATGTCTCGTTTCAAAGGAGGATCAGCTTGAGGAGGACGACTACGAGTACGAGGAGGAGCTCGGTGACGACTTCACGGGTGCCACACCCCACCCAACCTCGTAGATCCTATTACGCATGGCATAATATCTAGTTGCTAGTGCTTTAATTATGAATATCACCTGATGACAGGTTGCATGGTAGAACTGCCTGATGAGCCTTTACCTTGTCGCAACCTTACTCCTGCACACCTACTGATAGGCTAGACGCTTGCTTATTTCTCTTATGATGCTTTACTTCTACTACACTTATATCTGTGTGATGATGATGCGTGGTGGAGAGTATGGTCATATGGTTAAGGCACGTGGTGCCACTTTACTCGGGGAGAGTGCTGCATGCGTCTTGGGTGTGTGGTGAGGGTTGAGTCGATCGGACAGGATTCTACGACGAGCCATGTGGGCGAGTCTTGCCGGGGAATGTGTTCTGGGCATTCCCGTGTCAGGTGCTTGTGGCGGGCACATAGTGATGCATAAGGAGATCCCGGGGGTGAGAACCTTCGTGGAGCGAAGCCCCGGGAAGGAGGTGCTGTTGTAGCATGGACTGTTGTAGTCCCAAAAGAGAAGATAATCCTGTCTGACCCCCCTAGGACCTGATATCTCTTGAGGACCGGAACCTTGGGACTTACGTGCTCACCACTCGCTCTTGAATGGGCAGGAGACGGATGTCTGACTAGCTAGGACGATGCCACTACTACTAGGTTGTTAGCAGAAAGTGTCGGGAGGTACGGGCGTGGAGACCCACACCCTCCTTAGACAGCATAGAACCACGAGGGCCCGGTACTATGTCTCACAGTCTCAGTGTGCCGGTGGTACCTATCCGGGATGTCCCAGTACTGAGTGGTAGGGTGGCATCGCACTGGTTAGAAAGCAGCCGGAATCAGCTTAGGCGGGGCACCGCCGATGATAGTGATCTTGGGGTTACGGGAGTACACGCTCTGCAGAGTTTATGAATCTATATATAGTCCGCGAGCCACTGGTATGGCTCTTTCCTAAGACCCACGCTTCTCGGGAGTAGTGAGAGGAGTCCTTCTATTTCTCCCCCTGGTGTTACCCTTCCGGCTGTGAGCCGCTGAGACAGGCTCCGAGAGGGAGTTGGACCTGTCGACTGAGTGCAAGAGGGTGAGATGTGTGTGATGGTGATGGAATGGGTTTGGATGTGTGGATGAGATGGATTAAATTTGATGAACTATATTATATAATATTGGTCACTGTTTGCATAGGAAACTACAGCCACATATTAGGTCGATTTGATTATATCCTTTGCATCCCACCAAATACTACATAGCAAAAGCAAAGCATAGGGTGGGAGATGTGGCCAGTACAAACCGTACTGAAAATTATTTGGCAGGTGAGCCCGACTACGACTATGATGATGAAGAGGAGTAGATGTCTTGTTCCTACGCTCAGGCTTCTTTTTGGAGAATTTTATTGTACTTCCGCCTTCCGCAGCTGCCCCAGAAGCTGCTGCTACTCTGATGATCCCGCCAGTGTGGCGATGAACTATTTATGTAATCCCTTCTAATTGTATTCTTTTGTTTGATGTATGGATCCTGTATCGACTATTGTGAGATAATGAGATGGTTTGATGCTTCGAACTATTATATTATCTGCCATTCTGTGTATTTTCCCTTCGTGGAAAATTGAGGATGTTTCAGTTGGTATCAGAGCCATGCTTGACCCTAGGACGAGACCCATAGGATTGGACGATAGAATTAGAAAAAATTTTGAAATCTCTCGGTTATACACCGACCATTGCATACGCTTTTATGCGTGGCTTACCTCTCTCTGCAACTTTTCTAACTTCTTTCTCGTGTCACCTACAGATGGACCCCAACTTGCCGCTTGGTCCGTTACCGCCAATGGATGTCATTGAGTTCAGACTTGACTGAACAGAGCATGGAGGCTATGCTCACGTGCTTCGCGAGGTTCTCACCGAGCTAGGTGTTCCCGTGGAGAACGTCGAGTATCTTTGCCGTGGCAAGCCCACCCTTGGAGGAGGCATCGAGGACTACAAGGCAATCCACATCAACGTGCCTGCAAGCATAAACCTGCCTGAAGTTACCGCCTTCACTGACTTCGCCTTCGACAACGACACCGGCATGTGTGTTCAGACCGTTTCACGCCAGGCACTCTGTACTGTGCTGCGCAACGGAGCTGACTATCTGAAGGAAAGTCACTTTCGTCTGCTTCCTCGTGCCCTCGATGATCTACAGGGTACTTGGGGAGAGGTCATCTACATCGAGCAGAATACCAGAGTCGACCGCAACCCCTGCCACCGCGCCTCTATGATGTACATGCAGTGCCAGGAAATGTACATTGCTGAGTTGGAGCGGAAGGGACGCCGTGATCATCGCTACCTGATGGAAGTTGATGAGAGGATCCGCAAGTCAGAGGATAAGGAAGCGGCATGGAAGCAAAAGATTGTGGACCTAGAGCGTGAGATAGCACGCAAAGAGCACACTCACCAGGATCAGATCACTAGTCTGATGAGCGAGTTGGATAAGCTTCAAATACACAACAGTCGTCTCAACAAGAATATCTGGGAGCTTGAGGCCACTATGGCTGAGAAGAACGAAGACGTTGCAAAGAGATTCCAGGAAAAGAGTCAAGATGCTGCCTACAGGGACAAGCTCCCTGAGCAGTGCAAGGCTCAACGTGAGAAGCTGCTACAGGAGTACACCCTTGCTAGCTACAACTAGGGACACTTGATCAACTATGTCCATAAGACGGCATACCTCATGGATAAGCTCAAACGCACTATGGAAGCTTGGAAGAGGTCAGATCGTAAGAGGGTCAGAGAGTACGAGGAGTTGCAGGATGAGCTTCCCTTACGTGCCCGTAAGAGGGTCAGGGTTGAGACATTTGAGCTGGGGCAATCTCGCCTCAACTTGAGTGGATGTCCCACCACTGGACTTAGTGGACAGGCAGTGTCCACCCCTCAGCTCGAGGAGGCCCGTCGCTACGTCTCCCGCCTTCAGATGACCGACGAGCAGATCCAGGCTTCCGGCATCGGCATACCTCCCACAGCTTACAGTTTGGACCAGCCTCTAGAGATGGTCTAGAGTAATATCAGGTCAGGAGATGATGGGCCCTGTATGGCCAAGTGACCAGACTCACCATGATGCTGAATAGTTGTCCACCCCTTTTGCTAGACTACCTGCGTGTAGTACGTTTCTCGCGAGTCTCCAAGCGTAGCCGCTAAAGACATCGCCATGTACCCCCCTGATGTAATGAATGATTTGGTTTTTATTGCATCTTATTGGATCTTCATGCTTCTTCATCTGAGTGTTGGATAAATTAGTAATGTTTTAAAAATTATTTTGAAATAAGTATGTCTTTAATATCAAAGTTATATTAAGCACGTAGGCCCTAATCTAAGGTTTCTGTTGAGCAGGATGTCCACTCGTCGTGCCAGCCGCCTGAGAAACCGCTCTCCTTCACCCGTGCCCGCCAGGGGCCGCGGACGCAGAAGTGGTCGTGCACGCGTTGGTCGCATACCCCTCGACCTTGAGGAGCCACCCCGCGCTGCCACCCCACGACCTGCACACCCATCGCCACCACCGGTAGTTGAGCCAGAACCAGCTGCCGGAGGCGCGGCTGTGGGACAGCCACAGCCTGCTGCTGAGCCCGAGCCTGCCGCAGGAGGAGATGCAGCTCCACCACCACCTCCCGTGCCACTCTTGGCGGATGTGATGGCCCAGCAGACCGAACTTCTTCGAGTCTTAGCTGAGAGCATGCTGCACCCCCAGCACCGGGAGCCCCGCGAAGATTTCTACAAGAAGTTGGAGTTCTTTCTCAAGCTAAGGCCCCCGACGTTCGACGGCACCAGCATCGATCCCATCGCTGCTGATGATTGGCTTAAGGAGGTTGAGAAGAAGCTGGACTTGACCACTTGCACTGACGAGGAGTGCGTTGGCTTGGCAGCTCACCAGCTTGTGGGTGCTGGACGATCTTGGTGGGACAGCCTCTGCGAAACCCACCGAGACCCCGCCAACATCTCCTGGGATGAGTTTGTGGATGAGTTCCGCGCATTCTTCATCCGTGAAGGCGCGCTGGAGAAGAAGGAGAACGAGTTCCGCAACATCTCCATGGGAGCTGACAAGGTGCATGAGTACACCACCCGCTTCACCAACCTGCTATGCTATGCACCCGTCTCAGTGGTGAACTCTGAGAAGGAGAAGATGTACTACTACCGCAAGGGCTTGTCTAGCCGTATCAGGCTCTCTCTCTCTCAGGCACCAAGAGCCACACCCTTCGTGACCTGATTGACAGGTGCATGGAGATTGAGAAGGACCGTGACGAGGTTTTCGCGGAGAGGGAAGCGCTTGGCAAAAACAAGAAGCGCCGTACTGAGGGCACCTCCCGTGCACCTGCCCCACGGAGGTCGTGTGGTGAGACCTCTCAGCCTCCCCGCTCTCGCTTCGCCCAGGGAGCGGCTCACGGTTCGAGCCGGGGCGGTGGTACCCACACCAGCAACTACCCCCGCCCTGCTCAGGACCGCCAGGCATACGCTCGTGCCGCACCTGGAGGTAGCCCGTGGAGGTCCGCCGTGCCAACCCCCACAGGTGGCGTGACCTACACTTGCTTCGCTTGTGGCCAGCCAGGTCACAAGGCAGCCGAGTGCCCAAACAAGGCTGCACCTGCTACACCAGCGCCCGCCAGGCAGAACCAAGGCACCCCGCACAAG
This sequence comes from Bothriochloa decipiens, assembly GCA_023333625.1. Classification (NCBI taxonomy): domain Eukaryota; kingdom Viridiplantae; phylum Streptophyta; class Magnoliopsida; order Poales; family Poaceae; genus Bothriochloa; species Bothriochloa decipiens. The sequence goes on from CM041638.1 coordinate 6,033,413, forward strand.
CAGATGCCATCCGGAGCGCCCCGTGGCCGCCTCACCCACATCTCAGCAGAGCCCGCCCAGAGTGCCCCCGATGTGGTGTACGGTATGTTTTTAGTGCATGGAGTTAAGGCATCCGTGCTGTTTGATTCAGGTGCTACATGTTCATATATATCCTCCAAGTTTGCACGAGAGCACCATATATCTGTCACTCCACGAAAAGAAGCCTTATACAGCAGTTCACCCTTGGGCAACATTTGTTGTACCAAAATATGTAAGGGAGTGAGTATCACCATCGAGGGTCTTACCTTTCTTGCTGATCTTACCTTGCTACCCTTCGAAGGCCTAGACGTCATTCTAGGGATGGATTGGTTAACCCAGAACAAAGGAGTGATATCTTGCTCACCCAGATTTGTGGATATAACCCATCCAAGTGGCCGTCAGATCAGATGTGAGCCAAACAAAGGGACAGATATATCCATGCTGTGTGCCTTGGAAGAGAAGTCACTTGAGGAAGTGCCTGTAGTTTGTGAGTACCCGGATGTCTTTCCGGAAGAGCTACCAGGAATGCCACCGGACAGAGATGTTGAGTTCGTGATCAACCTAATGCCTGGTACGAGTCCGATTTCTAAGCGACCCTACCGTATGGCAGTTGATGAGCTTAAGGAGCTTAAGAAATAGCTTGAGGAACTATCTGAGAAAGGGTTCATTAGGCCCAGTGCCTCGCCCTGGGGATCTCCTGTGCTGTTTGTTAGGAAGAAGGATGGAACGCAGAGGATGTGCGTTGATTACCGGAACCTGAATGCCGTAACTATAAAGAACAAGTATCCTTTGCCGAGGATAGATGACCTGCTTGATCAGCTTTGTAATGCCAAGTACTTCTCCAAGATCGACCTCAGATCAGGATACCATCAGATGAAGATCAGAGAGGAAGACATTCCTAAGACGGCATTTGTCACCAGATATGGGCAGTATGAGTACACCGTCGTGTCCTTCGGTCTTACGAACGCGCCAGCTTATTTTATGAACATGATGAATAAAGTGTTCATGCAGGAGCTGGATAAGTTCGTGGTGGTCTTCATTGATGACATTCTTGTCTATTCTACCACCGCCGAAGTGCATGAGCAACATCTGAGGATGGTTCTGGAGAAGTTGAGAGAACATCAGCTCTATGCCAAGTTCAACAAGTGTGAGTTCTGGCTTGAGGAGGTCGCTTTCCTAGGTCATGTGCTCAATGCTGACGGAGTAGCTGTCGATCCGTCCAAGTTTGAGACAGTGAAGGAATGGGAGCAGCCACGAAATGTGACTGAAGTGAGAAGTTTCTTGGGATTGGCTGGTTACTATCGCCGATTCATCGAGAACTTTTCCAAGATAGCTCGTCCCATGACCAACCTCCTGAAGAAGACCAAAGAGTTTGAATGGACGCCCCAATGCGAACAAAGTTTCTAGACCCTGAAGGAGAAGCTCACCACAACGCCTGTTCTAGCCTTGCCCGATATCCACCAGGACTTTGTGGTCTATTGCGATGCATCTCGCTTCGGGCTTGGTTGTGTTCTAATGCAGAATGGGAAAGTCATTGCCTATGCTTCCTGCCAGCTTAAGGAGCATGAACAGCGTTACCCCACCCATGATCTCGAGCTTGCAGCTGTGATCCATGCCTTGAAAATTTGGAGGCACTACCTGATAGGGAACAAATGCGAGATCTACACCGATCACAAGAGTTTGAAGTACTTTTTCACCCAGGAAAATCTGAACATGAGACAGCGTCGTTGGCTCGAGCTGCTTAACGACTACAACGTAGAGATTCTCTATCACCCTGGGAAGGCCAATGTGGTCGCTGACGCTCTTAGCCACAAAAGTCATTGTCATGCCTTGTTCACCACCGCCTTGCCCAAGGAGTTGCAAGAGGGCATTGATGAGTTACAGATGGAGGTGATACCTCATGGCCTGTTGAATGAGCTTCGCGTACACTACACCCTCATGGATAGGATCGTGAAGCCCAACGCCATTGCCTAGAAATTTGGGAGATACACGAGCTCCTGACACAAGGCAAGTGCCCGGAGTTCAGTGAGGATGAGCTAGGCACTTATTGGTACAAGGACAGAATTTGTGTGCCTGCCGACCCAGCTATCCGCAATGAAATCCTATCAGAAGGTCATGATTCTAAGTATTGTATCCACCTAGGCAGTACTAAAATGTATGCTGATTTGAAGAAGAAATTCTGGTGGAAGAACATGAAATCAGATATTGCAGAGCATGTTGCTAGATGTGACATTTGCAAACGCGTCAAGGCTAAGCATAAGAGACCTACAGGGCTGTTAAAGCCGCTGGATATACCTGAATGGAAGTGGGATAGCATTTCTATGGACTTCATTGTGGGTTTGCCTCGAACCTCGAAAGGCCATGATGCCATATGGGTAATAGTCGATCGCTTGACTAAGGTAGCTCACTTCCTAGCCATCAGGATTGATGCCCGAGTCGGCCAGCTAGCAGATTTGTATGTTGGGAACATTCTCAAGCTGCATGGAGCCCCTAAGAGCATAATATCTGATCGTAGACCGCAGTATACGTCCAAGTTCTAGAAAGCCCTGAACAAGTCAATCGGCAGCAAGCTAGATTACAGTACCGCATACCACCCTCAGACAGATGGGCAGACAGAAAGAGTGAACCAGATACTTGAGGATATGCTTCGAGCTTGTGTTTTGAAATATGGGACTAATTGGGAGAAGAGCTTGCCCTTTGCAGAGTTCTCCTACAACAACAGTTACTAGGCTAGCCTCAAGATATCACCCTTCGAGGCTATGTACGGAAGACCATGTAGAACACCCTTGATGTGGTCTGAAATGGGTGAAAGATCATTCTTTGGCCCGGCCACCATTAAGGAGGCCGACGAAGGAGTCGCTCAGGTGCGAGAAAATCTAAAAATTGCCCAGAGCCGTCAGAAGAGTTATGCTGACAAGAGGCGCAGAGACCTCGAGTTTGAGGTAGGAGACTATGTCTATCTCAAGGTCTCCCCGCTTCGAGGGACCGTCAGATTCTATGTAAAGGGAAAGCTAGCACCAAGGTATGTGGGACCGTACAGAATCAGTGAAAGGATTGGCAAGCTTGCCTATAGAATAGAGTTGCCCCCACAACTAGTAGGAGTACACCCAGTGTTTCATGTGTCGCAACTGCGCAAGTGTTTGTAGCTGCCAGAGCATCCGATACCCACAGAGGCACTCGATATTCAGGACACTTTGGAGTACAGAGAGCACCCCACCCGCATTATGGACAGAACCACCAAGGAAATGAGAAATTCCAGCACGCCGTATCTGAAGATTCAGTGGAGCAATCACACAGAACGGGAAGCAACTTGGGAGAAGGAATCAGAAATGAGGAAGCTCTACCCCTACCTTTTTGAAGAGTAAGTTACACTCTTGAATCTCGAGGACGAGATTCTCATAAGGGGGTAGGACTGTAACAACCCTAGAAATTCGGTCACCGAAAATACGGGCTTTCAAAAATTTTTCTAAAGTTTACCAGTGTATGGTGGATGTCATGTAGGAAACCCGCCAATAGATGCACAAATAGCACCCGACGTTAGCCCGAGCATTGCATTTAAATAACCAGAGTTTGATTTGCCTCTTATTTCATTTTATGTGATGTTAATAAAAATCGAATAACCTTTTAATGCATGTACATATATGCCTGCTATCGCCCCCCCCCCCCCCGCGCTGGCCCAGTCTAGCTGCGCGCTCGACCGCCGACGCACGCGCTCGCTCGCGCGCGCACGCGCGTGCACGCCGGCCTACCTGCCCGAGCTCAAGGCCCAGCCGGCCTGCTGCGCTGCTGCCAGCCCGCTCGAGGCCCCGCCCGGCCTGCCTCGAGCGTCGGCCCAGTCACGCTCGCGCGTTGCTCCACGCGCTGCCGCGCCCCGACGCCCGCTCGCGCGCGCGCTCGCTCGCGCGCTGCCGTGGCCCAGTTAACCAGGACAGCCCAACAGGGGCCTGTCTCCGCCGCTCGCCGCCCCGTCTCGCTGACACACGAGCCCCACCTGTCAGCTTCCACCTTTTACCACTTCTGGTCGACTACGCGTCGCGTCCGTCGCACCATTTTTGTGCACTGCGCGCCTCCGCCATCCGCCCAAGTACGTCCGCGTTCCGCGCCGTCCATCTAACCGCCTGCTTGCACCACGCTTCACCGAACCCTAACCCTAATCATGGCCGCGCACAGCCGCCCGATGGGCATCTTCTGCCTCCGCCATCCATGGCCGGCCGCCGTGCCTATTTAAGGAGGAGCACCCTGGCCTCTAGGGTTTCCCATCGCCCCGCCGTCTTTGTGGAGACCCGCCGCCAGATCAGTCGAGCGAGAGAGAGAGAAGGAGGGAGGAGCAGGAAGGAGGCGGAGCTAGAGCGCTGCTGCCGCCGCCGCCGTCCGCGCGCTGAGGAGGACCTGGGAGCGCCGCATAACTGCCTCAACGTCCCGGCTTCGCGTCCCCTGCACCGAGCCGCCGCCAAGCCTGCGTCACCTGCCTCGACCGTCGCTACGCGGGTAAGCATCCCCGCCCTCGCCCGGCTCGGCCATGACCGCCACCAGTACACCGTCGACGTTCTTGCTCCTCTTACCCCTGTTTCTTTCCTTACCGCGACCGATAGCTTCGCCATAGTCTAGAGCACGTTTTCGGCAACCTCTAGGAGCCGGCACGGGCCATAGTTGGAGTAACGCACTTTTGCAGCTCCGGCCTAACAGTTTCCCCTAGGACCTGATATCCTCGAACACAACTATTTCCCCTTCCCGAGGGAGAGGAGCGTCCTAACCTCGCGGCTCGCTCCATGCCCCATCTCGAAGGATGGCAGCAGTCCCTCGTTGGTGAGCGCCTGTAGCGACTCTTGCGTGGAGGTCGATTGTGCCCAATGTGGCCCTGGCACACCGGGTCCGGACGTCTTTCCCACCTTCTTCACCCCCTTCTTCACCATCTTCCCCACGGACGGTGAGTTGCGCAGTGAGCGGAGCGCGGCGGCGGTGCGGATGCGCTGGATTGCTTGATGGTGAAGCGGGGGCGCGTGGGTTTGGCATGGAGGACTGGTAGCTGCAGTGGATTTGCTCGGTGGTGGCGGTTGCGAGAAGGATGGTGGGCGTGGAGCGCTCGAGAAATGTGTGAGTCGGTTGGCAGAAATGATGGCGACTGCGGGAACCGTCTCCCATCTGGCGGCGCCCGCTATTTATACTATTCAGATGACGCCCTTTTGACTTCTAGGGTTGGACCCGCTCGACTCGTGTGGACGCGGCTTGTGGGCCGCCCTGGTCCTGAATGCCGGCGTGGGCCAGGATACTTTATTCTTCCCCCGTGCATCTGGTAGCGCATCTAATCCGGAAGTTGTGCACGTGTCCGTCAGTTTCGGGATTTACTCCAGGACTTACTTTTAATTATGTTCTTCTTTCCAAATTTATCCTAGATTTTCTCCTTAAATATGGGGACTACTATTGTGGGTCAAATATTATTATTTCCCACACTCGGGGACTGCCTGACAGTTTTTCACCTAGATTTGTTTGCGAACCATGGGTTCTTGGTGTCCTCGACCCGATCGAGGCCATTTGCTGTTCTGAGCACACTTGGGACTGTAGGGTGGTTTTTGCCTTGGTAGTGCTTGCAAACCATAGGCTCCTAGTATTTCACTATCTGGTCAAGCCATATGCTTTTCCGAGCACACCTGGGGACTGCTACTCCGTTGGCACACACTTAGTCCTTCGATGCTAAGCCTCGATCAATTGGTGCTGTTTTTGAGTTTTTTCTTATAAGCTCAATACAACATATCCTATCTTCTATCGAGCTTGGGGACTATGTGGGCCCATGTCACCTCGCGATGACTTGGGCTAATCTTTTGTTCCTGGTTTGATACCCCTACCTCTACGAATGGTTCATGTTAGCATTCCAGTGATACTCTGTGTCACGTGTTAACGTGAGCCCACGTCTTAGGACATAAAAAGAATTTTTCTTTTTCTTAGTACACCATGCATGTTTTGATAGATCACCTTCCTTGATGGGAGCTGTGGTCAGGATTAGACTTATGAGCTGCTCAGGAGAAGCCAAACAATACCACCTGGTCAACATCAGCGCTGGTCGGGAATATGAGGACTGCATCTGCGCTGCTCGGCGTCATGTGGTCTGCATCTGTGCTACTCGGCATCATGTGGTCTGCATCTTCAGTACTCGATATAGGTCAAGACAGCGACTCCATCAAGATACATGATGCTCGGGGACTAGCAGTGGGGGTATAGACCCCATATTCCCTCACGGCTGGACTTTGGGCTGCTCGGTGCAAGGCAGCCCAGATCAAAAGATGAAGGCTGGTCCATCATCATCCTGATCGATGGGCCGGACAAGACGGAGCCCGTGGTCCGCTACCGCCCATGTCGGTGGGCCGCACAGGAGCTGAAAGCTGCTTGGCATGCAAGGAGTCTTAGTTGGTTAGATCTTCGTGTCCTCCAAGGATGCGGCACTATGTAACCGACTATAGGAAAACCATAGATATGTAACCTTGTCCTCCGGATATATAAGGCAAACAAGGACCCCCTAGAAGACATCTGATCTCATTTGATCCCCTCTCATTGTACTCCAGTACTCATCAATATAGCAGCAGAGACGCAGGACGTAGGGTATTACGCTTTCGAGCGGCATGAACCTGGATAAACCCTGGTTGTCCTAGTTGTTTGTCTCACGTCTCACATCTAGGTCGTAGATCTTAGCGTGCCCTCATCGCAAATTACTACCTTGGGGTATCCCGTGGTAGACTGCCAACGAGATTTCATCGACAGCCTCTTCCTCGACTAGGGCCACCCCCTCTTGGGTGGATCGGACGGCCTTGAGCTGGTGCCAAACCTGCTCCTCCCCGCTCTGTGTCGCATGCAGGAACTCGAACTTCACGTAGGAGTGCCTCCTCATATCCTAGAGGCAGAGAGCAGAGAAGGAAATCAGGTAACAAGTCAAGGCTATGCATACCAAGCACGTTCAAAAGGTCACGTACCGAGAGGGCTTGACCCAGGTCATCGGTAATGACATCGAGGGCCAGCTTGAAGGCGTGCGCCATCCACGCTCGGTACTCCTCGAGCTGCTCCCAGCGCGTCACCTCTGCCGGATCGTTCATTTTGATCCCAGGGGCGTCAGGCTCCAGCAGGTTTCGGAGCACGAGGGGCTCCTTGCCCCAAGAAGGGAGGGTGCTCTCGATCCTTCCCCACACCGACACCGCGATCCGGTTCACCAGGTCGGGCGAGCCGCCATGAAGAGCCACCACTCGGCAAGGGTGGGGAACAGCGGCTCAATCTCCGCTCTGGCCCCCGACGACTTAGCCTCGCCGCTCGCCTGCCCCACCAGGGGAAAAGAGCCGCGGTCAGACCAGCCGGGGCTCCGAGGGGTGCCCCGAGTGACTACTGCTCCGGCTAGTAGAAGGGTGTCTTCCTCCTCCCCCTCCCACCGACGCGACAGCAATGAGCTCGCGGTGGCCATTTCCCCGAGCTGCTCCTGCGGCACATGCTGGACCACTGACGCTTCCTGTGCCACGCTCTACTGCAAGGCCATTGGCTCAAGGCGGTCGCAGCATCCCCCTGCTGCTGTGGGAGGCTCAAAGTCGCCAGCTCCTCCAGTGACTCGTCCTGCCGCTGAGGTGGCGGGTCCTAGGGCACCGCGTCCTCCGGCTGCTGTTGCGGTTGCTGTCACTGAGGCGGTAGCTCCAAGGGCGCCGCGTCCTCCGGCTGTTGGTGTTGTTGCTGCTGCTGCTAATGCTGCTGCTGTTCCTGTTATTGCTGCTACTATCGCTCCGGCTGGCTCGACGCCAACTGGTCCACCTCCTACTGCTGCTCGGGCTGGCTCAAAGACAATCCCTCTTCCTCGTGCCGCACCTGTGGCTACTCCTCTTGCTGCTTCTGTAGCTGATCCTCCTTCTCCTGTAGGCTCTCCTGCTCCTGCTTCTGCTCCACCTCCAACTCATGCAATCCCTTCAGCCACGGCTGACATCCTGCCTCGAGGACGATCAGGGCATCCTCCAACCCCGGCTCACGGCTATCAAGAGCTCCTCCTCGAGCGAGGTAGCAGAGGCCTCGACCTGGCCAGGAGTAGGGGCCGTGGGTGTCAAGACCGGGGCGGCACCCGCACTCTCCGGCGTCTGGCCCAGGATAGAGTCACTGCCCGCCACGGCCCCCGAGTCGCTCAAGCCTGCGACGAGAATGGAGCCCGTCAGTTTTCCCCGAACAATTTCCACCTGGGCTTGCGACAACCAAGCCGCCTCCGAGGTCAACAGGGGTCTCAGGACCGCACCTGCTACTACGGCTACCATCCTCGTGGTCGCATCCTCCTTAAGACGCTTGGCTGACAAAGGGCTCGCTACCTCCACCAGGCACTTGAGCCCGCACAACACGCAAGGTAAGAAACACCTAACAATTCTGCGAATCACCAGGGTGGGAAAGAGGACTTGGGATGGCAAGACTTACCCCACTGGGATGACGAGCACCCTTCTAGGCCCCCTCGTACCGCTCAGGGGCCTTAAGGCTCCCTTCTGAGCTGCATCTCTCCCAGATCCGGAGCCGCCTGGGGCCTCAGACGGTGTCCTTGGGCCCCCCTGTTCCAGCGATGCTGCCTGACCCCGGGTCCACACCCCGGGCGTTGAGGATGACATCGCCTGCCCTCCTGAGGCATCATGATCCCGGGTCCGCTCACCTTGCATAGAGGACCTGGTGCGGGGAGGCGATGTACCAGACTGAACCCGAGACAAAGCCGGGGAAGTCCCATCGTGCGCATGGCGGGACGATGACCCACTACAAGTCGAAGGGTCAGCTGGCCTTCTCTCCCCATGCCCCCTCGAAGCCGCCCTTGATGACTGGACGGCAGGCTGCTCCAGGACGTTCTCCTATGCAGAACGCACGTCAGCACTAGGGGAGGCGGGCAGATGGGGCGCGAGATGCGCCGCCATCCCTTCTTCGTCATCACTATCGTCCTCCTCTCCCTCCTCAGTCTCCTTCGAGGGAGATTCCTCGATAGGGAGGTTGTCCCACTTCTATTTGGCCCGGCACTGCTCGAGCTCTTGACGCTCAAGATTTCTCTCCTTCCTGTTTTTCCTTTCATTATCATTCTTCTTCTTTAATTGTTGTTCTATGAAGCGTCTCACCTGCCGGTCGGGATCATCCTTCTTAGTCGGGGGCATCGACACCCTGTAGTCAATGGCGCCCTGAACACAAATTCATGGTGGCAAACGTGAAATTCAACTAGAGAAGGAGGAAATTCAAGCGTAACGAGATGGCGTGCTTACCAGCTGAACATGACCGGCGTCCTATATCATCGGGATGCAGCCCACTTCCTCCAGGGTGAAGGCGCCGGTGATCGCACCCCTCACCCGCCTCGCGACCTCGTTGGGGTGCAGCTCCTCAGACGACATCCGGCTCGCCTTGAGCTACTCGGGCTGCACCCCGGGCCCCATCTGATCAAGGCGCAATGGACGTGCCATCAGAGGGAGTACCCTCTGATTATGGAATGCCGAGACGATGATCTCGGTGTTCAGCCCTCGGTCCCTCAGGGCCCGCAGCACGACGAGGAGGGGATTTAGCTGCACCTGAAGCTCCCCCGTAGCACCAAATGACCAGTTGTACGGGCGCTCCATGAGGACACGCCCGGTGTAGCGCAGCAGCAGATCCTCGTCATTCCGGATGTAGAACCACCCGGTGTGCCACTTGCCGTGGCTAGAAATCAGCCCCGTCGGGATGAACAGCTCTTTCACTTTAGTGTCAGGTTGCAACTCCCGGCGCAGATGAAGCTCCTCACCCCCGGTGACTCTGGCTTGGTGAAGTGCTCCCCATGAAGAGATGGAGCCACAACTCCCAATGCGGCTCCATCCCCATGTACCCCTCGCAGACGACGGTGAAGATCACCATGTTGGAGATGGCATTGGGGGAGAGATGCTGGAGCTCAACTCCGTAATGGTGGAGCAGCGCCCGCATGAACCGGATCAGAGGAGATCCAAGCCCCATCCGATGGAACTTGATGAAGCTCACCACGTATCCCGCTGGTGGGTTCGGCTCCCGGTGCCCCCTCGGCGAAACCATCCACTCTGGACGAGCAGGCAAAACGACGGGGCGGAGGAGCCCCTTGTCCACCAGCTCCTCTAGCTCCCACTTCGACACATCTGACGGGCGCCATTCCTCCGCGGGAAGGAGCTGCAGTGCCATGGCGACAGCGTGGATCTGCTCGGCGGAAGGACAGGAAGGAAGATTCCCGATCTTTCTCTCTCTCTCTTTTTCCCTTGCGCTAACGAGCAGGGCAATTTTTCTCTTGACGGTGGTGGTGAAGACAAGAAGGCAAAACGGGGAACGGGCGGATCCCACCTCCCCGAATTTATAGCCGAGACGAAGCGCAACGGGCGGATTCGACCGAGGGGGTAAGCGAACCGTCCACATTTAATGCGTTACCTAACCGATCCCTCGATCCCTAGAGCAGGTACACACATCATCCGCACGGTCTCTAGCCGTTACCCGGGTCCACCACGACCGCACTGTTTTGACTTTCACCTAAAAAGACGCGCCCAACGGATGGAAGAAGTTATCCACGGCAGTTCCTAATACGGGAGGTAAAACGGACTCCGGCCCCACGCCGAATTCTCGAGGGAGTGGAGGCTGACCCTCAATCAGGGTTCGACAGCCACCCTCGAGTGCATGAGTCAAGGACGCCCAAGGGGGGCCAACGCGAAGCTCAGCTCGAGGACGAACCCTCAAGACCCCCTCGGACGTATCCAAGGCAAAACGAAAGGACCACGTTGGAATCCCCTCGGAGGGAGGCGTCGAGCCACCAAGTTCCATCGAATGAAATTGGTATCCATGTGATCGCACATTTGCTGCAATGAGAATGCCTCAGGGCCACCAGTCGACCCCCATTGAACAGGGCACGAGCTCTCACTTGGATCCCCCGTTATCAGCTCACAGAGGACGTCGAGACTCGCCCATCGAAGGTAGTACGGCGCTTCTCACCTCACGTCCGATCGAAAGGACTCGTGAGATGGATGCCTGAGGCTAGAAATGCCCAAGCCACACGAGGCTCGGGGGCTCGACTACGCCTGGCACCCCTCAACGAAAGAGGGTCGAACTCACCCGGGGCTCGATGACTCGAGATACCCCTTGATCTGGCACTACAACTCCACTTTATGTTGACCTAACCTTTCAGGAGCGCCTGCTACGCCCAGCTGGACGGGCGCCCTTCGACAAAGGACAAATAAAGCCCTCAGAGGAGTCTCCCTACTCCTCCGAGGCCTCGGGGCTACCCCCGAAGGGTACGCTCACGCGCACCCTTCGGAAAACCATGGATGACACCTCGGTCTCGACTCATGATCCCCCGTATGACTGCCATCACTCATGCGGGGGCTCGGGGGCTACTGTCAGGTACCTAAATAAGGGGTACCCTTAACCCTCGATTAAGCAAATAAATACCGACATCAACAACTAAATCCGCCGTCATTATTCCCCGGCCTAAGGTACGTAAGATATCGGGTCCAAGAATCGAACTACGTTGGGCCGGTCTACGAACGGGTCTCGATAGCCCAGGCTGCCGTACTCTCGACGGGACCCTCTGAACTCGAGGCAGTCTACTCGAGGGGACGACCACCCCCTCGAGTGACGGAACTCCCCCGGGCGAACGAACGCCTGACGAGTGCCACGCATTCCCTCGACCCACCTACTTCCTATATGGCGCTCAGAGCATTTAATGTGTTTTACCTGCCCCCGCCTAACCTCATGGCTACAGCCGCAGTAATAGTGGGCAGTACACTGTCAAATCCCCCTTTTACTGCCCATACCCCAGAAACCAGCGGATCGTACCGCACTGTATCGCCATGCCGCGTACTGTGTCCCGTTCGGCACCCCCTCGAGACACATTTGTCAACGCAGATCCCATATTTCTCGGGGCTTGGTCTTATCAACTCGGGTCTCGACTTTCCTCGACCACCCCCTCGAGGAAGTCCTCCACACCACCGGCTAGCGCTCCAACAACTCCCTGACGGGACGGCTTAGGGAGTGCGCACGCCCACGCATGGGCACCAGTCTTTCACCAGCCATCAGCAACGTCATCACATGCGCGGGAAGGACAGCCATCACCTCCAAGCACGTCGCTACAGGGCTCGCCACGCCCGGTGCACGCTTCTACAGTCACTGCGACATGATCGGCATCATCTCCTTGACGTCAATTACTACGATAGCCCTAGGATCCATGTACCCCTGTGCCTCTCCTTCGCTTATAAAAGGAGACGCCAGAGCCTAGGATAGAGGAAAAAAATAGCACACCCATAGCATAGAGCTACCAGAGCCCGAAACGCTCAAGTCCTAGCTCTACTCACTCGCTCGCTTGTATTCACCCCTGTACAAGCACTTCGGTGCAAGATAATACAAACTCTCTCGTCTCCCCGCTGGACGTAGGGCCTTTTATTGCTCAAACCAGGATAAACCTCGTGTGTTCTTCTTACATCATCATCCGGGTTAGGGAGCACGCAATACAAATTTACTCGTTGGCTCTCGGCCCCCGGGGTTGAAACACCAACACTGTTGCACCTCCGTTGTTTTGCATGATCTGTTTATCATGTGTAACTCGATCGTGTAAGCCTAGTCTCACTTAAATGCTTAACAATAGGTAGTGAACTGGTTGTGGACTGGGTGATAGCCCTGTTGGTTGGCTCCCCAGGTGTGGGAGCAGCCGCTCCTGGTTCGATCCCCGTCGGAGACAGACTTACGCACCTCATTTTCTTCTTAATGAAAAACCACCTAGTTCCTTCTAGGTTGGGTCTCCTTTTTTAGGTGGTGAACTGATCATGTTTAGCATTTTACCAGTGGACATTGTTTCCACCGGAGCATAAAATAAATACACTGGTTGCCATATATATACATCGTCCCCACCGCTGCACACCCGCACAAGCCCTGCGTGATTACCGTTGGCTCATCAAGCATTGACGCTGCTCGCTACACAGCGATGCCGCCTGTGGCTCGTGGGGAGGTCAAACCCCTCTAATCCTTTTGGAATAATGTTCAACCGATCAAGATATAGTATATCGGTGAGGGGAGGAATGGTGCTGCCACGAGCCCACGACCACGAAAAATCTCCTCGGAAGGGGCCTCGCCCATCGCCAGTGGATGTGCTCGAACTTCTCCGACGCCGTGGAGTTCGTCGACACGAGGTGCGCCTGGTCGAAGACCAACCGGCCACCTTGCAGACGAATCTCTTTTGCTCCTATCTAGTAGTCCAAGCAGATGGGCCCGAGAGACTAGCCACCGGCATCGGAGGCCTGGGCCGGGGCCGCCTACCTAGCAGCAGCTGGGCAGCCTAGCGTAGCCCTGGAAACCAGGATACGCCGACGTAATTCGGTGGATTCGTTTGGATGCCTGCCAGTGCCATGCGCGCGGTGTTGCTATAGGCCGGCGTATTTTTCTGCTGCCAAGACAATGCAACATGCTCAGTGCTCAGAATGGTTCGCAACCAGTTTTGTCCAACGGTTCCAAAAAAAAAAAAAACAGTTTTGCCCAATCAAACCACACGCGGAGAGCCGGCGGCCGGTTAGCGTTCAGCGCGCGGGACTGCCGGAGGGCACGACGAGCTCCAACTGCCGCCAGCGCTGCTTGCGGCAGGGCGTGGCTGCAGTTGCCTGGCTGCTGCCGGCTTGATGAGGGCCGCATCATGTAGACCGTCCTCATCAAGACTGACCGTCCTCACGACGTGGGTATGGTCGGTTCAAGCGTAACCCTACGTACAGTATCTACTCCGTCTTTACTAAGGATTCGCGAGCGTGCAGCGCAGCGGTCTACAGTACTAGACACACTTGTAGTCTAGTCCAGGCGAAGCGGCCGCGGAGTCGCCTAAGGGTCCGTCAGTCCGTGTCTTGCGCTCGCGTCGCGTCGTCCAACGGGCCGGGTAACGCAGAGAGAGAGATGCTGCGATCACTTGGCCAGACTATCTCTCTCTGCGTACAAAATAGCAAGTACAAAACGAAGAGGATCAGGATTTTAACATCGTATATATTATTCTCGAGTTCATGAACATCTCGTACATTATTTTCAAAACTTAAGATTCAAAAATGTTACCTGAACTACTACGTACCTAGTAGTGGTACTTCCTAGTTCCTTTTACGATTAACTCTGTCATCTTGTCCAAATTAGAAGTTGTTATCAAGGATATGAAAGTGAGACAACAAGATTTTGCAGCAGTCCCAGCTTTGTTGAGTTCCCATCGCCGGCTGACCGAGCTAATACTGGCTACATGTACTCATTGATCGATGGGAAAGAGAAGCTAATATTGCATAGAATACTTTCCTTGCCAATTTTAGAATGATCGCACTCTCATCCCAGTTCTTTGCAAGAAATTTGTGAACCGACCCCACGATTCTCACTAGCGTTTCGTTTTTTCAGCCGTCTCCCTCCATCATAATCCTGTGCAATTAGACAAGGATGAATTTAGCATGGCTTATCACCATGGTATAGTGCTTTTCTTTCATGACAAAATAGTATAAGCCATCTTATCATCTTCAAAAATAAAGTTGATGAACCCAAAAGATGAGATAGCTAGCAAAAGTGTGCTTCTCGGTTCCAAATTAAATATACTTCTATAATTTAAAATCTGTTTGAAAATAACTGTACTTTGAGCTAGAAGTATAAGACAACCTATGGTTAGTAGTTTCTTTTGTATTTCTCTATGTTTTCAAAGTGGAATGATTACATGTTAGAAACAATTCTTATAGGGTTATATATGTCAACATGCTTAGAAGTTGGCTAATGAGAATGGAAATAAATTTGATTTTTATGAGGTTGTTTCAAGCACACGGATGGTGAATCCTTGTTCCATTTTTTTTTTCCACAGGCAACGCCCCGTCCCTGAGATGAAGACCGAAGACGTGGAAATACAACTTTGACTGAAGCACCAGCGTACTGTAGATACGGTGGGGCCACACAGTCGAGGCCAGTGTCAACCATTCGCTGGAAGCAGTATCCCAGTATTTGTGCCGTATGTGGGCCGGCAAGGCCTCACTAATTTCTTTTGACTTCTGGGCCGTTCAAGAAGCATCCACCATCACCATGTGACCTGGCCCAACATTTCGTAGGCTGGCCCTTACCGGCGACGGCTCGGCCCAAAGCATCTAGAGCTGCAAAAGACCACGGGTGGGCTGTGGGCTCAGTGTAGGCTGGCCCAAACCTCCTACCCAGATCTTCCGGCCCACATGGGGTCCAAAGTCCAAACTGACACGCAGCGTGCTGCATGCCTAGCTTAAAACAGAACTTGGAGTCCTCTAGCGACCAACCATGGCGGCAGCAATCGCCGAAGCTCAGCAAGGAGAAGACGGCAGTAGATTCGGCCCAACCATGTCGGCTTCTCCCACGCGTCGTCTACCAACCCCCAGTGGCCTATATGGGACGCCCCGCGCCAAGTTGTGCCGTCAGAGCCAACAGTGAACGTCTACACTAGCTCTGCAGGTAGGATCGCGACGTAACCTTCCACGCACTCATGCAAATCTGCAGCCTGCGCTCTCGTCCCTCTGGCTCGGCGACAAGCCGCTCAACTGTTCCGGCCGTCACCGTCCCACCAATCCACACACGCGCGCGCTGCCGGCATGTCCAGTTGCACCAACAGTTGCTTCCCCTTCGTCGTCACGGCGCATGCGGTAAGGTAAAACTCTCCAGTTACAGCTTACGCATCTGTCCATGACGCACGCCGAACAGACTTAAGTCGCGCGCCGCCGCCCGCGCGCGAAACTATTGCAGCACAGCGGCTGGAACTGTTGTCGAGCAATGAGCACGCTCCCAATCAGGCGTCATCAGCAATCAGCGACGAGAGGCATCAGGTAGGGTTCCGGTGTTTCACTGGCTGGCAAGCTAGCCGCGGTGAACGAAGAAGCTTGGCGAAGGCGAGGTTCCGAGCTGGGCGTGGTGTGGTGTGGCCTGGCCCATAGGAGGATCGATCGGCGACACAGGCGCGAGAAACAGGGGCACGGACGACGGACTGACGGTGAGCAGAGTGCATCAGGAGCAGCAGCAAGTGGTGGCCTATCATTGGCGTGTACTTGCACAGTGCCGGCGCATCCAGATCTACTGGAGCCACCCGCTCTGTCCCCGTCCCCGGGCGGCAGAGGGCGCTCCGTACCGTACCGCTGGCCACTCGACTCGCTCGCCGGACAACATGAGAGAGCAGCAAAGCGAACAATGAGCATGCTTGCCAATGCACACAACACCGGGGACGAAATCAGAGTCTCAGCGGAAAACACACCACTGATCTTCAAGTGCGTGCACCCTCGCCCTTTGGAAGCACGAATCGATTTACCTTGCGTGCAGGCGGCGGGGCACGACCGCACGGGCATCCAGCACCAGCAATCCCTGAAACGGAAAGTGCGGCACTGGTCCTGCCGCCGATGCTGGGCTGCCTGCCGCCGCACGGGGACGGCCGGCCGGACGGGGCGCCCTCCTCCTTTAGTTACCGGAATCGGTACCTCCCGAATTCGTGTACGGTATTTAGTAATTTTATTTTTATTTAGTAATAATTGTCTAAATATTAATTAATTAGGTTTAAAATGTTCGTCTTGTAAAGTACAACAAAATTGTGTAATTAGTTTTTAATTTTATTTATATTTAGTACTCCATGCATTTGCCGATATTTTGATGTGACGGGAAATAAAAATTCTGCATAGTAGAATTTAAGGGTGAATTTGAAAATCTAAACAAGGCCTAAAATTTTGTTCCAGCAAGCAAACATTCAAAATTCGCAGAGCAGGAGCAGGAGCAGGCTCACGTGTCCCCGAATATGGACGGATGACGCGGCGGAACGGAACGGGACACACCCCAGCTCAACTCGCACCACCGCCGTCTCGCTCGCAGGCCATGACCGCCATGCGGAGCCACGGGCTACCGCCGAAGCAGTGTCAGCGGCTGAGGCGCAAATCGCGCCCACGCCACAAGCCACGCCCACGATCGTTTTTTCTGGGACGGGAGCATCCATTCCTGGTGGCGAGCCAATTTTAAAAAGCGGTGGGCCCCTGGGCGATTTGTATTGACGTGCTGTCCACAACAGTAATCTCCCACCCCATCCTTCTTAAATGCGTATTACTAAGCAGGAGTAGATTACTCTACTCGCCTGAAACAGGGGTCTCTGTCTCTGCTCCCCAGCCCATGCGCCCATGCTGCGCTCTTCGCATTTCTTTAAGAAAAATAAATAAAATATACAAACAAACAGCGTTCCTCGTCTGACACACGGCCCAACGGTGCCACCACGAAACTGTCAGTGCCCCTGTGCACTGTACTGCACTGTACTGATGCCACTCCCATTCCACCTCACCTCAGCTCGATTCCACTCGGCGACAAGCCGCACGCGGGTGCCCTCACCGCCGGAGCAGCGCAGCTGACGTGGGCCCACCTTCCCAGGCCCCCCCACTGCCTCGTCTCCCCGCCACGAGGCCCCATCGCCGGGAGATCCGCTCACCGCCCCCACCGCTGGAAGCCTGGAAGAGCAGCCTATAGCCTAGCCTGCCGCCGATTCGCTCTAGTAGTCTCCGCCGCTATTATTTATTACCCCTACTGCCATTTGATTACATTACAACTACAATTACAAATCGCCAACGCTCGTGGTGTGGCTCGACCTCGATCGGTCATCGCCGGGCCTGCCGCTGCGAGAGGAGACGATGGAGCCGGCGCGGCGGCTCCTGCTGTCGGACTACGACGGCGCGCTGGAGTCCCCGCTGCCGTCACCACCTCCACCGTCCTCGGCTACGCCGTTCCGCCCCGGGGTGGCCGTGGTCGTCGGCATCCTCACCAGCGTCTTCTCCATCACGTTCCTGCTCCTGCTCTACGCCAAGCACTGCAAGCGCAGCGCCGCGGAGTCGTCGGGGCCCTACGGCACCTCCGGCGGTGGCTCCGGCGGCGGGTCCGGTAACGCAGGCGGCGGGGACCGGAGGAACTCCGGCGTCGACCGCGCCGTCGTGGAGTCGCTGCCGGTCTTCCGCTTCGGCGCGCTGCGCGGGCAGAAGGAAGGCCTCGAGTGCGCCGTCTGCCTCGGCCGGTTCGAGCCCACGGAGGCGCTCCGGCTGCTCCCCAAGTGCCGCCACGGGTTCCACGTCGAGTGTGTCGACACGTGGCTCGACGCCCACTCCACCTGCCCGCTCTGCCGCTCCCGCGTCGACCCCAAGGACGTCCTCCTCCTCCCGGAGCCGCCCAAGCCGTCTACGACTGGTCCACCCGACCCGCCGGAGACGAAGGCGGCGGCTGCTGCCGCTGCGGGTACACCGAAAGAGCCTGCTCCGGCTCCGCCTCCCGCTCCAGCTCCAACGCCGGCGCAGTCCGGGCGGAGGATCTCCGGGCGACATTCCACGGGCTCCGTGCGCTTGCCCGGCGGGCGCGTCGGCCCGGCCTCGCGTCGCTCTGCCGACGGCGGCGTCGCGGTGGGCTGCTTCGACGGCGCCTGCAAGGTGCGCAAGGACCGGGTGCTGCTGGTCGAGCCGGCCGCCGTGGTGGCGGAGCCGGACCCGGTGGCGTTCGACCGCCGCTTCGGGCACCGCATCCTCGTCAGCACCGCGGGCGGGTGCGAGGGCGAGACGGCCCCGGCCGCGCAGCAGCGGTGGAGCGACCTGCGGCCGTCCGACCTCATGTTCGTCCGCGCCGAGTTCCTCGTCACCGAGGGCGCCGGCCGCTACTCCTGCTCCGCGGCCGTCGCCAACAACTCCGGCGGCAACGGCAGGTGCGCCATCGGAGTGCGCAGCCTGTCGGAGCTGGCTGCGGGCGTCCGCCGCCTCCCGCCCATCCGCGCCGGCGCGTGCGAGGGCGAGTCCGAGCCACGAGTCTCCGGCAGCGGCGAACGGCGGTGGCCCGGATCGAGCTGGTGGGCGCCGCGTGGGAGTGGGACCCCTCCGGCCGCGCGTAACGGCCCTATCGTCTAGGCCTGCGTGGCTCGGGACCCTACTGTGCAGCCGGGAGAAAGTTTTTTCCGCCGTCGTCGACGTCGTTCATCATACCAGATGCCACGCAATTGCACAGATGAGTAAAGCGGCGAGATGGAGGGCTGGCCGTGGTCGCCGGCGCGGTCACGTGATGGGCAGCGTGGGAATTATGTATTGGCGGGTGGGGGGGCCCTCCCTACTTTCGTCCGGGGCCACGCCGGCCGGTCTCGGAAGCCGCGCCGGAGAGCGAGGAGTCGCGGAAGGGATGTTGCTTTCGCGGGAATCTCGAGGCGACAGTGTTGGTTGCTGCTGGCTCACTGGCCTGGCTGGTAGTGGTACGTGCGGCGCGGATTGGTTGCGTCCCGCTCCGGCCCGTAGATGCCGCCGCGGGCATCGAGGCTTGGCTTGGCCGCGGATCCCCTGCGGCCGGCCCCGGACGCCGGACGGGAGGCGCGGCGGTGTGGCCATCGGCGTGAGCGCCGTGCGGCCGTGCCCAGTGGCCGTGCGTGCGCCCGCGCAGGTGAGGTTTTGGCTCCTTGCGTCGGCGGGGTCGGGTGTTGGGGAACCATACGAAAGCTGAAGCGTGCTTGTGTAGTTGTACTGCTGCCTGCCTGCTGGCCTGCTAAAAATTCTTTTGTCTGTCTCTTTGTGCATGAGGAGGAGCAAGAAAAGTGCCTCGGCTTTTTTGGTGTACTACTACTGTCCATCTGCTGGAAAGTATACGGAGTACAGTAGGTGACTTGGCCAACGAGCTGCACGGCATACGTGCGAGCACATGAGCACGAGCACACTGGCTTTCTCAAGCAGCTAGCATAGCTGCACGACAGCACGAGCGACCAGGCATCTCGTTTTTGTTCCTTCCTGCGTTGTCTAGCGAGCGAACGTACGTGTACGTACCCGCGCCAGCGTGGGCGGAGCGTTCGGCGGCCGCACACTTGCCTCCTGCCGCCGCCGCACGCCGTCCTGGCGTCGTGCTCTCCGTGCCGCGCATCACCTACCCACCGTGATCTGTCCGGCTGTCCCCATGCCGCCGTGCCCCGGCCGGACCCCAACGGCTATGTCACCGTATCACACGGGTGCGCCGTGCGCCGCTTCTTGCCTCGAATTCTCTCGCGGGCACGAGACGACCATGATTGCGGATGCCCTGCCGTCGTGTGGGTGTCTGTCGTCTGGCCGTGCGCGCTGGGCGCGCGCACGTTCTCGCGTTAAATTGGGCTCCTGCACTTCTGCTGCGTTCCCCTGCCGCATTGAATGAAAAATTTCTCGCCTTTTTCAGCTCTTGCCTCTGCCTGCCCTGCCGCTCTGTGCGTGGGCGCTCGTCGACGTCAGGGATGGTCAGGGTGAGGGAGGTCCCGCCTGACACGGCCGCGATCAGTTCGCTGTACGCGACGCTGCCCGAGCTCTCTCTCGGTCTCGGTGGGGCGCCGTGTCCTGTGGCCTGTGGCTGTGTGGCTGTGGCCTGTGGGGGATAACTGATCCCGTCGTGCGCTTGTACTGTGCCCGCGCGCGCGTACGTACTCCGTACTCCGTATGCCTCGCTGCGATTTCTGTCTGTATCAGCGTTACAGCCGAGAGCCTGCACTGCACCATGCCGAGCAGCGAGCCAGGGACGTGTCGCGATGCCGGATGGGCGTGGCAGGCGGCCTTCGCTTTTTGGCTTCACTCGCTGCCCCGGACCAGGCGGCTCGCGACCGCCGACCGCCATGGCTCTCAAAGACTCAAAACGATCCCGCCTGTGGTTCAGCTCTCCATGGCCAGTCGGCGACGGATAGTACTCCACTCCAGTGCGTCTCCGAACTCATCGCGGCTTTTTGGTCGTGCGCTGGGACACGGTCCCGACACGGCTGTCCTCCTCGTGACACGCCCTCATGATCGCTGCTCCGATACGGTATCCCAAGGAGCGGCCACACAGCTCACATAGCACCACCACTAGCTGCGGCGGCTTTTGGTTTTGGGGGACCGCGGCTGGGGGGTTGGCTGTCCCTTTTGTACGCCTGTGTTCGAAAACCACGATGCCGCTTTCCTGGGACAGGGAAACCGCGAACCCAGGCCCGTCGCAGGAACCACTCTTATACATTGTGCTGCCGACATGATTCTCGTGACACGCAATCAATCCCGTCCTGGCGTCGCCGTACGATGCGCTCGATCCGTCGTTCGTTCGTGCGCGCACCGATATTAATTCAATCCACCTCCTTTGCTTTGTGCCGAGTGCCCACTATCTCCACCTGTTCTGTTTGATACCGTTACAAGCCATAGCAAGACCTTGGAGCAGAGATGACAACTTCTAGGCTTTTCATCTTATTTTGTAAGTTTGTTAGTGAATAATAAAAAGGTCGATCTAGCGTGTTTGCGAGCGGAATCCGAGGGTACTGTGTACGGAGTAGTACCTAAACTCGTAAATTTCTTAAGTAAACATGCTCATTCCAAACACAAACCTGGCTCACTTATCCCCTCAAAAAAAAAAAAAACTGGCTCGCTTAGTCACTTTTCTCCTCCCTCACCCACTCCCCTGCATGAGTTTTTAGACACGAAATTAATTGCATGGGTGATGGCTCACAGATTTTTCTAACAACTACATTTTATATGCCATAAATTTAGATTGACAAAACCTAGCGGATGTGTGCCCGTTGCCATGTCTATATTGGAGAAGGTTCATATGGCGTATAAAATTTACTCCCATAACTTACTGTTTCACCAGAACTTGTATTTCAAGTAGGAGCGGATCCACAGGGTATGCAGCATAGGATATGCACGGTGGTCCACCGCATACCTTGTGGGGCTATGCCAAAGTCCGTTGTACACTGAATTTTTCGTTTATGTCGCATATATTACCATTTCAATCACTAACAAGTTTGTAGCTTGGTTGTTAAGCGTGTGCTGTCCTTACCCACAGTCACGAGTTCAAAGCTCAAGTCCGCCACTTTTTTTGTTTAACTTTTATTATCCCAAATACGTTACAGTGTTGCATTTTAGTTTTTTTATTTTAGCTACTTCCCAGTAACGTTTTATATTTATTAAGAACAATTTTAAGACTCTTTGTATTCTTCTTTATCGATAGGAATAGAGTCTTTTATTAAGAAAACTATCAATAGCTTTTCGAATTAGATCATCAAATATTACCGTTATTTATTTCTTTGCTAGTCAGAAACGAAAAAATATTCAAATAGTTCACCTATTTTTATGCCTTTTCAATTTATTTTCCTATCAGATATGTAGTACCATAAGTCTCTTTCATAGCTATAGTTTGAACCGTTTATATTTAATTTATACCATTTGTTGTCGTTTCTAGCTTAATCTTTGAATTTAAGTCTTATCGTGCTATTTAATTATATAGTCTTACCGAATTGAAATATGGTTTAATCAAATTGAAAATGGTTTTACCCAATTGTGAAAGAAATTTAATTGTTACCCTATGTTAAAATCGTAGGTCCGGCACTGATTTCAAGTATTTGCGCCGGCTGGCATGCCGCAGCAGTAGTACTCCCTCCGTTTTAAATTAATTATCGTTATTGGTATACGTATCATAAGTTTAACTTAATTTTTTAAAAATACGTGTAACATTTATATCTTTAAATAAATTTATTAAAAAATTAGATTTAAAGATCTTTCTAATGATACTATTTATGTATTATAAATATTAATATTTTTTAATATAAAATTATTTATAGTTTTTTCTCAGAAAATGCAAGCGACAGATATTTAGTACAGTAGCATATAATGTGATGATGGATCACGTCCCAGTGTCCCATGCATGCACGTTCCATTCAACGCCCCGGGGCTTCGCTTGACCGACACGCGTCGTTTTCGTCGTCAATCTGGCGACGGGATGGTTGAGGTTGAGGCGCGCGGGTCTCTCTGACCGGTCGATGGCGACGCAGAGGACCACCGAATTTTCTTTATTTTTAATTTTTTTAAAAAAATTTACAATTTTAATTTTTTGTTTCGAAATATGACAGAACTAGTCGTCCAAAGTGGTTATTTTTTAAAAAACGCCCACTGTTTGGGCGTTATATGTGACGTGGCACAGGGACTGGCCCGCCTGTAAAAGTGCGCGTTGTTTACGGGCGGGCCTCGGAGTAGCCAAAAAACGCCCCGTAAAACAGCGCGCACTTTACCTTGTCATGACCTTGGTGGTGAGGGGGCCGCCTGCAAAATAGTTTTGCAGGCGGCCCCCTGGCGCGCAAAAACGCCCATCTGCTCTGAGGCCCGCCCGCAAAACAGCACGCACTTTTACAGACGACCCCTCGCCACAAAAAAATGCCCACGGGGTGTTTTTTGGACGCCAGGGGGCCGCCCGCAAAAGCCGGGCCGGCGGCGGCCGGCCCTGTGCCACGTCACATATAACGCCACACAGTTCATGTTAGAAATAATGATGTTTCTTCTATGCTTTAAACAATGGATTGCATGATTTGAAATGTGACGAATATCGTATTTTCTCTGAATAGATATATTTAAGGTTTAGAAATAATGATGTTTATGCTATGCTTTAAACAATGGATTGCATGATTTAAAATGTGACGAATATCGTATTTTCTCTGAATAGATATGTCAACCAAAGTGATGTTTCGGTTGTTCCATGGTAGTGGCACTGTCACATATGGCCCGTATGGTATAGATCTGTCTGAATTTGGGACAACACTAAAGGGGATAGATAGGCCAGCGGAAAGAAATTTTTGGTCAGTGTGTAACTGGTTAATGAGGGCATTTCATATCAACCCAGAGGTTAACACAATAAAAGTAAATGTAGTAGTCAACCGTGGCAACGAAGAATGCTTCTGAAAATTGATGTCGGTAGATTGCACCGAAACATGAAAATGGTACGTAGAAAATGCATTGCAGCGGGGCTAGAAACCCAGTATTTTCATGGAGGTGCACGATAAAGACAATGCAACCTTGCAAGATGTGGAGGGTACAAGCATGGTTAGGACTGATGCTGAAATGAAAGAGGGAAACGACCGTGCTCAGCAAGGAGAAGAACAGGGACATGATGTGCAGGAACCAGAAAGAGAAGGAGAAGCCAGTGAGCCGAGAGGCTTGGCAGATGAGGGCGAGAGGATCAACTCCATTGTTCAGGCAATGGAAAACGAAGATGCGACGAATGAGGAAGTGGAGGGTGATGAATCTTCTGATGAGGAAGGATGCAATGTGAATCCGTGGCAATGGTCTAATGAAGACTTCTCTGGACTTGCTATTTCACAGGGATACCATGTTCCATGGGAGTATAAGGAGAATGAGGTAATCGAGGGAGCGATGTACGCAGAGAAGGAAGAATTGATGGAGACAGTCAAGCATTGGGCTGTATCACTGCAGAGGGAGTTCTGGGTAGAAAAGTCCACAAAGTGTGTATATGAAGTTAAGTGTATGAGATCCAGCGATGGTTGTCCGTGGAGGGTGCATGCATTCAGGGAAAAGTGAAAGGATTATTAGAAAGTGTCAATAGTCACTGAGCACAACTGTCACTTGGAAGGTGTACAGAATTACCACAGAAACATGACATCTGCATTTATTGCTGCAGAGATGTATTCAGATGTTGTGCATAATCTGGGATACGAGCCAAGGTCAATAATAAGGCATATCGAAGATAAATTCAAATACACCATTTCATATGCTAAGGCGTGGAGGGTAAAACAGAAGATTATCGAGAAGAGATTTGGCACATTCAAAGCCTCATATGATAATTTACCATCTCTTCTTCAATGCATAGCCGCCAGAAATCCAGGGACATGTACAGATCTTATAACATACCCAACCATAGAGAATGACCATGCAGTATTGGTCTTGCAACGAGCTTTCTTTGCACTAGGTGCTTGCATCAGGGCATTTGTGCATTATCGTCCAGTACTCTATATTGACGAAACATTTCTGACAGGTAAATACAGAGGTCAGATACTAACAGCAATTGCCGTGGATGGGAACAATCAAGTTCTACCACTGGCATTCGCTTTTGTGGAGAGCAAGAATACCGATAGTTGGTACTGGTTTCTCAAGCAGGTGAAGGTTAGCATTGTTGGTATGAGGCCTGGTGTATGCCTAATTCATGACCGTCACGCTGGCCTTCTTCGGGCAATTGAATATCTGAAGAACGGTGATGCAGAGATGGGATATGGTAAAGATTGGCCAGATGTTCAAAGTCGGTGGTGTATGCGTCACATGGGTGATAATTTTTACAAACAGTTTAAGCGCAAGAGCTTGATGGATCTATTCAAGAGGCTGTGCGGACAGAATCAAGAGAAAAATTCAACGAGCTTTGGAGGAGGTTGGACGAGCTCACAATGAAGCAAATGGAAGAGCACTCAAGCCGATCAGCACCTGTTGGTGAGGATGGTCCAGAGTCCTTAGGACCGCTGTCCACAGATGGTCCAAATATCAGAAGGAGATCGGCATCTACTGTGAGAAAATTTTCGCACTGGATAGAGAATGAGCCTAAGGAGAAGTGGTCTTTGCTGCATGATATCGGCGGAGCGCGGTTCGGCATTATGACAACTAATTTGGCCGAAGTTTACAACTGGGTGATGCGTGATGTTAGAGACCTTCCCCTGGTTGCCATTGTTGAGTTCATCCTGCATGGAACATGCAGATATTTCAGAGACCGGTACCAAGTCGCTGCCCTATCAATGCAAGTGCGAGGTGTTTTCTTTGGACATATATTGACAAATTATCTGAAGGAAAAACGTAAGAAGGCAAAGGAGCATAGAGTTATAACTCAAGGTACTAGAGAGCACCGATTTAAAATCTTGTGTGCTGATAGGCCCAAGCGTGGAATATATAGAACAAGAGTTGTGCAAGAATGCATACTTAAGGAGGATGGGTATTGCGCATGCACGTGCCACAAGCCAAGACTCTACCACAAACCATGTTCCCATGTTATTGCAGTGAGCTCGGAGTGTGAAATACTTGATCGTACTTTTGTATCTCCCTATTTCACGAAGGAAGCCATATTGCATACATGGTCACATGAAATTTATGGTTTTGGCATAGCGGGGAATTTTGTAGGTACAGTACCGCAACCTAGCTATATTCCAGACCCAAGTAAGATCAGAGACAAGGCTGGGCGTCGAAAGACAAGACGTATTCGAAACGCCATGGATGAGTCCGAAGCAGGTAGAAGGTACAAACGTTGTAGCAAATGCCACAAGGAGGGACATACTTACAAGAAGTGCCCAAAGGACTCAGACATGCCCATAACAGCAGGAGCCCCGCCATCAGGATCCGGATTGGATGATACCCTGCCAACAGGGGAAGGGACAACTTCTAGGCCCACCAGGCCAAGGCGTGCACGCGTGCCTCGTGGTTCGGTCGTGTAGTGATGTGTAGTAAGCTTGGTTAAGATTATGTAATGTACGGTTTTTGTTTGTTGTAACTGAAGTGAACAAACTTTTTGTTTAAACCTATCTTGCGGATGTAATGTTCTGTGATGTTCTTAATCTCTGTCTTGTATTTGAATATATTTTAGTTACATGTTGTACGTGCATTCTTTATGTTTCAAATTCGATCATGTCTTATTGTACCTTAAATTTGTTGTTGTATACTTTTTCGCATTTTGTTTGTATGTGTCATATGTGTTAACTGTGATAATATCATGCAGGGATGGTGGACGACACACCAGAGCTGCTTGATCGAGGGATCAATCTATACCACCGTTCGTACCGTATTGCGGTGCAGAACGCCACTCTGCCCGTACTTCGACCGCGATCGTCCAGACGTCTACTTTCAGTGGACCCTCGGCTCTGTTCCAGGTATCCGTTGACTCTTCGAGGTCTCCCAATTAAGTACACATGGCTTGTTAATAACATATAATTTTTATGTGTAGGTTACGTGAGGCCGGCCTCCTCCCGTTGTGTCGCCTTGTGGAGGCTCGAGCTGCTGAGACCGATGAGACAAGGAGGTGGAGTTTCGATAGGTCTCTTCTAGCAGCCCTGGTCGACCGATGGAGGCCGGAGACACACACGTTCCACCTGCCGTGCGGGAAGGTCGCACCGACGCTTCAGGACGTTGCGTTCTTGCTTGGCCTTCCCCTCGCTGGCGATGCCGTCGGGCCAGTCGACGGACTTCATGATTGGCGAGATGACATTATAGCCCGCTTCGGCCATGTGCAGCGTCACCCTGCACTTCCAGCTATGAGCAGCCTCCCTCCGTACATGACCATGGGCCCATCGCAGCAATGGCTCATGCAGTTTACCGTAAGGCCTATTTGAAAAGAATTTTATCAATTTATAATTCTACTCAACTTTATTAACTGTATCTTTTTCAGTCCGATCAGCTACACCCAGAGGCTGACGTGTACTCTGTGCGACAGAGTTTGGAGGCCTACTTGTTGTGGGTTTTTGGCTGGGTCATGTTCACCAGCACCGCGGGACATGCCGTCGACAAGGTCATGATCCCCTACGCGCGCGCGATCGCTGATCCTAACGAGGGAGCAGTGCCACAGTGGAGCTGGGGATCCACAGTACTGGCGGCAATGTATAGGGGGCTTTGCGAAGCGTGTACCAAGATAGAAACAGGTTCTTTGCTCACTGGTTGCCCCCTCCTTCTATAGCTATGGGCAGCTGAACGGTTCGCGATTGGTCGACTTGTGGTGGATCACACCGCCTACGAGGACGACCTGTACTTGCAGCATCCATCCGAGGACTTCCCCACCATGGGTACAGTCTGGTGCCGTCGTCAGGTTCATGTTCCTAGCTGACATATATAGTTAATTCGTATCGTACCTTCTAACCTATTGATTGTTATATTTCAGCGACGATGGGCACATGTGCAGGTCACGTGGTCGTACAATGAGTTTATGCTAGAGTTCGACAGGATACAGCTGACCGACGTGATCTGGGAGTCTTACAGCCAGGAGGCTATCCACGCATGAGCTCCCCTTGGGCTGTTCACGTTGTGCACACGTGACCAGGCCTTCTGGCTGACGCTCCGACCGATGGTGTTCGACATATTCGTCGAACCGCACTGCCCAGGGCGTGTTTTGCGCCAGTTCGGTCTCATGCAGCCATCCCCCGCCCCTACCATCCGTACCGTCCCTGCAGATGCTCACAGGTAAGTACTACTAACAACTGACTTTGAAAAATTAGTCACAATAGACATGTCCTACTCAAATTTGTGTTCAGGCTGACTCGGAGGGGATAGGTCGGCGGCAACTTATGGGTTCCACGTCGCAGCCATACGTGGACGACTGGTTGCTTGCCACAGAGGACGTCGTTTAGGAATACCACCCCCACACCGAGGACTCGTATATGAACTACCTCCGGTGGTACCAGCCTCGTACCCGCACATGTGTCACCTTCGTTCCTCCGGAGCAGCAGCCACACGTCGCCGTCGTGGGTGACGCTTACCCTGCGCACCATGATCAGGATTACTTCCGCGCCGTGAGTACTTGAATCTCTCATATATATCAATAGTTCATTACGTATATCTTTCATCTAACTTAAAACTGAAATTAGGTCAACGGTGCGCAACTACTTTACACAGAGGTTGACTCTGTGTGCCGCCGCTTGCAGGGTGGCTTGGCGTTGACAGTGGACGAGCAGCGCACCTCGTACACGCGGATGCGTACGACGCTTAGATCCATGCTGAGGGCTCTGACTTGTTGGACCTCTGACGCAATGCCTCAAATTCCTGCACCGGCACCCGCAGCACGTCCTCCTGCACCCCAGACCAGAGGTAACTCCGTGTACCCCACCTCGTCTACCTATGTTTTTTCAATGTGGATGACTGTGTGACTTACGACGACACCTTTCACAGCGTTCTCTACGCCGTACCTTCGTTCCTCCGGAGCGGGGTCCTCGGTGCACGGAGCAGAGGCATCCAGACACTTCACTCATGCTCCACCCAGCGCGTCGGCCCATGGTGAGGGTTCCTCCGCTCAGGGAGCAGCCTGGGGAGCCTGGCCTTCGCCCCATGGAGTGGGTACCTCCTCTTAGGGAGCAGCCTGGGGAGTCTGCCCTTCACCCCATGGAGTGGGTACCTCCGCGCAGGGAGCAGCTTCGACGTCATCCCAGGGAGCCGACACCTCGTCGCGGACCTACCGACTACCTAATGACCCCCCACTGACGCACCGATCAGCGACGAGGAGGTCGAGATTGGCCCTACACAGCTTGCAGGAGCACCTTCGCCCTACACGCAGGAGTTATCACAGATGACTCCAGTGCAGCACGTCCGTGCGACTCGAGGTGTTCCACCGGATCGCCACACCTACTCGTCGGGGCACGTGTGACCGAGGAGGCCGAAGAGGGGTAGGGGCAGGGGCAGGATCAGGCTCAGGGATAGTAGTACCCTGTACGATGTAATTACTGTCTTGATGTATGATACGCACTTTCCTTTTATCAAAATTTACCTTTTGTTATATTCTTCGTTTCCCGTCGGGGCCCTGGCGTATTGTCACGATTCTTTTGAGTACTATATCTAGAAATCCCCGTTGGTTCCTTATTCGTACCCTTTCGAACACAACTAATACATTCCAAAATAACTCGGATTGTAACATCTTTGCCCTTGGCCATGAACCCTAAACCCTAAACCCTAAACCCTAAACCCTAATCCCTAAACCCTAATCCCTAAACCCTAAAAACCCTAAACCCTAAACCCTATACCCTATACCCTAAACCCTAAACCCTTACATGCTTGCATTACATCCATAATAATAGTCCATTACAGCACAGTTAAAAGTCACGGCAACAGTTCATTACAATAAAATTATACGTCCGCTAGGACGATGAGCTACTAATCCGAATTCATCTAATAAAACGGCCCTAATAATCCGAAACATAACCGGGAAGCAAGTCTTCATCTTCAGAACCACTATCCTCTCCCACAAACTCATTGGTACGGCTATGCTCAGCTGCGTTGGCCTCTTCTTCCTTTTTTTTGTAGTAAGCGGCCTCCAAGTCATCGAGGGCTTGGGTGAACGCTTCATCATACTCCTCTTCTTCCTTTTTTTTGTAGTAAGCGGCCTCCAAGTCATCGAGGGCTTGGGTGAACGCTTCATCATACTCCTCATCCTCGTCGTTCATCGGCATCTCCGCCTCTGCCATCTTCTGCTTCATCTTCGCATCAGCACTCCTCTTTTCGGCCTCCTCCATCTTCTCCCTCGCATGCAAGGATGCTTCCTCTTCTCTCTTCTTTTTCCATGCATCACAGTCTTTCTTCCACCGAGCAGCACTTGGGGTTTGGACACACAATCGTCGGCCATAGTCAACCTGCGCTCGCTTCTGCATCTTAATATAGTTGTCCACAAGCTGAGTACCAGACCTGGACTTCAGGTCCATTAGTTGCTTTTGCTTCAGTGTATCCATGTATTCCCTGCGGTCTTCAACATGGACAAAAACCTCCCACTTGCATTTCCTAAGGCTCTATGATCGAATGGAACAATTTAAAGTCAGCAAATACAAAAAGTTTGGATATCAAGTGAGCAACAAGTGGAACAAAAGGACCTCATCGTAATCAACCATATGGCCGCACCAATAGCCTATTCCAAGCTTCGATGGTAGTAGTCCATACTGCGCTTCGACACCACATTTGCACAACACAGGAGGCTTGGGGTAACCACTTTTCTCTTCTTGTCCACCTTCGGCTCGGGCCATTTGTTCTTTGGACCCCATAGCCACTCCCTGAAGTTACACTTCCGCAACAAGGTATACATACCCTACAATATAAAATGTTAGTACATGCACAAATACTAAGAAAGCCATGACCGCATACAATTTGCACTTACTCTGGCGGGGTTAGGACATTCGAACTCGTTAGGCCTATCTGAACTTATTACAGAATAATCTCCGCATTTGCAACGAGACGAAGATTGAAGCCGTCTCAATTGGGCTATTTTCTTCTCCTTGTCTGTCATTGGGAGGGGATCAGGGGGAGGTGTCACCCACCGCTCGAATTGATCGGGTGGATTATGCTTTTCTTTTCACCATTCGTCAAACTGGAGATACCTTGGGTCGAATTTGTCTGGACCGTCAATCCACTGAAAGAAAAAGCACCGCTCATGAGCCTATAAAACATGATTGGTAACGACATTGTTAGAGATGCAAGAGCTGTAATTACTAGCATTGAATAAAGACGTAGTGACAGAGGTACAATTACTTACATTGAATCCACCGCATGTGTAGTAGCAACGGGCAGCTGTGTCCTCATGGCGAGATTGGCCAATATCAGCCGGTTCTCCACAGTCACAATTTGAGACAGAGACTGCAGGAGGAACAGGAGCATCCTTGGTAGACACGTCAGGATACAATTCTCTAAGGCGACCTCGTTTTTTCTAAAACTCCGTCCGCCACAAGTTTTGCATATCTATTCAGAGAAAATACGATATTCGTCACATTTCAAATCATGCAATCCATTGTTTAAAGCATAGCATAAACATCATTATTCCTAAACCCTACACCCTAAACCCTAAACCCTAAACCCTAAACATATCTATTCAGAGAAAATATGATATTCGTCACATTTCAAATCATGCAATCCATTGTTTAAAGCATAGCATAAACATCATTATTCCTAAACCCTAAATATATCTATTCAAAGAAAATACGATATTCGTCACATTTTAAATCATGCAATCCATTGTTTAAAGCATAGAAGAAACATCATTATTTTTAACATGAACTGCAATGCTCTAACATCATTATTTATAGATCTAATATACATACTACTCACAGATCTACCCAGAGTCAACTAAAAACTAAACAACTCTAGTGCACATTATATTTTACTAATGCATAGCAACAGACTTGTAATGTATGAGAAACTTACCTAAAAGCCGAGGTCTCAAACTGGCAGGGCTTCGCCGTTACTTCCTTCCCCTCCCTCCTCTCTTCTTTCTTTTTTTCTGAAAATTTTAGTGAATATAATGAAAATCCGAAGAGGGGGCTGCCTATTTATAGAGTTGCCCCAAAAAACGCCCACTGTGTGGGCGTTTTTTAGGGGCGAGGGGGCCGCCTGCAAAAGTGCGCGGCCGGCCTCGCCTGTTTTGCAGGCGGCCCCCTGGAGCGCAAAAAACGCCCCGGCCCCCTGGAGCGCAAAAAACGCCCAGTGGGCGTTTTTTGACTACTCCGAGGCCCGCCCGCAAAACAGCGTGCACTTTTGCAGTGGGCGTTTTTTGGGCGCCAGGGGCCGCCCGTAAAATCCGGCACCGGCGGCGGTCGGCTCTGTGCCACATCACATATAACGCCCACTGTAGGCGACTAGTTCTGTCATATTTCGAAATAAAAATTTAAATTTGTAATTTTTTAAAAAAAACTAAAAATAAAAAAAATTCCTGGAAATCATTCACCGCCACTATTGCCTCCTGGCTCCTGCAGCTAGCTGCAGCCAGTGTTGCCAATACCGAATTGCGTCCGCGGTGTACTGCAGGCGAGGCCTTGAGCGATTTTGCATGACAGACAGCATGAATACAACGAGTCTCGTCGCCAGCCCAGAGCAGATAATGCAGGCAGATTCGCGACGTGATTAGCGGCACTGTTACGCCGTCGTGCCAGGGAGGTATGTGCAATGTTTAAAGTGACGCCAGCCTGCTCGGCGAGCAGGCCGCGACTGCATTGACCGCCCAATAGGGATCCGGTCCGGCCCCGTCGATTTCATTCCATTCATCCCAATAATGCGTCCGTGCTAGCACGAGAATGAAGCGACGTGTGGTGTCTGATGATGGAGCCGTGAGCCGTAGTTAAAATAGTCTTTCAGACGAGAAAGCACCAAGCTAGGGATAATATACTGTGCTGCTTTGTACTGTACTACTCTGTTTCGTCGTATTGAAAGAGACGAGTCGTTACCTAGGAAATGGGTACCCTAAACTCTTGGTTTACCGGACTAAGCCTCGCAAAATTCGTAACACGAACCCTCCAGTGACCTCCCACGTTAACGTTCGAAGGCCCGCAGGCTAAGGCATATTGGGCTGACCCACGAACGGGCTACGACGGCCCAAAGCTAAAGCCTGCTCGAGGGGCTACCGCGCGGACTGGGACTGTACACTCGAGGGTACAACTCGGGCGACCCCTCGAGGACGGAACTTCGCCCAGCGAACGAGCCTGTCCTCGAGGACGGAACTTCGTTCGCGCGAATGGGCAGTCCTCGAGGACAGTGCACCCCTCGGCTGCCGACTCTTCCGTACGGATCCGGACGCGTTTAATGCGTTTTACCTACCCCGCCTAACCGTATGGCCACAGTTACGGTAACAGTTGTGGATGTGGCGGTCAAATCTTGCTTTTACCGTCCATGCCCCGAAATCCCGCGGGTCGTACTTCGCTGTTGCGCCATGCCGAGCACTGTGTCCCGTCCAGCACCCCCTCGAGACGCATAAATCAGCACGTTCCCCGCATTTCTTAGG
Organism: Bothriochloa decipiens; assembly: GCA_023333625.1. Classification (NCBI taxonomy): domain Eukaryota; kingdom Viridiplantae; phylum Streptophyta; class Magnoliopsida; order Poales; family Poaceae; genus Bothriochloa; species Bothriochloa decipiens. The sequence goes on from CM041638.1 coordinate 6,066,611, forward strand.
GTTCAACCCTATCCAGTGAAGCTCGACCCTCTCAACTCGACCCCCTCGACTCGAGCCAGATCCTCGACCGCCGCCCCTCGACTTCGTCGGATGAACCCTCGAGAGGGACTCCAACGACTCCGGGCTGCACTTCAACAACTCCCGACGCGACGGCTGCAGAACCTCCCATGCCGACGTACATCTCTACAGCAGCACCGACGTGATCGGCCTCAACGTCATACGTCACCAGCCATGTGAACTCTAAATATATGTACTCCTGTGTCCCTCCTTCACCTATAAAAGGAGGCGCCAGGACGTTAGCCAAAGAGGGAGAGAGAGAGAATGGACGAGAGGATCTAGAGCATAGAAACGCTAAGGCTTTAGATCACAAAACAATACCGTGAGACAGTGTAAAGTAGAGAGCTAGGCGTCCGAAACGCCCAAGCTCCAGCTCACGCTCCTCACACCTGCTTGTATTTTCCTCTGTACTAGCACTTCGGTGTAAGATAACACGAACTATCCTCTCTCCGCTGGACGTAGGGTTTTTTTTGCTCGAACCAGGATAAATCGTCGTGTCCTTCTTGCATCACCCACCGGATCAAGAAAGCACACAATTACAAATATTACTCGTTGGTTAACCAACAGAGGTCAAAACACCGACAAGACGCAATCTGGATCGTTTATGTGGCGCTTGAAATCGTCGTCCCCTGCGTAACCGCAGACTTACTACGGACATCCATGGGTTAGTTTCAGGCTGTCATATGAGCTGAATTTCTGCACGGGACTTGGGAACGCAACATATGAGCTGAATTTCTGCACGGGACTTGGGAACGCAACATGATTTTCAGAGCCACCCACTGAAGCCTGGAACAGCACCGCAGAGGCAGCTACATTACTCCTGCTCCCAACTTTGATGTCACGCGCGCACGAACACACACGACACTACTGTCGCCTGTATACGGGTTTAGGCTTGGGAAACATGGCGACGTGTTCATTCAATGGTCTGTAATAGTCAAGTGACGCATGCATCATTGGTTCATTGGTTGGTTGCCCGCTAGTATTTCGTGGAATCGATGAATGATGAGAGCTACGAGTAGTAAGCTGTAACACCGACGTGATAGTGAATTTTCTTTCGAAAGATTTTTGCTACACGTCGACAGTAACGAATGTACTCGTAGAAAGATAGCAGATGGCTAGCTCTAGAAAACGATCCATCTTTGTAATAAAAGAATAAATTTGCTGACTTTGACATCTGAACTCAAGAGTTCCGGACCACCAATCAAGAGTTCTGTAGCAGCATGGTGTTTCGGTGTTTTTCAGATGTGAAACACCGTGCCTCTGCAAATATTTTCAGATGCGCCACAAAAATATTTGGGACAATTGCTTATTTGACCTTAAAATAAAGTTCATTTGCTTATATGGTCTAAATTTTTTAAATTATCTATTTGGCTTTAAAGTAAAAATTTGTTACTTTTTTATCCTTCTGTTAGTGTTGAGGCCGTAACGGTGTCACGTGTCAGGCAAAAAGACCATTTTGCCCCTGAATGAAAAAAATAAAAAAGAGAAAAATGTTAGTGTGTGAAAAAATAAAAAAGAGTAAAAGAGTAAAAGTCATGTATAAAAAAGACCGGGCTAATTAGCTCGCTGCGTGTTGCCGAATAAGCAACGCGCCAACGGCACCCCACGTTAGTGCATGTATATACTCCTGAGAAGTCCCAACAGTAAAAACTTGGTCCTCAGCAACAGAGAAAAAGGAAAGCAAGGGCAGTGATTGCGTCCTACTACCTGCAGTTAAAGCATGTGTTGCATGCAGACATCACGGTGCCTTCAATCAATTTATCTATTGCATGCTCATTTCAATATAGTATATATATAATCAACATTAAACAAGACTTTTTTATTTTTTCATCAGGGGCAAAACGGTCTTTTTGCATGACGCTTGACACCGTTACAGCCTCAAAACAGAAGGCTAAAAAAGTAACAAATTTTTACTTTGGGCCAAATAAACATCTTTGAAAAAATTTAAGCCAAATAAAGAAACGAATTTTGTTTCAGAGCCAAATAAGCAATTGTCCCAAAATATTTGCACAAGTCTTTGATTGCTGACATTCAGAATTGAACGATTTTCGGCATCCTTCTTCCTTCGGCGCCTATACCAGGCCTGCCTTTCGGCCTATCCAGAGATGTTTTTTGGGCCTGCCTTTTGGCCCCCAGGCCACAAAACTCAGAGGCACGCGGCACACCCACGAGGCAATTCGGCCGGGAAGAGTAAAACACCGCGTGGGCGCCAGCCGAGCTCCTGATTTCGGCCACCGGAATATTGGAGTGCCAAGTAGCCTTTGCGCTCTTGTTTGTTGTTTTCTTGCTTTTATTAGTCCCCCAGGGATGACATGATCCTCCACTCCGTTGCTGCGATATATGTACGCGAACCGAACATATACTAGTTCTGTTGTTGTCAGGCTATCTTCCAAACTGATTTTGAAGCAATTAACGGCGTATCATTTTAGGAGTAATTATTATATTGGTAATCAACTAATAAACAGTTATTCAAACCCCAATACACTCTACATGAGTGTAAAAGATCAGAGCATATACTTCCTCCGTCACAAAAAGACCGATACAGTTGACTTTTAGACATCTTATTTGATCATCCGTCTTATTCAGAAATTTTATATAAATTATAAAATAAATAAATCATTATTTAATTATTTCTAATGATAAATTAAATAGTAAAAAATATATAAAATTTACATAAAAAATTTGAATAAGACGGATAGTCAAAATAGATGTCTAAAAGTCAATTGTGGCGGTCTTTTTTGTGACGAAGGGTATAGTATATGCATTTGTCCCATTTTAACAGTAATTCTAGTAGTGCAGTGAGGTGTCTGCCTTTCAAATTTCGTCCATGCATCTAGACACGCAATGTCTGAGTTCAAAGAATATTTGTTGCACCAGGTTGAGAGCTAAAACAGCTATTAAAATGAGAGAGAGAGAGAGAGAGGAGGACATGTCATTGTCTTAGTGTCATCAAACTAAATATGTTTTGAAAAGAATAGTTAATGGTCAAGATTTTAAAACCTAGACCTTACTCTCATCCAAATCCGCAAGAACTATAGAACTAGGGGGAAATTGATGACAAACTATATATGTATCCAATGGTACTATTAAAAATGCTTCTGTTTTCATATTAAAAATGCCTTAAGTAACTGATGTGGAGACCAAAATATTCAGATGCCAAAGATGAAACTGGGTAGCCAGTGGAAAGCACTACTGTTCTTCTCGTGCTCAAATAGCTAGGAAGAATATAATCACGGACGGTGTCGCGGCATACGACTCCGAACGAAGAAAGAGAAACGAGATTCCGAAGACGTGATAAGCTATTGAACAGGAAAGTCGACACAACTTGAGTAGCAGAATATTAGGAGAAAAAGTGGACTGCACTAGAAAACGACACACGCCGATAAGCTGTGTGCGTGGGACCGACACCGAGACCGGCCGCCACCGAGTGCCACCGTTCTTCCGGCCGCCGCGTTGTCACGCAACGAGCGCACCACAAGCCGCCCACCTCAGTCGAAGCCTCGGCCCCGCCCCGCGAAAAGGTAGCCAGCCAGCGAGACCTAACAAAAACAACCCATCTTTGCTGCGCCCAAAAAGCCGAGGCACCACATCACACTTCACTGAAAGCTGTGGTCACTCCTCTCTACTCGCTAATAGCTTCGGTCTCCATCCCCTCCTGGCCTCCTCCAATAATGGGCTCAGCTTCGTCAGGTGAGCAACCAAGCAAACTCAGCTGGCCGATCCTATGATCGGATCAGGCCATTATTGTTTCCATCTACCAGGTCCGTCCGTCGTGACGATTTGATCCGACGACATGGCCGGATCGGATATGCCTGCGCAGATGATCTCCGGGAGCACCTGCTGGACGTGGACGGCGGCGGGTCGGCGGCGGCGCCGAAGATACGGGTGCGCGGGCTGCGGCGTGTCGCTGACGACGCGACCGGCGAGGAGATCCTCAAGGGCGTCCACCTGGACGTGCCGCGCGGGGTCGTCATGGGCGTCATAGGCCCCAGCGGCAGCGGCAAGTCCACGCTGCTCCGCGCGCTCAACCGCCTGTGGGAGCCCGCGCCGGGCGCCGTGCTCCTCGACGGCGCCGACATCTGCGGCATCGACGTCCTCACCCTCCGCCGCAAGGTCGGCATGCTCTTCCAGAGCCCCGCCATGTTCGACGGTACGCACTCCAATCATATATAGAATTATTATAGATCGATAAAGCTCGCTTTTACATAGAAAAACATGGATAAACTAGGAATCAGTCTGTTCATGTTGTTAATGCTCCATCCAATTGATCGATCGATTGATTGATGGAACTAGGAACACAAGGTTCCATCGGTTAATTGTCTGAATAACGCCCTTTTCTTTCTAAAAAAAAACCGTCTGAATAACGCATATAATAACTAGGATGGGGCAATTTGGCATTTGCTAGCTGCTAAGCACATGGAAGCTAGTGGGCAACTGTGATAAGCTATCCAGCTGAAAAGGTCAACGAGTCCCGGGTGATAAGTACCGTACCGTTCTGTACTCAGATAACAGGGATGTGCCTAATAAAGTACTGGTATGTGCCATTTACCTTGAGCACACCATATGACTTTTTTTTTTCACATCACGTAAAAATTGCAATTGTGCTTGGCCTCTACATCCTGAGATGCACAAATGATAGCCATCCCTGACCAGTGAGGAGAGAGGATGCATGCGTCATGATGGCTGGCGAACCTGCTAACCTTTAAAGAAATCTCCAACCGTTGACAAATTTGAGTGGGATGCCATTCAGATTTGTTTACTTTGATGGTAGTACACAACTAATTTATCAACCAACTGGTAGCTTTGACAGAGCATGGAATATTTGAGATCGCTCAAGATCTGGTCTAGTGTATTCCCACGATGAAGGTAGGTTTGTCTCTTTCATCAAATATATATACAACTGTAAAATGTTTGTGCCATAGCATACTAGCATTAAACAAGATTGGTGCTAGCAAACAATATAATCGACTGTTTAACCAAGAGATAGCACAAGCAACTAACTTAGCGAAATCATCACAAACTTCAATTGACAATGCAAGAACTGGGTCCAATTTAAATGGACCAATGCCTAGTTGTTTAATGGTTCATAACCATTCTGAGGATGTAACAGTTGTGCTTTCCTTGAAAACTCAGATTATCTAATTTGGCCTGAGTAGCAGAGTTTCAAATTGTCGAGGAACCCTTTTTTTATTTCTAGGCTTAGGGCAGCAAACTTAAAATTTGGAGGCATGGGTCCATAAACACTCTGCACGGGCTGATAACTCTGTCCGTGGATTATATGGAAACACGGGTCTATTGTGATCGTGAAAAAAGTCAAAGAAAGTTGATTTTGAATGTTAATTTCTCTTACTGCGTATTGTTATTTGCGAAAGAGTCAACATAATTCCAGAGGAAATTTGAATACAAATACATATTGATACATGTTTCATGTTCTGAACTTGTATATAACACCTAAATAATTGTTTGTCAAAGTTTGTATAATTTGATATCTTTTCTTGTTTGAAACATGATTATCATTTCTGGAGAGGGAGTAGCATACTAGCATATATGGATAATAGGTTGTTTGTTATGAAAGATACAGGTGGGTAACTTCGGTATTTTAGTAATGCACAAGTGGTTAGGACATGTTTGGTTCATGCTTAACATTGCCATGCTCATTTACTTGCCAAAATTTGTTAAAAATGTGATATGATAAGATTAGGCAAACTTTGAGAAAACATAATAAAATGTTGCGGATTTTTATGAATATTATATCCTTTAGAATTTTTAGAATTTATTTTTGCACTGCGTCTCCTAAAAATCAACAGAGACGTAGGTGAGCCAGAAGCTAAAACGAAGCCAGCTTGATCTGCGGCCTCCCTAAGCAGATTTTCCCTTCCTGCGTGCTTTTGACAGGAACCGTGGCTGATAACGTACGATACGGGCCACAGCTGCGCGGCAAGAAGCTCACTGAAGCAGAAGTGAAGAACCTGCTGAGCCTGGCCGATCTGGACCCTGCTCTGTGCTCCAAGCCGGCCTCCGAGTTGTCGGTCGGGCAGGCGCAGCGCGTCGCCTTGGCCCGGACCCTCGCCAACGACCCCGAGGCATGTGCACCGTCGTCACCTTTCATGCACCCGTCCTCCACCATGGCTGTCCCGCTGAGATCGATCGGTTGCTGCTGCAGGTGCTCTTGCTGGATGAGCCGACGAGCGCACTGGACCCAATCTCGACGCAGAACATCGAGGAGGCCATCGTGCGGCTGAAGAAGACGAGGGGGCTCACCACGGTGATCGTCTCCCACAGCGTGAAGCAGATCCAGCGGATCGCCGACCAGGTGTGCCTCGTCGTCGCCGGCGAGATCGTGGAGGTCCTCGCTCCGTCAGAACTGTCCGATGCCAAGCACCCAATGGCCAGGCGTTTCTTGGAGCTCAGCAGCTAAAGCCTTAGCTTCGTTCCTCCTCAGACGCTTTATCTAGCTGTTCGAGATTGGGAAGGTTATAGGGCCATCTTTCTAATCTCCTCTGAAGTTCTACTCTGTGTTCGTGTATACAATCTGAATCTGTTGAAGTAGCTTCTGACGGCTAAAGTGTAAGCAAGACAAGCATGTTCTTGGACTCTTGGTGGATCTGCTTTGTTTTTTCCTGGACAATTGTTACTACTCAGTAATTACTTCACAAAAAAAAAAACACAGTTTTGAACCTGGACCAACGTTTATACACGTTCAAATCTAGAATTGTGTTTTTTGGATGAATGGAGTAACACTAATCTATAAACTCTAGTGTTTATCTACAAGCTGCCAAAATATACCCAAAAATCTAGATTTTTTTCAACCTTTTCAATCAAAATTGTAAAGGAAAAATAACCTATTACTAATAGTTTTCAATAATTTTCTCAAAAATTAAAAAGCAGGCTCACTTGAAGACTTTTAATTAATTTGGTTGCCACATGTTGGAGAAGGACTCTAGAGGGATATTGCCCTCCATTATTATTATTTTTATTTCTATACCTAGAAAACTCGTTCACAAGAATGTTCTGAGGTCTATCTATCAGACCAGCCTAGCATAGATTATAAATCTGAAAGGAGGTATAATAATATAAATAGGACCGGAACAAACACATATAGACATAGCTTCACATATAGATGGTTAAACGGGTAGGTCCACTGGGTGGGCTTAACATGGCACTGGCCTAGCCGTACATGACATACATAAGTATAAGGACGTGCTTGGGCCTTATTTTCAGCCCACAATTCTAGCCCGGTGTGACACGACTAATGAGTTGACACTATATCGCGGTCCCATCTCTTTCTCCCATTGTTGGATGCACTTAATGGGAGAGCCCTAATTAATGTACCACTCCTCTTTTCTCCCAGCCTACAAATGCTCTCTCTCTCTGCGCCCTGGTCCCAATAAGGATATCGACCTCATGCTCCAGCCTTTCACCTACGAGCTCCTCGCCTTCGCCCTCATGTGCATCATCTCGCACAAGTTCCCGCCCATCGTGCTCGCTAACATGCTCAACATTGTCGGCCCTGAGGCACTCCTGCCTAGCTCCTTCGCTCCTCAAGCCGTTGGCCGCCTCTTCTAGTGAAGGCAAACGATTGTGTAGCATAGGGACCACAACAACAACGATGTGGCGGTGATGGCATTAGCGAGGTCACACTCCTTTTTCGTTTGAAATTATCAGTCCAACTTATCTGCATGATACAACGGTTGATAAGCCGACTTATGTTGGCTTAGGGTTTAGGGTTTTATTGTGAGAGAAAAACAACAATATAAGTTCAAGCGTATAAGCGTCGGGACGGAGCCATTCGTTTGGCCATCTATGCCTTTAATGACATTGTGCGGCGTATTTATTTTGAAGACAACAATATAATGTCCTAAGAGTGGCCTTACACGTACTGTTGATACCAATAATTACGCTCCCTAGTGATCACAGAAGACCTCTTCTTTAAGCTGGAAGGCCTTGGTGAAGAAGGCTGGCCAGCAGAGGTACGACAAGCAGATGCCACTGACGGTGGAGGCGGCCATGATCATGTTCTTGAGGACGATCTGCAGCTGGACTGCCTGGAGCGGCGACGCACCTGCCATGATGAGCCCTGTCATTGCTCCTGGCAGATTGATAAGCCCCTGGGTCGTGGCGTTGTCGATGGCCGGGGACAACGCGATGCCCAGCGACCTCCTCATCTGTTCGTGCGTCGCCTCGCGTGGCGTTGCGCCTAGAGCAAGTGCTGTCTCCACCTGCAGAAAAGAGAAAATAATAAACAAGATTGTTAATAATATTTTACTTGCAATTGCAAAGTGACGATCGATGATCATACAAATTAGGCAAGAATTAGGAAAAGGAAAAGAAATAAGCAGCATGTCGCCAAGCTGCGACAGGGTTCGAGCTGACCAGGTTCTTCTGGATCTTGACATCGTCCCGGAGCTTCTTCATGGTGACTCCGGTGACGGTCATGGCGTTGCTAACCATCATGCCGGCCGCGGGGATGATGTACCTCGGGGTAAACGGGAAAACGTCGAGCACGAGGAGCAGGGCTATGGTGAATACGGTGCCGACGAGGATGGACACGAAGGCCATGCACTTTCCATGGGGGACCTGCTTCGCCCGCTGCCCCGCCGTGTAGCTGGCGACCGTCACCTGTCCAAATTCAGTCAGATCAGATCATCTTGTCGATGGAATGAAAACTTTTCTAATCGAGGTTTGAGGGATCAAATCAAGAACACGTCAATGCAACTACGTACAGATGATGAACAGAGGGTGCGTTACGTGCCATGAAGAGGTAGGTGAGGAGGATCCATGGCGTGGCGTTCTCCTGGACGAAGATGAAGTGGAGGACGAAGCCGACGAGGGAGAGCTGGAGGAAGGAGCGCGCGACGGCGTAGAGTGCTTCTCGGCCTCGATCCCCAGGCGCTGCGTGAAGCTGAGCATGACGGCCAGGGCGACCACGGCGGTGGCAGCGGCCGGCTTGAGCATGCCCCAAAGGAAGTCTCGCCAGAAGCCTGGCTCCCCGAGGTCCGGCGGCGCCATCTGCTCCAGCAACGCCCTTGCGTGCTCCATCTCTCCACTTTCAGGTACCACAAACACCTTGATCGCTCCGATCAATGTTTTGTTTTATAGAAAAAAAAGTGAAAATACGGGCGGACACAAATTTGGTTTCATGAATGTGACTGTTAATTAATGCTCCTATCGTTTCCACGGCGATGTGCGGGAGTTGTCAACCAGCACTAGCACTAGTTACACTGGATCTTTCAACAACGTCATGCTCCATGGAGCCCGAGGCCGAGCCCAATGAAGGACTTTGTGCGTGTCTCTACGTGGGTTTCTGCGGCTGATGAGCCAACTGATATTGTTTTTTTAGGAGAAAAACACGGTACAATGACTGATAAGTTATCCGGACGTAGTCTATTGCTAAAGTTATGACGTACCAGCAAAGCTGTACAAAATATCCTTGGTCTTTCAGTAATCAATTCCAGTCGAGCACAAAGAATTCTGATAAAGAGCTCGAGTGCCGCACCAAAGAAATTTGCACGCTAGCTCATTTTATTTCTTCTTCACTCTCCGTCTCTCTCGGTATATCTCCTCTGAAATCTCCACACCAATGGCCTCATCAGCATCAGCCTAGCAACCAGTGGCGAAGCTACGTTCATTGACTGGTGTCGACCGACACCGACGACTTGCAAGGAAGCTGTGTTACGTAACAAATTTTCACCATGTAAGACCCCATCACAAAATTTACACGACCCCGGCAGCCTGCCAATCCAAGTCCACGTCCGGCCCATCGTCCACGTCCAACATCTGAGCATCCAAGCAAATAATTAGCTACAAGCTAATCCGCTAGTAAGCCCATCGTTAGAAGGCCCATTTGTAATTTGCGTTTGCCTATCGTGAGTATGTCTACACACTACATAGTCGCCGCAAACCAGAAGTCCAGAAGACAGAAGTCCAAACAACGTCGTCTCCAGCCCTTGACGTCTCCGACTTGCCCAGTCGCCCGACGCTAAAGATCCCAATTCCCAAATCGGCAAATCCCATCGCAAATCACAGAGTGGTGGCCGGCGGCCGGCGGCGATCAACGAGCAGGAACATTCTCTAATCTCTTATCTCTATGTCAGGTATATATTTTAATCATATGTATGCAATCAATGTCTATCTACTTTAGAGTTCAATTATGTGACCAATTTGTAATTTGACAGTCAATCAAAGCAAACTAGATCGATTTTTGAAAAGGAAATCGCCTCCGCCCAATGATAACGAGAATAATGATGGAAATATTTCAAGGACAAGAAGAGACGACACTGTTGTCACTGTATCAAATCCAAATCATACTAGTGCTGTCACTGCATCAAATCCAAATCGTACTAGTCATCGTTCTTCGCGGATACCACGACAAGAGGTAAATTTTGATGAGCTTCCATATGATCCAGCCAATAGAAGGAGAATATCAGATTACATAAGTGATCAGCTATAAAATGATGTAAGGAGAAAGTATTTAACAAAGGGTCCTTGTAAGCCACCACCTGGTTTTAACTTTCCACAAACAATAATTGCTGGGGTTCCACGCCGCTATCAACATGAATGGTTCAATATGTATGATTGGCTAGAGTATAGTGAAAAGTTGGATAAGTGTTTTTGTTTATATTGCTACCTGTTCAGAGATTGCAACAAGGATCAAGGCGGGAATGATGCATTTGTAATAGATGGTTGGGATGGGTGAAACAAATCTGATAGGCTTAGAGATCATGTAGGCAAGAGATGTGATAGTTTCCATAATACAGCTGTGAAAAGATGTGACAATTTGTTGAAGCATGGCCAATCAATTGGTGAAGCCATAAACAGGCAGAGTACTAAAGAGAACCATTTGATTCGATTGAAGACAGCCATTAAAGTTGTCCGATACTTGTTGCATCAAGGCTTAGCTTTTTGTGGGCATGACGAATCAGAGAAATCTACCAATAAGGGAAACTATCGACAATTAGTAGATCTTTTAGCTGAGGAAAATGACAAAGTAAAGAAAGCATTTGTTAATGCTCCAAAAAATAATAAGATGATTGCTCCAGAAATTCAAAGGGACATTGCAAATTGTTTTGCTGAGGTAAGAAAGAGTGTCACCATTTTTTCCAAAATTATGTCCTCTCTCATTTATATAAAGAAATTAATGGTTAACCATTTCTTTTGCAGATCATTGTGAAATCTATCATTGAAGAAATTGATGGGATGTGTTTTGCCTATTAGTAGATGAGTCAGCTGATGTTTCTGGAAAGGAACAAATGGTTATTGTCTTGAGGTATGTGGACAAACTTGGGGAAATAAAGGAGAGACTTATTGCTGTTGTTCATGTGCAGGAGACATCAGCTTCATGTCTGAAATAGAACATTGATAATTTGTTTGCTAAGTATGGCTTGAGCATAAAACAGATTAGAGGACAAGGTTATGATGGGGCCAGCAACATGACAGGTGAGTTCAATGGATTAAGAGCTTTAATCATGAGAGAGAACAGCTCAGCCTATTATATACATTGCTTTGCTCATCAACTACAGCTGGTCATTATAGCAGTGGCTAAAAAGAACGATGATGCTAGTGATTTCTTTGATATGGTATCCCTTTTGCTCAATGTGGTTGGAGCTTCTTGCAAACGTAAAGATATGATTCAAGAAGAACAACAAGAGAGAGTTAGAAAAGCCATAGGAAGTGGACAACTAAACAATGGAGCTAGATTGAATCAAGAGCGGTCTCTTTAAAGAGCTGAAGACACACGTTGGGGTACTCATTATAAAACACTCACGAGCATAAGCAATTTGTTTCCTGAAGTCATTGAAGTGCTCCAATATGGAGCTAGAGACACACGTTGGGGTACTCATTATAAAACACTCATGAGCATAAGCAATTTGTTTCCTGAAGTCATTGAAGTGCTCCAATATATTGAAAAAGAAGGCCCATCTGATGCAAAGAGACACCAAGCTCGTGGTCTCCTGGAGTACCTTAAGGATTTTGACTTTGTGTTCCACTTGCACTTAATGATGCTTATTTTAGGACATGCAAATTCTTTGTCACAGTCCTTGCAAAGAAAGGATAAAGATATCTTAGAGGCCATGACAGAGGTGAAGTTAACCAAGCAGAAGTTTCAAAAAATTAGAGATGATGGTTGGGATTCTTTGATGCAGGCTGTGGAGTCATTTTGAGAAGAACATGGCCTTCCCAAGTTGGATATGGAAGAGGAGTATATTGACCATCATAGGCTAAGAAAAAAGACCAATCAAACCAATTATCAACATTATAGATTTGATTGCTTCAATTCAATATTGACCTGTAACTTGTAGAGTTCAATGATCACTTCAATGAGGTAAACTCTCAATTGCTCACTCAGGTTGCTACTTTCAGCCCCACGAATTCTTTTGAAGCTTTCAAATTGGAGAGTTTAATGGATTTGGCTAAATCATATCCTGATGATTTTGATTCAACATAAGTAAAGGATCTTGGTCGTCAGCTTAATTTCTATATTGACAATATGCGAGCCAATGAAGGATTTGCCAACTTGAACACTATTTCAGAACTTGCTAAGTTGATGGTGAGTACAAACAAGCATCTGCGTTTTCCCTTAGTGTATCGGCTTCTCAAGCTAGTGCTAGTTCTTCCAGTTGCAACTGCATCAGTGGAGAGGTGCTTTTCAGCAATGAAAATTGTCAAGACAATACTACATAATCGTATCGGAGATGGATTTATGAATGATTGTATCGTATGCTTCATGGAACAAGAATTTCTAGCCACAATTCCACTTAATGATGTGATCGTTCGGTTTCACCATATGAAGGACCGTAACCGCAGAGGGAACCTATAGGAGGTAACTACAACTGTGAGAGTTTATTTTGCTATAATTTGTCGGTTGCTACATTTTTTTAATATATGTGTGATACTGTATTATTGCAACCTTAAAGTTAGTATTATGGGTTTGCTCCGATCCCAGCAACAAAAATTCCTAGCTTCGCCCCTGCCAGCAGCCACCCAAACCGAACCAGCACATCAAGCTTACCTTCTGCAGCGACGACGACGACAGCGTAGGGAGGGCTGCTCGCGAGTTCGACGAAGAAGACGATGAAGCTAGGGAGCTCCTGCTCGATGTGGCGGACAGCAACCTCGCCGCCGACGGAGGAAGAAGTGATGGGCCACCGCCCAAGATACGGGTGCGGGGGCTGAGGAAGCGTGCGGCGGCGTCGACCGGCGAGGAGATTCTGCGCGGCGTCCACCTGGACGTGCCGCGTGGGGTGGTCATGGGCATCATCGGGCCCAGCGGCAGCGGCAAGTCCACGTTGCTCCGCGCGCTCAACCGCCTATGGGACCCCGCCCCCGGTGCCGTGTTCCTCGAGGGCGCCGACGTCTGCGGCCTCGACGTCCGCGCTCTTCGCCGCAAGGTCGGCATGCTTTTCCAGCAACCCGCCATGTTTGAAGGTGCGTACATACGTACTTCTGTGCCAGTACAAGCTAAGCGAGTCTAGACTAGACGAACAGAGTATTGTTCTTTCTCTGCCTGCCAAAAACTTTTTTTAGACCAAAGACCAATTGGCCTTGCTTTATATGAAAGCATAGAAGGTTACTGGGGTTACCAGTTTTACAAGCAAAGGTTCAAACAAAGGTAGCTGATACAAGACACTCAAAAAGTTTAACAATGGGCACTAGCCCAGAGCAATAGCCCAGAGCAATATATCATTAACAGCACTAGCCCAGAGTAATATATCATGGGCACACTCGCTGAAGCCTCAGCTACACCATCAGTCTTGGACGTTTGGCGCCAAAAGATTTGAGACCCGCTCCATCCTCTTCAGCATCTAGTCTTTCTCCTTTTCTTTGAATAAAATACTCCACTTCTGCATAAAGACCAACGATCGATGTATAACAACATTATGCCCTGCTATCACTCTGTTTTGAAAAAATGGATTCGAACCTGAGACCTCTTGACGAAAGAGGTTGAGGGATACCACCACACCATTCAAGCTGTCTGCCAAAAACTGCCTCGTGTGGAACCAACCAAGATGAAGTGCACGCACTAGTGGATCGACCTTGTCTGCTTTAGATTAAATTGTGCAGGAGCTAGCCCAACCGATGACTTGAGAGCTTCTTGCATGAATGAATTTGAAAAAATGTGTAGTACAATCAAGCCAAGTTTAAATTTTGACTCAAGTTTAATAATTCATGATCCACATCATTAAGTTTCTTGTATAATGAACACGGTTGCGTACTATGAAAACGTGCTTTTAATAAACTTAATGATGTGGATCTTGTATTGTATATCTAGTTAATGATTTTTAGGTATCAGTAGTCAAATATGAAAATGAAAAATAGATTGTCCTTCATTGTCATATTCTTTTTTTTACGCAAAAACTGAGGGGGAGATCCCCATAGTGCCATTTAAATTTCATTAAATAAAGAGGGGTACAGAGTTTCATATTCGAAGCAAGAAACCCTATTAGTTCCACTTCAATTTTCGAACGAGCTTTAAGCATGCATGTCATGTGTACCGAAAACCCATATGACATCACAATGCAAGTTGTAGTAGTTTGTAAATTGGATAAATAGCCTGATTTTATATATCATGCTCGGAGTCGTAAACCAAGTCGTACCCGTATTTCTAGATTCGGGGTCATTAGCTACAGGAGGGTTTTTGACAGGTAAAACATGCATTTGTAATTCAGGGATGATGTGGCTTTGACGTACTGTGTTACGTATAGGTTTGAATATAAGCTTGTACAGTTATTTTTTAAGACTCGAGATAATTCCCACAATGATTTTCTCTAAAGAGTAGTCAACACGTAGAGAGGAACAAACAATTACACTACGCACCTTACATTATATCTAAATGCTTAGTAAACTATGTATTACAAAAGCCAAAAAATGGATTTACAAATTTAGAACGGAGGGAGAATATACTAAATTAAAAATTGTTGAAAACTACTACCGCCGTCCCAAAATATGTGTCACCACAGAACAAGCTTGTCGAACTTCTCAAGTCCGACTTGGTTTACTAAAAATATTACCAACATTTACCTCTCCAAATAAGTTTATTATCAAAATATATATTCAGTGATTTATCTAATGATACTACTTATGTGCAACATAAAGATGTCGGATTATGAGGGTGCTACGCTAGCCAGAAAATAAAAGCTTTTCTACCTTATAAACCAGGATCTACTGCTAGTTACAGGTTACGAAATTACCACTAGACGCGCAGGTGCAGCGGAAGATGACTCGATGTAGTCGTACGCGTCGCAGCAGGCAGTGCAGTTGCGTGGTCGTCCGTCACGTCAACCCCCTCGCGCGGTTCGTCCCAGTGCTCCAGATGCAGCACCTCCAAGGAATCCCACACGTACAGGGAAGAAGCGATGCGCCTCCGGACTGCTAGGTCCACGAGGAGCAGAAGGCGCGAGTGTGGGGAGGGCGATGGCGGCTGTTCAAGGCGTGTAACCTTTGACTGCGCCCCTACCCCTTGCTTTATATAGGCGTCCCTAATGAGCTCACGAGTTGGAGGCCCATTAGTAACCCTAAGCCTTGTCTAATTCGGGTCTAACTCGAATTAAGCTTCCAGCCCCTTAAGCGTACGACCCTATGGGTTCACGCACACATTGACATAGGCCGAGTACTCCTACTCGCCCAATAATTGACAGCGGCCTCTAGCAAGGCGTGACAACTTCAATGTGCACGCAAAGATCATATCAGACGAACCACTACGATCACATACAAGTTATTCCCTTTGCCACTCGATATATGGTTCAACTCGTGGGTTAACACTTAACCTAAACATGATCATGCATTTGTTGATCCAATCACTTGATTGATTCAGTGATATCTCTCTCGCGTAGAGAGGGGAAAATTCCATCTTGATTGTCTATGTCTCATAGCATGCTTCCCGACCACCCGAAGACCACCTTTATAACTACCCAGTTACGGAGCAGCGTTTGATAGTCCTAAGTAGGCCATTTCACATCTTGAGTATATACCACAATCTCAGGTCTAAGGACATAACGTATATGACGTGAATAGAGACTTTCTCATGTCGGATCAGTCCAGCCTACATGTCTCACATGTGCCCACATTATTAGTTTGACATCTCCATATCCATGACTTGTGAAACATAGCCATCAACTAATACATATGCTGGTCTAATATTCAAGTGTGTTCTCACAAGAACGCCGGCCAGGGACAACTTTAGAATAACCATTCAAGTAATTGAGTTCCACAAACAATTCACATAATTACCAATCAACACAAGTTGTCTATAATGGATATTCAATGAACACTTAATGCATGTCATAGATAAAACTGGAATATCATCATCTCTATGATTACCTCTAGGACATATTTCTAATAAAAGATTAATATTTTCTCATATATATTTGGTTAAACTTGAATTGTTTGACTTCTCGAAAAGTGAGAATGACATTTATTTAGAACAGAGGGAGTATGTTGACAAGCAAGACTTGATGCCCATTTTGGCATCTAGTAGGGCTTTACCATCATTTGTCATGATGATTAGTGTATTAATCACTTTGTCAACTTTAGATGCAGAGCAATTTGATAAAGACTTCACGTGAAAAACGTACTCTTTTCAATGGCAGGACTGCTAATGTCATTTGAACCGTTCTTGGCATAACTTTAAATACCACCCAATGCACGGTACAAGGATTAACACGGATACACATTGGTCCAGACAAGTCCTTGATAAACTTCCAACAGCTGGTGATAGGTAACGAGTGCCTTGAATTTACTTGTTCAGACCAACTGTAGAAAGGAGAATTCTCTTCATTTTTTCATCTATAATCTGTCACTTTCACTTGCTCAACAATAAAGTGTATTCTTTCTCAAAAAAAGAATAAGTATATTCCAGGATCCCGCGAAAATTTCTGGATAACCATAAGGAAGGAATGGCGCAAAGCAATAAACATAGAAAACGCCCTTCACGACAAACAAACGAGTTGCTCTGAGTCTTACTACGTTTCTGCACTTGCTATGCTAGGGACTGTGGCTTACAACGTGCGCTACGGGCCACAACTGCGTGGCAAGAAGCTCAGTGAAGACGAGGTGCAGTCGTGCAGAGCCTACTAAGGTTGGCCGATCTGGACCCTGCCCTGTCCTCCAAGCCTGCCAACGAGTTTTCTGTCGGCCAGGCGCAGCGCGTCGCCTTGGCGCGCACCCTCGCCAACGACCCTGAGGTGCGCGGACACTCACTCACTCTGTCACTCATCTTCATTTCGTCGCCTTCCTTCATGGTGTCTCCTGCTACGATCACCTCTGTTGATGGATGCATGTAGGTGCTCCTCTTGGACGAGCCGACGAGCGCGTTAGACCCTATATCACGCAGAACATCGAGGACGCCATTGTGCGACTGAAGAGGACGAGGGGGCTCACCACGGTGATCGTCTCCCACAGCGTGAAGCAGATCCAGCGCATCGCGGACCAGGTGTGCCTCCTCGTCGCCGGCGAGGTCGTGGAGGTGCTCGCGCCGTTAGAGCTGTCCAGGGCCAAGCATCCCATGGCCCCACGCTTCTTGGAGCTAAGCTGAAGATTGATCTCAGTAGATGTATAATATTTCATTATTGTATGAGAAATGCGTGTAACTATTTCAAATAAAAATAATACAATGCAAATTACTGGCGTGACATGTAAAATTAATCGTCCCGGCTGAAGGTTTATGTGGCTTATGTTGTTTTGTTGTGAGAGAAAAACAATATACTATGGTTGATAAGACTCTATTCATTCAAATGAGATTCTACCATCCATGTTTTAGCCTCTACTTCTTAGCGCACTCTGTCGGCCTCACTTGTCAGCGGGTCCTACTTGGCAGTTGAGTAGAGAAGAATCAGAATCGCCCATCTATTAGGGACTAAATAGGAGTTTAGTTGTAGAGGTTTTGTGTGTTTGAACTCTTCAAAGTGGGACGAGGGCACCAAGTCCACCAAGATCATGATCGGAGTTGCTCTAATGTCTTTCTTTTAGTTAGGTCTTCGCCTCGTTCGAACTGTAGTTCGGGCAAGGTAACCTCTCCGAATGGTTTGTCATAGCTTTTCTTATGAAAAGAAAAGAAGCTAAATCACATACTACATTATACATGTCAAAATCTAATAAGAAACAGTACATATTGCGTCGGTCAAAACCAAATAAACATTGCTATTCTCCTCATAAGGAACATGTTCATCAAGAAATAATCAAATCAGCAATAACACATCTCCATTTGTTTGAATGATCACAAGAAAGCAACTGTCAACCAGCAAACAAGAAAGCAACAACCCAAACTCCCCCGCCAAAATTCAAACCATACACCACCGACACTCGGCCTTCCCTCCAAAATTTCAAAATTCAAAATCAGCTCGCCCGGGGACTATCCATGACGGTCTCGAACGCCCCCACCAGCGCCTTCACCTTGCTCTTCCGCTTCTCCATCAGCTTGCTCTTGGCCTCCTCGATCACGTCGTTGCTCCGCGCCACCTCCTTCTTCTTGGGCTGCTCCTCCTCCGACCGCTTCTCCATGGCCGTCTTCACCTTGAGCCCCTTGAACGCCAGCGCCGACGCCGACGCCGACGCCCCCTCGGGGATGGAGATCGCCGACTGCAGCTTCAATGGCGCGCTACTCTTCTTCGCCGCGCCCGCCGGCGTCGTCGGGGCCGACGCGCTCTGCTGCGGCGTCTCCACCACCTCCTTGTCCTTGCTGATGGCTTCTACCACCGGCGTCACGGGCTCCGACGCGCTCACCTGTTTAGGCATTGCCTCCACATCGTCGTCGTCACCGTTGTTGGCCCCTTCTCTCAGCGGCGTCGTCGGAGCTGACGCGCTCGATCTGGCAGCCGCTTTTGGCCTGTCGGCCACCTCCTCGTGCTTCTGCAGAGGCGCGGGATCAGCTGCTTCCTTTGGTTCTTCAGAGATCACGCTCGTTTCCTCCTTCGGTTCTTCAGAGATCACGCTGGTTTGTTGCTTTGGTTCCTCGTCAGAGATCGCGTTCGCCTCCGAGTTCTCAGTCACCTCTGCTTGCTGGCTCTCCTCGACGACATTCTCTTCCGCCGTGCTGGTTGCCGGCTCGTCTTCTCCCTCAGGTGTCGCCGCCTCCTTCGCCACGGCTTCTTCTACAACGACGGCCGGCCAGCCATCGTCCGTGTGCTTCTGGGCCTCCGTTTCTGCCCACACAGCCTCGCTGCTCTGCGGCCTGTCTTCTTGCATCTCCGGTTTTACCTGCTCAGCCTCCACTTGTATGATCTTCTCCTCCACGGCGACGTCATCCACCTCCGCTTTTCCCTCCGGCTGTCCTACGCCGACCAGCTCCTCATTATGCCTCACCGGCACTGTCGTGATGTCGGTGCTGACGCCCTCCTGCGCCGTCGCGACGTCCTGTTCGTTCTGGTCGGCGGCTTCGGAGTCCAACAAGACAGGCTCCTCTACATCCACGGGAGTCACGGCAGGCGACGGCTCGGCAGGCGTCTCGGGCTGCTGGTGCTGCTCCTCGACGGGCTGTGCTCCCGCCGTCTTGCCTTTGGCCCTGGCGGTGGAAGCACCAGCGCCGCCCTTGCTGCTGGACGCCGAGGCCGCCGCCGCCGCGGCCTCCTTGCTCTTCTTGCTGCGGGACCTGCTGCTGGCCTTGAACGCGTTGGACGCCCGCTGCATCAGCTGCCTCGGCGACACCGCTGCCCACCGCGACGCGGAGGTCGACGCCGGCGCCAGCGCTTTGGCCTTGGCTTTGGCCATGTCTGGCCGCGGCGCGACCACAGGCTGCACCGGGGCCTTATCCTTCTTGGGCGTGATTGGCCGCGGCGCGCCCACCGGCTGCGCCGGGGCCTTGTCCTTCTTGGGCGTGATCGGTCGCGGCCCGCCCACCGGCTGCGCCGGGGCCTTGTCCTTCTTGGGCGTGATGGGCCGCTTCGCCGTGGCGGCGGAGGACGTGGAGGAGGGAGAGGGCGACGCCAGCGAGGAAGACGACGAGGAGCTGTGCATCGACGAGCTCACGGTGGGGCGGAGGAAGGACGGCATCGGCTTGTCGGACGCCGCCGCCGCCCCCGCCGCGGAGGACGGCCGCGACGGGTCGGAGCTGCGCGGGCTCGACGGGGGCCTGCCGGTCCCGGACCCGGACCCGGTCCCGCTCTTGCTTCGTGGGCGCGCGCCGTCGCTCGACCGTAGCGATGGCCGCGTGGCCATGGGCGGCGGCTTCCTCTGCATCGCAACACAGAGCAGAGAGATTTGTCAATGGTTTTGCCGGTTTACAAGAAGTGCAAGGCAGAATGAGACGTGATTTGGGAGATTTGTTTTTCTCCCAGCTACGATTTGTATCTGGTTGACCTTGAAATGTTTAGACAACATGCATGCCATGTTTGCATTTTTGTGTATTTTCTCTCTTCTCTGATGTCTGTGACAAACACTACTGCCACGTTGCGGTGACAATTCATGTTTTCTCTCTTTTTTTATCGGAAAAAACTATTTTGATTTCAGTCTAATGCAAGTATTTTTTAATTAATGGAACTATATGTTTATGTCAAACAAAGCAGAACAAGGCAGTCAAATTCTTTTTTGATACAAAAAAAACATCTTGTATATAGTTTTCTGCATCATGACAATACAGGGGATTCTTTCAGTTGTGCCAGCAAAATTAAACCTGAAGAGGGAGCGAAAGAAATTGATGAATGGATCTAATGCAAAGCTAGACACCGAAATCACATAGCATGTGGCAACGCATCAAAGATGGACCAAGGTCTATTCTCCATGGAACTAGATGCCTAGACGAGCCAAGGACGACGACGACATATATGTACCTGGAACCTAATGCGCTGAATTCATGGATGCTTTCTCAACCACAGGAACAACGAATAACATACATATCTTGGCCTTATTTGCGTGTCTCCAAACCAAGAGATGTGGAGAAACCGTCGTACCTTTGTGAGCAGGAAATGGCCAGGAATGGCGTGTTGTGGCGCAGTGGGCAAGGAGGACGGAGGAGGGGAGGGGAGGGGAGGGGAGGGGAGAAGACGAAGAAGGCAGCAGCAAGATGAGAAAAAGCCGGGCAACAAAAGAGCCCCATGTTTGCAAACAGAACCTGTCAAATAGTTGGCAATTGGCATGGCAGCTGTGAGATCCATCTGTCGTTTGGCTATTTTTACACCGGTCAGACATTTTCATGGTTGGTTCAAAATTATAACTGAAATCAACTACGACAGCATGCCATGTAATAATGGTTATTAATAATAGTATGTGTATCTTTTTTGGTTGTGATTTTCCAAACATATTGATTCCTTTGATTGAAAAATTGCTCAAAACCGTGTGCTTTCTGGACCGCAGCAAAGACATGCCATTTGAGTTGAGGCCAGATTTGATGATCCAAGGATCAAGTTAGCTGGAAACCAAGTATAAACTTTAGGACAACTACTCACAGCCATTTATTCTTTTTTGGGAAATGTCTTGCTATTGGACACGAACCGTATTATAATTCATATGATATCATTCATCTAAATTTGGATTTTTAACCCCTAAATCTGGAATATTCTCCTAAATTTAGAATGTTTGTCTTGTGAAGATCAAACATTTTTTCTGGATTTGTAACATTGTCCCTGCTCAACAAAAATATTCTTATTTTGAAGCATTTATTCTTCACATAAGAATATTCTTCAACCAAATTTTATCTAAATGTATACACCAAATTAAGATCTTGTTTTCAAACATATATTATAAGAAATTAGAGATATGAAGGCACGCCGTCTAGGCGGCCTCCTAAGGTGTCCACGTGTGCTTCGTTTCCATGGTGCGTTAGATAGAAATTCCACGATCCAGATGTAGTTGCTCACAACCGGTCATCCTTCCTACATGTATGCCAATTCAATGAAGTGGACAAAAAATTGAATGAGCATACGTGCAACCAATGATAATGTAAAAATTGTAGTTGTCCCAAAAAAAAAAAGATTGCAGCTGTCCTTCATATGCAGAAAAGTTACTACTCCCTCCGTTCTAAATTACAGTTCACTTTAACTTTTTTTGGTGTATGTATTTTGCTATGTATCTAGATAAATAATATGTCTAGATATATAGCAAAGTGCATACACTAAAAAAGTTAAAGTAAACTACAATTTGAAACGGAGGGGTACAACTTAAGCATGCACGCATAATGTAAAAATTATAGCTGTTCTTCACATGCAAAAAAAAATGCTATGACATGAAAGACATGCAAGCAACGACAATGTAAAAATTATAGTTGTCCTTCACATGCAGAAAACTAGTAAATTACAGATGTCCTTCACATGCAGAAAAGTTACTGCAACATGAGCATGCAACGATAATGTAAAAATTACATGTAGTTGTCCTTCACATGAAAAAAATTACGCCATGAGAGAAATTTACAGCACATGTGTCTGCTCCTTTTACATTCATGAATTTATCACCTAGGACAATGTAAAAATAGCAACAGGGAGTGCATGTTAACTTTGTGCGGTTTCGTTAAAAAAAATTCACATGAGTAGGCTAGGTCAAAAGTAGGTGGACACATTTAATCACTCTTTGCCTTGTTTAGATGGTTAGAAATTTTAACTCAAATTTCTATAGCATTTTTATTTGTATTTAATAAATATTATCCAATTATAGACTAGATTCGTCTCATAATTTATAATCAAATTATATAATTAGTTATTTTTTCTATATTTAATGCTCCATACAAACGACTAAAGATTGATGTGATAAAAAAAAGAAAAAACTAGCAATTTTGAGATAAACTAAACCAGCCTCACTATCGGTGGATGAAACACAGCTCTCCCTTCGAGGAACACGCACGGACATGTGTACTCTCACATGCATCAATACGTGCATGAACAGGTTGGACTTGGCACCATTGCTATTAATGATCTCCTTGCACCCAACCATGCCTCCTCCAAGTCTTCAACTCTTGCCTATATATAAAGCATGTGGTGCGCCACCGTTGCTTCATCGCCCTCCTCCCAGTGCTTGCATGTTCAGCATGCCCTTGAGGCCATGGCGCCACGCTTGCCTATGATGCCGCCATGTTCCGCTTCTATGGCGAGCGCCTCCCTAACAACGCAAGTTCAACTTTCCGGCTGTCCAGCATCCTGTCATCCCTGACCACCTCTACATCCACCTCACCACAACCACAATCAGGGTGATCGCTGCGGACTATGGCCGAAGGCAGCAATCCACCTCACCACAACCACCATCAGGGTGATCGCTGCGGACTATGGCCGAAGGTGTGCTGCCTTCCTCGCACCGTTTGTGTGCCGTCTCCCTAAGTGATGACCATCATGGGAACAACAAGATATATGTTTTTTTTTTTGCTGCCTAGGCAATGAACGATTGTTTTCAAAGGAGCCATCCATTGGATGTGTAGTTTTCCTTTTGGTAAGAAATAGTTCTTCGTATGAACAACTGCTGTCCAATTTTGCGTTAGGTCCAATTAAAATTAGGGGTGTGTGTGTTAGCTAGGCTTAATCGATCTATTTGTTTCCTTGGATTAGTAATTGTGACCGCAACGACCAACACTACCATACACTCCTATTGGAATAGTAAATAAACATCTGCAAAGCAGGAAAAAAATCACCAAGCACCTACTAATATCAGAGATGTAAACAGATTATTTTGCTAGCGTTTTTATACAACTCGAAGGGAACAAAACCAAAAACTTACATGAGCACCGACAGGGAGTCGCGAGCGTGGATGGGGGTGACGGGCGTGGGCTTGCCCGTGAAGGCTCCGTGCATGGCAGCCAACCATTAAACACTTGTTTATACTAACGCGGTATTGATTTGTTGGTGCAGAATTGGCATGGCTTAATGACAACCAACCTCTATGTTCCTTTTACAACACTGTGATCTTTCCTTGCTATATTTCTCAAGATTTCCTATACTAGGCACATCACCCGGGCAGCAATGGCTAGTACAAGGATGAATGCTTGTCCTATAAGAAATACTAAATTAAATTCCTATTGCATCCTTGTATCTTAAGAATAGATTTGTGTGTTCTATCTACCATAGTGTCCTCGCAGCAGCCATTGAAATTCTGTTGTGAAGAGAAGCTTGCAGTTCTGTACTGAAGGGGGCATCTGCCTAAAGACGAGATTGTTCCTGCTGATCCAGATTGCCCAACAAAAGAGGATGGTAATCTCCATGTAGAAGTTCTGGTTGATTTGGATGTTGAGCACATCCAGACTCTGTAAATGTTGTAGATCAGGGTTGATATCTAAGTTGATGCAGTGCCGTGCTAATGATGCAAACCGTTGTTCCTGTGCTAGTGACATTTTTTTTTTATCAAACTCAACCCTTTTTGCAGAATTATTGTTTGGTTTTGTAGCACCTTGAAATATCTGGAGGCAAGGAGCTCATAGTGTTGGAAACCATTGTACTGCTAGCTAAAACTTGTTTCCTAAACCATATTTTTTTTTCTACTGAATTATAAAACTACAGTTTTTTTTAAGGGAAAATCATACAGTTTGTTAATTATCCAAACATGATTAAATTAATTAATGAAGCCCTCCTCCCTTCAACAGAATTTCCAGGTTCTAGGCATAAAATGGGCTGTTTGTGGCGGTATCATTGCTCGCGACAAAACAGGCCCGCCAGTCGTTGGTGGTGGGCTGTGTGTAGATAGACTTTGCTCCGCACTTTCCCTCTCTTATTAACCGGGCCAAAATAGGCCCGCTACTCGTTGGTGGCAGGCCGCATGCACCCAGGCACAGAAAACCGGAAGGACCGCGCGCACGTACCCAGGCGCAGTCGTTGACTCCACCCCACCCAATCATGCACGCACGCACGGCGTCCGGCGACGCGGCGCGATCCACCGGCCGGTCCCCGCACCTGCTTTTGATCTGGCAGGCAAGACGCAGGCCACCGTGGGGGTTGGCCGTGGCTACCCACCGGCAAGTACGACGACTCCATCAGCACCGCTGCCTGCTCCGCTCTGGCTCCGGGTCCATCCATGCAGACGATACGATAAGATCATACGATACGCCGTCGTCGCCGCGTGGGCGCGCGCCGCGTTACGCATGCACCATCTGATGCCGCGGCCCGCCGCAAAGACTCGACCGCTCCGCACGCGACCTCGGGAGAACGCACGCGCGCGACCCGGGCACCGGCAGGTGCCTCGAGCGTTCCCGCTCGGCACCGCCGGCACGCGCGCCCCGTTGCCACGTCCAGCTAATGGCTTGGTAGTTCGGTTAAGTGCACAGATGCCGTTACATGATTGGCCTTCTTTTTTTCTCGAATACTACCTTCAACCAACGGAACGAACCAGACGCCAGGTACCGGTCCACACGCTCATCATCCCATCCATATCATGGTCGTCTAGTGGCCTCGCCTGAGTCACCTCGGTCAATCTCTGCCGTGCAACGACTGTGCCACAGCCATTTCTGATCTCCCTCCCTCCATTATCTGCACTTCGTCAGAGAGGTTTTATTTGCAACTGCCATCATGATCACGGCATATCAAACCACCTGAAATTTGTTGAAACTTGGAGAACCGGTCGACGTCCGAGAGTGGATAGATGTCACAATGCAAAACTGTGGCATAGCTTTCCTGGCAGGGAAGGATCGGACATCGGAAGGGGGCGGGGGGTCCAATGCGGCGGCCAATTCCTTGCAAAAGCTGCTGTGCTGGTTCTTCTGTTCTGTATTTTGAGAAGAGAAGAAGCGAAGCAATCAATGGCCAAAGACGACGGACCAAGCACTAGATGCCCCCGCGCCTGCCTTTCACCAAAGCAAGGCACAAGTGCGCAAGCCAAAAAGGCACAAAAGGCCACAGGATATGACAAAGACGGGAGGCAAGGCGACAGGTCGCTTTCTTTTCTTTGGCGCCGAAGGAGAGGACTTCGCAGAATTCGAACAAAATCCCCAGTCACGCGTGCACATTGCACGCCCGAGATTAGTGCTCATCACAAAAGAAGATGCTATAGTTAAATGTTGAGATCAAGGATGTTTGAGCCACTAACTATGCATATTAACTCAGTTCATGCCATCATCCGGCACGTACTCGGTTTAGTAGCACTACAAAATATATATATATATATATATATATATATATATTCCATTTTCTTATTTGACAGTTTAACACGTAGTATGTCCGAATAAACGCAGCAAGAAAACAAACAAGTGCACGCGGGTACAACAGACACGCATGGAACGGAACTCCCCCGTTTGGCGCCGTCCGTTACTACAAAGTGGATCCATGCACTTGTGTCAGGCTAGCTGTATATGTTTCTTTGCTTGTTTGTTTTGCAATAGAAAATTGTCGAGAATTAAGAACAGGCTGCCGTTGCTGATTTGGTCAGCCACCTGTCCCGGTATTGTGCATGAGCTAACTACTCCATGCTCTTTTTTAAAATAAAAATCATTACAACTGCCGTAGCAACTCATGTTCACCAGGTCTGTTGTTTCAAGTTTCTTTCGACTTAACCCTGCTTTATTTCTTCTTTCTTTAAAGGAAAACCTAACCCCATCTTGTCGATGCCTAGCTAGCTACTTAACACTCTTGATTAGGAAGCTTGTGTATATGTTAGTCTGTCATTCCAACAGCTGAAAGGTTCTAATCGAAATCACCCCGCCAATGTTTAAGCACTGGCCCGTTTGCAGTTGGTAGTTGGCACTTGGGGCTGTGCCGGCTCAGCTCCTTGGTCAAAAAATGGCAAAGAAAAGGACTTGGTCACAAGACCAGCAATCGCCAAATATAAGCACCCTTGAAGTAGTCATAATCGATAAAACAGTGTGAAGCAAGCACTTTTTTTTTTAGGTCAATAAGAAGGCATGTCCACGAATTGGCCTGTGGTCCAATGGTAGGACGGTCCAGTGGGACACTACCCATGCTCGCACCTTTTTTAGGATTTTCCCAAAGATTTTCTGGCGTTATGCATTAAGTGGTAAACGACGTTTCTGTTGACGACGAGACGAGAATCTCCAGATCTACTGGGTGCTCGGTCCTTTGAATGTGCTCATAGGGGTAGGGTTTACGTACATGTGTCCATAGAAGGTAAGTGTGTGTGCGTATGTGGACGTCTACGCTGTACTATGTACTTCTTAAAAGAAAGACATGTCCGTACTTCGTTCAAAAAGATGTCCGTACCACAAGAGCTGTGCCTCTTTTATTGTGACAGGTATTGGTCACCACAATGTAATAGATTCTAGAGGCAAGGATTAGGACCTGAGCAAGCCATGCATCTGTTTCACTTGATAAAGAGGTGGCAGCTCATCTCGTGTTAACTCTTACCTACTTATCTTTAATCCCAAGACTAACAGGAAATATATCCCATCTACATTGAACAGTGAGATGGATTACACACCTTATTAATCGGCTCATCCTCGTGAAATTATGCCGCTTTGTTCTTTGACAAACAAAGGGAGGTATATGCTATGTCTAGATACATAAAAAAAAATTACGAATCTATAAATGCTAAAACATCTTACATTTTGGGATGGGGGAATAGAGAAGACAAACCACAAACAAGTTTGGAACGAAGAGAGTAATTCATATTACATGCAATCTTACTCTAAAAAAAAATCACATTACAATCTTGAACTACGATTTGCCAAAGCCGTTCAAATTTCAGCATAGGATGGCTTTTCCAATAAAGTACCCCCTCATTTAAATTACATTCTTTTACTTTTCTGAGTATTATATATGTTTTTGCTATACATTTAAATATATGCTATATTTAAAATTTTTGGTTTGCTACGCCTATCGTTTTGGGAGTTTTTAATTAATAATGCAGGGCGAGGTCCAAATGGCCGGCATCCTTTTCCTTACCCTTGCTTTCGAATCTTTTGTGATGGAGCCATCTCAAAAATTTGGTAGACGAATAATGATGAATGCAAGGCACTCCAAAAGGACGGAAAATGATGGATTGGCCAAGAAAGCTACTTGTGTACTATCATCGTCCATCAAAACACAATTATAATCTCTATCTTTTTCCTTTGACAGCTTTGTTTTCCATTTCTTATAGACACCTATTTAGATGTTTGAATTTAATCCAAAAACACACTTTACCATTGTTATTTTGAACGGAACCTAAAAAACACTTTAGAACCGGAGGAATTATTATATATCTTTCAAAAATGAATTCCAAACGGATAAGCCAAGGAGCACGGTAGCTCCGCTGATTCGTTTATTCGGACGTCAGAGAAGAGACAGCGGCGCCGCTGAAGTTTCCGGCCGGCCGGCGGCTGCGGCAGGCGTTTTAACCCGTGTGCGTGCGGCGTGTTCCTTGCCGACACGGACAACCAGGCCCCGCACGAATCACGGCGCAGTCCCAACGGCGCGGATCCATCCGACACGCGCCTGCGCGTGAGCCTCAGCCTCAGCCTCAGCCAGTCTCGGGCGCACCACCCACCGCGAGTCCACGACGAGGACGCAAGTCAGCGCCGCCACGTGGAGTCTATGGGCCCCACGTAGCAGAGAGAGAGAGGGAGGGACAAGGGATCTCGCGTTTCAACTCCCTGCGAACCCGACCCGCTAACGCCGCGAAATAAATCCGCCTGGGATCTGCCCAAATCCTCCCTCCGTTTGCTTGCCTGCCGTCTTCTCCGGCTTCCATTCCATTTCCGCGAGGAGACGAGACGAGGAGGGGAGGGAGGCACGACGCCGCCGCCGCTTCCGCTTCCACTGCGGCTTCGGCTCCATCGAGGTACGGGGCCGCGGATGGCGATGAGCGCATGATGAGTGGTGGGTGCCTTTGATTTGATGTGGGCGTAGGTCCGTATGGGGAGCAGTACAGGAGTTCTAGAGGTTGGGATGGGATGTAATCCTCTGATCATTTCCTTGTTCGGTATGTTTGAATTTGGGGGTTTTGGAATCAAAAGGTCGTACAGACCTGGGTTGCGCGCCGCTACTGGCGACTGCTATTCGGTGCGGTTTGGTCGCACCTTTGGATTGGCGTAATCGGTTGCGGTTTTTTTTGTTCGTTTTCAAATCGCCAGTCCGATGCACCTCTTTGATTTGTGGATGGATGCCGGAGTTCTTTTCTTCGGAAATCGGAAGTAATATCAATTTCTCAAGAGTTCAGAAGTAGAGTTGTGGAATGAAATTTCGTGGTCTCTGTCTCTTAAATTCTTCAGAGGCCACCCGCATTCATTTTCGTCCCGCGATGGAAGAATTTCGACACGACTTATTTCCATTCGACGACTCGTAGGCTCATACTAGTTTTTTTTTTTATTAGTGTTTTGGAAACTTGAAAGCATCGGATGCTAGACAGGTGAATGATGTTTCCACGCGCCATCATGATCATCAATGGCCCAAGTATTTTATTTGGTAGTATGTGGTCCCAACAAATGGGGTCTGTACTGTTTATCAATCTAACTGTGATTTTTATGGGCCTCTCGATCCTTGTCTGATACTGATCATGATGCGGTAATTTCATTCCGTTGGAGGGAATGAGACAGACAAGATCACAGGAGTACTACTATAGCATACGGGTAACCTTCCCTGTCCGTTTTTGCTGTGGGCACAACTTTATCGTGTCCTTTAACTTTTTTGCTCTTTAAGGTGAATGAAGATCAGATATGGGAAGATACTGATGTTACTATATACTGCTACAATGCACTAAGTATGTAGGATCACGTGATATAATGGTAAATGTAACTCTCATAGGGTGCTGGTGAATGTTCTGAACTAACTGTAGGTCCATACTTGATTGTTCTTTCTATTGGAGCTTGGCAGCATTGCCTTCTCTAAATTTGCTTTTCTGAACCTTTGCTATGCTTCTTTGTTTTTTGGGTATGTCTCGCGTGTGTCTATTTATGTCCTCTTGTTCCAATTCTTTGTCACTAACCGTTACAAATTTGGGTTGCAGAAGTCTTCTTTGCTGTTCATTTCCTGCATTTTGGCATGGGCGAATCTTCCTGTAGATCCACTACACCAGTTGGGTTTCTTAGAAGAGGTTCTGGCATTTCCTTGAGAAATCAAAGCAATGAGGACAGGCCAAGCCAGTACAACAACAAGCCAGGAAAGAGTTCAAATCTCAATCCTGTAAAACCACGGTTCACCGAAAATAAAGAGAAGCCAAGGTATTTCCAAGGGCCATTTCCTTCATCAGGCTCCAGGGCCTCATCTGGAAGCTCTTCAAAAGCTCCTGTTAGAAAATATTGTGATGAGAGACAAAAACGGCCCTTTTTGGCAGAGACAGACATTGCTGAAAGCAGTAACAGAAGAACTGAGGTTAGACGCCTACAAAAGAAAGCTTCTGTATTTGGCCATGGGCATCCATACATGCAGAAGGGTACACCAGAAGCTTCATCATCCTCAACAACTACTGAAGGAGACTTGCCAGAAGAGCATGATCTTGGAGTTTTTGATGTTTCTGATTCATCAGGGAGTTCTGCACATGCAGTTAATTCTAGAAATGCTGCATTGAGTGCTATGGCACATAGGCAAAAGGATAAAGAATTGAATTCAGGTAGACCTCAAGGTGCTTCCACTTTCGTTCGTCGTCGTACTTTACCTCAAAGTTTTACCACTGGTGTCAAGTCATCAAGTGCCCCTGGCACTAACAATACTGGAGCACAGAGACGTGGCCTAAAGAATCTTGGTTGCACGTCGATATCTGATGTTCTGCCTTCAGGATGTTCTTCATCTGATTCTGTCCATGATAGGAGGTTTCAAGTTACAAAGAAGAGAACTTCTGATGCAGAAAGTTCTTCAAGATCAAGGGGAATAAGTGAACAATCTAATATAAGTCAGCCGCATGCTAGTTATCCTGGCAGTACTGTTCCTGGAGCTAGAGCTGCTGAACAATTAGCTTCTCAACAAGTAACAAGGACCAATAGCAGAAGTATTCAGGATCCTACAGATTCAGTAAGGAGTAGACGACCTTTTACTCTGCGTGCAAGGGAGAGGATGATGCCAGGTGAAAGAGAGGACAGCGTATTTGCTCTGCGTGAGACTGTTGCAAGTGTTCATCCAGAATACGATCATTTTCACATGGATGGTGCTCCCCCAGAGAGATTAGGAAGACCCTTTTATGCAGAATTACCTCATGCAATTTATTCATCTAATCGTCAAGGCTCAAATAGTCAGACAGCAAGGAGAAGATCTACGTCTTGTACTGAGGAAAGCCCTCAACGGATGTTCCATGGTATGTTTGGGGACAGAGAAGGCTACAGGCACGTAAGCATGGAAGGTATTGCACAGGTTAGTGTCTGTAACTTATTTAATAATACATGTTCTGAGTTGTTACTTTTTCATTTACGATGTGTAGACACTAGTAATGTGGTGGTAGGGTAGGGTGTCCAGTTGTGAAACAGGGTTCAAATCCTGGTTCAGCGTATTCCAAGGCTGTCTGGCCTCCTGTGTTGAGATTCTCTTCTTAATGCAACACCTCCGGGGTGGTTTTTCCCCTAGCGGTCAAGTTTTTTTTAAAAAAAACATTTGCGATCAAATTGATCAAAGCTATGTACAATATAAAGGATGCTGATTTTTTCTGACGAAGGAGTATTAATTGTGTTTTTTGCCATGTTTACTGTATATAGGCGCTGCTAGCATTGGATAGGATTGAACATGACGATGACTTGACTTATGAGGTTTGTCCTTTTATCTTGGTATATCCATTTTCTCTCTCTCATTTTACCAACTTTTCCACTGAAATATATTCTGAATAAAAAAAATGGCAGCAACTGCTGGTGCTAGAAACTAATCTGCTCTTAAGTGGCCTTGATTTGCACGATCAGCATGAAGATATGAGATTGGATATCGACAATTTGTCATATGAGGTATTCCTTTCAACATGTTTGCTCCATTATTATTGTTCGAATTAAATATCCTTGGGGCTTGGGAAAAGCTTATGTTTGGTCCTTTGATATGTAATTTGTCTCTTTCAATTTTCTTTTTCAGGAACTGCTTGCTTTAGAAGATCATATTGGCTCAGTGAGTACTGCCCTTACTGAAGAGCAATTTACAAAGTGTGTATACCGAAGTGTGTACGAAGCAAGAAATTCTGGTAGAGATGTGAACAAGATTGCAGCAGATGATGTGAAATGTAGCATATGTCAGGTATTTTTTTATACTCCAGTATTTCAATGTTCAATTGCCGTTATAAATTCTGATGAAGAATTGGCAATGTAATTTTAACTTGATGGTATGCTTCATATGTTCAACTCATTTCTTGGGGGAAAGAAAGGGATGTATTAGTGCCTTGCCTGACAAACGGAGAAGGCATCTGTTAATTGGAAGGGGGACTATGTAGTGATGAATTGGAATTACTTAGGGTGCACACAAGCAAAGGAAACAAAATTATACTGATGTTGTGGAAAGTTGCACATAGAACTCATAGCTTCAGGTCTCCAACACCCTTGACCAAACACACACATTTTTAAACCTGTAGTATATGTGTTCCAACAATGTATCTCCATGTTTGCCTTTTGAAATGTCATATTCCCAGTAATTACTTGTTTAAATAAACATCAATCTTCTGGACACTGGATGTGTATTGCTCTTCAGCCTGCATTCTGACTGACACTGACTTGATGTTCCAGGAGGAATACGTTGAAGGGGAAGAGATTGGTACAATGCAATGTAAACATCAGTACCATGTGTGCTGTATTCACGAATGGCTTAGGCAGAAGAACTGGTGTCCAATATGCAAAGCTTCAGCTATACCTTCAGAGATGAACAAGGGAGACGCATGAATAAATCTTGGCTAAAACTTGTAAATAGCATGGATTTATGATTAGAATGATGCTGACGCAGTTCACCCCAATTTGTGTATATGATAGACCCTCTCTCCCTCTCTCCCTGGAACCTCCGTAACCTTTTGTTACTGCATCTTTTTTCTTCTTCGCACACCCTTGTGAAATATGAGCGCTGCTTGACAGCAGTATGGTCAGAAACTCGAAATAATCGGGGTTCTCCTTGTTAATAAGAAAATTTCTCCAGATTCTAGATAGGAAATGGTTCTGGTGGACCTGGATATGTCATCCTTTTGATCCTTTATGTTTGACCTGGATCTGGATATGTCATATCTGATGATCATGCACTTCACAACTAGGTTATTGATACTTGCAGATGCAAGTGCAGCGCATGAACAGCTCTAGAAGAACAACACGTTTCAGGGTCCATCCTGCTCAACAGTACAAGCTCACCGGAGAGAATTGAACTGGAAAGTTGGTGAGCCCATCACTCTTGTGCAAGTTGGTTGCGGGCTGATTCATTGCATCATTTAGGCCTCACCCGCACCAACCCACCCACCCACACCGTATGGCCCAAGAATGCTTTATACATTCTAGTTCTAGTACATATAAATTTGTTTGTGCATTTGATTCTTGATGTGCGGCATGGTGAATAATATGCTTTCTCCAAATGGTAAGGTCCAAAGGCTCGTAATTTGATATGAATGTTTCTTCAGTTTGTTTCAGATAGTTCTAAAGGAAATCAGCAAATAAAAAGCTGCGAGTTATGTCGAATGATTTGTTATATAGGTCGGTCAGGACTATTAGCCGTGAAATGAATTCCTGTTTTCTATTCATTGGTGTCAGAATTTTAGTCTACATACATCTTTTTGTCAACCTGTGTTTTTCCTTTATTTTCTTTTCAGAAACCTACTTCAACTTTTGGGTTGGCCGACTTAAATAAACAAGACAAGCTGACCTAAATAGAAAAATATATCTCGCCAATTAATTTGGAGATATATTTGTATGGGGTTTTATATTTTTTTCTCGCTAAACGAGTGGTTACAGGAACCTGTGTTTCATAAAACTGAAATCATTTAGTTAATTTTGTAA
Source organism: Bothriochloa decipiens (assembly GCA_023333625.1). Taxonomy (NCBI): domain Eukaryota; kingdom Viridiplantae; phylum Streptophyta; class Magnoliopsida; order Poales; family Poaceae; genus Bothriochloa; species Bothriochloa decipiens. Next base: position 6,100,359 of record CM041638.1, read on the forward strand.
GCATACATTTTTTTTTCTAAAAAATGGAAACGAACGTACGTATTCCTCGTGTTGCCGCACCGATCGTGGGCCTCTGGGAACTCGGATTCTTTTTTTGGCCCAATGAGAAAACGTGGACCCGAGTTCGCGCCGGTTTCCATCGAATACCGGACGCCGCTCGGACTCGGACACTCGGTCTCGCTGTCGGTGAAGCCTTTTCTTTTATTTTAGCAGTAGGGGACGGAGAGATCGCAGGAGAGGAGTAGGCAAAGAACAGAGCTTCGTTCCGGCTCAAACGACTTGATACGAATGCGGCGTTCCTCCGTCATCGACTCATCGGTGATGTGGACCGCCCGGATCAACACAGCATCAGCCGAATCGGCGGGAAGCCAGACTCAGCCTCAGCACGTGGCCGTGGACATCATCCCGGGCCTGGAGGAGGAGGAGGAGGAGAAGGAATACGACGCAGAGGCCTGGAAGAGGACCATAGGAAAGGTAAGTTAGTTAGATCCTTCTCAAGTTCTGACGAGAAATGAATGATGCGAATGGCATGCAGCCTGAGATAGCATGATATATACAGATTGTGAATCTGGAGAAGACGAGAAGTCTATCAGTGTTTCATGATAATGTTCCAAATATGCTCCTATATTCCCCGATCATAATAAGAAAATATAAATGGACACAGTTCATAGGACAGCGAACAGTTATCAAGATATGTTTCTTAGGACATGTAACAGTTCGAGGGACCAACAACAATTACATGACAATTTATGGCAGGTGTCATATGTTTGCAGCCATTCAGGTTGGTCTTATCTAGACATATTATCATTTTAAAAAAAATGCGCAATAAATTCCAACTAAGATCTTGTTTTTAGGATCTTCTGTACAGAATGTGGGCCATGTGGCACATTAGTTTCATACTTATCCACTGTCATAGGTGATGATTCATAAAGTTCTCCAGTGTCCTTTTCAGATCACCTGTAGATTTCTAGTACGCAAGGCACGGCTCATACCCAATTTGCCACATCTTCATTCGATGTCTCAGTGTAAAGCAACCTAATCTTTAGTCATGTGCTTTGGTTGCAATATGTGCCCCCCACGAAGCAGAGGAAAGTTTTAAGTGAAGCATTTTAGTTCAGCACATGAGCAGGTACAGTCGAGCTGAAGCAGACAGACAGGTACTTGATTGTAGCTTTATGCAAAAAAAGAGCAGGCCATTATCAGATTGATCGGCCTGCCCTTGCATGCCATCTGTTGCAGCAACATCGTCTGGGTTGGTTCTTTGGGATGGTTTAGGGGTCCATGAGTACAAATGGAAATGAGAAATCGCCCTTTTTTCTTGCACCAAATCATGTTGCCATTAGGTGCTGCCGTGCTGAATGGATGTGCACGAGATGAGCGACCTTCAGATAAATTTGGCATTGCTAGGTGAGGAAGGAATGAGGGCATGAATAGGTACAGGACTAGTCTGGTAGCTTCAACTTTTCAGAGCTATGATGCCTATTGTTGGCACTTTATTTTTGTTTTTTTTTTTGAAGAAACGCACTTTATCTTTGTCAAGTCGCCAGAAGGCCAGAAGTGTTTTTATATAAAAATATCCAAAATTGTTTTTTTATCTTAGTAGAATTGTTGGAACTTCTCGGTTTTTTTTTTTCACAACCTCGGCAAAAATCTGTGTAGAAATTTGCTAGATTTTGTGGTTGTAGTCCTCTTCCCAGTTTAGCTGATTGACCTAAGCTTGAGGTCGAAATGATCATGATGTATTGATGTATCCTCTGGCAGCTTGATATTGGTTCCAGAATTTACTAGTCTCGGCGGTTGGGTACTTGGATCTGTCTGGACTCTGTAGATTCTATTATTATACTGATTCTGCATTTCTGTGTTGACCTTAAAATGGCATAGAATGCATTCCAAAGGCATGCCACTGGCTTCAATAATGTAAACTAAAAAAGCAGCAGTATGTGGCAGGCAGGAGGAATTGTACTCTAGAGCCACATATTTGGCACCATTACTTTTCTTGTTTGCTTGATTGACTTTGTGGTTTTTGTGGTTCTCACTTTCATTCTTTGAGCTAGACAGGGGCCTGAGCTAAGACTGAGGATGTCTGCTACTAAGACACAATCCTCTTTTACTCCTACATTCTTTTTAGTCGAGCACTTGATTGATTGGAGATTTCCATCCTGCTGAACTGAAAAATCAGAAACATTCACAGACTGAAAAATTCAGAAACATTCACAGTTCCTGCATAACTGAAAATTCAGAGACATTCACAGTTCATGCTAAACTGAAAATTTAGAGATTTCATGGATCACACAAAACTGAATTGGTGATTAGTCCATGCATGCTGATTTGTCAGGGTGATGAGTCATGCTGATTACTACTGAGCGTAGCCCAATCTCAAAATATGCACTACTCTATCATCAGATCAGAGACACTAATTCAGATGCTGCAGCATGAAAACCATGGATCATCTATAACTAGTTCCCACATATGCACTTACTCTATCGCCATATCAGAGACAGTACTACTGCAGCAAAGCAGTAGAGAGGACCGTCGAACTGAACATTGACGACGAGGGGCCGGAGAGCAGGCAGTCTGAGATAAAGCGGATTGTATAACTTTTATAATGCTCTTTATTTATTATGACTAAAAATAAGACGGTCAAGTATTTATGGTGATGTGGAACTGATGATTGAGCCCACTTGAAATTTGTAGCTACTAGATTCATAAAATTCACTTGAAATTTGTAGCTACTAGATTCATAAAATTTCTGTCCAGCACTCCAGCAGAACATGTTTCGTTGTTGGTATTAAACAGAAATGGTATGTGGTATCCACATTAAATATCCACGCCAGATTGCTTATCGCACTCATATTGGTTTGTCTACAAGGGTCTGCTGGACCGTTCTGCATGTTCATGTTCAATATAGACATATATTTCTGTTTATTACAAATCTTGGAGGGATATATGCCCATGGAGATTTTTTTTAAAAAAAACTTTTTCAGTTTAATGACCAGCAAGGTTTGGCCACAGTTTAATGAAACACGTGCTAAGACAATCGCAAAATGAAAAGGTTTGGCCACAGTAGTTACTGTTTACCAATCTAACTGTGAGATGCAGACGCCCTGGAAAAAGCCTAATTGATGTACTCCTGTGGCATATTTCATTGCAGGAACATGAAAAGGAGTAGCATCAGAGTATGGGCGAGAACTGAAATAGAGTGTGACCATGAACAGAGAAGGTGACACACACTTGACTGTGAAGGAGGCCCCCCACTGTGCCATGAGATGCACATTTACTGGTTAATGCTGGTCAGTACATAAGATTCAGAGACAAAGGTCAAGGTTACCCATGCTGCAAATTTCAGGTTTCAGGTGTGCGTCCCTTGATGGTAAGCTCCAGAGCATCTGTTTTTTCTTTTGTTTTTGGAGGAAGAATAACTTCAGTTGGTTGGGAAACAGCAAATTCGGCGGCTGTTTCTGACCAAGAAAGGGACCTTGCGATTGTGCCATCCCAACACATCAAGTTATGCATCCCGAATTCGAGCCAACGGCCTGAAAGTTCAAAGTTCAGTACTTGACGTCCAAAAGCAGAGTTTTATGGCCGCATGTTTCAGCAATTCCGTGTCACTGAACCACATGTTCTGACATGTTCTCCTTTCCATTGCCTTGTTCTTACCGTTTCTTTCTCATGACAATAGAAGTCTGTCACTGTCAAGAGGACAAACACTAAAAAACACAGGCATCATCAGCACCATAGATCATCACACTGTTCATCCTCAGCAGCAGCTACTACCCTAAAAATTTCTGCTTGCTCCGTCCACTGAAAGCATCACACATGGTCTCTGAACTGCATAGCATACACACACACAGCTCATGCCTGCTGTATTTATGAGGACTTGGACCATACATGTTCTGGCTGTCATCAGCCTGGATCCACCATGAGCATAGCATACAATGTACACACACAGGCGAGCGGGTCACGCTCGCTCAACCTCATTCATGTTTCTCGTGACTGACCAGCAACTGTCAAAAAAGCAAGCGAGCAAGGGCATGTACTTGGACGAAATATAGCATTCATTCATTTACATGGATGTATAAGTATGGTACCTTCCTTCTATCACATTCACATGGTAGGGCATGAACTGAAAATATATCCTAGGACTTAGCTATGGAGCTCCCTCTTCTTGTTACATGGTTTTGATTGCTACTACTACTACACAATTATAATCAAGAAAAGAATCGGCGGATCAACAAATTAATACTAGTACACTGTGAATGTGCTTGTGAACTGTGAAGGATCACGGATGGACTCTGCTGCTGGACATGGACATTCTTTCTCAACCCCCAACTACGTTACTACCCACCCAATCCCACTATACGAGCAATCCAGCTAGTTGACCTTGGTGCAGACGCGTCGGATCTCGCCATCCGCGCCAGTCTTGACACCAACACGCCCCAGCTTCGCCATGGCGGCGACGAAGGCGTCGAAGAAGGCGGTCTGGTTGGCCGCGAAGTTGTTGACGGTGGCGCGTGACCGGCGGTCGGCGAAGAGCACCTGGTCGGACGCCAGAAGCCCCTTCATCTGCTGCAGCGTCTGGTAGTAGCCGTTGTCGAACTTGCGCGGCGTGACCGCGTCCAGCATCGCGAACGCCGACGGGCTGTAGTTGAGCGGGCACGTCTGCCGCATCTGCCGCAGGAAGTAGAGGTTCATCGGCGGGCCGGCGCCGGCGGCGGCGTTGCGAGAGCCCTTGAACGGGTACAGCCGCCGCACGAACTTGTCGCAGTGCGTCACGCCGATCGTGTGCCCACCTGTAGTCAAAAGCAAGCGCCACGTAAGAGGATAAGTCAGTGACGCTGTGGTTTGTAGCTGGCAATGTCAGCGGCGGATCTACGGCCGTGGTCGCTGACTCGCTGACGTGGAGACTACAGTGCTAACAGTGGACAGTTGCGAGGTTTTACTGCTAGTGCTATGACTGTGACGTTACAGAGCGTGGTGGTCTCGCCAGTGGTCACGAGTGTGTGTGAGCGAGCGACAGGCTGACGACGAGAACGTGTAGCAGCAACAGCGAGCCATGGGAGGATCAGAGTGGAGGAGTCCACGGGACCATGAGGAGTCCATGCCAGGAGAAAAGGCCTGCGCGCGACGGACGCTGCAGCGGGAGGAAGCTGGTGGGAGGGTGGGCGCACCCGGCGCCAGGCTGTAAAGGACATGCGTTTCTACGGGAGCGGCCGGAGTGGGCGAGGCGGAATGATGAGCCGCGTCCGCCGGCCGTCCGGCGTCGCGACCGCAACCGAATGCAGCTGCCAACCAGACCGAACCAGTCGGGACACGGGCGCTTTCAACACCCCAACCGATGTGCATCGGCATGTCTTCTTGACGCGGACGTGACGAACGATGTGCCAGGGAGTGAGCCACGTACCTGAGAGGGCGATCATGTCGGTCTGCGTGAGGCCGTTGGCGGCGAAGAGGCTGTTGAGCTGGTCGAGGTCGAAGGCGGCGCCGGGGAGGCTGTGCTTCACGACGGCGCGCGTGCCCACCTTGCCGTCCAGCCGCCCCAGCTCCACCTGGTAGTAAGGCCCGCCCGTCTGCATCCACAGTTCCAAACCATCTCAGTCATTATCACTAAATTGTGTGATGTGGCAGTACACACGGAGAGCAAGCAGTACTAGGAGCACGGTTGTGTGCGAAATACTACTCCGTATGAATACGAGCATCAGAAACTTCGGCCGAGTTACTCGGCGTAACTGAGAGCCCGTATGGCCGTGTCCGTGTGTATACACGAGCACCGGTCTGTCCGTCCAGGGCTCCAGACAGTGCAGTACTCGTACAGCACGGCCCCGGCGGATTAGGTGTCGGGCGCCCGTATCTGTCGATGCCGTACCGGCCGGCCGGCTCATTTACGCTGCCAAACCGTGTCTGCTTTCCCGTCAGATAAGAATTCAAAGGCGCTGACGCAGCAGCGAGCCAGCGAGGAGGGACGACGGAGAGCAGTAACGCCGGCGCTGGGTCCCGTCGCCTCGCCAGGCCACCACGGCTTCGCCTTCGCGCCATGCGCCATGGCGCCGTCCCATCTCTGGACCGCGCGCGTGCTGTTAGTCCGAGTGAAATGAGCCGCGGGGACAGCAGAATTCCGACAGGGTGCAGTACCAGGACACGGCAGGATCACACCCTCAAAACCCAATCCCCTGTTTTAGCGCCAAACCGGACTCGATTTTCTTTCTTTCTTTGATTTGAAACCCCTCCCCCCTCCTCTCTGCAGCCAGCTCAAAATCAATGGTTCGTGCTGATCCTAAACTCATCGTCGAGCTTGCATTAGGATATGTATGTAACAGGTTTCAGATTTCTGCGCGTGCAGCGCTGGGCTCTCTTCAGGGAGATTGGGAGAAGCAGGGGAGGAAGACGACAGGGGCTGAACATGACGGCGTGCCTGATTACAGGGAATGTGCAGTGTGGCTGCCGCTGTGGCCTGCGGTGGAGTTGCTCGCCACGGCCACGCCCATGAGCGCGCGGGCGGAGTGGCCTGGCCGCGGGGCATGTCCGCGCCTCATCATAGCTGCCGCCCGGACCTGCCCAAGGCGCGCCGGAATCCTCTCCAAAGCACTACTACTACTACTAGCATCGGCGATTAACTATTAATTTATTACCATGGTGCGCTAATGGCGTAGGGTTTAAGCGTAATAAGCACCCCGTCGCTAATCCCCCATCGACCAAAGTGGCATAACCGTCTGGAAAAAAGCAAGTTCTTTTTTTGTTTCCATTTCCATCACCCCCTCGTCTCTGTTCGTATGCGGTGGCGAAAGTGACGTGAAGAGAGACTTGTACGGGAGCTGGGTTCGGGGGAAGAAGAGAGTGGCGTGCCGTGTGTGTAGCTGCGACCTGCAGCCTCCTCGGATGGATGAATCATGAATGGATGAGATTGAGAGGACAGAAGGTACCTGCGAGACGACGTCGCGGGCGGCGAGTGCGAGGATGTCGGCGCATGAGACCTTGTAGGCGCACTTGGGGTCGGCGTCGACGGCGGCCTTGGCGCGGGTGACGAGGTCCAGCGCGTCCGGGGACAGCGTCGTGTCGGCGCCCGCGCTGTGCTCGTCGTCGGGGCCCGACAGAAGCACGGACGCGTCGCAGCCCTGGGATTGGAATTGGGAACAAGGAGGGTCAGTCAGCACGGGGAACGGACGTGAATCGATCGATTGGATTCATGGCGCATGGTGACTGACTGACGGATTACATGGAAATGGAATGGAGTGGACCGTCGTACGTACCCTGACGAAGCAGTCGTGGAAGAAGAGGCGGAGCGTGCCGGGCGCGGCGTTGAAGGTCTCCTGGAGCTTCTGGGTGACGGCGCCGCGCACCAGCGTCTCCACGTTGGGGCACGTCGTCGCGTAGTAGCTCTGGCTCAGCTGCGCCGCCGCCGCGCACCACCAGGACGCCACCTGCAGCGCTACGACGACCGCGGCGAACACGCTCTGCTGGCGCCGCCGCAAAGGGGACGACGGCCTCCTCGACGTCATTGCGCCCGCACGGAGCTTATAATTGCTCGCTCTTCCTCTTTGGCTCTTCCTCTCTCTCACACCACCTCTGCTCTACCAGACTACTACCACCACCTATCTATCTGTCTGTAAGGCGTTAATTGCCCGCTCGCCGCCGCAGCAGCTGATCTTCCTCTCGTTGGCTCCCCTCTCTCTCCCCCTCCGTGCGCGTGCGGAGGCGGAGCTAACACTGGGTGCTTGCTTTAAGTGAGGAGAGAGGCCCGCGCTTATATAGATGAGCTGGGCATGAGGTGATCGAGCTTGCTCTCGCGGCTGGCCCTGCCCTTGCCGGGGGAGGCGATGATAAGCAAGCGAAACGGCCGACGGGGAGGTTACTTGCGATGCAATGATGGATTTTGATGGGGACGGACGGACACGGGGGAATGTTAAGGAGCCAGCATGGGCCTCCTCTGGGGACACACACACACGGCACACTAGACCCCATCTCGTCCCGTCATCCCGAGGTAAACAAAAAAAAAATAAAAAAAAAATGGCCAACTAGCACCGGGCTGGCGTCCCCTGCTCCTCGCTCACTTTCTCACTGTCACTGCTTCGTCCTCGGCTCCGGTTCATTCTAGAGAGGTGTAGAAGCGGCGACAGAGTAGTTAATTAAGCAAACAGATTACTGACGCGAGTGTGTAGTCAGACATCCATGTACATGCTCGCACTGACCACAGCCTCGAACCGAAAAACTGACAACAGCACCTTAAAACCTTGTTGACCCGTGTCTCGGCAGCTTGCATGCTCCGCAGTCTGTGCACTGTCCCAGTTACCAGTACCCCAGCAAGCATCTCCATCTCCAGCTCATCTCGTCTCGGCACTCGTCACCGAGACGGCCAGACGGGAGTATACATCCGGCGAAAACGTCGCCGAATTCGATAGAAAAACCGGGACATGGCATGTGGCATGCGGTGCATGCTGCATATGCATGGGCAACGCTACAGAGACGTCGCGCGCGGCGACGGGCTGGGCCCGCGAGGCGCAGGGAGAGGGAGATGCTCGCGCCGACTGGCGAGCGCTAGCGGCCAAGGATGGATGGCGACGGGGAGCCGAGGAAGCGAAGCGGCAGCCGAGCCGCGCAGAGTCAAAAGGAGTGCGCGCTCTTTTTGTTTGCTCCTGCACATAAATTCCCGAAAGATTGCTGGGGTTTCTTTTAATGTTTCCACTACCAAAAGCGCCCGTTGTGGCTCGGGACGAAGCAAAGCGACGTGTGTGCTTTCTTTTCCGCTCCTTTTAGCCGTTTTCTGAGGGCTTCCGCGCCGGGGCGAAGGCAAGGCATAATCCGTGTCCGTGCCGTGCGTGGTGGTGTGCCAAAAGCCCGAAAGAGGGGCGTGGTGGAATGGATGAGGTAATTAATGTTTGAGGCTTCAGGAGCAGGCAAGGGTACTACTATTTTTCAGCTAGCACTGCAGAATAAACCGGCTTCCATTCCTGAGGAAGATCCATGCTGGTGATGCACTGATGCGTATCGATGTCCTGTTGGAAATGGAAAGGCCGGTGTACTCGTATGCAATCCTGCACAATCAGAGCGGCAGGCAGGCAGGCAAAGCAGGAATGCAGAATGCAGGAATCTGCGTACTGCTGCTAAATCCAGCAGCTCGGCCGGTCTGGTTCTGGTTGGTCGCTGTTCTGTCCTTGGTAGCTGAATATCCGCACCGACAGAACCCCGTGTTAGGACGACGGACGGAGAAGCCATCGCAAACAAATGAGTAGGGTTTTGTTTATATAGCTAAAATTTTTTAACTTTGCTACTGTAACAATTTCGTTTGTATTTGACAAATATTGTCTAATCATGGACTAACTAGGTTTAAAAGATTCGTCTCATGATTTATAACCAAATTATATAATTAATTATTTTTTTACCTACATTTAATGCTTCATGCATGCGTCCAAAGATTAATGTGATGAAAAAAATAAAAAAACTTATAATTTTGATGGTATCTAAACAAGGCCTAGATTCTTCCCGTGCTTCCTCTTCTTCCACGTTTGTTTCTCAGTGAGTCAGTCCGTACTTGGGCAGGAAAGGATTGGTCCTACGCGTGCTGGATCGCCCTTGCCCATCCACATGCTTGTGTCCTACTACGGCTACGAGGTCCGTTGTAAGTTAGGCTGGTCGCCTCCTACCGTCCTACGCGTGCTGGATTGCCGCGTCTCCAACCGGAAACCCCCCATATGGGCCCTGCCCACGAATGCTTATGAGTACTAGAGCTTACTGAAAAAAGGAAAATGCTAGTGCTTCAAACAAAGGGTCAGAGCCAAGGTTCCAAGTGGGGAGAAAGCGCAGCGCCGCAGGGCCCTGCAGTAGCCCGATCTCCTCCAGCGCTAAGTAACCACGACAGACGATGATATAAAATCCGCTTAATGTATCAATCATCCTCTTCCTGTCTGATTCGAACGTTGGGCGAGCCTGTCAGCCTGTGGTTGGTGCTTAACGAGCGGCAAGCTTTCAAGCTTTTATTTACCAGCGCACACACACGAGTGTGTCATCGTCTTGTGGAATTTTCCTGCACGATCTGTGACTACTGGCTAGAGAGGAGGTCGATGAGCATGGGTCGTGTCAGATTCAGACACATCGGTTCTTGTCTGTTGTTTCTCCGCGTGAAAAAGGACACTGCACGCTCGTGTGAACTCACAACCTCCAAAGTGTACGTACTCCAGCAATGATACACCTTCAGCTCCAAGGCAGGAGTTATCTCTGCTTCCCTTTCCAAACCATCATTTGTGTGCGGTTATTTTGGTTCAGAGGGAGTATTTTCTTCGTTTCAGGCTACGTATGATCTCGCAGGAATGTGCTTGACCAATCATTCATGCTTGCTCCGCCCAGTCGGATACATAGAAGTGCGTGCCGAGCTATGGGAACGATGATGACGACGCAAAAAGAACAGGCGACTTGCTGGAACCAACTTCCGACTGGTTTATAACAAGGGTAGACTAATCGGATCAGACGGTCTCTCTCTTAATATTAAATAGGAAAATTACATGCGAACCCGATAGTAGATGGCACTGTAGCTATCAAAGGACCATCCTCTTTAATTACACAGGGGGTATGACCTTTTATAGTGGCTTCCCAGCTCAAGATTGAAAGTACAATCGTGTCTCTAATGAGAGTTTCGAAACCTAAGACACTGAATCTATTACACGTGGGCCTCCCAAGGACAAGCTTGTCTGTTACTTTGTCGCCACAACATATGGGCCATGGCCCATCACCGTCCTCGAGAGGCCCAACATGTCCGCTTGTTGACGATCAGCCTCGGCTCGTCCCATCACACCACCTCGCCGTCGCCGACTTGGGACGTCACCGCCTCCGCGCGGGACCTCCGCGGGGGCCGGTGGCTAGGCCGACCGACCTCCGCGAGCATGGGAGGCGACGCCACCAGACCTCCGTCGCAGACCGTCTCCATGGTTCTCCGAGGTGGCTCCTCGACGAAGATCCTATCTCCGGAGACGTCTTCTCTAGATCAAACGCACGCAGATATGACAAAAATACTATATTTATAAGTTAGACTCTAAACGAACATAATAAGTGTCTCCGGTCCTGAGACGCAACCCCAACGCGACTCATCCGCATTCCGTAGCAGCACGTGTGAGCTTTCGAGGCCCGCGAGTGCGCCGGACAGAAGAAGCAGAAACGTATCCGCTTTAGCAGCAGAGCTGCTTTGCAAAGAGCCTGACCCTGACCCTGACCCTGACCCTGACCGGAGCGCGATGCACAAGGGAAACGTGCTCCCCAGAAAACGCCGAAGATCATTGCTTGCTTGCCACCAGCTCTGGTTCGGCCGCGATCGATTATCTTATCGGTAAGCGTGTCTGACAGTACAAAAGATGGATAAAAATTAAGAACTAACAAAGCGCCTACCCGTGATGGTAATATCCTAATCTGCACGGCGGCACTGACGTAGCTTCAACGGCAAAGTCCGGTGAGCCCATGATGAGTTACCGAACCGGTCGTCGATGATTACGCTCCCAGCCACAGAGACAGCGCCACAAGCCCACAACGGCTTTGGCGGATGGCGACTCTACGTCGGCTCGGGCGTCTGATCCAGGAGAACACACGGCGCCTCCCATGTGGCGAGAAGGCCGGCCAACAGAGCCACGTACCGAACTGGCTTGCGAGCACGACGCGATGGCAACGTTTTCTTTCATGTGCGAACACCAGCCACCACGGTGCCGTGTGCAGGGGTGGACCGTGCCCGTGGAGCTCGGCGACTTAAGCGCGCATGTGAGCTAGCCGCATTGGGGCCGACGCATGTGCGCGCCCGCATGGCACGCACGTATTACCCCGTACGTCTCAAACCAAGTTCATACGGGCGACGTACATATGCTCTTTTTTCACTACACCTCTCGTGTACATATTTTAGATGATTGTATTTTAAGATGATTTCAAGCAATAGTTTTGTACTGCCAATTAGTACAAGTAAATTGTCCTCTTGTGATTTGTTAGTTGTCTTCAATCATAATATCTTAAATTTTTTGTTCTTGTCTGTGCTTTGAATGTTAGAAAAATAGATAATTAGGTTCAAAGTGGATTGCTGAGGTGAATGCATATGAAAAAAAACAAATAGTGGGTTTTTGTTTTATAACAAGTGTAAATTGTCTTTGTAACAACACATATCCGATCTTGTCAGGTTTGTAGTTTTGTCTAACGGCTTTTTAATTTCATAACAAAAAATAGTAGATTGTGTCCACTAAAACTGCATCGAACTAAAATTGTGATTTTAGTATAAAATATCTGAGCTCTTTTACGATGGTTGAAAATGGTACATTCAGTTTCTTTTGTTTTCCCAATTTTTTGGCCTTTTCATTATGAAAGATTATTTATAAAAAAATAATTGTTTCTATTTAGGGCATAATGGTAATTGATGTTATTAGCCTTCTACTACGCTCCGGACCAGCATGTCCCGTCATGTTGTAATGTCTGGTAGCCACCGGTGATTAACCTATTGTGAGAATTGTCCTCCCACTATTCAACCCATGAGTTGCGGTGACCTCACTAAATACCGAATATTCATTCAATTCTAAATCAACGACCAATCTAACACCCATGAGTTTTCTTTTCTAAGTAAATGAATTCCGGGGAAGTGCCATGCACGTCAACTAATTACCGACTATGCAACATGGTCGTGTCGGTTCAGACGCATCGTACGGGCCCACATGGCACACACGTATTAATTACCCTGCATGGCTCACAGCAAGTTCATACGAGAGTGACATATATGTTCTTTTTTATATTCATATTACTATTCATTTCAAAAAAATAGCAGACATGTTCTTGGAGTTATTATACAAGTAGAAAACGTATCTACGAGCCTTGACATCAAGATACGTAGTCTTTTGTCATTTGTCGTTGTAGAATATCAGCCTAGCTATCTGGATGTATTTCACTTGAACAATACTCAACAAAAAATCATTTTATTTGTTTTCTTGTTTTGTTAACACTAGGAACTATCTGTGGCGGCAACTATTTTGGATTTCCAAAGACAAACACGGCGTTAATCAGACATTTCAGAGATGTGCCATGGCCACCTCTAATAATAGAGCCGGGCGTGTATATAGAAGAAAGCCACCGTGAAACCTTCCATGCGTTTGATAAGAAGAAAGGTGAGGTTATCAATATTTGTGTTGTACACACTCCCCCTTAGTGTAGTTTAAGGTTCCCAGGTGCGGGAGGTGTACAATGCGTAGCTCCCTATGGAGCGGGAGGGCGACGAGCCACAGTTCATCGCCATCAAGAAGATCAAGAAGCACAACTGTGACACGCCTAACAACAACCTGAGCGAGGAGAAAAGCCGATGTCTATATATATACAAACGGTTGTGGCAGATCTAGTCGGAGATTCAAACGGTGGGGGCACATCCAACACCCGCAATCTATTGTCACCACAAGGATGACTTCGAGGAGCGACCCATCGTGGTGACAGTTGTCATGGTAGGGGTGCTCATGCCCCCTCCCCTCACTCCTCATTCCACTCCTAGCTGCAGCTCGCCCCACTCTCCTAACACGCTCATCTCAAGCCTCTCAGGTCAACCAATAGGCCCTGTGCTCTCCTTGATCATCTAGGGACATTTCATCGTTGCTGCATAAATTATAGAAACAGATGTGTGATGCTTACCGAGGAAGGTTCAATTTTTGAAATGAAATTGTATGATGCATCGGTCGTATGAGAAGATAACGCCTTTGTATCCTGCATAGATGTGAGATTCATCTTGAAAAGCAATAGTGATACAGTCTGCATAGTCAGATCGCCTGACGTCATCTCGACATAGTGCTACTTTATACACCATATTGGATATGGACCTAGCATCATGCGAGCTTACCCAGATTTGTTTTGCAGGTACTCCCTCTAGTGTAGTTCCTAGTTTTTCCACATATAAAGACCACCAAGAATTCCCCCGTGGTGAGAGTTATCAAGGCTGGGGGTTCAGGCCCTCTCCTACCTCTCGCTGCAACTCGGCTCACGCCCATTACACAGCGCCCGTGCTCGTCCTACTATTTGCGGGACAATTCATTATATGGTGATTTTGACTAGAACCTATAGGCGAGCTTATCAAGATTTGTGTTATTCAATGCTCAGAAAGGAAAAAAAAATTGTGTTATACACACTCCCCCTGGTGTAGTTTTTAGTTTTCCCGCATGTAAGTTCGAGCTTATCAGGATTTGCGGTAGTGCCACTTCCTCTAGTGATTTCCCCGCATGTAAAGGCTACAGGCGATTTAAAAAAAACCCCACAACAATACTCCAACTGGTGTGGAAGCATGTTAGCGTTTGTTCGGACGGATTGTTACAGGAACGCTCACGAAAACGGAATTTGGGTTGTAGTAGGTCATAAAATCGGGTGCCCAAGTTCTTATTCGTTTGCACGTGACGTCGTCACTTCGGCGGGCGATGTTCAATCTGCCGGCTGGCGCCTGCCTGCGCGTGGTACACCGTACGCCCAGCCATGCCGCCCGGCCGGGTTGACCAGTGCTGCACGCAGACACCTGGCCTCGTCGAGCAAAGACAAGGCAAGGCCAGCCGGGGCAGCACTGGCACGCACGGACGCACGCAGCTGGATGCATGCGGCCATGCGCCGCGAGCAAAGGAGCTTTGGCGGCGATCGGCGGGTGATGCGCGGGGCGAGCTTCGGTGGCTGGCCAGTGGCCACCGGACGGACCGCTTCGTCTTCGCAACCGATTCCCTCGCGCCGCGGGTGCCTTGGCGATGGCCGTATCCATCCATGCATCTATCCGTGTGTGTGTGACAACACTTTCCTGGATTCTCTCGCGCCCACCGTGGAACACTGGAACGTTCTGAGATTTGCCACTCGCGCACTCGATCGTGTCGGGAGACGGCAGTCGCAGGCACCGTGCTGCAGCTCTGAATGCGGTTGCAGTGCAGCACGGGCGCACTGTTGGGCCTGTGAGGGAGCTTCGGTCGGTCAGGTGCTGCTGCGCAGGACAGAAACCGATAACGACGTCGCGAAACAGAAGCAGCTGAAGCATCTGGCACGCAGAATGGCAGAAACTGCTCAGCAATCATCGAGCCCGTCCGAATTATGCGCCGGCGTGCACGGCCCATGCTAGCCACCCCGTGAACCATCGGCCTCGAATAGTGCCGACGTTTAGGCCTGTCTTGTCTGTCTTGGAGGCTTGGAGCCCTGCCGTAATCAGGCGATCGACGACGGTCATGTATCCCTGATCCCTGCGAGTGTCTTGGAGCGGCGCCGCTGCCGCCCGTGGGTTGCTCGCGCTCTCGTACGCAAAGGTCGGCGTTTTAGGCCTAGTATCATGGCCCAATCATTCTACCTTTGATCCAGTTCCTTGTCCCTGTCGCGGCGGCCAAAACCAGGGATGCATGCGCATGCACATGCACGCGCACGCGCCGGCCAACGGCCTCGTGGCCGTGCATATGAGCATATCCTGGCCTGCCCGTCCGTCATCGCGCTAGCTCTGAATTTTTTGCACAAGCGGCGACCTCTTTGACGCCGCGACGCCTGGACTGAACTTTATGGAGGCATGCAGCAGGTAGCACATAATAAGCTAAGCCACGCTGACGCATTCATTTTATAAGCATAATAACACATCGTTGCGTGTACGTGTATATCTAAACGGAGCGGCGAAGATGTTTGGATATGAGCCTTTAGCGGCGCACGCTGGAGTTACAGGAAAAAGGAAACGGAAAAAAAAACACGTATTGAACAATTAATTATAAGAGGAGCAACGAACGGCCAGATGACAACCGACCGAACTACCGCTCTGCATTGGCCGGTGGAGGCGGCTCGCGTCCGCGTGCTGAAACTGCTGTTTTGTAATTTATGTTCATGAGTTTGATCAGAGCAGAGTTCAATTCACAGATGGTGCGTAGTCTCGTGGATTGACGTTCGGGACGTTCCTGGAGTGTGAATAAGACTGCAATACCGATTCGTCACGAGCTTTCCTAGTGTGTATAGCCCAGTTGATCAGTGATCACAACGGCACTATTTTTTTTCTCTACCAAGTACCAACTGACGCAGCAGACCAGACAGACAGCCGCCGGTAGCGAACATGTGTACTTGGAGCACAACGCCGATCCAGCAATGCGAACTCGCGGATTTGTCCCAGATGGACCTGGGCTGGCCGCACGGGAAGGAGTAGTGCCTGACAGGTGCTCAGTGATCACAGCCAGCCCACAGGGCACGCAATAGGCTTCTTCGTCTCCATTGGCGGCGGCGTTCAGCGGTCGGTCAGGGTTTGGAATGTCTCGGATCTTCGAAACCAGAGCCAGCTACGTTGTCGACGGCACGCAACGCACCTAGCGCAACGATGCGTGTTGGAACCAGCGCCAGCGTACCAAACTCTAGCTCACGGGGTGTATGAGCGCCGGCCCATCCATTGTCAAAATAGCTCCTCGAGAACGGCCGAACACATGTCATTTGCCCAAACTACTTGGCAGAGGCTTTGCGCACAGCGAGCCCATCGGCGGCGTGCTCGGCAGTGGGGCGAGCGGCCTCCTGCGGAGCAAGCCTGGCGGTGTTGCGCGGATCCAGTGCCTGCGGTTTGTTTTCTGTGATGGTGACATCTCCAAACAGCCTGGAAGTTTCTTCCCAAGCTCCTCTGAGTCCGTCTTTGTTAGTGGTGATTTCGCGGAGGCTAGTGGATGTATGGTGCATAGCGAAGGCGGTTGGCTTGCGAGCACGCGCGATGGCAACGTTTTCATGTGCGAACACCAGCCACCACGGTGCCATGCAGGGGCGGACCGTGCCCGTGGAGGAAGAAGACGCGATCGAGCACGCCTGTGTCGTCGTCGGTCTCTCCTCAGCGACGTACGCGCCCATGTGAGCTAGCCGCCTTGAGGGCTGCGGGTTTCCGGCGGAGACGATGTGGTATTCTAGCCGGCTCATGGCGCCACGTGAACTTCCTCCTTCCCGGCGCGCCGGTGAGAGAAGAGAGAGCCCTGACGGCTGCATGCTGTGTGCGGCCACATGGTACACACGTACTCCCTCGAAGAGTTAAAGTATTTCAAGTTTAACCAAGATTATAGAGAAAATTCAATGATACGTAGTTGACATCCTAAATGTTATCTTATAATATAAATTTGGTCAAAGTTGAGATGTTTTGACTTTTCAAAATTCTTGAAATGACTTACAATTTAGATGAAGAAAGTATTAGTGTTTTACCTTGTAAGCCTAAGAGCAAATCCATACGAGTGACATGTCTATAATAGACATGCTCTTAGAGTTCTTCTTGTCCAAGTAGAAAATGTATCAACCTTGACATTAAGATACATAGTCCTCTATCACTTGGCTTTGTAGAATATCAGCTTAGCCAGCATCTCTGAAGGCAACCAATTTTGGATTTCCAGAGGCAAACATGGTGTTAATTGGCCATTTTGGGTGCATGGCCACCTATAGTAACAAAGGCGATCGTGTATACATAGAAAAACGCCACCGTGAAACTTTTCGATGCTTCTGACAAGAACAATGGCGATGTTATGAAGATTTATGCCACACACTTCCTCTAGTTTAGTTTAAGGTTTCCAGGGTATGAAGAGGTGTACAAGGTGCAACTCCCTCGTGGAGCGGGAGGGCTACGAGCCACGGTTCATCGCCATCAAGAAGATCAAGAGGCACAACAGCGATGCGCCCAACAACATGAGCGATGAGGAGAGCCGATAGATGGACAAACGGTTGCGACAGATCCAGCACATCCTCCATCACAGCCTGTTGTCGGTAGCACCTCACGTCGCTTCGAGAACTGTCACTACTGGTCTATGAGTACATGAAAAACGGAAGCTGCACCATGCACTAAATACGACGAGCAGATCCTACTATTGTTCTACACCAAAGACGACCCTGAGGAGCGACCCATCATGGTGACAATTGTTACGGTAGGGGGGCTCATGCCCCCTCCTTGTCTCACTCCTAGATGTAGCTCGTTCCACTCCTCTAACACACTCACCTCAAGCCTCTTAGTTCAACCAACAAGCCTCGTGCTCGCCTTGATCATCTAGGGACACTTCATCATTGTTGTGTAAATTAGAGAAACTGTCGTGATGCTAGTGAAGGAGAGGTTCAACTTTTTGACTTGAAAATGTATGATGCATCAGTCATGTAACAAGACAATGACTATATATCATATGAAGATATGCGATTCATCTTGAAAATCTATAGTGATACAGTTTGCATAGTCAGATCGCCTGATGTCCCCTTGACATAGCGCTACTTCATACACCATATTGGATATGGACCCGACGACGTGCGATCTTACCCAAATTTGTGTTGCATGTCTCCCTCTAGTTTCGTTTCTAGTTTTCCCACATATAAAGACCACCAATAATCCCCCCATGGTGAGAGTTGTCAAGGCAGGGGGATCAAGCCCTCCCACCGCTTGACTCGCTCCATGTCCACCGCACGCGCCTCATGATCGTCCTACTATTTGTGGTGACACTTCATATGGTGCTTTTGGCTAAAACCCTGGCGAGCTTATCAAGATTTGTGTTGTACACACTCTCACCGGTGTAATTCTCGGTTTTCCCGTATGTAAAGCCGATTTATCGGGATTTCCATAGTGCCACTTCCTTTAGTGCAGTTCCTGATTTTCGGCATGTAAAGGCTACAATTGATTCCAGAAAAAATATCTGCAACAATACTCCCTCTCGTGTGGTGTGGACACATAGAGTGTTTGTTTGCTCGGATTGTTCTTCGCTGCATCGGAAAAGGAACGCTCACGAAATTGAAATTCGGGTTGTACTAGTAGATCCTAAAATCGGGCGCCCGAGTTCCTGTGGTGAGTGAATTCGTTTGCACATGACGTCACTCCGACGGGCGTAGGGCTGGAAATCGAGCAAGCTCGACTCGTTAGTGGCTTGGCTCGACTCGTTATAGCTTGTTATACAAACGAGTCAGAAAGCTAGCTCGGCTCGGCGCGTCAGTGGCTCGTTTGGCTTGCGAGCCAGAGCACAAAACATATACATAGAGATGGTAACCACAAGTTCGCAAAAAAAAACATCAAATGCTTATTTAAAATGAAATAAACCAAATACATATGAATTTAATTTTATAGTGAAAAATATAAGTATGCTATCATCGAACCGTAACCATGATCCATCATTATCTGTATAATTGGTTCTGTTGATTCATACAATATTTGATACTCGTCTTGGCTCGTGAGCCAGCTCGAGCTGACTCATTATAAAATGAGCTGGCTCGTTCTAAAACGAGTTGGCTCATAATAAAACAAGTCAAGCTCGAGCCGAGTCGAGCAAGCCAGTGAGTTACGAGTCTTTCGTCGAGCCTTAAGCGGGCGATCATCAATCTGCCGGCTGGCGCCTGCCTGCGCGTGGGACGCCCAGCCTATGCTGCCCGGCCGGGTTGACCAGTGGGCACGCAAAGATAATTGTCCTCTGGCCTCGCCGGACAAAGACAAGGCAAGGCCAGCCGGGGCACGCACGCAGCTCGCGACGTGCTGATCCCGGGGCGCGCACGAACGCACGCGGCAGGCGACAGCCCAAGGTTTCGGCTCGGCTCACGCACGGTTAGGTCAGGGCGCGAGGTGCCGCGCCACGTCCTGATCCTATCCGACCTCGGTCGGTCCACCGTGGCGCCCGCCGCCCTGATGATGCATGCGGCCATGCACCGCGAGCATCATCCGGCGGCGAATGACTCAGGCGGGCCGGGGAGCTTCGTTGGCTGGCGGGCCAGGACCGCGTCGTCTTCGCAGCGGATTCCCTCTCGCGCCGCGAGTGCCTTGCCGATCGCCGTATCCGTCTATCCGTGTTACACAACGCTTTCCTGGATTCTGGCACGCCCACCGGAACGTTCTTATCTTTGCTGGGATTTGCCACTCGCGCATTCGATCGTGTCGGGAGATGACAGTATTCGCCACCGGCGCCGGCCGCCGGGGTCACGGTGCTGCAGCTCTGAATGCAGTTGCAGTTGCAGTTGCAGCACGGGCGCACTGTTGGGCCTGTGAGCTTCGGCCGGTCAGGTGCTGCAGCAGGACACCTGATGGAACAAACCGATAACGACGTTGCAAGTGAGAAGCAGAGCATCTGGGCAGAGCCGAAGAAAACTGCTAGCATAGTAATCATCGGTATGCGCCGCCGTGCACGGGCCGCTGCACGCTAGGTACCCGTGAACAATCAACCAAGAGCCTAACGCCCACGTTTGTTTAGGCCTGTCTGCCTTGGAGTCCTGCTGTAATCAGGAGATCGGCGACGGTCATGTACAGTACTGTACTGTATCCCTGATTCCCTGTGACTGTCTTGGAGCGGCGCCGCTGGCCCCGCTGCCGCCCGTGGGTTCCTCGCTCTCTTCTCGCATACTCCATCGCTACGCAAAGCAAAAGTCAGTCGGCGCACGCACACGACAGGGCACGGGAGGCTGGCGTTTTAGGCCCTGCTGTTGTCGTGGCCCAATCATTCTATCTTTCATTGACGATTCCGGGTCCGTGTACGGCACCTGTTCTCCAGCAAATCCAGTTCCTTGTCCCTGTCGCGGCGGCCAAACCATGCATCATGCACATGCACGCGCGGCCAACGGCCTCGTGGCCTCGCAGTGCATATCCCGGCCTGTCCGTCCGTCATCGCGCTAGCTCTGAATTATTTGCACCTCCATTCACAGGCGGAGAAGCGATTTCTCTGACGCAGTGTGACGCCTGAACTGAACGTTATGCATGGTGGCAGCACATAGAAAGCTAAGCCTCGCTGACGCATTTTCTTTTTAAACATAATATACGCACATCGGCACATGCAGCACGGCACACTAGGGACGACGTCGTTGCGTATATATCTTCACGGATCAGCGAAGATGTACGTTTGGATGAGCCTTGAGCGGCGCACGTACGCTGGAGTTATACCAAAAAGCAAAGAATTGGCAACAACGTAGAGGAGCAACCGAGAACGGCCAGATGAAAACCGAACTGCCGCTCTGCATTGTGCATTGCCCGGGCGGAGGTGGCTCGCGTCCGCGTGCTGAAACGGTGGTGCCCATGCACGATTCAGGGGACGGCCTATATATACTAGTAGTACTGCTGTTGTGTACTAGTCTCTCGTTAATGAGTTTGATCAGGGCAGAGTTCATGGATTGATGTTAATTCGGGACACGTTCCTGAACTTAGCAGGAGTGATGTAGTATGGTAGACTCGCAATACCGATTAATCACGAGCTTTCCTACTGTGCAGCCCAGTTGTTCACAAACTATGATGTTTAGGACTGCAGACTACCAAGGCAACTGACGCAGCAGAGCAGATAGGCAGCCGCCGGTAGCGAATATGACCAGCACGCCGAGCCAGCCAAGCGAACTCGCGGATTATGGACCTGGGCTGGCCGGCTGGGCGCACGGGAAGGAGTAGTGCCTACCGGAACGGGAAGAGACAGATAGGCATGGCAGGAGCCCGTGATCACAGCCAGCCGATCGGCTTCTTTGTCTCGTTCGGCGGCGGCGTTCAGCGATCGGTCAGGAATGTCTCGAATCTGCCAAGCCAGAGCCAGCTATGTTGTCGATGGCACGCAACCCAACCTAGCGCAACGATGCGTGTTGGAACTCGGAACTCAATCGTGCTCGGTAGGAACGAAGGAGAGGTCCCCCGTACGCGCAGCATACGAGAAACCCAGGCCCGGGTCTGGCCGTGTGAGACTGAGTGAGGTGTGTGGCAAAAATGAGCGCCGGCCCATCCGTTGTCAAAATAGCTCCTCGAGATGAACGGCCCGCTATTCCCGAACGGAAACAACTTGGCAAAGTGGCTTTTCTTGCCGGACCGACGGGTCTGGATTCTCCACATGACTAGAGTCGCGACATCGCCAACCAGTCCATCATGAGTCTTTGTCCGGAATTTTTTTTATTAATAAATTTATTTTTTTAAAAAATTACAAAATTAGTCTACGTTTTCAAAAAATTACAGGTTTAGGCGACCAGTCGCCCGTTGGAAGGGCGACCAGGCCAAGTTCGCCCGGCCAAAGGGCGACCGGGCCCAGGTCGCCCGGCCAAAGGGCGACTAGGCCCAGTTCGCCCGGCCAAAGGGCGACCAGGCCCAGGTCGCCCGGCCAAAGGGCGACCAGGCCCAGGTCGCCTGTCCAAATGGCGACCAGACTCAGGTCGTCCGGCCAAAGGGCGACCTGGTTTTTTGGATTTTTTTAAATAATATTTAATTATTTGGAAATTTCAGGAAAAATTTCGGTTTTTTTAAATATTATTTATGTATTCGGAAATTTCAGAAAAAATATCGAAGTCAGAGAAATAGCAAAAATAATACGCAGTCATGCAATTGGCGTGCGAAAACGCCATTGTCGTGTGCTCGCCCAAGTTTAATAGATGAAAAAATACAACAGTGAAACATTAATTAAGTTCTAAAAACTAAAATAGTATCAGTACAATATCATAGAAAACAACATCGGCGGCAAATCATACAAAACTAATATCGTCCACGCTTAGGTGCAACACCCCTAATCGTGCCAGGCTTTGGTGCTTTGCGGCCCGCTCGCACATGGCTGGCTGAGTAAGTAAGCGGCGAAGGAGGAACTGTAACACGTGCAGGACGGCCTCCAGCAGCAGGTGGTGTCGCGTACTCGTCCTGTGAGGGCTGTGTCTGTGGTGGTGCTTCACGTAGCTGCGATGACGCAAGTACGTCCGCCGGCTCCTGCTGCAGGTAACTCTCAAGGTCGAAGGGTGTCGGAGATCGCTGACGAAAAGTGTCAGCGTGCTCAGAGATGTCCGATCCCTCGTAGTCGTAACGGGTCGTCCCTAAACATATAAGACCAACGTTATGATAACGCTGATGGTAAAACTAATATATAACGTGTCGAACTCTTAAAAGTAGGTCATACCTGGAACCATGGGTACAGCGTGTGAAGAGGAACCTCCGAAATCGAACTGATGCCGCGAACCGTCAAAGTGCATACCTGACCATGCAGAGTGAATGTAATGTTACGAATAAAGCAGTATTAGATAATATAATTAAATTTCACCACTATATCGTACCTGTAGGCATGTGAGCAGGCTGCGAAGATGATCCAATGATATCGAACTCCGGACGCCAACCGGCAGAGTACGTAGGTGGACCTGAATAATGAAACTTATAAGTAACGAACAAGTTAGCATTACTACATACGAAGAAAATATAACTTACTCACCTGTTTGGTACGTAAGCCGCGGAGGTAGTGGCGCCGTCGGTCCGTCAGGCCTGTGTGTCACGTGTGAAGGTCGAGGGACGACATCCGGCTGTCGCCCGCAGGGCCGGCACGACGTCAACTTGACAATGTTTGCAGCAGAGTCGTACATCCTCTGGACCGTAGCGGTAAGCTCGTGGCTGGTCATCTGAATGCCCTCCCTCAACCGGTGCAAGAGCGATCCACCATCCACAGTGATACGGTGACCCATGTCGGCCTATTAACAAAACGAGAACATTGAAGTAATTACGATAAGAAAAATATTAAACGAAGTGGGTTGAAGTTCATAAAGATCGTACCGCCAACGACAACGCCTGATCTCTGTGCACAGGGTACGTGTCCGTCAACCTGGGGACGTGGGTCCGTGGCTCCGCTGGTGTATACGTGACTCTGATCCGTGTGCGAGGAATATACCAACGTAAGTAGTCCCCGTAAGCCTGCAAGGAAAACGGTCTGGGCTCGTGGGTCACATCATGTAGTGCGTTGGCCCACTCGTCGACCCACGGCTGTATACGGGAGGACCAAGTAACGCCTGCCGGTAGACCCCTCCGCACGTAACTATGGATTTCAAAACATATTAATTATCTTTCTATATATATTAAATACTCAATCAGAACGAATTAATTGTCTTATACTTACCCGTGCACGGAAAGAGGAACAATATGGGCAACCGGAAGTGGGAACGTCTGGTTACGACCAAACTGCCGCATCACTCTGTGAGGAGCGTAGTCCTCGACAAAGATGTCGAAAACGACAGCCTTACGTGTCATCCAGTACTCCTGATCCCTCGTGCAGAACGACGACAACCCATTAGGCGCTCGTACGATAATCTCCTCCATGCTGTAAGGTGTCCAGCGGACGTCGTCTGGCCTAATCCGGTCGAACGCCGCCATGTACTCAGGATAGGCTCTGTGAACCTGAATGTTTGCCCAAGTAGGCTGTATAGAAAATAATAGTAAGGTGCAATTTATTCAAAAATAAATAGAAACAGGTTCAACCGCGATATAGAAGACTTACCCGCCGCCGGACCCACAACGAACCCATCGTAGGGCCGTCCTCCTCCGTCTCCCCGTACAACCCTGCTCCGTAAGTCGAGAAATCCATGACTGGTCGTCCAATACTAAACCGCTCGTACGACCAGAGTTGAAGTAATAGTGGACAACCAGAGAGGATAGCTGACGGGTCGGTCTTTGTGCACGCATCACAAAGACCTCGGTACGTGGCTGCCAAGATAGCGGACGCCCAACTATACTGTGGCACGGCGTCGAGCGGTGCGTCCGCTATCTCGCGCGCGAAGTGGATCAAGTGCTTCGCGACAGAGTTCCCATGCGACGATGTGAACATTATCCAACCAAACAACCACAACAGATAGGCCTCCAAGTGCCTCGACACAGTGGCCTCATCCGCCGCAGGGTGGATATACTCGGCCTGAATTAGAAAACAGAAGTTCAAATTTCATTTAACATACATATGAATATTTGATGTTAATGAACTATATCATAGTGTTATCTATTTACCTGAAACTGCAAGAGCCAGGTCTTCGTAGGCCCGTGATGCTGGTTTTCAGCAAGAGTTTGATACTCTGGAGCGTCTGGTCGACGCACAACACCCTCGAAACGGACTAGAAGGTCCTCACGCCAAGTGGCCTCCACGTCTGGACGGCTGACGGCCTGTCCAGCAGTGGTGACACCAAGTAAGTAGGAGACGTCCTCGAGTATGGGAGTCATCTCCCCGCAAGAAAAGTGGAACGTGTGCGTCTCAGGCCTCCAGCGGTCCACCAATGCCGCAAGTAAGGAACGGTCAAAGTTGAACCGTGTCACCGCATCGGCCGGGGCCTCAACAGCACTAGCCTGCACAAGCCTACACAGAGGCAGTAGACCAGCTGCTCGTAGCCTGTAGCAAATACAACATTTATATATAAATATATATTACCAAATCGTCTGTATGAGTAAAACAAATAAGTGAACGTGTTATCATGCATACCTCGGTATCCATCGCTCGTCGAGCCGCCACAACTCCTGAGGTACCCTAGGCCGTAGAACAGGTAGCTCAGCACCTGTCACAGCACTCAAGTAGGACCGGTGGCGCTGGTCCAACCGTGCGTCCAACAACTCCAAGTGTCCCTCATCCATCGCCATACCTAAAATATCTTAATAATGTAAAAAAATAATGCATAAATATAATTAATACTATGAAACAAAAAAATTAAAAAAAGCAGACATACTATTATTTTTAAAGAGTATTTTCGCCTTGATTCCGAAATCCACGACGTGCACGAGGGCGCCGGCCGTCTTGCGGATTCCCTGAAGGTCCTGCTTCTGCAGCTCCCTCTGTGGTGGTTGCACGCGTGCACTTTTTGTAAGTATGTCCTATGCCATTGCACTTGGTGCACCGATGCTCCAGTCTTCCCACTTCTGAGTCATCCATATCATTTCTAATGCGCCGTGTCTTACGACGACCAGGCTTCTGTCTTAATTTGTCCTTATCGGGTCCCCGCAGGTAGTTACTTCCAGGATTGTTTGTAAAACTACCAAATATTGCGAAACCATAAATCTCTGCATTCTAGGTTGTCATGACTACCTCCTTCGTAAAATAATGTGAGACATACGGCTTCGGAGACAAATTAGTAAGTGAACAAGCTGCTATAACATGTGAGCACGGCCTGTGTAGAAGTTTCAGTTTCATGCACGAACAGCTGCATGAGTTATAACGAATAACACACTCTTGTGCAATTCTCTCTCGATTGCCACCACGACGGCCCCGATCCCTACACAGAACTTTAAAGCGATTCTCTGCTGTGCCCATAGGACGTGCACGATGCAAGCTTGCCTTCTCCACCTTTTTTTTCATGTAATTTGTCATGAATGTTAAAAAAATCAATGTATTATCTGACATCGCATTAAAAGCAACCATATATCTTTCACGGAAGTACTTGCATGTTCCATGCAAAATACCCTCTACGATTGCTACAAGAGGTAATCCTCTCATGCCTCGAATGACCCAAATGTACACCTCCGCCAAATTTGTTGTCATTATTCCAAACCTCGCCCCATCTGTGTCATATAATAATGACCACTTCTCCTTTGGCTCATACTCAATCCAATCTGAGAAGCACCTGATTGATGACCCCGACCTCCGAACCACGTTCCTCAAGGCATCCGTTGGAAGGCCTGAAAGAGGAACAGACATATCATTCGGGTCTTGATTCGTACGAGTCGCTAACTCTTCTGTTTGCTTTGTTGTTAATTCATCAAGACGTTTCCACATTGCATTGAATTTTCTTTGTTGGTTCTGATTGCACAACCTCTTAAACATATTCATAAGGTGTTTATTTTTGAAATGGCTGAAAAAATTTGCACCCAAGTGCCTCATGCACCATCTTGATTGTATGTCCGACCATCGAGGAGGAAGATCACGCTCCACTGAACCATATTGCATATCCGTTATCGCCTTCAACAAACCGGCATGTCGGTCATGTATGACACAAACATTAGGTCGCCCTTGCACCACTGCTAACTTCACACGCTCTAGAAACCAATACCAACTATCTGTGTTCTCACTTTCCACAAAAGCAAAAGCAACTGGTAGTACTTGATTATTCCCATCAACACCAATAGCAGTTAGAATCTGACCTTTATACTTTCCTGTTAGAAATGTACCATCCATGCATAAAACAGGTCTGCAATGATGAAATGCCATTATACATTGACCTAGTGCAAAAAAGGCTCGACGAAGTATTAACTTTCCGGCCTCTTTTGGATCAGACACATCCATGATATCATAATATGTACCAATATTTCTTTGTCTGATGGTTTCTAACAATCTTGGTAGGTTCTCATAAGATGCTTCGTACGAACCGAATCTCTTCTCAATGACCTTCTGTTTCGCTCGCCACGCCTTCGAATAGCTGATGGTGTATTTAAAATCTTCCTCTATAGTAGTCACTATAGATTTCGGCTCATACCTTAAATTATCAACAATTCGATTATACATGTACTCTGCAATGAAGCTCGATGTAAGAGCAGTATTGGACTTCTCTAATTCTTGTAACTCACATGTATGTTCTGTTACTATAGAGCACTTCCAAATTGTACTCCATTTTTGCTCATAAGCATGTACCCTAAATGGACAGTCCGAAAACACACATTTAACATCATATACTTTCTTGTTGGACTTCACAACTACAAAAGACCGCTTCATTGACAGAGACCAGTACTTCACGGCACTCATCACTTCATCTTTGCCTTTGTACATACCTCCCTCTACTAGTTCATTCTCATGATATTCCCACGGCACAGAATTTCCTTCGTTGATCATCAAATTCTTCGAACTGTTACTCTTCCACTCCAGTGGGACAGAAATTTCATTCTCATCTTCAGATGACTCAGTTTCAGATATATTCTCATTCTCCATATCTTCCATCGCCATCTCTTCAACTATATGTTCTATGCGCTCTCCTTCGTCCGCTTCACCCGTCGGTACCATAGATGACAGGTGATGATCACCCTCTTCATTATCTTCCTCATTATCATTGTCATTGTCATGGCTCGGACCTCCTTCTTCTTCTACACCGTGTACCTCATGAACCTCCTTCGTATATGCCTGAACAAGAAGGACTAGAGGCCACCCACGTTCTACAGCTTTGTTGACGTATTTTCTCCATGTTGATGTTGCATTAAGCGGTACTAACTCCCAAAAAGTGCCCTCCCGAGCACGACTAACGATACCCATGACCTTAACGTCATGTTGGTTGCTGTCAAGCCCAAATATTCGCATCAACCAATTCTGCACACCACTAATTGTTCTCTCATTTGCCCTAGACACCCATCTAGCTACTGAGGCAAATCCTGACAGATCAACCCCGTGTACACCTTGAATAATTTCTCCTTCTCCATAATAAATTTGAAATCCTAACTTCTCCGACATCTGTGTAATCTAAAAATTTCAGCTAAAATACCTTCTTAGTAATATATTACTAATATTATTTCAACTATAACTATTTAATTTAACAATATATATAAAATAAGAATATAAATAATACTACCGAAATATAATATTAATCGCTTAACTGCTAATTATATTATCTAACAATTAATATAACACACATTAAATAATTATATATAAAATTATTTTTTTACTTACCGAAAATTTTCCTCTTCTCCTCTTCCTCTTCCTCTTCCTCTTCTTCTCTTCTCTTCTCTTCCTCTTCCTTTCTCTTCCTCTTCCTCTTCCTCTTCTCTTCTCTTCTCTTCTCTTCTCTTCTCTTCTCTTCTCTTCTCTTCTCCTCTCCTCTCCTCTCCTCTCCTGTTCTCTTCTCCCAGCCGGCAGCGGCCGGCCGCGGCCGGCCGCGTTATATATAGCGGCGCCACGTCGCCCCGTGGCCGGGCGACATGGGCCAAGTCGCCCACTGGCCGGGCGACATGGGCCACGTCGCCCACTGGCCGGGCGACATGCGCCACGTCGCCCACTGGCCGGGCGACATGGGCCACGTCGCCCATCGTCCGGGCGACGTGGGGCCCACCCATGCCAGTGCACGGCCAAGTCGCCCACTGGTCGGGCGACATGGCCCTCTTCGCCCTTCCAACGGGCGACTGGTGGCCTATTCCTGCAATTTTTTAAAAATGGAGACTAATTTTGTAATTTTTTAAAAAAATAAATTTATTAATAAAAAAAATTCCTTTGTCCGAAGGACTTCACTGGGCCGTAGAACGTTGAGATTAAAAGAAGAAGAAGAATTAGCTCTGTGGCCCGGGAAAAAAATATGTCTTAGGCGTAATGGTCCTTTTTTTTTATAGCTTTGTGACCTTTCGCCAAGTTCGTTGGTGTCTTCCGTTAGTCTTTTCATTAAATGATTACCAGCAAATACACCCGTGTGTTACAACGGGAAAAGAAACTATCACATCATAAAAAATGATATATGATTTTATAATTTATTATATGATTAGAATCCACAATATAAGTTAATACCAGCAATAAATAAAAATATACTATTAAATATATATATTATATTAAAATACATCTTAGTATTTTTCTCCCTTTCATTGCAAAGCGCATACTTATTTAGATATATGAATATATCATAATTTTAGTTTTCATACTGCCTACTTATTTTTATGACCTAATATCGGTCTTTGTAGCTTTCTTGACGTATTATATCAACCTCCGTAATTTTTTTGTCGGTGTAATTTTTTTTTGTAAATTTTGCAAAATCTGAAAATAAAATTAAGAAAAAAGTTCGCATTTTATTTCATGGGCTTAGTTTTTCTTTTCATTGCAAAGCACATATAAATTTTGCTATGCAATGGTTGAATATTTGTGCATAACTTTAGTTTTCATTCCACCCATGTGTTTCTACGACCTAATATCGATCTTTACAACTTTTTTGATGCATTATATTAACATTATTACTCTATCTATACCTTAGAGATATAGATGGACGGGGTGAATCAAGCAGGTAAAGTTCTTTACGTACTATTAATAGGAAGAGGGAAGTGGCGGGCAAAAAAATTTTATGTAGAGAAGGTGGACTGAAATTTTCACAATTAATTATTATTATTATTATTATTATTATTATTATTATTATTATTATTAT